>JAPDPK010000063.1:1022500-2222500 GCA_031772115.1 Heritiera littoralis
AAGGCCAACCCGAGCAAAGACTCGATTTCTGTACCGTGTGAGCCACCTCTAGAATCCTTCGGGAACTAAGTGCTACACAAGTTCCGACGAATTATAAGGAATCATAGGATATTGTGACGATAAGTAAGTGATTGTGATTTGTGAATGCGACGAATGTCAAAGAATGAAATAGATCTATGCATATGACATAATGTGTGTGATTATTGGATTATGTTTATATATGCCACTCAAACATGTGCTATTTGAATGTTCGTTTCTTTTACACTTAATCATACTGATAAAAAGAATGATGCCTTGTGAATTTAAGAATGGAATGAAAGCATGAACAAGTTTGTGATGTTTGTGTACATACGGAATGGTAATAAACCTTGGTATAATCCATACATGCTATTTTATAATAACTCAAGCATGTATGATCGTGTTTTACGATATGAGCCTAGTATGTACTTATTTAAACCACTTACTGAGCCGTGGATTGCTCACCCCTTAATTTAATATCTGCAGATCATACGAGTTGATAGCCGGCTCAGGCTTCATGTAGGCTCCTGGGAAACCGTACCTAGTAGTGGTACTCATTTGCGTTCTCTGGAGCTAGCATTTTGTATTTTGAGGTATACTGCTAGTATATCATTTTGATAATCATGTGTACGTTAATTTCACAGTACTAGGAAAGTATATGGGATGTACTTTGGATCGCACTAGATGACTATGTGAGTCTAGGTGGTTATCGAGTCCGATCCGGGTCCTAATGTATGTTTTAAATTATATATAGATGAAGTGATATATGTGAACTTAGTAATGACTCAACTCTTGAGATCCTTGAAATACATGATTGCATGAAATTGTGGAGAAACACTAGCTGGTTGTGTTATGTGATTTAAAATGCGTTTTAGTGCAGGAAATTATACCTGGGGAAATTGAAAAAATACAAAGGGGAGGTTTTCGACATGTTTCTTTTGGGAATAGTAAAATAAGGCGAATATCAATAAGAAAAATCTCCTTGAGAAACGTGACATAGCTCGAGAAATAATATGAGTAAGATAGGATTTGATTTAGATACTACACTAACACCGAATACAAACAGTAAGTAGAGAAAGAAAAATTTGGTTCGAAATTTTCTTAAGAAATCAAGTAAGTGTTAAGCGGACGTCATTGGCTTTCGGGTCGTGATAGTAGATTAGCGATGAGCTCTGGTGGACGATCTAACTTGTATCGAGCTTAGGTTAGCTGTCCGACATGGGTTGGAAATTGTCTTCCCCTTTTCAAAAGGGGAAGACAATTTACGAGAAATGAGCAGAATTTACTTGTAAATGATTTTCAGTTAACTGAAATCATTTTACAGCTACCAAGTACAAAAAAATGAGAAAAATATTTTCTGGAAAATGAAATACTTGTACCAAACGGAGCCTAAGTATGGATAAGGAATTAATTAATTAATACTTAGGTTAATAATGCGTATGTGATTTTGTATTAATTGTTTGCATGATTATTTAACTAACTTAATAATTTAATAATAATATGATTAAAGAGGTAATCAATATTTGAGTTAAAATTTCACAGGTTAATTTGGTATAAAATCTAATAAAGTGCATGATAATAATAAGTTAACTTGATAATTTGATAACGATTAATAAAATTTTATATAGAATTGATAATTTATTAGATTTGCATGTAGTTTGTATATTTGTGTGGTATGACTTGTTTGCATTTGGACTTAGCTTGCATGTGTGATTATAACTAAAACAATTAGTTTGTATGAATTATAGAATAGAAGTTTAGAAATTAAATTTTAAGAAAATATTAGAAGAGCCTTTAGGTTATAGATAGTCAACAAAAAAATATGAATAAAGATAATGATAAATAGAAACTAGATAAAATTATAAAATAAATATAGATAAAATAGAAATTAGAAGAAATAAATAAACTATAAACTATGGAGATAAATTGAGATTATTCCGAGGTTGGAATTCTGAGTGTCACAAATGGCTACCATTTTGGAAATTCCTAGATGAGAATATTTGCCTTAAATTTCACCAGTATGATGGAAAATTTAAGGTAAGTGTTCAATAATTAATAGTCAATATTTATTTCTGAACTATTAAATATAAATATAAAGAGTAATAATCAATATTAAAAAATAATAATATAAAATAAATATTAATAATAAGAAATTAGGAGATAATGATTTGTAATAAAATTAAAAAGTAAAATAATAATAATAAGTTGAGAATAAGTAGAGATTATCCCAATGATGAAATTATAAGGTGTCACGAATGGTTGACATTTTTAAATTCTTAAGTGAGATGTTTTCTTTAAATTTCGCCAGTATGATGGAAGATTTAAAGAAAATTTTTAATAAGAATAATCGACATCTATTTTCAAAAATAAATAATATTAAAATAAAATAAAAATAAAACTTAGGAAATAAAAAATAAATAAAGGAAAATTAAATAGAAAATAAAGATAAGATAAAATAAAGATAAAATATATAAGCTAGGAATAAAAGATAGGAAATAAAATTAAGATATGTCATAAGAAATTAACGAATTTGACTACGGAGTCTCTCCGAGAAAGATGAATAGGATTTCTTGGATACTTTTGAGGTGATGATGAAATTTAAGAAATTCTACTAGCATGATAGAGAGTTTCTTAGAGATTATCCAATATTTAAATATTTGAATTTAATAAGATTAAAGAGACATTTAGTTAAGAATTCTTTAGGATATCACAAAATTAGTTGGTACCATTTTAGGATGGGCGGGCATTGTGGGGGTGCTAATCTTTCTCCATACGTAATCGTACTCCCGAACTTAAGATTCTTTGAACGTAGATCATGTCTTATCTTTAGATAAGAATAGGTGACCAATCACACTTTAGGTTAGAATGATTGGTGGCGACTCTTGAATTTAAGTTTAGCGAGTTAGGTTTACGGACTTGACACGTTACGACAACTCTCCTAACATTTAAGTTGTCATGTTGCATTGCTAGATTGTTATAGTTTAATTTTTATAATTCTTGATGAAACTTGCAATTATAACTATTAAGAATAATAGAAAATAAAAAACTACTAATCGATCAAGTAATAAACAAGAGTTAGTATAAAGATTGAAATTCTTCTCTAATCAGAGACATTGATTCAAGAAGAATTATACCTCATTTGAGCTACCTTGACTTCGTTGGGAAGTTGATGATGTTTGACCTTTTTCCTTTAGTTTCATTCACTTATTTGTTGCTACATATTCATAAAAAACACCTATTCGTCCATTATCTGAATCGTCTTGATGTTGGCTAAATTTATTCTTCTCATTGTCATAAAAGCAAAAAATTCTTGGAAGAGATCATAAATTAATTACTTTTGGTCATCAATATTACTCTCGAGAAACTTAATATAATATTAAAAAATTGTACATTTTTCTCTTTTTGGCTAGGATCTAAAAATGATGCAATGCAATTAATAAAATGAATTTTTTTTCAATCTTTTTAAAAAATTTCCTCCATGTCATACTCAAAACTAGCTAAATTATCGTTTTCTTTATATTGTAAAAACTTATCAAACATTAAATATGTCATATTTAGAAAGACGTAACAGTTCGGTCACTTATACTATACTCATGCGAAAGTCTGAATTTTTGGGCTAACTTTTTCTTTTATTTTCTTTAGGTTAGTTTGTCATGTGAGTAATTGCATATCATATTATCAGGTTACTATTCACCTGATACATTTTAACGCTACCTGCCTAAGGTCCCAGTCTAATTTCACATAAACTAACATCCAATAACACCATAAACAATTCTCATGTAAAAGTGGTATATTCCTGGATTGAATTCATGTCATGATCCGATTATTACACTCGGTATAAACTTTTATAATTGATTGGGCTGTCTGTAGTGTCCACACTCAAATTTCATTATCAATCAAAACCCAGAATCTAAAACATTCATTATAATATAGCAACCAAGGTTTAGTCTAGTGGTTGTTACCCCTCTTTAAGAGGGATTAGGTCTAAGGTTCGATTCCCCCATTCCCCCTTGTACCTTCCTATGAACCAAAAAAAAAAGATTCATTAATATATATATGAATGATAGAACTTTAAATTTTACATCCATCTTTCATCTGTTAATACTTTATAATTACATTTAATACGCTACAGTATAGTTTACATTCCCTGTACAAATTACATACATAGTAGTACATACATATATAGTTTGTACATATAAAAAGTAGAACCATATACTTCTATGATCTCTGGATAACCGCCTGAAGGATACTAATAGACGCAACCTCCAAACGGAAAAGAAAACTATTACAGATAATGTGGAAGGAAAGTAAGGGGGTAAGCTTACACCTAATAAGAAATATATATAAAAGAGTTGATACTATACATAGCTACATGCATGTATCATAAAACATGTTCCTATATTTAAATTTTACTATTCAGACAAGGTTTTAGGCACTTTATTTGAAGGATACTATTAGAACAAGGTTTTATGTAACCTGACTGAGTATAGAAGGATACTTTAAAGTACCTTACTTGTCCCAGTCCCTAATTCCGACTATAGAGAGTTTGATATAGTTTGTTCAATAAACAGTTCAAAGGTTTTGTTTTCGATCAATCATTTCATAAGCAACTCAGAAAACAGTTAACAATCACTCGACAAATAGCACGAAATTCAGTTCAATCAACTGTTTCAATGAAACAATCAGAAAATAGTACAGTAAACAATCGATCAAATTCAGTAAACAATCAATAAATCAAATCAATCGATCAGATTCAGTAATCATATAGTAAAACAATTCAGTAGCAGCGTATTAGAGACTAGGCAACACCCAATAGTATCATGCAGTATAAGAATCCTAAACAGGGAGTAATTGTAAGACATATGGCCATAGTCAATAATGGTCCACAGTGAACACTAGTCATATGACAACTGTGGGTGCTGAAGACGTGACTAAGGTCAATTGCAACAGTACACTTGATCACTTACTCAAATAAGCACGATAAGCCTGAAGGTTACTATGTGGCCAATAGTCTCAAAATAGATTATAAAATAGTAGAAACATTCTTTAGAAATCCATTCAGTAAAACAAATCTTCAGTCAGTTCATAAATCAGTAAAATCAGTAACATTAGCAGTCAAAATGAATATTTGGAAAATATTCTTAATTCAGAATCCAATGTTCAAAATATTTTATTTATGTATAAGGATGACCTCAGCACTCGTAGAAATCTTGAAAAGAAGGAAAATCATTATTAACAGTATCGTAGACTAAGTTACAAATTGGGTTGACTTAGCAACCTATATACAACTCTTATTCATACACTCTTTTAGCTTTATTTCTATCACATTATAATCCACCCCTTGTAATTCTAGGGTTTAAAATTTGATTTACTAAATTTCGGCAGCATAACAATATGGTTAATCCAATACCTTCCTACATTAAATCACAGTTTGATATTCACCAACACAATTTCCCAATCTTAATCATTCCAAAGTGTTCAATCACATATTATCACACATTTAGTATTAATGCAATATAGTATCCCTATGCTTTTTACATATATCCATTACCACTCGGATTCTGCCAAATTGCTTACTAGCATTAGTATTTCACACCTCACTTCCGAGCTGCAAAACATCATGCAAACACAGTCAATTCATCACACTTTAGTTATAACTAATTTATAACTCCTTGAAATCAACTACATTGCCTACTGCAACTGCAAATCCGGTCTACTTCATATCGGTGCTTATACTGCAACTATCGTCAAAACACCTTCGTTTTTAGTTTTGACTTCGGCAGTAGTCTTCTATTAATTTATATGACTTCCTATGACCCAATTTACATCAATTTGAGCATGAATTCCTCATGATCTTCTCTTGGCCAAAATGGCCTTCCATATCTACACCATCTATTTCAATGATTTAAGGCCATAATCGCGTTCTAAACACTCTCTACACTGTTCCTACACCACTTTTGCATTGGACAAAATCACATTCTTGCATGGGCAAGCTTGGTCTAAACCCTAGGGAGTGATTTCTAGTGGTTTTAATCCCACTCAAGCTTGAATACATGGCTAAACATCTTAAATACATAGTATAAAGCCATCAAAACATGAAAAACTAAACTTTCTCTCACCTTTCTTTGTTGGTTGAAACTAGAGGGAGCCCAAACACCAAGAAAATGGCCTCTTCTATGCTGGATTTTGGTACTAGGTTGAAGAGCTCAAAGAGCTGGACTAGTTTGGTGAAGATGATTTTCGATTTCGAGGTGTTTTACTATGGTTTTCAGAGTTTTCTCTCTCTTCACTAAGCTTTTAGAGTGAGAAAGCTATGGTTGAAAGGTGATGGCTGGCCAAGTGAGGAAGAAGACTAGAATAATCTTTAAAAATTAATATTTTAATGCTAAATGACAAAAAAGCCCTTATACAAATTTAAAAATTTTAAACACATCCCTTTCTTTCTAATTTCTATTTAAATAGTTAGTTTAACTTCTAGCTATTTCATTTACTCATAAAATATATGTATTTAACATATTCTAATCATTGGATAGGACTTTGATAAGATTTGACTAACCAAAAGAGCGAAATCACCAAAATACCCTTAACGGGTCAATTACGTAAATTTTGGTTCTTGCGTGTGATTTAGTCTACCTGTGAATGTGGTATGAGATTACTTCACACAATGATTTATCTACATCTGTCAGTTAGTTTTAAATCTATTTAGGTTGATCGTTATTTATGAAAATTCTTGCAACCTATGGACTTAACCTTCATTTTTGAAATTATTGCACGCTTTTCAAAACATGCACAAACGGAGGAAATTTGAGATAAGGATTCTTACCATCTTAGTAACTTGCTCCAAATATTAGTACTGTAGGGTTTCATCTCCATCAGAGCAGTAAAAATCTCAGTGGAGCCCACAGTCTAAATCTCTATTATACCCACGAAACACAAGGTATATGAATAGTTATGAGATATCTTATTTCTCTAACTTTATATAATAGTAATAGGAAGTATGAATCTCACAACTCAATAGCCCGGTTTAAGAGTAAAATAAAGTCAAATTTTGTTCTCTATCCCCGATCGCATTCATACACTTCATAATTTATAACATGTTAAAGTTTCATTGAGAAATAAGGTCGTTTGACCTTTCAAAAAAATTCCTAATCAAATAATACATTAGTTATACAATTATGGTACATTTCTCAATAAAAATTCGTCGACATCATGATAATGACACTTTTTACAATTTAGGCTCACTTTTAACTTATACACATCCCAACCTATAGTACTATAGAAAACTGTCCAAAAAGGACATCATTTAAACACTAAAACTTTTATCCAATGTTTACTGCAAGAGCTCCGTAGTTGGAAACTTACGAAGTTTGATATGCGGTGCAGTATCGCATTACCTCGACTTAACATGTGATGGGAAACAATGAGAGGAGTAAGCTAAAAGGCCCAGTAAGTAACCATACAAATGCAAAGGAAAGTAAATACTATACACTGTTCTAAATACATGCAAAGCAACAACTTGATAAACTTATCATATTCAATACTCGTATATGTCAACTTGTAATATTCTATCACTAACTTATAATCACTTTTCCTTATTTATTTTGACATTGTAACTCTATGGCGCTATCAAGGTTTTACAGTGTAGGACATGGAAAGATACTTTGAAGTACCTCATTATCCCTTTAACCTATCATCGCACTAGATTGTCCTATCAATGAAATGATTTAGTGATATGATTAATGCAATATTAATTTAATCGATGAAATTATTGTTTTAAAAAAAATAATCTACTTCTCAATCAAATCAAAATCAATGCTTGTCAATAGTGTTAAATGCTCGTAAATCATGTCATGTACACATAATCAAATCAAATCAAATGATCGTAATCATATCTTATAATTGTAGTCTTATAATTTAAATACTTGTAGATTGATAATTCAAATTCTCGTAAACTTATACTTGTCAAATCAAATACTTGTAGACTTATAATTCAAGTATTCGTAAACTTATACTTGTCAAATTAAATACTCGTATTTTTATAAAACAAATACTCGTAACTTATAATTGTCAAATCAATGCTCGTATTCTTATAAAACTAATACTCCTAACTTATACTTGTCAAATCAATATTCGTATTTAAATACTCGTATTCTTATAAAACAAATACTTGTAACTTATACTCGACAAATCAATACTAGTATTCTTATAAATCAAATACTCATAATTTATACTCGTCAAATCAATACACGTATTCAAATACTCGTATTCTTATAAAGCATGTTGTCTCTATAACAATACCGAGAGGGGGGTGAATCGGTTTTTAGCTAACTTTATATTCGTTTTTCGGTTCTTCTAAATTCACTAGCCTATATTAATGTTTTCTAAGTTCTCTAGGCTATGCAAGCATGCAATCCAAATTCAATACAACAATCACAATATAATCGCAAATAAATAAAGAGAGAAGGGAAAGAGAAATGTACGCAAGTGATTTATAGAGGTTCGGCAACCTTGTCTACGTCCTCTACCTTGAGACGCTCTAAAGGATTTTCCCCAAATTCAATAACTTGAATTTGTCCTTACAATCCCTCTTTTTCGCAAGCTCAGGAGAAACCTATCTCTTTTTCTAGGCTCAAGAGAAACCTCTCCTCCCTCTTTTTCAAGGCTTAAAAGAAACCTATCCCCTTCTTTTTTCGGGCTGAAGGAGTAAACCTTATCTCCCCAATTCTCACTTACAATATAGCACTAAAGAGTTCACTCCTCTTTACAAGATATGATTGGGTTTACAATGGGTGTAATCAAAGAAGGCCTCTAGGTAGGCAAATGGTTACAAAGATTAAGCACAAAGAAAAGCCTATACAATATTTGTGCTAGTTTATACAAGGAAGATGAGAATGATAGAATATGAAGAATTTTACAACTTGAAATGTTGTTGAGACTTGAGGAAAATGGAGAAGATGAAGAATATTGATGCTCAGCTATTCCTCTTACTTTCTTAAGCTTCCAAGCCTATTTTTATAGTCCCTTGGACGTGTTTTTAACGTTGGGTAGAGCCAAAACTGAAAGTTACCATTGTATCTTACAAAATCTAGCCGTTGGAGTGCTTTTTCGAGGTAGGGGATTGATCCCATTCTTCATTCCACACCTCCAAGGCATTCTGCCATAAAGGGATCGATCCCATGCTTCAATTAAGCTTCTTGGAGCATTTTGCCACTTTAGGATGGATCCCTCAAGATGGGGGATCGATCTCTCTATTTGTTCTTGCACTTTTCTGGGTCATTTTGGGTTAGAAATGATGTGATATTTGGTTTTAATTTACCCCAAAACATTTATGAGTTTTATGAGAGTTTTCTTGACTTTCTCAAGTAAAGACTTAGTCAAAAACTTATTAAGTAATTTTCTAAACTTGTGTTCAATATATTCTTGAGAAAATTACTTTGATGAAAATATTCAAACTCATTTTGTAAAATATTAAGACCAATAAGAAAACTCATTTTGTAAAATATTAAGATCAATAAGAATATATAATTAAATCATGGTCATGGTTTGAGAGAATCATGTGTGATAAGCAAATTTACAATATGAATTAAACATTAAAGCTTACTTAAGTTTTTGTCATTTCAAAATACATATGTCAATTTAAAGCTAACAATCTCCCCCTTTTTGATATGACAAAACTTAAGATAAATTTGCTTTGAAAATTTTTTGATAAAATACTCCCCCTCAAATAAAGCATGGTTTTAAAAAGAATTTTCCAAACCCCATTATTTCTCCCCCTTTTTGTCATAGCAAAGAGAAAAGAAAAATTAAGCTCCCCCTAAAATTATGGCCGAATAAATGTGAGAACCAAGAAATATACTCCATCCACCAAGAAACATGTTAGTACATGGGACAAATAGCACAAATAAATAAGTCAATGTCCATAAAAAAATTATGAGATGTTTGAGCATGCAAGTGACATTGCTTATGATTCTATACCAATTGTTTATAAATAATTTTGCAAAAGACTCTCAATTGGTAGGTAATGAAGCAAGTTGTTTATAAATTATCTACTAATTTCTCTAACTTGCTCATTTTAATTCTATCAAGCACCTAGATAGATCAATTGTTCTCTAAAGTCCAACTAAGGTGCATGTCAATAAATAATGATTATGTGCTAAACGTAGATGACAAATTGTATATATTGGGCTCATAAACCATTTTCAAGAAAGAATGTGCATAAAATTAAATTATATATCAATGAACCATAAATTCTAGCATAAAAGTGTCTCATGCAAAAATGTCCTAACTCAATTCTTCTCTATTTGTCTTTTCACTCTAAAGAGAAGGAGAAGAATTGTAAATTTAAAGCTCACACCAATTATTACCAATGGTTGACTCAAACATTTTGCAAGATGTTAATTGTTATGTGTTGTGTACTCATATCAAGTGAATAATCAATTCAAACATGCAATAACACAATCACACACCATCAAATTTCACAATTTATGAGTGAGATTAAGTACAGAATTTCATGAAAACAAATTTTCTCTTCACATAGACATGATTATTGATTCCACTTAGGTAATCATGCAAGATTAACATCAAAACAATCAAGATTCATTGCATGTATATCAATCAAAGTGCATTTGTTCAAGTTTGCATTTATCCTTGAATGTTGATGTTGTCATTAAAGCCTAAGTTCTTTAAAAATTTGGCCATAAGAAAAATCTAAGTTCATGGATGACAAATTTTCATACATTTGAACATTTAAGATTCATTTATCATCACAAATTGTAGGCCAAGGATAATTATGACTCTAGGTAAAGCTTCTAGTATCTCAAGTGTTTCATTCACCTAAGTCATATTTGAATTCTATCATTAAGGTCAAGTTTTGATCATTTTATCATTCAAGCATATATTTTGACATTTAATTATTCATATTCCACTAGATGTATAGTTATCATGGAGCCTATTGTGGAATAGGTTAGTCAAGCTATGAGATAAAGTCCTCTAAGCATGCTTGACTAAGATGAACTAAGGAAATTAATATGCTTATCAATCACTAGTTTATCAAATTCTCTAATATATACACAAATCCTTGAAATAATTCTCAAAACAATATTTAAGCATTCATTGAAAATATATTTCAAGATTTATGCAATTCATGAATGTCTTCAATAAGAAAAATGAATTTGCACTTTAAGTTCAAGGAAAATGATATTAATTGTTGAAAATAATGCAAATTGTTGAAGTTGAGACATGATATCAATGCAAAATGATTTTTCATATTGAAAAGATCATCAAAAAGGAGTTAAAACAATGTATTTTGAGCTTAGTACAAAGAGAGTATGAGGTTAATGCAAAATCCTTCTTAAATTTGACTAAAAATGTGCAGGGAAGGCATTTTGCCTTGGGGGGATCGATCCCAAGAGTAGGGGGATCGATCCCTAATTTCCAGAATGTAGAAATTCTGCATTTTTGCTAGAGGATCGATCCTTCATGTGAAGGGATCGATCCCTCATTCAATTTCTGCAGAATTTTGGCTTAAAAATCAACTTCGGAGGTGCCAAAACTTCGTTTTTGATTATTTTAAGTCAAAGTAAAAGTTTAAACATTTGTGTAACATGATTTTGGACTTATATGAATGAAAAATATGGATGAAAAATCATTTAACAATAGATTTCACAATTTTGAAAGGATTTACACCATAAAATGCATTTTTGGTCTAAAAAATGGTCATTTTAAAAGTTATGTATAGCATTGGGAAACGCAAATATGCCAAAGCAAACATGTTCACATAGATTTTAAGCACATATCATCAAATCACCACACTTGTGAACATTATGCCATGATTTCTAATATACAAATTCCTCATTAATGCTTATGACATGACATTTTGCATACATGGCATATTTAACATTTTTAGAGCAAGAAAATATATTATCAACACATAGCAAACTTGCTCAAATTACAAAAATCCAATAATCATTTCAAAATCATGTTACATGCTTTTTCTTCCAATAATCAAGAATTGTGCACAAAATAATAAAAAATCATTTATCATGCCTTTCATTTATTCATGCATCAAGGATCATCAACAAAATGCCTCATTAAATCATACAAATAATTTTAACAAATATGAGTTTTGAAAAGATAGAATTTAAGCTTACAAACCTCCTTTGCTTGAGAATGTTTTCCCTTGATTTGTTGAATCCATCTTGAGCTATTCTTTGAGGAATTATTGTGACCTTGCCAAGGATGGATTCTCAAGCTCTTTCTCTTTCTTATTGGCACAAGCAAACTCTATGGGATGTATAGAGCATTTGAATTTCACTGTTTCATTGTAGCTCCATGCTCTAACACTCCTACAACAAACAAATTCAAGCATGTTTTGGTACCCAAATTTTCTTGGGTCCATGGGAGTTAGTGTTCAAAATTTTAGATTCTTTAGGGATCCATTTCAAACTCAAATCATCATTATTTACAACATGCTTTGGCACCCACATTTTTCTAACTACTCTTCCTTTAAATGTGGTTTTTCTATGAGTGCATGCTTGCGATGAGTGTCTTATTCTATTGCAAAGTGAGCAGGTGAGTGATGTATTATGCATAGAATTTTTTGTTCACCAGAAAATTCTTAAGATGAGTTTCCTTTTTATTTGCATTATATCCTAACCCATCTTTGTCAAAGAAAGCTCTTTGGGTCTCAAGAATGTGATCCAATTTTTGTTGACTCATGTAAAACCTAGAAAATGAGTTTTTCAAATTTTTATTCTTTTTATTCAACTCATATATTTCTAAGTTTGCTTCTTCTAATTTCTTCTCTAGTTCTAGCTTAGCATTTGTCAAGGCTTCCTTTTCTATTTTCAAAATAGCAATGATTTTTTTATATTTAGAGTTCATGCATTGAAATTCATTTGCTAATTCTTTAAAGGCATTTTGTAATTCATCAAATGTATAAACATTATCTTCACTAGAACTAGAACTAGAACTAGCTTCATCATCACTAAGAGCCATAAAGCATGTGTAGGCTACCTCATTATCTATGTTTTCTTCATTAGAGGTATCACTATCGCTCCATGCAGCCACAAATGCTTTCTTCTTAGGCTTCCTATCCTTTTCCTTCCTAAGTAAGGGGCAATCTAGCTTAATATGACTCGGTTCATTACACTCATAACACACTAAGAGATCTTTTTCTTTCCTACTTGACTCTTCTCTTATTACCCCTCTTCTTTGATGTCTCCTATCATTCTCTCTCTCCTTCATCCTCATAAATCTATTAAATCTTTTGGCAAACATTGCCATTTCCTTTTCCTCCTCATCTCCACTCTTATCACTATCATCTCCAATGTTCTCATGAGTGAATGATTTAAGAGCTTACCCTACTTTTTTTGAAGGCACTTCATTTCTTTTTAATTTCATTTCATATGTGAGTAGGGAGCCCATAAGCTCATCTAGAGACAAGGTGTTAGGATTCTTAGATTCTTCTATTACAGTTACCTTTGCCTCCCAAGATTTTGTCAAGATATTCAAAATTTTCTTAACCATTTCTACATTGGAATAGGTCTTGCCTAATGCCTTAAGTCCATTGATTATGTCATTAAACCTAGTAAACATATCACTCATGGACTCATCTTCTTTCATCCTAAAAAGTTTATAGTCATGTGTGAGCATACCTACTTTGGTTTCTCTAACTTGACTGGTCCCTTCATGTGTAATGGCTAATTTGTCCTATATTTATTTAGCATTCTCAAATAAAGAGACTTTATTGTATTCATTTAGACCTAATGCACAAAAGAAAGTGTGCATAGCCTTGGCATTCAATTGAGTCAATCTCATGTCATTTGTATCCCACTCATCTTCACTTTTAGGGATATCCTTTTTATCAACTTTCTTCATTATTATTTTGGGACCATTAACTATCACTCTCCACACTTCATAGTCATTTGATTGTACAAACAACATCATCCTAATTTTTCAATATGAGTAATTCTCTCTATTGAAAAGTGGAGGTCTAACTAATAAGTGTCCATCTTTTCCTAGGGGTGTAATTATGTTCAAATGAGCCATGTATGATCGTTTTACTCGTTGGATGTTAATCCAAATCAAGCTCGAGTCCAAGCTCTGATACCAATTGTTGTCTTTATAACAATACCGAGAGGGGGGTGAATCGATTTTTAGCTAACCTTATATTCGTTTTTCGGTTCTTCTAAATTCACTAGCCTATATTAATGTTTTCTAAGTTCTCGAGGCTATGCAAGTATGCAATCTAAATTCAATACAACAATCACAATATAATTGCAAATAAATAAAGAGAGAAAGGAAAGAGAAATGTACGCAAGTGATTTATAAAGGTTCGGCAACCTTGCCTACGTCCTCTACCTTGAGACGCTCCAAAGGATTTTCCCCAAATTCACTAACTTGAATTTGTCTTTACAATCCCTCTTTTTCGCAGGCTCAAGAGAAACTTATCTCTTTTTCTAGGCTCAAGAGAAACCTCTCCTCCCTCTTTTTCAAGGCTTAAGAGAAACCTATCATCTTCTTTTTCCGGGCTCAAGGAGTAAACTTTATCTCCCCAATTCTCACTTACAATATAGCACTCAAGGGTTCACTCCTCTTTACAAGATATAATTGGGTTTATAATGGGTGTAATCAAAGAAGGCCTCTAGGTAGGCAAATGATTACAAAGATTAAGCACAAAGAAAAGCCTATACAATATTTGTGCTAGTTTATACAAGGAAGATGAGAATGATAGAATATGAAGAATTTTAGCACTTGAAATGTTGTTGAGACTTGAGGAAAATGGAGAAGATGAAGAATATTGATGCTCAGCTGTTCCTCTTACTTTCTTAAGCTTCCAAGCCTCTTTTTATAGTCTCTTGGACATGTTCTTGATGTTGGGTGGAGCCAAAACTGAAAGTTACCGTTGTATCTTACAAAATCTAGCCGTTGGAGTGCTTTTTCGAGGTAGGGGATTGATCTTATGCTCTAGAGGATCGATCCCATGCTTCATTCCACGCCTCCAAGGCATTCTACCATGAAGGGATCGATCCTTTCCCTTAGGGGATCGATCCCATGCTTCAATTAAGCTTCTTGGAGCATTCTGCCACTTTGGGATGGATCCCTCAACATGGGGGATCAATCCCTCAACTTGTTCTTGCACTTTTCTAGGCCATTTTGGGATAGAAATGATGTGATATTTGATTTTAATTTACCCCAAAACATTTATGAGTTTTATGAGAGTTTTTCTTAACTTTCTCAAGTAAAGACTTAGTCAAAAACTTATTAAGTAATTATCTAAACTTATGTTCAATATATTCTTGAGAAAATTACTTTGATGAAAATATTCAAACTCATTTTGTAAAATATTAAGACCAATATGAAAACTCATTTTTTAAAATATTAAGACCAATAAGAATATATAATTAAATCATGGTCATGGTTTGAGAGAATCATGTGTGATAAAGCAAATTTACAATATGAATGAAACATTAAAACTTAAGTTTTTATCATTTCAAAATATATATGTCAATTTAAAGCTAACAAAGCAAATACTCGTAATTTTAAACTTGTCAAATCAAATACTCGTATTCTTATAAAACAAATACTTGTACTCGTATACTAGTCAAATCAAATAAGCAATTCCCCTACAAGTAATAAATAAAGACTTATTTCATATTTCACTGTGGCTATTTAATGAGCCTTGCCGTGCCCTGAAAACTAGGGTGTTACCAATGGCTAGGAATTCACATCTCTCACTGTAGTAATTCAATGAGCCTCATCATATTCATAGCCATAGATCCTCGTCATCTCCAGTCTTAGTGATTAGCTAAGACTGACACTTGTCATGATTAGTTGTTTGACAAACTTCGTAGTGCCTCTATAGGAGTATGTGATACTCGGGCTATTTCCATATTACTCTATTTGTTTCAAGATCGATATGGGGTACCTTTAAAACTATAAAACAATATTGGTATGTGTTTTAAAGTATGATAATGCGGTGGATATAAAAGCAAAGCATGCTTTATCCCAAAACTGTTATAGACTCAATATAGTCATATGTTCAACATACTTCAAAACTGTAACATCCCGTTACCACCTTTTTCATGAATTTTTATACACTTTACCGATTGGGCTGTCTGCAATGCCATTAACATTCTACAATAATAATATGTGATAGCCATTTATTAACAAATACGAAATATAAAATTCTTTTCTTTATTTCCTTACATCTGACATCCCCTACTGACTTTGTTTCACTAAAGTAGTACTGTATACTCATGTCTAAAATGTAGAAGAGAAGAGACTGTACCTGTAATGTTAATCATCCATCTTGGAGCTACTTCTCTAACTCCGTGTCTTTTATCTGTGGAGTTAAAATAAAGGGGTGAGCGATTCATACGCTCAGTAAAGGAAACATATGCTGCTTTATAAAACCACAACTACATACCACAAAATATTTGTTTTTCCTAACATCTAACCAAGTAGGAAAACAGTGGATATAGTAAACAATACTCTCAAAACATCATTCAAATCACTGGCAAATCAGTTTACTTTAAATTGTAGTAAACAGTAAATAGGATTCAATAAATCCTTTCAGTAAACAGAAACCAATAAATTGAGACTAGGCATCACCTTACGAATAATTCATGCTATCATCGTTCCCCCTCCCCCTTGCGAGAACGGAATCTACCGCTATTAGGGTGCATCCGTATCGCCCCTCACGGCTATCTCTGCTAGATCTATGGCCATAATCTATATGTGGTCCTCGGGTCCACTTGCCAAGTGACCTCGAGACCGCTGATGACTTGGCGGGTCTATCAGTCCTGTGACACCCTGAGGTGCACTCGTTGGTCCATCGACCGAGCCACAGCCCCAGGTGGGTCACACAACAACATAAATAATAATGCATGAAACGAGGGCCTAAAGTCTCAAAATCACTTTATATCTCATGAAAAACCTTTGAGGAATTACTTTATAAATTCATCATTTGTTCAAAATGATTTTCTTTCCAAAAAGGTTCTAAAAACAGCCCGCAATCTCACTGAATTTCGTGTGAGAAAGTCCCGGTTAAACTGGCTCGCCATGGCTAGTTCGCCCATGGTCATCTCGCCAATAGTCAGCTCGCCAATTGGTCAACATGCCAATTGGTCAACTCGCCAATTGGTCCACTCACGCAATAATCAATTCTCCTTAAAAAGTTTATATTTTCTATTTTCCAAATATTAAAATATCTTATTTTTTTTCGTATAAGAAAATAAACTTTAAACCTTTCCGCCATGGTCAGCTCGCCCATCACGGCTCGCCCATGACTAACTCAACAAGGCGGCGAATTAGTCTTCGCCTGCCACCAAGCTTTTCAAAACAAAGTTTTACTCCTCAATGACAGCTCGGCCGCCTTTTATTTAAAGCAAGGGTCGCCCGCCCAAACAACATTAAAAAGGGTTCGCCCATCACTAGCTCGCTCGGATTTCTAATTTAAAATAGGGTCACTCGCCCAATTTGTCATAAAGAGGGATCTTTGCCCAAAACAACATAAAATGAGTTCGCCCTTAATTTGCTCACTCGAATTTTTATTAAACAAGGGTCGCCCGCCCCATTATTAAAAGGTTAGTTCGCCCAAAGTATTATAAAAGTTTAACTCGCCCGCCAATACCAATTCGTCCAGAATTATAATAAGGGTCGGCTTAGTAGCTCGCCCAATACCAAAGCAAATTATCAAACAATGCATGTCATAAACCGAAATGTTTCTTAATATTTTTATTATATTTTTACTCCACAGGACATGCATTTTACTTCACACACATCTCCCTTACCTGATATTACGAAGCCTTGCTTCGCCTTGCCTCGCCTTGCCTCCTGCTCGTCAATAGCCATTCCCAATTCCCGACTGCAAATAATATATTATTTTCATTAATATTTCTTTTCATATCAATTGGCGAGATTGAGACAAATTAAATAACTACTCGCCCAATAGAGCTCTAACCAGCTCCCCCGACATAATTCGACACTAATATATTTAGGAGTTCGCCCAACATTCACTTCACCAGGCCTACATTGGCTTAAATGTGGGAGTTCGCCCAACATATCAACTCGCCATGCCTTTGTAGGGAGTTCGCCCACTTAGTTTTTTTATTCCAAATTAAGTTCACCCATAAATTTAACTTGTGTTGGGCGACCTCGCCCAATTGACAACAACTTTGGCGAGTTCTTTATTTCTTACTCACCACATTGGCGATTACCACCACTCAACATGGGCGATCACTATAGTCGCCATACTCATCACTTTTCCAGTATTTTCCCATCATTCTACTTCAAGATATGAATTTATTCTATTTCTATGATCTATCAAGAATAAATCAAAAAGCAAGACTATACTTATACTTCTCATACTTGAAATCGTAGAAATATATCATTAAATCTCAAGAACCATTAAATCTCACCTTAATCAACTGTACTTCCAAAACAGAATTCTTCCTGTCTCCTGTTAGCCTCACTTTGCTTATTCCTTTAGCTCATCAGCGATGGAGGAATGGTTTTTGCAAGCAGGTTTATGTATTTAGCCAACTTAAGGTTGGAGTTTAATAGATCAAACATGGCAGAGAAATGGAAGAAACAGAGAAATGGCTTTCGTGAAGAAGCTGGAGTTGGCTAACTCTGTTATCCTTAATTGTTTCTTCTTTTATAGCCATGCTTTACCAATCAACATCTACCACCTGTCCCTTATCCTGTGTCTTTCATCATTTCACGTCTTTCATTCCTTTAATGCATGAAGAAAAACTGCAGCACAAGTGGCGTGAAAGTCCTCCTTCCACAGGCCTTTTTCTCTGCTATTGACTTTGTGTTTGTTCCTCAACCAATAAGGATAAGTTCCTTACTGACTTCAACATCTTCTCCATTAATTCTCTTCAACCGTATGACTTATAAGTCAATTTTGGCTGCCAATTGGTTTAAATCTATTTTCATTTTGTCCATGCTGATTCCAGTCCGCCTCCTCATCTTGAGACATCAGCTCGCCAATCTCAATTTCATGTTAGCCAACCATTCATCTCGCCAGTTATCCATAGGCTCGCCTATGTTTGCACCTGGGTACCTCTTTGTCTTGATGCGAACTTATTATTTGGCAGTTACAGGATTATTTCCTTTTTCTTGGCGATCACTTAAGGTTTGGCGATCACAGCCATAGTTACCTTGCTGGCGATTATAGTGTATTGTTTTACTCGCCAATTGCTATGATTCCACACAAATTGGCAATTTTTATTTAGCATTTTAATATACTCAATCCATCTGGGCGATCAGAAGCCCTCGCCCGAATCACCATAACTTGGCTAACTATACATTCGCCCTCGCCATCTTCCATTGGCGATCTGGTCACCCATTGGCGAACATCCTATCTTGCTCGCCTATTGGCGAGCTCTTTCATTAGTACTCGCCATCATCAACTCGCCTTCATGCATTGGCGATTATCATCTTGCTCGCCCATTGGCGAGCTGTCCACTGTAGTACTCGCCCATCGAGTATTTCATCGAAATTGCTTCTTTCACAACTCAAGTTAAGGAACTTTTCATCCAAATGGAAATCAATATTCATTATTAATTTATGAAATTAGACTCTACAGTAGTGTAGAATCAGGTCTTACAAAAACACAGTTGCACATAGTTCTTATGCACATTTTGAAATCTGGTAACTACATAGATATAAAACAAATATATGCTTTATTCGAAAACATGTATATATTCACTATACTCAACATATTCCAAAACATGTTACAAGTAGGATTTTAAGCTTTTATACAAGTGAGTATAAATTGCTCAATCTTTAAAATCATATCACTGTTATGCTATGCTTGAGAATGCAATATGCAATCCTAGCATAGTTCACTATATTGGGCTTTCACGTTTTGCATTCTAATTTCTAAAATTCAAGTTGTTAAGTCCAAGTTACTCTATCATACAACCCAGCCTCCAAGTTCAAAGCACATGTACAAGTTCATATTCACAATCACATCTCATATCAATTTCATATTCATATGTAATTCGCATGCACCTTAATTGGGCTACTATACCCTAATAGGTAGTATTGGCACACGACTCATATATATGGTTCAATAACATTTAAATCAATAACTCGTTAATTATACTTACATTGTATGATGCTAACATGCATCTTGCATAGTTATCTTACCAATTTCCACACTTATTCACTTGCATTTAAACTTAGTAGCTTTACTGGTTTCTACCACCAAACGGTTCAAATCCCTACAATAAGCCACCATTTTCTTAGTTGTCGCTTGATATCACATTCACACTCGCTAATACCTTTGACCCAACACTTTAAGCTAACTTGCCTTTAAGTCATAATTGTGTCAAAGTGACAAAAGTTGCTATTTCATACTTTTGATCATTTCAATTACACCAATCATATTAGCACTTGCTTATGACTAACATAACACTAAAATTACATTGAAAATGTGAAATTACCATAATGCCTTTCACCTAGGCCAAAGCATACACATGCTACATTATGAATTTTATATCACAATTTATTGCTTTCATGCTTATTTGCGTGAATTAACAACATATCATAAAATCTCCATTTTTCATGCAAATTTACACATGGTACCCTACATTGTCGACCCCTATGCATCATGCCACACTCATTTTCTTTTCAATTCAATGTCATATAACATCTCTTTATCACTTATACACTAACATATACAAAAATCAAAGCATGATGAAACACAAGATTACCCTTAGTTGTCCAAGTAGGCCAAATTGGTTCTTCCACCATAAAAGGGTGTTTTGATCCAATCTATAACAAAAAAGACACTCTATATCAACCCCCAAACAACATATATATTAAACTGATGGATTTAATCAAAGCCTAGCCTTATAAATCTAAGAATTGTTGAAAATGCTTACCTTTAGATCCTTGCTAATCCTTAAGGAATTAAGCTACCAAGTTTAATTTGGATATGTTGTAGAGGCGACTTAGAGGAACAACTTTGTAGAAGGAAGCAAAGCTGAATTGGTTAGAAAATGGGTGCAAAAGCCATGGTTTTGGTGAGTTTCCTAGGTTTTTCTCTTTTTTCTTCTTTTTCTTCCTTTCTTTACTTTCAGTTTCTCTCTTGTTCTTCATGGTGTGGTCGGTTCTTAGCCTCATTAATAGGCTTATGATAGCACACATGGTGCATGATAAGGATACCAACCAATAGAAATTAAGATAAGCTTTATAGTTATCCATAAAACCATAATTTTCATATTTTCCATTTAACTTAATTCCTATTGGTCCTAAACATTTGGTAGGTGAGATATTTCATATTTACATGCATGTCCAAGCTTGTAAGACAAAATTAATGGAAAAGTCTAAGGGTTGATCGACCATTTTGACCATTTCTCAATTTTTGCTCAGTTTTGCGGTTTTTAGTCTTTTTTAGTCCTATCATAAAATATTTTGATCCATGGTCTGACATGTCCAATTAAGTCTTTGACATTACTCAGTTAGAATCCTAAAGTCAATCTACAGTCTTGGTTTTGACCATTTGATTCGGCAACCTGTGGACAAAACTGTCATTTTTCAATTTGTTTAACGTATTTCAAGATAAACTGCAATATAACTCAAATAATTTCAAATGACTGAAATTGGCTTATCTGAGATCAAATATCATCAATATATGATGATTTAGACGTATCTGGGTGCATGCGCGCTTCCATTTCATCGATAAATTAGGGTTTGATAGGCCTCATATTCACTTTATTTGTATAAAGTTGAGTTCTCATAGAATAAACTAGAGGAATAAAAAAAATTGTGGTCAAATAATGTTATGTTGACCAGAAAAATTTTTGGTTGCCAAGGTAAAAAATAGTTACCAATTCAACACAATTTTCAATAAAATACCAATCATTTTCACCAAGTTTCAGGGCAAGAGAGCATAATTATTAAAGAATGAAGTCACAATGTCTTTAAAAAGTAAAATAGATAAAAGCAAAAAATGAAGCAAGTTCCATATTATTTCACAAGAAGTGAAAATAAATGAGATTAGTCCCTTATGTTACAAATTTGCACATATTCACATTTGTGATGAGATTATGGATCCATTTTGCTAAATATTTTAATTTTTTTTCAATTAAAGATGCCCCCTATAATTAAAACCATTTGTAACACACAAATTAATTATATGACATGCACATCTAACATGAAAAAGTGATCCATTTAAAATTGGTTTTAAATTATGAATTAATATCAAAATAGTTGTATTATTATTAGATACATTATCTATAGTAATAGAAAAAAAATTTTATTTTACAAACACAACTAATATTTTGAGCTATAGTATATGAACTATGTGATTGATCTAAATAATCTAAAGATAAAATACATTTTTGTGTGCACCAATTTTTATTAATCCAATGACACATAATAATAACTAAGGCCATTAGTACTAGTCCAAATATTACTAGTTAAACTAACTCTAAAAGAAACATATTAAAGATGTTTAATTAAAGATGTCCTATATTCTAGATACATTTTCATGCAATCATTTCTTAATGTATGATAGATTGATAAGTCGGTTGTAAATATTAACAAACATACCCTAGGTATCCCTTCTTTTCACATATTATAAAAGGTTGTTCACATTTAATTACAAACCTAACTAAACCTTGTCGAGCTTTTTCTTTTTAAACACCCAATTAGTTTTACTTTGTGGATGAATTTGTGTTTGGGCACCCTTCCTAGTTAGTGGTTGTAATGTATTTTCATCTGAAATATGTTTTTCAACTAAATGTCTTTTAAAGAATCCATACCCCTTACACTTTCACCGATTTTATAAGCATAACTAATTTTACATAATTTTACAAATATCACTATATTCAGACATTCCTTCTTTGCACAAGATCAAAGTGATCCCATACATTATTTCTTTTAGCGTGGTTACAAGATTTTGTAGTAGTAGCAGCGATGGTGATGGCAGATGATTGTGTTTATTAAACTCATGCGGAAACCAAAACATCTTCCTTAATGTGAATTTTGAGCTCAATTCATTGAAAGATTTATCCCCTAATTTGGGAATGTGAGTAGGAACACGAGACACAGTTGATGAACGACAAAAACCTGCCATTTTTTGGAATAATTAGATATTCTAACTTTTAGGATAAAGAAATTAAAAGATTTTGAGTAAATAATAGGGAATTTGAATGTAAATATATATATAATATTGAAAAAAATTGGAAAATTGTAAGTAGATAAATATATAATGTAAAAATATAAAAATATAATAAAGAAATTTGAGAGAATGTGAGTAATTGGAAGAGAATTTGAGAGAGATTGAGAGATTTGGTGAGAAAAATGAAAAGAGGTATTTATAGATTTAAGAAATAGGAAAGAAAAAATAAAAAAGAAAAACAAAAAAAATGGTGACGATGGATGTTAGCTAGCAAGTAGAGGCAACTACTAGTTGTTGGCTTTATTTGGTTTCGAATCCAAGCCAAAATCGGATGGAAATCGGTGGATTCATTTTCAGTTTTAAATGGATCGAATCCAATATGGTCTCAGATTCTTTTTTCAAGACAAATTCAATCTGTCTAAAATATGAATTGAAATGGAATCAGACTTATCGGACTTGATTCGGTTCATTTAGAATTTCTAGTTGCGAGGTTACAACTCTTGGAAAGTATCCCTATGAAAGGAGATGTCAAGGTTCATTCTGAAGACGCTTAAAATATTAGAAAATATCATAAATTGTGATATTGTTTTCTCTTTCCTCTCATTCTCAAAGTATAAATAAGTCTCTTAAACATTGTTTATTGTAAAAAATAATAGTTAAGACAAAATACTTTCGTACTTGTCAAAGGTGTTTAGTAGTTTGATTTTCGTAAGTGTAATGCGATTTCAAACAATGACTTAATTGTATCCAAAAGATATTTAACAAATCTCTATTGCATTCCATAATTGGTATGGGCAAAATATGTATAAAGAAAGTGGCATTAGTAACAAGCCTTGAAATTGTCACGACCCGTGACCACATTTTTACCCTTCTTATACACAACTTAACCGGTTGGGCTGTCTGCGATACTTCACTTGTACTGACTGTTAATAAATTTTACATAATATTGTTTATATTATACACATCCCCTATCGTAACAAATCAAATAAGTAGTACTGTTGACGTGTCTAAATACAGAGAATTAAATGATCATACCTCAAATAATCAGTCGGTCTGACACATTGTCCTTCGTGTACAGCCAGGATTCACAATCCACTGATCTCACATTCATCAAAACCTGAGATGTTGAAAATTAAGGGGTGAGCAAAACCACGGCTCAGTAAGAGAATTATATGCCTCACTTGATACTCAGCTTCCTATATGCTGAAAATCTTTTTCATTTTTCCTATGGGCTCTAGGCTCGCATGTAGGAAAGATACTACAGTCGGCTAGGGATCCGAATGGAGTAAGGTAGGTATTTTAGAATACCATACTTGTTACGGAACCTAGAAGCAACTGTAGAGAAAAAGTTTTCTTTTTGTTTTGAATTAATAAATCCTTTTTCTTTTTTTTAATCTTTCATAATCTTTTTCATATTCCTTTCAAAATAATGCCTCTACGAAATAAAGCCTTTAAATATAATAATTAATATCCGTATATTCCTTGAAAAGAATATTAGTTAAATCATCATCTTATTTCTTTAAAACTTATTTCATGTTTTAATGTACTCTCTTAATTAGTTCTGTCCGTTAAAAAGCAGAATAAGCTATTAAAATCTATTTCATTCTTTGACATTTGTCGAATTCACGAATCACACTCACTTACTTATCGTCATAATATCCTACGATTTCTCATACTAACATCGGAACACGTGTAGCACTTAGTTCCCGAAGGACTCTAGAGGTGGCTCCCACGGTTCAATCATCGAGTCTCTGCTCGGTATGGCCTGTACTGAAACATCGGAACACGTGTAGCACTTAGTTCCCGAAAGACTCTAGAGGTGGCTCCCACAGTTCAATCATCGAGTCTCTGCTCGGTATGGCCTGTACTGAAACATCGGAACACGTGTAGCACTTAGTTCCCGAAGGACTCTAGAGGTGGCTCCCATGGTTCAATCATCGAGTCTCTGCTCGGTATGGCCTGTACTGAAACATCGGAACACGTGTAGCACTTAGTTCCCGAAGGACTCTAGAGGTGGCTCCCACGGTTCAATCATCGAGTCTCTACTCGGTATGGCCTGTACTGAAACATCGGAACACGTGTAGCACTTAGTTCCCGAAGGACTCTAGAGGTGGCTCCCACGGTTCAATCATCGAGTCTCTGCTCGGTATGGCCTGTACTGAAATATCGGAACACGTGTAGCACTTAGTTCCCGAAGGACTCTAGAGGTGGCTCCCACGGTTCAATCATCGAGTCTCTGCTCGGTATGGCCTTTTCCGTTTGACATATTCCATGTCATGTAAAATATTTCCCTTTTTAACATGTCACCTATCATTTATGGATTTTAATATAGACGTTAATCTTGTCGTACTATAAACCCTGGAGGGTAAAGGACTAAACCGGTCAAATCTATGACCATAATCTATATTGTCCTCGGTGGATCACGAATCAGGTGTCGACCGGGACTAAACATGTCACATATCATGTATCAGCATGATAAGAATATCAACCAGTCTCAAAACCGTATTTTTCATCGGAAAATACACCTTATGGAATTTATACAATTATATAATTCCATGATTTAAAACCATAAGCGTTATAATCCTTTAGTGAATATTGATAAAAATATCCATAAAATATTTACTATATTTCACTTCATCTTTCGTCTCGTAATTCGTGTAATTTATCTATTTCGAGAATTTTCGGTGATTTCATTATCACCATTCTCGAATACATGAATATTCTAAAGTTCCATCTCATTATATTCATATTTTATGAAATTTAGAAATTTCCTCTTGTCTCGTGATTTACTATCGAAATTCGGAAATAAATCATTTAATATGATTTTATAAAGTTTTTCTAAAATTTTCGGCAGCATAACGGCTGCCGATTCACTAACCTCCTGCACGGAAAATACAGTTTAAAATCTTTCAGCCAGTACTTCTTCTCAAATTATTTTCAGCAATTCATGCATCATAATAATTTTCATAAAATAATTGCATAAAATATTTTAAATTAAATTATGCAGACTGAGTATCCTTACAGTGCTGCACATGCATCCCTTACCTTTTTCCGGGTCGGCGCGATCGCGCCCGCGCTCCATTTCTCCCGATTCCTTATCTCGATTGCTGAAAATAATTTTTGGAATTAAAATTCTAATTTTTAGAATTTTTCATAATTTATTTAATTTTTTCTGAAATTAAATTCTCGGGAAATTTCTTACCGAATTTGTAAAATCCCGGGTTGTCGAATTTCCGGGAATTTTTCCGAATTCCCGAAATTTTCCTTTTTCCCTTTTTCTTCCTTTTTCTTCCTTTTTCCTCTTTTTCTTTTCTTTCTTTCTTTTCTTTTTCTTTTTTTTTTCTTTTTCTTTTTCCTTTTTCTTTTCTTTTTCTTTTCTTTTTCTTCTTCCTTTCCCGGTTAGACCGGTTCAGAGCCTTTCCTCGCCGGTTCCTCGCCGCGGCCGGTTCTCCGGCGGTTCGGGCGTCCCTCAGCTGGCCGGCGTCGAGGCGAAGCTGCCGGTGGTCTCAGCTTGGCCTGGATCGGCGGCACGGCGGCGGATCCACTTGATTTTGCCTCGGCTTCTTCTCCTCTTCACCGGCGTTCCTCCGCCGTCCATTGCGCGTCGGGTGACCTCCATCGTGTTCCTCTCCCTCCGGTGAAGCTTCGGTGGCAGTGGCGGTGCCTGGATCGGCCGGCACCGCCGTCCGCCATTTTCTTTTCTCTCCCGATTTTCCTTCGTTTCCGTCGATTCTGTTTCTGTTCATTCACGCCGCCGGCAGTTTCTCCCCTTTCTTTGGCCAGTGGCGTCTCGTCCTCCTTCCTCCCTCGCCGGCAGTGGCGGCTCCGCCGCCGATGGTTGCGGCTGGGAGGGTCGGGATTCCTTCCCCCGATCCTTCCTTCTATTTTCTGTTTTTATTTCCCTTTTAGTTTTTGTCTTCTTTTCATTTTTAGTATACAATATACTATACATTATACCATATATTTTATACATATAATATATATTATATGTTATACATACATTATTTCATACATAATGTTATACAATATTTATTATATATAAAATATATCTTGTATATTACAAAATACATGTCTAGTATATATATATATATTTATATACTTTAGAATAAATAACATTTATATATAGAATTATATAAATGTTATAATAGAATATTATAATATATATATATATATATATATACCTATAAACTTTAATATAAATAACATTTACATTTTCTATATATGTATGTATATATATATTTATATATACAAAAATATTATGTTTATATATATATATGTATTAATTAAATTCATGAAATAGTTTATATATATATACACCAACGTATATTAAAATATACCATATAGTATTTTAAATACATACGTATTTGTATAAAATACACTTATATAAAATTTGAAATTATATAAACATATTTTATTTTCATTTCTCGTTTTCCTTATTTAATTTGGATTTTAATTTATCCAATTTAATTCTTTTCCTCTCTCTATTATTTTTATTTTCACTTCCACTTTAATTTCCTTTACAACAATTTTTCGATTCTTTCACTTCCTTAATTCTCGGGATTTTCACCAATATCCCGTTCTCGCAAATTTTATTTATTTCCCCTTATTTAATTTCTCTAATATTTATTTTCAATATTTCTAATTTCCAATAAATGAAAAATTTACAGTTATCACAGAAATCATTTTTGCATTTAGCTCGTTCTTCATCAAAGTTCAACAAAGAGTTCAAATACTAACATATTGAAAGCACTCAAACAAAAAAAAGTTCATCATCCACCATCAATAAGGCTCGACAAAAAAAAATTTGTGTTATCATTTGGGCTTGAGTTGAGCTAATAAGTGTACCTTTTCTTTTATGTTTTATTTAAATTATTATTGGATGACTCGAATAAAATAAATGTAAAGTTTTAAAAATAGAGTTAGTATAAAAAAGGGTAATTTTTGACAAAAAAGGGTAATTTTTGACTAATGAAATATATCATCTTTATTTTAATATGGATATGACGCATAACAAATATAATGAATGATAAAAATAGTCTTATCTTATTTTTAATTTTTCTCACATCAAACGTAATATAAGATAATATTATTCAATCCATTTTTTTATAACTTATTTTATCTCTATCTTATCGATCATTCTATGTATAAAATACTACTTATGTTGCGTTTACATTGAAGGAAGTAGATAGTAGTTATCACTTGATAATTTTGAGGAGTACGTATCTGTTAGTAAATTTTATAAGATTAAAAAATGTCTGAAATGATGGCTAAGTAGTAATCCTACATGACCATGCATTTTTGTTACTTTTCCAATGTAAAAAAAAAAAAACACGAAAAACCGAAAAGAGTCTATAATGATGGCCATGAATCCACATGGGGACAAAGGAGATGCTTATCTTCAAGCCTACCAACTTAACAGCTCTTCGACACCGTGGCATTTCCATACCAAGTACAATCTATATTCCATTATTCCAAGAAAATAATCTAATTTCCAAAGATACCCTCCCTTTACCCCCTATTTACCCCCCACCCACCTCTAAACCGTCACTTACCTACCATAGCCAATTCCGTCCTTGCAAAAAGGCACACTCAGAGACGCACGTTGAAAACATCCTCCAAGGCCCCGAAATACCCTAATGAGAAGCATAATCTAAGGGTAAAGTGGGAATTTAAAGTACAAAGGGGGCGGGCCCACCAATTACATAAGGAAAGAGAGAAAGTGAGTGATCCGCACAAAAGAAAAGGTGGGCTGCGAGTAAAGAGAGAGAAAAAAGTGCTCTGTTTCGAGACGTTATCGGATTTCAAACTCCGCTCTTGGCCGGAATTTAGGATTCCTGTCACGTCCGGCCCTAGGTTTTCCGTTTCTATTTTTCAGATTCTCGAACTTAGAGAAACGAACAAGAAACAGAGGAAAAGATTAGGGCTTTTCTTTTTCCATAAAATTGGGAATTGTGGAATTAGGGGATTTTTGTTTTTGGTAATGTTTTTTAATTTTGAGATAATTTGAGGGACAACTTGAGGAATTCGCAAAATGTTTACACCGCAGAGGAAGGTTTGGTCTGGTTGGTCGTTGACGCCCGGGAAGAAAGTCGACGGGTCGGGTTCGGATCCGAACTCCAACGGGGTTATTGTAGGGAAAGGGAAAGCAGCGGCTTTTGCAGGGCCCGTGACTCCTAATGGAAACGGTGTCGGCTCAGAGGACCAGGAGGGGGTGCCCGAGAAAGTTTTAAGACTCGAAAATGAGGTTATTTGTCATTTTGGGTGCTTTAAAATTTTTTAACGTTATTATATATATATATATATATATATATTTGTTCATTTGATATGTTTAGGTGAGAAATTGATATGATTATGAGATTACCATTAAATTACTTGTTTAATGTTGAAATGAGTGGGTTAGTTTGTTTGGGTAGGTCAAAACTTAACTATGGTTTCTTATTTAATCTTCATATCCATGGGCTTAACGGAGATCTTAAAATTTGTCTTTCCCGCATGAGGAAGTTTATCTGTTATCTGATTCTGTCTTTCTGGGGATGGTCACAAAAATTTGTTGCTGTTTTAAAGTTAAAGCACGAGTTACTGAATTGGGTATTTAATTTTCATAGTTTTTGACACGCTGTTTAGGTAATCAACACGATATGGAATTATGATTTAGTTATTTGTGATTGTGTTGGATTTTACTGTTATTAATCGTAATAAAATATTGAATTTGATAATTCAGATAGATTGGTTGCTGTGTTGTATCCCGCATTAGTCATGCATTCAGGAACACCCGAAAAAAGAAAATCACTGAAATTTGTAGTACTATTCTAGTCTAACTATGAAGTAGTAGAGTGTTGATCTTGTATAGTTGTGTTTTTCACATTGGAATATGTTTTCACCTTTTCTGATATGAACTAAGGATATAAGCTTGTCTCGATTGTTCCATTGTTATACGCAAGGTAACACCCGAAAAAAGAAAATCACTGAAATTTGTAGTACTATTCTAGTCTAACTATGAAATAGTGGAGTGTTGATCTTGTATAGTTGTGTTTTTCGCATTGGAATATGTTTTCACCTTTTCTGATATGAACTAAGGGATATAAGCTTGTCTCCATTGTTCCATTGTTATATGCAAGTGGCATACCTCTTAGCTGTTTCTACTATATCTACCTTCACAATCTTTCTGTAGATTAGAAATACTCAATTTCTCATTTATATGTTGGAAAAATGTTCACACATATGAATGTAACATGGTAGAAATTAATTGTTCATTGTTTGATTGATTTAACTCTAGGTTCTAAAGCCCACATATTTTTTTGTTACTAGTGATTTTTGGCTCTCCCGATATTTGCAGACTAGTGGTTGTCCGATAAAATGAAGAATAAAATGCAGTAATAATTAGGATAAAGAAAATTTTCGAAAGAATTTTAGTTAAAATTAACTACAAATCACAAATCTGATGACTGATCAAAAGAGGAATGTGTTTATTCAAACTAAAGTACATATCAAGACAACTTTATTTCACATTTATAGCTGCCAATACCGTATTGCTATTTTCTTTTGTCATGTATGACTAAGTGAAAATTGGGTCCAAAATTGTCATGGTTTTGTCAAAAGTGCCATTGTTGACGGGATTGGACCGCTAAAGGCTACAGTGGAAAAATTGAATGTTTTAAGATTGCTGACTAATTTGTACATATAGATAGAATAGCTTGCTATAGCATCCTTCATTTATAGTGACTAGAAAAGTTTTATTTTTTTATGCTGTTTTAGCTTTATTTGATAATTTATTTTACTGATGTATTCTAAAGCTATATTTTCAACTTGATGGGTTTACCCTATGTGTGGGGTTGTATTGTTTTATGTTGCACTATCTCATTTGAATGATCCATTTTTTTCTCAGCTTTTTGAATACCAATACAATATGGGGCTTCTCTTGATTGAGAAAAAGGAGTGGACATCTAAGTATGAAGAACTCAATCAGGCATTGATAGAAGCAAAGGATGCTCTCAAACGGGAACAAGCAGCATATTTAATTGCAATAAACGATGTTGAGAAACGTGAAGAGAATTTGAGGAAGGCCCTCGGTGTTGAGAAGCAGTGTGTGCTTGATGTGAGGGTCTTATATCCTGTTTTAATATTTCCCTTACAACGTTGAAACATTTCAATATGATTTCCTTGCATTGTTTTGGTTTTACCCATGTAATATTTAGGCTTTTGCATTGCATTTTTCTCATTATATCAGTGTAAGCAAGATTTATTTTTGGCTCTTTTAATGGGATAAATTTTTGTTAATCTCTAAGTATGATTTGGAATAATTATCTAATTCTATACCTTTTGTAATTAAAAGCTTTCGTACTTATTGATTTTTTCAAGGTATTCTACATGGGGAAATATATTTTCTAATGTTTAGATACTGATTTTTTTTTTGTTACAGCTAGAAAAAGCTTTACGAGACATGCGATCAGAAAATGCAGAAATCAAATTTACTGCTGATTCAAAGCTTTCTGAAGCAAATGCTTTGATTGCTAGCGTCGAAGAAAAATCTTTAGAGGTGGAAGCAAAATTGCGTGCAGCTGATGCAAAGCTTGCGGAGATGAGAAGAAAGAATTCAGAGATTGAAAGGAAGTCACAGGAATTAGAGTCTCGTGAAAATGCAATTCGGAGGGAACGCCTGTCCTTTATTTCAGAGTATGCTTCAACCTACCTTTCTTATTCTTTTTTCTCCCAGTGGGGCCTCTTTTTTTTTTTTTTTTGAAGCCGGTGGGGGTGGGCTGGGGGCTGGGTGTGGTTGTGTTCACACTTTCCTATACTCTTTCAGAATTCTCTGTTTTTTGGTTTAATCCAATATTTCATTTCACTTTATGTTTAAAGTTTACTATTATTTTTTTGCTTATATTAGGCAAGAAGCACATGAGACTACGTTGTCCAAGCAAAGGGAAGAGTTGTGGGAATGGGAAAAAAAATTGCAAGATGCAGAAGAGAGGTTGGCCAAAGGCCAAAAATATGTCAACCAAAGAGAGGAGATAGCAAATGAGAATGATAGGCTCTTTAAGCAAAAGGAGAAGGACCTTGAAGAAGAACAAAAGAAGATTGATGCTGCCAACCAAACTTTGAAGGAGAAAGAAGATGATATAAACAGCAGGCTAACAAATCTAACTTTGAAGGAAAAAGTAAGCTATTTTTCTTGTTGACCAGTTGCATTTATGTATAAAGTAGTATTATCTTATTTATGGTTATCATTTGAATGTAGGAATGGGATGTTGTGAGAGAGAAGTTAGAGATGAAAGAGAAGGAGCTACTCGTTATTGAAGAAAAGTTGAATGCCAGAGAGAAGGTAAGGTTTTGCAAGGTTTCCTTTTGTTTTTGCATAAAATTTGTGTTGCAGTTCTTTTTTTTTCTTCTTTATGTTCATAATTGTTTTCTCATTTTTTTTCTTTTACTTACATTTTTCCTGAGGGTTATATCTATTTCTATTGGAGGGCTAGGTATAGGATCATCTGTTTTATTCTTTTTTTCCCTTTGTTGGCAGGCCGAGATTCAAAAACTCATGGATGAACATAATGCTATTCTGGATGAGAGGAAGCGTGAATTTGAGTTGGAAATTGATGGAAAGAGAAAATCCTTAGAATCAAATCTGAAAAGCAAGGTGATTGAAATGGAGAAGAAGGAAGCTGAAGTCAAACACACGGAAGAGAAGGTTTCTAAACGAGAGCAGGCATTGGATAAGAAATTGGAGAAACTCAAAGAGAAGGAAAAGGCATTTGAATTAAAAGAGAAAAACCACAAGGAAAGGGAGAAGGCCATCAGATCTGAGGAAAAGAATTTAGAGATTGAGAAGAAGCAGATGGCTTCTGACAAAGAAGAACTTTTGAAACTTAAGATGGAAGCTGAGAAGACAAGGGTTGCAAATGAAGAACAGCTATTAAATATGCATGAGGAGAAAGATAGGCTTAAGGTAACTGAAGAAGAAAGGTCTGAGTATCTTCGCTTGCAATCGGAATTAAAGGAAGAAATAGAGAAATGCAGGTTTCGAGAAGAACTGCTTTTGAAGGAAGCTGAGGATATGAAACGGCAAAAGGAGAATTTTGAAAGAGAGTGGGAAGAGCTAGATGAGAAAAGAACAGAAATTGAGAAAGAGTTGAAGTATATCAGCCAACAGAAGGAGAAATTTCAAAAAGAAAAACTTGCCGAAGAGGAAAGGTTAAAGACCGAGAAGCAAGTCGCTGAGGACTATATGAAAAGGGAGCTAGAAGCTCTTGAAGTTGCCAAAGAAACATTTGCTGACACCATGGCACATGAGCAGTCAGTGATAGCTGAGAAAGCCGAAAGTGAGAGAAGCCAAAGGCTTCACGATCTTGAGATGCTGAAAAGAAAACTTGAGAGTGACATGCAGAATAGATTTGAGGAGATGGAAAAGGAATTAGGACAGAGAATAAAGTCATTCGAGGAAGAAAAAGAGAGAGAACTGGACAATATTAACTATTTAAGAGAGGTAGCAAGGAGAGAAATGGAAGAGTTGAAACAGGAAAGATTTAAGATAGAACAAGAAAGGGGAGAAGTTAATGCTAGTAAGATGCATCTTGAAGTACAACAAATTGAAATGCGAAAAGACATTGATGCCCTTGTGGATCTTAGTAAGAAGTTGACGGACCGACGAGAACAATTTATCAAGGAGAGAAACCGCTTTATTTCATTTGTTGAGAAGCAAAAGAGTTGCAAGAATTGCGGTGAGATTACATCTGAGTTTATGCTCTCTGATCTACAGGAAATAGAGAATGAAGAAGCCTTTCCTCTTCCTAGTTTGGCAGATAATTATATCAGTGGAAATGTTTTAGGGAATTTGGCTGCATCTGAGGCCCAGAAGGATAAGATATCTACACCTATTGCTTCAGGATCCCCAAATTCTGGTGGAACCATGTCCTGGCTTCGTAAATGCACCTCAAAAATATTCAAATTCTCTCCAGGTAAAAATATTGAGCCTCATGCTTTAACAAAATTGAATGCGGAGGCCCCACTCTCTGGTCAACAAGTTAATTCGGAAGGCACGTCAAAAATTGAACATGAACCAGAGCTCTCCATTGCTGATGCAACTGAAACTTTGGAGATTCATAGAGTTGAATCAGACACCAATACAAGAGACGTGGATGCTGGTCACGACCTGTCAATTGATAATCAGAGCAACATCGATAGTAAGGAACTGGAAGTGTTGGGAGATTCACAGAATTCTGATTTCAATCGTGGAAAGCAGGTTCGCAAGAGAGGCAAGTTTAGAGCTAAAAGAACACACTCTGTGAAGGCAGTTGTCAAAGATGCTGAGGCTATTCTTGGGAAAGCTTTAGAATCAAATGAGCTTGAGCATCCTAATGGGAGTGTTGATTCTGGTCATGGCAATGCTGAAAGCAGGGGCGAATCTGGTCTTGCTGATAGAGTAACATCTAGAAATGCCCGGAAGAGGAATCGTGCTCAAACGTCTCAGATAGCAGATAGTGAGCAAGATGGTGATGACAGTGAAGGACAAAATTCTGGTAGCATCATGGGAGGCCAGCGAAGAAAAAGGCATCAAAAAGTTGTTCTGGCTATGCCTACTCCTGCTGAGAAAAGATATAATCTCCGACGGCCTAAAATGTAAGTTACTGTTTGGATGGTAGACTTAATCATCTCTTGCTTCATATCTGCATGCACATTCATTGTAGCTTCAAATTTTTGGACGAGTTATGATTTGTTTTTGCTTATTGCTTTATGTTCATGTCAGCTTATCGTAATTTAATTAATCATTTATGTACTTGTGGGTCTACTTAGTAAGAGAGGGACTAGCAACAAGCAAGAGATGAAAGACTTTATTAAATGTACTGCAGTGATGATAAAATGTTGCATTAGGTGATCCATTTAGTGAAAGGGATTTTTTTTGTGTCAATCATAAAATAACTTCTTATCAGATTCTTTAAATCATCTTTACTTAAAGTATGTTCTGTTTGCAATAAATTGATTAGATTGCAATTTAATTTACTGTGTGAAACCTGTGGACAATGATATTTTGTTGGAAAATAGATTCAGTAGACAGAGCTTCAGTGGAAGCTCGAAAATACCTTGTCAATCTTTGTGAAGCAACTAATGTGGGAATTCTGCATACTGCAGTGGGGTCACAGTTGCTAAAGATGCAGCAGATCAAGTTAACAAGTCCAAAGCTCCCATGCCTGCCAATGAAAATGGAGATGCAAGTGAGAATGGTGGTGCAGACGTTTTGCAGCAGGTAAGGGTCTTAGAAATTAAATTTTTTTTTTTGTCTATAGCATGTGCATGTTTGTTGATATCTGTTACAAACCAACATCTGTATGAAATAGAAATAAATAAAATTTGCTATTTAAATTGTCAGTTGTGACTTAATAGAATGTTTTGACACATTATGGTAATGCTCTACATAGTCGAGTAAATTATGTACTGCATAGCAGTGGTATAATTGGTTTTGTTTATTTTCTGAAAGTCCATGACATGATATCATATATATGAAATGTGATACAAGGCTCATTGTTCACAAGCTGCCTCCACTTTGCTTGACATGTGTCAAAGAGGACAAGGGAGAAATGTCTACTGTAAAACAAAAATTGGAGAAATGAAGTGGAGGGAACAAGGCGGAGAGAGAGTAAGGAGGCTAACGGTGAGGGAGGAGGGTAGGGGAAACAAAAATTGAAAAAAATGTTGTAGAATGTTTCTTAGGAGGAAGGGAATGAATAAAATGTTGCTATTTGAATTTCTAATATGAACTGCATACACTTCACCACTCTGGCCATGATTTAACAACTTGTATTTATCATTTCATCATGTAAAAAATTCCTGTTTAATATATTTTGTGGCAGTGTGAAATTGCTCTGGACGCTAAGGATGGTGATGCTGGTACAACCAAAAAATTGGATGCGAATACAGCATTAAGTGAGGAGGTGAATGGCACACCTGAAAGGGTTGGTGAGTACGGTGATGGAAATGACTACAAGAGTGAATCGCTCAGTGAAGGGCTTAAAGATGGAGAGGATGATGAAGAGGATGATCGTGAGCATCCTGGTGAGGTCTCGATGGGAAAGAAGCTTTGGAATTTTTTCACCACATAATGAAGCTATCTTATTCCTCGATTGCAGTTTCGGTAGATCTTTGATTGTATCAGATTTTTTAGGTTTGCTGGTAGGAACACCTTGATGTAGTAGTGTGTATTAGCCATTTAAGTGGAGTTATAAGCAGAAAATATTTATTCAGGTGGGAGAAGGGTTTTCTTTACCTTTTTTGTTAGGGTTCAGGATATTGGTCCTTTTTTATGTTCTTGTGTACTACAATCCTAGATGATTTGATGAAGCAGTGACGGGTGCATATTTATTGTTTGTATCAAATAGTGCATGTATTTTTCATCTTGGATGGAAATTATTTATGTGACCTCATTTAGTCTGTTTTACATATCAAGTTGTTAAACAATAAACATTCATTCCTAGATAGTGGAAGCTGGGCGAATTTATATCACAGCGCATTTGCAAATTATGGCTTTTTCATGCTGCGCTGCAATAGATTCTCTGGTCTCAAGCAGTGGACATTTTTTTCAAATGGTTGCCGTAAGTTGAAATACTCCTAAAACTAAAAGCTTCAGAGAGAACTTTGAACAATTTAGCACTATGTACGGTGCGTTAAGTGCCGACTAAGAACGGGTTGACAGCTTTCAGCCCAGCCACGCGTGTTACTAACGTCCTGTACAATTCATGCGAGCAATATTATTTATTTGAGGTGCTCGTGGGCCGGTCTGGACCGGTTCCGAGCCTGGTTTAATTGGTTTCGGTTCAATTTATGCGAGCAATATCCAGAGGTGCTCATGTGCCGGTCCGGATTGGTTCTAGATTGGGTTTAACCGGTTTCGGCCCACAAGTATATGAAACCAATTCGAATCGGTTGACGAACCAAACCGAGTCAGGCTAGTTTAAAGTAGTAAATTTTTTGAACCGGTTCAGCTTGGTAAGTCGGTTCGTCAAAAACCAGGCCAAGTTGAACTGGGCGACCTTGGTTTTTTTAAAAATTTATTTATTAATTTATTTTACTAATATATTTATTTTAAGATTTTATTTATTAATATATTAATTCAAAATAAATATTTATTACTATATTTTTTTGATTTAATCTAATAAATTTTTTTATAATAACTTATGTTAATAGTAATTATAAATTTTTAATATATAAAGTTATTATAATCTATTTTGATAAAAGTAACTGTAATATAAAGATAAAGTTATCATAAAATTATCTAATAATTAACAATAAAATAATAAATAATGATATTATGATAAATTTATGGAGGAGGAGAATACATATGGATGATCTAACGTGAATTCAGATATTGGTTCATATAGCCTACCCTAATATTTTGGGATAAAGGCTCTGATGATGGTGATGATGATTATGATAAATTTATTATAAATTATTTAACGAAGCTGGTAGTTTAAAAAAGTTATAATACATTTAAAATTTTTTAATTTTGTTAAACTTATTTAGTTATTTATTTCATTTGAAATATAATTATACTTATCATTAAAATATATGTAAACTTATCATTTTGCATTTAAAATATTTATTCATTTATTTGGTATGTTTTGAAAATATTCATTCACTTTGTATTTTAAATATTTATTTATTTTTTTAAACATAGTGTAAGTATAACATTAATTAATTTGGTATTTAACAATAATAATAAATGAAAATAATAAAGGAGAAAAAGGAGAGAGTAGAAGACTAAAGATTTTTTATGTAGAAAATCCCTTCAAAAGTTAGAAGGGTGAAAATCACAGGACCGTAATCCATAAAAATATTTACTATGACTAAATTTATTTACAATTTTACATACAATTTACAAAAAAATAAAAAAGAAAAATTAGATTGTTACTTATTCATGATAATTTATACGGATTGCCTTAGAAATTTCTTCCTCTTCCTATAAATTATTTTTGGCTAATTTATTGGCCATTTCAAGTTCGATATTATGGGATTTCGCGTCAAAACAATCTTTAAGGCATGTTAACATGCATAATGAATCCGAATTAAGAGTGGTTCGATGGTCTCCAATAATTTTTCCACATAACGAGAATGTGGATTTTCAAGCAACGGAAGAAACTTGCAGCACAAAAACATCTCGGATCATTGAAGCTAAATTTGGAAATTGTCTTTGATTTTCTTTTCACCATTGGAGAAGATCAAAGTTTTCGTCTATAGAAAAGTCTTAGGAAAAATCCTATCTCATTGAAGTTAGAACTTCATCAAGTTGTTGTTGATGATTTAGAGCTGCTGGCTTTTCCTTTTAGCTTCATTCTCTTCTTTACTGCTTCCTTAATTGCGTTCAAAATGCCTTTTCCTTTGTTGTTGCCACCACTTTCGGTTTTTTTGTACGATTCTTCTTGTCATCGGTCTCCAATAATTTTTCCACATGGCGAGAATGTGGATTTTAAATCAACGGAAGAAACTTGCAGCACAAAAACATCTTGGATCATTGAAGCTAAATTTGGAAATTATCTTTGATTTTCTTTCCACCATTGGAGAAGATCAAAGTTTTCGTCTATAGAAAAGTCTTGACTTAGGAAAAATCCTATCTTATTGAAGTTAGAACTTTATCAAGTTGTTGATGATCTAGATCTGCTGGCTTTTCCTTTTAGCTTCATTCTCTTCTTTACTGCTTCCTTAATTGAGTTCAAAATGTCTTTTCCTTTGCTGTTGCCACCACTTTCGGTTTCTTCGTACGATTCTTCTTGTTATCGGTTGAAGTTGAATTGCTCCCTTTTTGCTTTATAAATATTAAATAATTCTCGAAAAAGATTGTTAATTGAAGACTTTTGGTCTTCAATAGAATCAAGACCAAGAAATTCTTTATAACAGTAAAAAAAATCTTTATATTTACTCACTTGACTAGGATTTAGTAAGTTGGAATACATAAATAGGAGGAATTGTTTCCCAATATTTTTAAAATTTTTCCTTCATATCATATACAAAAGAACATAAAGTTTCATGATCCCTAAATTTTAAAAATTTATCAAACATTGTATAAATAATAGGAACAAAATAAGGTGTAGTTGGATAAAGTTGAGTTGAAAATCTTTCGGATGCGTATTTAAGAGTAGAAAATAAAGCAACACAACATTCAATAAAAATCCAATTTTCATCAGAAAGTGCTAAATACGGGCTACTTGTATAATTGTTATAAAAAGGAGTAATAAGTTCTTTATAAGACAAAATAGAATAAAGCAAGCGATGAAGTGAGTTCTACTTTGTTTTCATGGGAAATGGAAATGTTTTAACAAGTATATTATTTGCTATACAAAGTTGCTTCCATTCATGTTTATTATTTGGGATGCGGATCCATTTTGCTAATATTTTAATTTTTATCAATTGGACCTATGCCACTAGTACTATCACTACTAGCAGCACTAAAACCACTTTGAACATACAAATTTATAATATGGCATGCACATGTAGCATGAAAAAAAATACACTTTGCATAACTGAGTTTAAACATTTAATTAACATAGGAATAACTGCGATTTTACTCGAAGCATTATCTAAAGTAATAGCAAAAATTTTATTATTTTCAAGTCCATACAATTTACAAACTTTAGTAATATATTTATGAATAGTATATGAATTATCTACTTTTCTATCATATTTAAGGATAAAATTCGTTTTTGCATGCACCAATCTTCATCTACCCAATAACAAGTTATAACAAGATAATTTATGCCGTTAGTACTAATCCATATATCATTAGTTAAACTAACCCTAGATGAAATATTACTAAGTTTATCAATTAAAGCTTGCCTATATTCTTTAAACATATCCATGAAATCTTTTTTTAATGTATGTTTAGAAACAAATTTATATGCAGGTTGTAAATATTTACAAACAAATTCTAAATATCCTACTTTTTCACAAATTGTGAATGATTGTTCAATCCAAATTACAAATCTAACTAAACCACATCTAGCGTGAACATTATCAAAATTAAAATTTTTCCACCATCATCTATATTAATTTGAGATTGTTTGCCTTCAGTAATTTCATTTTCTTCAACATCTGGATTAATTTTATGCACCAATTAAATGTCTTTTATACGTACCTGTACCGCCACCACTTCCACTTGAGCTATAAGCATAAACGCCTTTACACAATTTACAAATAACATAATATTCATTTGTCGTACCTTATTTTACTACAATGTTGAAATACTCCCATACCTTGCTCATTTTTTTGAGTAATCTTCGTTTTCGTCGATCTTGATGATGTAGCGGTAATGGTGGCAGTTGATGATTGTGTTTGAGTATGACTTCCACGACCATGACCACGACCACGACCATGACGACTAGTACTACGATCAATCGATGGTGCCGAAGGAAGCTCCTCCTCCTTAGGATGAATATCGGGTTCGACTTCATTGAATAATTCATCACTCAAATTAGGGATTTTAATAGAACCGAAAAAGCGAGAAACGAAACATGAATGACAAAAGAAATCTGACATTTTTTATATTTTTTGAATATAAATATATTTTAAAGTTTGAAAAAAAATAAATATCCTACTTTTTCACAAATTGTGAATGGTTGTTCAGTTCAAATTACAAATCTAACTAAACCACATCTAGCTTGAACATTATCAAAATTAAAATTTTTCCACCATCATCTATATTAATTTGAGATTGTTTGCCTTCAGTAATTTCATTTTCTTCAACATCTAGATTAATTTTATGTGCACCAATTAAATGTCTTTTATACGTACCTGTACCTCCACCACTTCCACTTGAGCTATAAGCATAAACCCCTTTACACAATTTACAAATAACATAATTTTCATATGTTGCACCTTATTTTACTACAATGTTGAAATACTCCCATACCTTGCTCGTTTTTTTGAGTAATCTTCGTTTTCGTCGGTCTTGATGATGTAGCGATAGTGGTGGCGGCTGATGAATGTGTTTAAGTATGACTTCCACGACCACGACCATGACACTAGTATTACAATCAATCGATGGTGCCGAAGGAAGCTCCTCCTTCTTCGGATGAATATCGGGTTCAACTTCATTGAATAATTCGTCACTCAAATTAGGGATTTCAATAGAACTGAAAGAGCGAGAAACGGAACATGAATGACAAAAGAAATCTGACATTTTTTATATTTTTTGAAAATAAATATATTTTAAAGTTTGAAAAAAAATAAATACCTTACTTTTTCACAAATTGTGAATGGTTGTTCAGTCCAAATTACAAATCTAACTAAACCACATCTAGCTTGAACATTATCAAAATTAAAATTTTTCCACCATCATCTATATTAATTTGAGATTGTTTGCCTTCAGTAATTTCATTTTCTTCAACATCTGGATTAATTTTATGTGCACCAATTAAATGTCTTTTGTACTTACCTGTACCGCCACCACTTCCACTTGAGCTATAAGCATAAACGCCTTTACACAATTTACAAATAACATAATATTCATCTGTTGCACCTTATTTTACTACAATGTTGAAATACTCCCATACCTTGCTCGTTTTTTTGAGTAATCTTCGTTTTCGTCGGTCTTGATGATGTAGTGGCAGTGGTGGCAGCTGATAATTGTGTTTGAGTATGACTTCCACAACCATGATCATGACCATGACGACTAGTACTACAATCAATCGATGGTGCCGAAGGAAGCTCCTCCTCCTTCGAATGAATATCGGGTTCGACTTTATTGAATAATTCGTCACTCAAATTAGGGATTTCAATAGAACTGAAAGAGCGAGAAACAGAACATGAATGACAAAAGAAATCTGACATTTTTTATATTTTTTGAAAATAAATATATTTTAAAGTTTGAAAAAAATAGATGTAATATATTGAAAGTTAGAACTTGGAAGTTGAAAGTAAAATTTGTAAAATTGTAAAACATAAAGAAAAATGAATTTTAGAGAGGAAAATGATAATATTATAAATTTAGAATGAGAAAATTTGAGTGAATTTGAGAGAGTTTGAGTGAGTATTGAGAGAGTAGGAGTGAGTATTGAGATGTATGAGTGTTGAGATTTGAGAGAAAATGAGAGAAAATGTAAAGAAAAAATGAAAGAAATAAATAAGTATTTATAGAAAAAATATTGAATTTAAAAAATATAAAAAAACTAAAAATAGAGAAGGGAGCGTCCCTCATTCCATTTGATTTTTAAAATAATTTTGAATCTAGACTAGTTTGGCCTAGAACTGGTCCGGACTACACTGGGACCAACTGGTCTCGGTCCTTATTTGGGCTGGGCTTAGTCCACATTTATTTGAACCGACCCAGCTCAATATGCTATCGAGCTGGGTCGATTTCGGTTATCAGGCCGGGTTGACCCGGTCCCGTTTTGAGCTAAACCAAGCCAACTTGGCTCGATAACCACCTCTAATTTTTAACCTTACTCAAACGTCAACAATTTAATTTAAAACTTTTTTTCTTAATTTTAAATTTCCAATTTATAAAAAATTAATAAATACAATATAGACGATTATAAAGACATTAGAACCTAACTTGATTAATCAAATTGAAGTGCTAACATAAAATGCAAATTTTATGACCGATCAAAATAGGAATGTGCTTTATTCATAGTTTTGGATGATAACTTCACTTTTTAAACATGTGTTGAAGGTGTAAACAGTATGAGTCAAATTAAAAGGCAATACAATTTAATCATTCAAACTTAAGGTGTGGTTGATCATCTATTTTTATCTAAAGACAAAGCTTAGTCTAATTCAAATAAGCTAATGTTCAAGGGTATGGTTACATGAGAACCCTCACAACGTATTACATAGTGTACAATTGATCTAATGTTATTCAGCTTATTTTGAGCTTAGTTCAAGTTATTCCATATAGTTGGTATTTTTTAGTTAAAGTCTGTTTTACAGTTGGCATGTCAGTTAGGCTTGTTAACTAGAGGTGGCAAAAGTTGGCCTGATCTCAAAGACCTATCCGAATCTTCTCGAGACCATACTGGGACCAACCTGAATTGACAAAAAAAGTCAAAGGCCCAAAACCGAAAAAGCCCAAAACTAAAAAAAACCCGAAACCAAAAATGCTTGAAATCGAAAAAACTCAAACCCGACACAACCAACCCAACATAACTCGAATTCGATATGATCCAAAACTAAGACTGATGCAATCCAAAACTTGTAAAAAATCGAATTTATAATCCGAAAAAACTTGAATTATAATTATATGATTATTATTTAAAAATAAATAAATAATTGATACACTTTTTTAATTAAAAAGTTTAAAATTTTGAAAACAATTATTATTTATTATACAATTATATCAAATATGTATTACCAGCAAAATAAATATTGAATCTTTTTATTCAATTATTAAATTAAATTAATTTAAAATATCATAATATATGATATCAAATAATCTTTAATATTATACTTATTGTATTTAAAATAATAAATAAATTAGTAATTTAACATTTTATTTTATTATAAAAATCATTTTAACATTTTATTATTTTATTTTATAATAAAATTTTAATTTTAATACAATAATAAATCAAATTTATAAAAAAATTATATAATTTCAATATTTGTTTGAAACTTTGAATTTGTTATTTAGTGCAACACATTAAGAACACTTTTAATAAAATTAAATTTAAACTATACTTTCTTAAAGTTTCAAGTATAGAAAGACATTAAATTTACATTAAAAAAAACTAATCTTAAAATTAAAATTCAAGTTTTTAAGATTAGAAAAAGTTAAGTAGTTAAACTAAACAATACAAGTACAATTTTTTTGATAAGCTTGGACATCATTGAAAAAGAAAATTATAAATCAAGCTAGTGGTAATTAATTATCTATTATATTATAATAATATTATACATGAATAAACCAATTTGGTATTTTATAATAATAATTTGTATGTTATATTATATTATAATAATCTTTTAAGAATAAATTATGTAATCTCTTAGTGTGTAAGTATTATTTTGATAGAATTAAGTATTCATTAAAAAAATTTATTTATTATCTATTAAATGTAAAATTAAAGTGTAGATAAAAATAATAATTCTAATAGTAAATTAAAATGTAATTTAATAATATACTAGAGTAGTATTATAATGTAAGTGGTAATTTTAATAAAATTTGTTTTTTCATAGTTTAGTAATATTATTATTAATTATATTTAAATAAATAGCATTATATTAACTAATTTAATAATATCTACTATTTAACATTTTATTTAGACATTTGATCAATTGGTATATATTTAATATTATTATGTTAATGTGAAAATGAAAAAGTTAGTACTTAATTGGTATATAACTTATATGATATGATTATATCAAATGTTATTATTTATAATATAATGTCAATTGGTGTATATAACTTGTTTAATTCAACGTTCTAAATTTTTAATAAGATATTTGATTAATTAATGTGTACGAGTACAATTATATTTAATGTAATAATGTTATATTATGATTTATGTATAAACAAAAAAAATATAAAATTAAGATAATTAGTTGACCAATTATTCATAATATTAAATATTTTTTTAATGTATACCATAATTTTATTCAACATTATAATTGAACAATTAGTTAACTAGGTATACAGTTAGATTTAATTTAATTACTAATTATGTTGGTATTTAAAAGATAAAAATATGTAAAAAATTCTTAAAAATTTAAAATTTTATTAAAAATATAATATAATTATTAAAAAATCTAATAAAATAAAGTAAAAAAAAAAAGAAATTTATTGAACTAAGAATATCCAAATTCCAATGGCCCAATGTTGACCCAAAAATATAATGACCTAATAAGTTATTTTTAAAAATATAAAACCATTTATATAAATGTTTAATTGTTTAGTCCGATTTGTTTCATCTGTTAGTTATTTATTTGTATCGCTAATGTCATAACGTTTCCTAGGGTAAGGACGCTAGACATTAAACAAGTGGAGTCGCCACCAATCTTTTTTAACCTAGGTGTGATTGGCCACCTAAATGACTCTAAGGATTGGTCTACATTTTAAGTTTTGGGTTCGGGAGTTCATTTACGTGTAGGGAAGGTTATAGCACCCCTACAACGCCCAATATTGGTACCATTTTAATCTTGTATTATTTTAACTTAGTCTTAATTATGTGGTCTTTTAATTTTTTGTTTAAATATTGAAAAATCTCTTAAGAATCCTCCATCATTCTGGATGAACTCTTAAAAAATCTTCTCACCTCAAGAGTATTCAAGGGGTACCATTCGACTCCCATGAAGAGGCTCCATCGTCGGAAGTATTTTAGAATTTTATTATTCCTTAATTTATTTTTTATTTAATTATTTTTTTATTTTTATTTATTTATTCAACTTAAATATTATTTTTTTATATATTATTTATTAATATTTTTAGAATTTTGGTATTTTAATATTGAGAATATCTCCTAAATTTTCCATCATTCTGGATAAACTTAGAAAAATCTTCTCACCTAGGAATTCCTCAAGTGTTACTCATTCGCAATCGCCTCGAGGATTCCATTATCAGATTTATTATTTTATTATTTATTATTATTTTTTATTTTATCTTTATTAGAATATAAATTTTATTATTTATTATGTTTTTATCTTTATTTATTATTCGTTTATTTTGAAAATGCCTTCTAAGTCTTCCATTGTTCTGGATAAACTTATAAGGATCTTCTCACCTAAGAATTCTTCGAGTGTTACTCATTCGCAATCCTCTCAAAGATTCCATCATCGGAATTAATTATTTATTATTATCCTAAAAATTTTTACTATTATGTTTGTTATTTTATTTTATTTGTTATTCTATTTTAATTATTTGGAGAATAAAGTTTAACCTTCATTTTTTGAAAATACCTTTTAAATCTTCCATCATTCTGGATAGACTTAAAAGAATTCTCTTGCCTAGGAATTCCTCGAGTGTTACTCATTCGTAATCGCCTCGAAGATTCCATCATTGGAAAGGTCTACCTCATCCTTAATGTTTATTACACCATTATTTATCAATTAATCATCTATCTTAATAAATTTATTCTCTTATATTTATTCACTTTATTTTCTATTTTTAATTCACTACTCTTACGTATCTTATATATGTTTTATACTTTAATCATCTTTCTCTTTTTTTATATTATATTTCTACATCACCTAAAGAAAAGGAATCTGACAATCATTAAAAAACACTTCCATATATTAAGAACTATCCCACGAAAACAAAAAATTAAGATATGTAAGAATTCCTACCTTGATGACTGACGTACCAGCTTACAGAGATCAATTCCTTTGGCTTTGAAGACAATAGGCGTGGATCTAAGATTGGGCAGAACGAATTGATGTGGCAGTGGACTTTTCAAAACAATGGCTGAACCGGAACTAACGAAGACACGCCTGGAGGATACCGCCCGTAGTCTAGTTTCCGTCGTGTTCGTCAAATGGGTACTGTGTTTCTAGCCAAATCCGTAACTACTCAGCGAGAATACAAAAGAGAGCTTCTGTGTTGTTTTTCCTCCTTGGTTGAGCCGAACCTTCCCTCTAATTTTTTCCGAGAATTGTTGTACTGCTCCCCCTCCCTCAAGTTATAGGGTTAACCCCTTTTTATAGTCATAAACTTGTTAGAGTCCTAATACAACTCAATCTATTCTATTAATTATCCCTTATTTTTAATATTTTATCTATTTAATTCTTATGTTAATCCTAATCTAACTTTATCAAATATAATATTAATCTAAATAATTATCCTAAAAAAAATCTAATTATCCTATCCTAAAATTAATTTTATTTTATTTTCTTTTCTTATCTCTTCTTTTTTCTTCTTCTTTTTTTTTATCATCATTCCTAAATCCTATTTAAACTTTTAATTTACTGATTAATGTTAATTCTAAACTTAAAAATTCTAATTTAATTCTAGCCTAACTCTAAATTGTCAAATTAAAATATAATGTCACCCAATCCAATTAATTATTTTTATAAATTAAGACTCCGGACAAAATAAGGTGTCTACAGCTAATACTTTTGGATTTTCACTTTCCTTTAGTTTTATTATTTATTTGACTCACTTAAAAAAATTTATATAATTATTAATATATAATTATATATTTTATGACAAATGTGAATATTGTAGAAAATTAAAAAAATAATAATTGTCTAGTAATAAAAACATTAAAATGTAAAAATTTATATTTATATAAATATTTATTAAATTTTAAATTTAATTTAGTATTTCTATTATATTTTTATTTAACTATATAAAATTAAATTAATTATTACATTCAAAATTATAAAAAATTTATAACTTATAAAATTTCAAAATAATTTGACTAAGCTCGCTAAGCCCGCTAAGCTTGCTTAGTTAAAACGGGACCAAAACTGAAAATAATCGAATCCGAAAATATCTGAAACCAAAAAAACTCGAGACTAAAAAAATCCGGAATAAAAAAAAACTGAAACTGAAAAAATCGGAAACCAAAATAACCTGAACTAGAATATAATCTAGACCGAACTCGCCTAAACCAGCCTGTTTGCTACCTCTATTGTTAACTAACTTACAGATTGGTTAGTTAGTCTTATCCTCTTTATAAACCAATGTAGCCACTTCTGGATATTCAATACAATTAGATTTCATCTTCTTAAATGAAGTTTATTCTCTCTAATTATTACTTCAATATGGTATCAAAGCTTTCATTTTCTTCCTCTTAAAATCATCATCTCGAGCCCTTTTGTTTTTTTATCTTCTTTTGCTATGGCTGCCAGACTTGAAGATTCACTTTCTAGTCCATTCTTTCTCCATCCAAATGAGAACCCTTCATTAGTTTTAGTTTTATCTGTCCTCACAGGAGTAAACTATCATTTTTGGTGCTGTGCAATGATGATGGAACTGCTGTCCAAGAACAAATACCATTTTGTTGATGGATCGATCCAAATAACATCCAAAGATGACTCAACCTTTCAAGCCTGGGAGAGATGAAACATAATAGTCCTCTTTTGGATCCTTCATTTAGTTTCTTCCTTCATTGCCAAGAGCATCATTTGGTTTGACAATGCCATTGACGTGTGGACTAACATTTGAGATAGATTCTCCTAAGGTGATGCTTTCAGAATTACTGAGTTGTATGAAAAGATATATTCCTTCTAGTAAGGGAACTTATTTGTGATAGGCTACTTCATAAGGTTAAAGATGTTGTGGGATAAGATAACAAACCTTAGGCCAATTCTTTCCTATTCTTGTGATCCAAGATGTTCATGTGGTGCATTAGACAAGGCAAGAATGTATCAAGAACAAGATCATGTAATCAGGTTTCTTAAGGGCCTAAGTGAAGAATTTGCAGCTGTCAGATCACAAGTCATGATAATTGAACCTCTGCCTCCAATCAATAAAGTTTTTGCTATGATCATTTAATAGGAAAGACCAATCCATTCAACCTTACCAACTCCCTTGCAGCAACCAACTAAACTAGTAGCCTCTGCAAACAAATTGGTCACGAACTCAGCAATCAGTAGACTCTATGGTTAGGAGGTTTTCCAACACAAAAAGGCCCATTTGCACCCATTGTGGTTACACAGTGCACACTATTGATAAGTGTTACAAGAAACATGGCTACCCTCGATTTTAAGCCAAGAAATAGGATAGTAGCTGCTAATCATGTTGAAGTGGCCCTTTTTGCAGAAGAATATATGTACTACTTAATCTTAGGCCTTTTAAATTTGCCTTTAAATGTTATTAGGTTTTGATATTATTAGTATTGGAAAACTTTTCTAAGTTTTCTCTATCATTTTGATTGAATTCCTAGAAAATCTTCCTTACCTTAAGAGTATTTAAGTAGTTACATTTGTCCCACTTGGATAAGCTCCATTGTCGGATCAATTACATTCTTATGAAAATCTTAAATTTTTTTATTTTATTTTTCTAATTATTATCTTACTTTTCTAATTCTTCTTATTATAATTATTATTTATTAATAAATGTAACTTATTTTATTTTGTTACTTATTATTTAAAGTAAACATCAATTATCTTTTATTGAAAAATTTCACTTGAATCTTTGATTATTCTAGTCAAATTCAAAAGAAAATTTCTAACTTAAGAATTTCTTAGATGTTACACATTTGCAATCACTTAAGAATTCTTTAGATGTTAATAAATAATAAAAACAAGAGAAAGAGAAAGAGAAAGAAATAAATATAGAAAAAGAGGTAAAAAAATAAAGAAGAAAAAAAAGGAAAAGGAATAATATGGATTAACCAATTAATCAATTACTATTTTCATCCCATTAAAAGTTTAAGTTAATTTTTAAATGTAAACTTAGAAATAAAATATAAGTATTTATCACATAATCATATGGGATTAGAAATAATTCTTATATTTTGGAGAGGATTGGATCATCCTATGCCAAAAGAATTGAATCATCCTATGCCAAAAGAATGACTAATTCTTTTGGTAATCAAATCCTTCTTTTTATATATGCACTAAACGTAAGATAGGATGATTATCATCTTATCTTATATTTCATCTTATGCATCAAACATGACCTAAGAAATAATATCTCATATATTTACAGCTTGTATTAACTTTAAAGTTCTTGACCAAGGCAAATAATAAGTTAGAGTTAATATTGGTAGCTAAATGCTAAATATGAAAATGTGCATAGATTAGACACCAAGCCATGCTTTGTCCATTTTTAGGATATTCGAGATGCAAAGATTAAATTACACCAAGATGTTGTACATTGATTAGGTTGGTCAAACCATTTAACTTTTTCAACATTTGGATGGTCATGAAGTATTGCTAGATGTTAAATCATGATCTATAAATTTGAAGGAAATGAAATGCTTTAAAATTCATTGCCAATATGTTAAAAGCCTAATGGGTCATACACAAAAAAGTAGTAAATTGATTAAAATAAATTGACAAACTTAGGGATGTTAGAATTTCCTAATTTGACCAATTAGGAATTATAGTTGAGTCTAACTAAAAGGTTTAATTCAATGGGCTTAATTAAAATAGATTAATTAAGTCCTAGTCTTAATTATAATTAGAATAATTCCAATAGCTAATGAGTAATTGTATTAATTAAATGAGACAAAATCCTAGCATATATAATTGTTATTGTGGCAATCCATTCTTGAGGGATTTTTGAAGAGCGACAACCCTACTAAATATGAGCTAGCTATCCCCCTTTATGCGTGTCTTCATCCTCTCCACTCTTGTTTCAATTGTATTACATTTCAAGAAAATATTTTCTTCATTGCAAAGAGAATCTTAATAAGGTTGGATCATGAGATTTTGAATCAGAACTTACTAGAATAAAGACGTCGATAATAAAATTAACCTTTGAAAATGTTCCAATTATTGCTTGTGTGGATCACCGTCAAAGATTGGGCAATTGAACGACTCTTGGTTTGCAACAAACCTAGCTAATGTGTGCATGACTAAGTGGGGATTCATAGTCTTGATTTTACAAATGTTTAAGACAAGGTATGAACTGGAAACACTAAAAATTCAATTGTATTTTTCTGCTTGTTAATTTCTACCTTAATAATAGCATCAAGATTGGTGCACGAGAACTTTCGGTGTTGTAACGGTCTGAGTGTACATTTTTACACTTTATTTACTCATAATTTATACTCTTTTACTGGTTGGGCTGTCCGTGATGCTTACAGTAAAATAATAATTACCATACTAAATAGTACTTCCATTCATAGTGTAATTCTCGAAACATGAATATTTCATTTATTGTATATCAGAGTTACATTCTCTGTATTTTATTTCTACTTAAAGTAGTACTGTACAAATTTTCTAAATATATAAAAGAAAATAATATACCTCCGATGTCTAAAGTCTGCTGTCTCGGATAACCGAACTAGCAGCCGATACTTCGAATGGTACGTCTCTTAATCCAAATCAATACTTGTGGAGTGAAATTGAAGGGGTGAGCGAACCACGTGCTCAGTAAAGGAGTTGTATGCTGCTCGATATAATGAATCTATATGCTATAAAACGATAAAATCTCTTATAGCATAAATTTAATATTTATTTTTCCATGAAAATAAATGGCAGAAACCTTTTATTTCCTTTCACATTAGTACCATATAAAAACACATGCCAGTATAGTAGTAAATCAGTAGATGCAGTAAACAGTATTTCAGTAGATAGTATTCAGTAAACAGTATTCAGAAATCAGTATTCAGTAACAGTAGGTTGAGACTAGGTGTCATCCTAAATCATGTCATGCTATAATCATTCCCGAAGGAATACAGTAATAGTAAACAGTTTAGATCTATGGCCACAGTCTATGGGCGTCCTCGGTGTACACTTGCCAGGCGATATCGGGACTGCTGATGACTTGGCAGGTCTATTAGCCACGTGAACAGTACAGTATAACAGTAAAGCATGAATCTCGGGGCCTAAAGTCTCAAAATCAAATTTATATCTCAAAATACCTTTAAGGAAACACATTTATGAATTTAAATCATTTAAATAAATAATAATTCCAAAAAAGTATTATTCTCATTTTCGTACACAGTAATTCAAATAATAAATATTCATGCTAAAGTGAGAAAACACATAAATATTCAATTTTGAATATTTAATATAACATAACATAATTCAAATTCTCACTTAAATAAATATATAAAACATGAATATTTAAATACTTCATATTTTCTCATAAATCCCATCTTATCGAAAAGTTATGGAATTTATCTTTAAAATTCTCATTTAAATCATTTACATATTTCTAAAATATTTATAATATTTTAGAATAGTTATTAGAAAGTTTCCGACAGTATAATAACTGCGGATTCTTAACCTCATGCATATAAATACAATTATAAACCAATCGACTTATCTCCAATTTATGCATGTTTTAAAATAATTCATACTTCCATTAATTTCATAAGATTTAACTTGTTAAAACATGCATATCATCATATCCCTACAACTCAAACACTTTCCCCTTACCAGTCTTATGCCGACGATCGTCCCGGTAATGCTAACCGAAATCCGTATACTCGGGCTGCAAAATAATTTTATCGAAAATTATTAATAATTTTCTTCTTATTTTTAAACCACTAATATTCATATAATGCAGCCTCTAAAGTCATAAAATAATTACAACCAGTATAAATTATATCGGTATAAAAACTCAATTTCTGCATTTCACTTCTTTTTTCGATTTTAATTTCACCGAAAATTCTCTTTTTAATTCTATGACTATTGTTGACTAACTTCTTAACTTTTTTCTCATATTTACTTTACTTTTTTTGAGTCATGGCCGAAACTACCTTTGGCCATTTTTGTTCACTTTTCCAATTTTCTTCCTATCTTCTCATTTTGCACTTCATTCCTTTCTTGTCTACGTACATCTCATATTGCAAATTTTGCATGAAGCCATAACAGCTTTCATATTTGTATGTTCAACCGAAGTCTCCTCCTTAAATTAAAATTCCCTTCTCACCATACTTCAATTTCTAAACTTTTTCTTGTATCTATCTAATTTCCTTTCATTATTTTGTATTATCAACTACAATTTTAGCTTAATTCCTTCTTATTCTTCATCTATCTCAAGACATTAATTCATTCTATTTCCATGATTCAACAATAATAAATCAAAAGCAAGGCTATGATCATGCTTCTCATGCTTGAAATCATAGATTTATATCATTCAATCTTAAGAAATCATCACATCTCACCTTGATTAATTTGTGTTTCTAAAACAGAATTTATATTCTGTTTTGTTCCTCTTCTACGCCAGCCCCTTTTGATTTCTCCTTGATGAATTCCAAGCTTTAACTAAGGTTTAAGGGTGGAGCTTAAGTGTTTAGGTTTCTAATTTATGAGATTGTTGAATTCTTTTCTTAAGTGAACCTAAGTAAAGAAGCAGAACAGAGAAGAAAATGGTTCTCGTAGCTAATATATTTTCGGTGGTGAAGAAGGTTTTATCGAGGCTTTCTTACTTCTTATTCTTCTCTTTATCCTTTTTAACTAATATTACAAATCCACCTATCATTTTATAGTATTTCTTCATCATTCATTGCATTAAAATCCATTTAATGCATGAAGAAAATGTAGCATAAAGTGGCGTAGAGACCTCCTTCTCCACACGCTATTGACTTCTTTCTTTTCTTTTGTTTTAAGACTCTATTATATTATAAATATTTTGTCTTTTTAAGCATCAAAACCGAATACTTTCACAGCCAAAAAGGAAAGGCTGGAAATTGTTGTTGTTATCCATGGTTTTTGACCAAGTTTTCTTCTAATTTTTGTAGTTGTTTTCAGCCTATTATAATATATTACTTTCATGTATTTTTACATCATTCTCTTACCAAGAACTCATAATTTCGGCAACCTTTACAAAAGTTAAATAAAAATGAAATCAAGACAAGTTGTTGGCGTGGAAGCTTCTTGACCGATCAGTTTGTCTGATTTTTTTCTCTTCTTTTCCTTGGTTAATTCCAACAAATAATCTCCCTTATCTAGTACCTCTTTTATACTATCTTGTTAACTCATGTTTCCTTTAGTTTTCTACTCATAAAAGCCTCGTACTGATAGCCTTTAAAGACTAGATGAAAACGTGTTCAAGAAAAACTAGCGTAGACTTCTTCTTCTTGGTCATTTCGGTTTAGCTTCCTTTTTCCCTCTTTCTTTACTTTATTTTGACCTATAAAATTCTAATATCAATTGTTCTCGGTTACTTTATTGTTAAACACTATTTCTACTTATTTTATAGCATAAAACTCATGTTGTTATCATCTTTCTTTCATGCATAAACAAATCAGCACAAGAAGAAACAAGGTGGCGTGAATTCTCCTTGTAGCCACTTTTCTTGACTTCTTTACATATCTCTTTCAAGGCTTTCACACATGAGTTTCTTAGTCTTCATATTATATGTAAATTTGACTTTATTATATATATATATATATATTTCATCTATGACTTGAATTTTATTTTCTTGAAATCATTTCCAGCCGAATACAACAAGTCAAGAATTTTGTTATATGCGTGAATGACTAAATTTTCTTAGCTCTTCTTTGTTCTTCTCTGGCACACATTCTATCATCTCCTTTTTCATACACTTTAATTCTTATTCTATTTCACATACACCATATTGAAATTTTAAATTTCAATTTCCATAATGTAAAATAAAGTCTCATCTTAAATCTTTATTTAATTCCATACTTTAATTTATTCTAATTATCAATCATGTACAATATCCAAATTTAACCCGGACCTGTCACTGAAAGAGCTCTGGGTACTTCTCACGCATCAGGCTCTCTAACTCCCATGTAGCCTCCTCCTCGGTGTGATACTGCCAGAGCACCTTAACTAAAGGAATGGTCTTAGATCGTAATACCTTATCCTTCCTATCCAAGATCCGTATGGGTCTCTCAACGTAACTCATATCCTCTCTAATCTCCAGTGGTTCGTGTCGAATTACGTGAGAAGGATCCGGATAATACTTCCTCAACATCGAGACATGGAATACGTTATGCACTCCTGACAACTCTGGTGGTAGTGCTAACCGATATGCCACATCTCCCACTTGATCTAAGATCTCAAAAGGCCCAATATATTGAGGACTCAACTTTCCTCTATTCCCGAATCTCATAATACCCTTGGAGAGTGAGACCTTCAAGAATACATAATCACCCGTTGAAAACTCTAGTGGTTAGCGTCTAGTATCTGCGTAACTCTTCTACCTACTCTGAGCCATTCTCAACCTCTCACAAATCACCTGTACATCACGAGAAGCCTGCTCGACCAAATCGGGAGCTAATAGCTTACGGTCCCCTACTTCTTCCCATGCTATCGAGGTTCTACATCGTCTACCATTCAGAGCCTCATAAGGTGCCATAACGATACTTGTATGGTAGCTATTATTATACGCAAACTCTGCCAAGGGTAAATGATCATCCCAAGAGCCTCTAAAATCCAGTACACACGCTCTCAACATATCCTCGAGCGTCTGTATCATACGCTTGGACTGTCTATCAGTCTGAGGGTGGAAAGCGGTGCTAAAATTCAGTTGGGATCCTATAGCTTCATGAAATCTCTCCCAGAAATGAGATGTGAAGCGGGAGTCCCTATCAGATGTGATGCTCACTGGAACACCATGTAACCTCACAATCTCCCTGACATACAAATCGGTTAAGGCACTCACTGAATCAGTGGATCTCATGGCCAAGAAATGAGCAGACTTAGTCAACCTGTCTACTATCACCCAAATAGCATCATATCCCTTCCGGGTCCGAGGTAATCCCATAATAAAATCCATGGTAACATGCTTCCATTTCCAAGTAGGAATCGATAATGGTCGAAGCATACCTGTAGGCTTCTGATGCTCAATCTTAATCTGCTGGCATGTCAGACATCTAGCAACAAAATCAGCGATGTCTTTCTTCATCTTAGGCCACCAATATACTCTCCGGAGATTCTGGTACATCTTAGTACTATCCGGATGTAACGTATATCTAGAGGTATGAGCCTTTGATAAAATTAGATCTCTAATCTGCTGATCACCGGGAACGCATATCCGACCTTTAAACCTCAGTATCCCATCGGTGCCAATCTCAAAATCTGACTTGACTCCCATCTGAATCTGACAAGCAACCCCGATGCAATAATCATCATTTTTTTGAGTCATGGCCGAAACTACCTTTGGCCATTTTTGTTGACTTTTCCAATTTTCTTCCTATCTTCTCATTTTGCACTTCATTCCTTTCTTGTCTACGTACATCTCATATTGCAAATTTTGCATGAATCCATAACAGCTTTCATATTTGTATGTTCAACCGAAGTCTCCTCCTTAACTTAAAATTCCCTTCTCACCATACTTCAATTTCTAAACTTCTTCTTGTATCTATCTAATTTCCTTTCATTATTTTGTATTATCAACTACAATTTTAGCTCAATTCCTTCTTATTCTTCATCTATCTTAAGACATGAATTCATTCTATTTCCATGATTCAACAAGAATAAATCAAAAGTAAGGCTATGATCATGCTTCTCATGCTTGAAATCATAGATTTATATCATTAAATCTTAAGAAATCATTAAATCTCACCTTGATTAATTTGTGTTTCTAAAATAGAATTTATATTCTGTTTTGTTCCTCTTCTACGCCAGCCCCTTTTGATTTCTCCTTGATGAATTCCAAGCGTTAACTAAGGTTTAAGGGTGGAGCTTAAGTGTTTAGGTTTTTAATTTATGAGATTGTTGAATTCTTTTCTTAAGTGAACCGAAGTAAAGAAGCAGAACAAAGAAGAAAATGGTTCTCGTAGCTAATATATTTTCGGTGGTGAAGAAGGTTTTACCGAGGCTTTCTTACTTCTTATTCTTCTCTTTATCCTTTTTAACTAATATTACAAATCCACCTATCATTTTATAGTATTTCTTCATCATTCATTGCATTAAAATCCATTTAATGCATGAATAAAATGCAGCATAAAGTGGCGTAGAGACCTCCTTCTCCACACGCTACTGACTTCTTTCTTTTCTTTTGTTTTAAGACTCTATTATATTATAAATATTTTGTCTTTTTACGCATCAAAACCGAATACTTTCACAGCCACAAAGGAAAGGCTGGAAATTGTTGTTGTTATCCATGGTTTTTGACCAAGTTTTCTTCTAATTTTTGTAGTTGTTTTCAGCCCATTATAATATATTACTTTCATGTATTTTTACATCATTCTCTTACCAAGAACTCATAATTTCGGCAGCCTTTACAAAAGTTAAATAAAAATGAAATCAAGACAAGTTGTTGGCGTGGAAGCTTTTTGACCGATCAGTTTGTCTGATTTTTTTCTCTTCTTTTCCTTGGTTAATTCTAGCCCTTATCTAGTACCTCTTTTATACTATCTTGTTGACTCATGTTTCCTTTAGTTTTCTGCTCATAAAAGCCTTGTACTGATAGCCTTTAAAGACTAGATGAAAACGTGCTCAAGAAAAACTGGCGTAGACTTCTTCTTCTTGGTCATTTCGGTTTAGCTTCCTTTTTCCCTCTTTCTTTACTTTATTTTGACCAATAAAATTCTAATATCAATTGTTCTTGATTACTTTATTGTTAAACACTATTTCTACTTATTTTATAGCATTAAACTCATATTGTTATCATCTTTCTTTCATGCATAAACAAATCGGTACAAGAAGAAACAAAGCGGCGTGAATTTTCGTTGTAACCATTTTTTTTTGACTTCTTTACATATCTTTTTCAAGGCTTTTACACATGAGTTTTTTGGTCTTCATATTATATGTAAATTTGATTTTATTTTATATATATATATTTCATCTATGACTTGAATTTTATTTTCTTGAAATCATTTCCAGCTGAATACAACAAGTCAAGAATTTTGTTGTATGGGTGAATGGCTAAATTTTCTTAGCTCTTCTTTGTTCTTCGTTGGCACACATTCTGTCATCCCCTTTTTCATACTCTTTAATTCTTATTCTATTTCACATACAGCATATTGAAATTAATTTCAATTTTCATAATGTAAAATAAAATCTCATCTTAAATATTTATTTAATTTCATACTTTAATTTATTTTAATTATCAATCATATACAATAAGATGTACAATGTATACAAAAGACTTGATCTCACAGGTGTTTACTTGTAAATTTTAACATTTCATTGTGTTACTTTGATAATTGTTTGAGCATGAGAATAAACTTAAATTTACGGGATTCCACAAGAGTGCTTGGACCCACGGAGGGTAATTGAAAGTATCGCTGTATAAAGAGTGTAACTGTAGTTAACTATAGAGTTCTTGCCAAAGCTAGTTAAGTATCCAGTGTTACCAAAGTACAATGATCTAGAGAGAGAAAAAAGCATACAGTGAAAGAGGCAGAGTCTAATCAATAAATAGGGTCTAAAGGACCCGTTTACCCTAGAGCATAGGCATATAGCCCATGGGAGCGGCTCAGTTCATTCCTTCCTTCACCATCTTGTGGGTTTTATTTGTCTAGGTAAATTCAATCTGTCTTCAAACTTTAACACTGAGGAGACAGAAAGACTATGTACGGTCTAGGCAGAGCCTATTGGACCAAACTCAATGCGATTGTTCTTCTTATTAAATCCATCCATAATATATTCCTTTTTCTTTGAGATGAGGAGAATCTCCGGCTTTTTGTTTTTTCTTTTATCGTTCATGAAATCATTTTTTATTGGTCAGTTAATTCTTTACAAGACAGACAAAAATATTAATTTATTTAAATTCAAATTTTACAACACAAACGTAACAGGCTTAAATAGCATGAACACCTTGCACAACTTTAATTATTTTGGGTGCTTTTAATGAAGTTTAATAACCTTAAGGAGGATGTAACCAAAAAAAAAATAACCTTAGGGAGGAGGAATTTGGATCTTGAGACCTAAATTCTGCCTCTGCTGAAATACTAATTACTAGACCGAACCTGAGTTGTTTAAGCCGCTATTGCATAATTACACTCGTGACAATCCACCAGCTCTCCCTCATCTTGAAACTGGTCTAATCTTCCTGCTGCACAAACAGAGAATTTTCTTCCAGGCAGCTCTTCTTCACTTGAACTTTCAATTTCAATGGTGTCTTTGCCTTGGCCTCGGCAGCTGTCTCGTTCTCTCCTTCAGAATCTGAATTAATTTCTCTCTCACTGCTGCTTTCTCCGTCAGAAGATGTATTGCTTAAAGTGTGGAAAATTGTAACATTTTCTTCCTTTGCCCTTTGGAAAGAATAGCTCCTTGTTCTCTCACCATATAATGGAAGGGGAGATTTTGACTTTGAACCTGCTTCATCCCTACCCAAACTATAGGTTGTTGAGAGTTTTCTCTCAATGCCTTGCCTTTCTCGTACGATATCGCCAAGTTTTTCTATTGCTTCATTTGCCACTGCTTCCTCTGCAGCCTTTTGCTCAAGCTCTGTAACTGTCCTGTCGAATGCTTTCTTCTTGAGTTGGAGAGATCTCTGAAAGGCCCAAATTGCAAAACATTCGGAGTACATGCTATTAAGTTATCAATCATAAACAATGAATATCGGCAAGTCAAGTGGGGAATGAAAAACCGGCTTCCCTTTCCTTTACATATAACTAAGTTCTAATTCAAGGGATGTTTGTACACTTATCAACCCGTATATCTTCAAATTTTATATCATCTTATATACTTATTAATCTGTAATTTTCTGTTCCATTTCTCGGGTAAAAATGAATTTGACAGTAACAGGTTTATAACTTACTCGCTTTTCTAGAAAGCGTCCAAGGTCTTGATCTTGAAGCTTCTTTTTCCTCCAAAAGATACAACAGAATCGCACGACTACGGCTAAAGCTACCAAGAGTAGGGACTCGAATAACAAGAAGAGAAATATATCCCTCCGATTAGCTGCAAGTTAAGTCACAATTTGGCCATTCTTAACGCTTTGGCTCATTTGATTCTTGAGGTAATCTGAGTTGCAGGTTACCTGTGTAGATACTGAGGCGCTTCCGTGTCCCCTGGGAGCAGCTAGATGCAAGCTTCAGACCTGGTCACAGGTTAAGAGTCTGTCTCAGTCCACTGATTAAAGAAGCAAGAAAACTTAACCAGGTGTTTATAGGAACAATTACCCTTGCTGCGACAAGGTAGCCGGCTGCCAATCTCTACATCAATCACAAAGACCAACATGTAAGTTTATTGACACCATAGTTTTTCTAAATTCCTAGAGAACAAATCATTCTGTTCAATGGCATGTGTTTTTACAATTAAAGAGGCATTAACTTGAAAATTTTTAAAAGTATTAAGGTCACATATGAGAGCTCCAAACGTTTCCCATGTAGGTTGAAGAATGCGACCGGGACATTACAGACAACTTCTTGCCTACATGCTAATATCAAAGATGGAGAAACTGTTGTGTACAATCGAAAATTTCCCTTCTCTTGAACACAAATTTTCTAGAAATAGCCACGGTTTGATCAAATAGATGATAATGGATTTCTTATGGCAATGTCGATTTAAAAAGTCATGGGCGTAGTATAAGAATAAGGTGAAAGAAGCAAATTGTAAGAGTATGCCGAAGAATCTCACTTGAAGCAGTGACAAAAGCGAGAAGCATGCCCTCATCGAGTACAAAGTTCCGCAGATCACTCTTAGACAATGACGATAAAAGCAGGCCTGATCAAAACAACCATAGTATGAACTGGGAGTATGCCAAAACTTGTGCGTAGGCATCGAGAAATCAATTATACAGTCCAAATAATGTTATTTAAAGAAGAAAAAGTGAATCACCATTGTGGCTTTCGGACCAGTAGATTTTGCCTGTAGCTGGAACCATCAGAGTGAAGACTGAACTTTTTGGTTTCATAGCTGAGGCAGAAATGTATTGATCGTTCGTGTGGAGAACCTTTCGCTCCATTTCTGTCTGACAAAAATATATTGCATAGCCAGAGCAATCAAGGAAAGGACTAAACTGGACCACAGAATCTAATGTAGATGCTGTGGGAAATTTCTTGAGAGTTCCGGCAGGTGAAAATGAGTATAGGAATCCATCCAATGAACCAATTGTCACCCAACCTGTTGTTTTCAATGATGAAATTAAAAGAAAAAAAATTGAGTTGATGATGAGATTAAAACAGAATTCCAAAAAGTAAGATCTCTGAGTCAAGATTTTGATCTGCCAGTGTTGTTTTACTAGAAAAGATAAGAAATTGAGAAGACAGTTTGCAAGAAGATAAAAATTGGAGGCAAAGATGGGAAACTTGACCATAAGAATCTACCACTGGTGAGGATTCTGCAGTACTTAATGGCCCAATACTTTTCTGCCAGAGGACACTTCCTGAAGAAACGTCTAGCGCTAGGATAAGAGACTTAACCGGTACAAGAACATACAAGCGGCCATTGTTTCCCGGTGTGATAGTGTAAACCTTATCAAAAGAACTTAAGTCCTTAATCCATTTAAACTGAGGACTACGAAAGGACACAGAATAAAGCTCTCCTTCACTATTTGAGATCTGCAGATGCAAAACATAAAAACATCATCCTAGGATGCATGCACAATGGATATTTTCTAAAATAGTAGTACTCTTAAACATGCCTATGTATTTTCGATTAAATTGCATGGTCAAACAAAAACGAATGCTTTGCCAGGTTAGTCTAAACTACCATTTTAGCAAACCAATTTCCAAATTTCATTGCCCCCATTTTCTTAGATATTACCATGAAATATTTATTAATGGACGAATGACAAGTGAGCAGACCTTACATAGACACTAGCCTCACATTGATCAATCACAGGGACTGAAGCGAAATAACAATCTGAAACATCTTTCCTGCTGCCTTGCTTGTAGCCATAATGATCCACCACAGGTCCAGCACTCCAAAGTAGTTGTCCCCTCATCAAATACGCAAACAAACCCCGACTTTTAACATTGATAAACACAGATGAACCCAAGGTGCTTACAGCAAGCCCAACGATTTCATCGCCTCGCTGCTGACCAGATTCAGGACCGAAGAAAACTTGGATCGCAGGTTCTGAAGTTCCAACTTTCATGATATTGATTTGAAGTACCCTGTTTTCTGCAATTATATATATCTGCCAAAAGCTTGGAAAAATCAACAAACACTGCATTCAGGTTAAAAAAAAAATTGAAGTGGCAATAGCATTGCTCAATCCTCACCGTTCCTCTACCCCCATTAACTGGGGCTTTAGACATGTTGCATTTGAAACTCAAAGGTAATAACCACGCAATGGAACCATTAGTTTCAAAAGCCAATAACATCTTCTCTGAACAAGCATAAATTCTTCCATCGTCTCCGATTAAAGGTTCCGAAAGCCTATCAGAACTTGTGAAACGTTCTTGACCTGACTCGAACACACAGGAAAAAGAAGAAAAAAAGACAATAGCATTAGCCTGTCAGCATGTTTACTAGTTAGAGACCAGAAAAGAAATAAAACAGGTATGAAACTGTTATGTGAAACAAGTTGTATGCAGACAAAAAGAGAAGGAAATTAACAAACCTGAAAACAAGTGCGGAGCGGACTGAGAAAAGGTGAAATGGGATAGCATGAAGAGGAAGGAAAGAAGGAAAAGGATTGCGTAGACAGGCATTGAGAGATTTGTGATGGATTGGTTTTAACGGGAGGTTGATCAACTTCTGGAATTCATATTGGGAGAAAAGAAGAGGGAAAAACGGTTTCCTAACAAGCGTCTACCATATGCGCGCGTGTGTTTGTAGCGTAGGATATAATCAAACTTGAACATAGGAAACTGTTTCTTATTATTATTATTATTTTTTAATAATATTACGATCAATATATTATATTCTATGAACTGATAATTTGATAAAGTAATAAATATAAATAATAATAAATTAAATAAATATTAAACAAATTAGTTTAATCTTACATTCGATGAAACTCGAATTCTCAACTTTAAAATTTCAATTTTTTTTTATTACTAAATCAAAATCTTATTAACAAGATAATATTATTATTATTTTTTTTTAAAAAAAGGTATCAGCATGTTGGCGGGCTGGCGAAAGCTTCGTTCGGCAATCAGCATTGTGTTCGGTCACAATAGGCCACTTTTGACATAGCGCAAAGCCAAACTCCACTTTTCAATTCAAAATTTGTTTTTTAATAAAAGGCTCCCATTGCAAAAAGTAGCAAAGCACTTTTTGGTTTGCTTGGACCAGATATTTTATGGGAAAGATTTATTTCGATTGGAATATTTAAAATTAAAATCTACTAATCAAAATTAAAATCTGATTGTCTTGTTTGGTAAAAGAAATTTTTTAAAAATTCAAAATTTAAGAGAAATTTATATGCTCAAATTTTTTCATAAAAACGAAAAAAAAGAAAAAATTTTCAAAATTTTTTCTTGCTTTATTGTAAATGGCTCAACATTAAATATAAAACTCAAACTAAAAATACTATTTTATTTAAATAGAACATATATTTTTATTTTTATATTATTAATAATATCTATACATTTTTAGAAATTTAGTGATGTTTGATATGGATAGATTTAGTCAAGAAAAAGTCACACTAAACTTGACACAATAGGCTTAGTCCAAACAATGCCCTGTCTTCCTCTCTCTTTAGTCTCATGGTTTGAAGACAGATTGAATCTACTTAGACAGACAAGATCCACAAGATGTTGACATATGGCACAACTGAGCCCTTCTCATATCCTATATAAATGCCTACACTGTCACATCCCAAGTACACAGTATTTTACACTTTTTACACATTTTCACCACACATGAACAGGTTGGGTTGTCTACGATATCTTAATTTTCACATTTAATTAACTAAAAACACGATTTCCGTAACTTCATATAGTGAACGGAAATAAATATTTACAAATTGTATTTTAATCAACTCTTACATCCCCTATTTTAATGTAACACGGTAGTGCTGTAAATCAGAAGTCTGAATATATAAAATAAAATAACTATACCTCCGGGATCTATAAATGCTACCTCGGGGTGCTCAGTGTGCAACCTCTAATACTTGGCTGATATACTCAACCGGTCACTGGAAATAATCTGGAGAGATAATATATTGGAGTGAGCAAAACCACGACTCAGTAAGAGATTTGTATGCAAATCTTGATACCTCGAAGACTATATGCAGTAAAATCCTTTTGATTTCTATGTATAAGTTGGCACACTACCAGGGAAATGATACTATAGTCGGCTGGGAAATCTAAATGGAGCATGGAAGGTATTTTGAAATACTTGTCTTGTCCCGAAAACCCAGAGCGACTATAGGGAGTAAGAATTTATTTAAATATAAAATTCATTAAAATCTTTACTGCATATAAAATGTCATATGATTAAATAGACAATTTAGTAAATCATATGAACCACATTTGAAATTCATTTTGTTTTCCAACGTTGAAAACAATCACTTTAAACACATGCAGCAGTAAAATGTACTGTTCACATATTTCACAAATCAGTGATAAAACATCATAATAAATAGTATATTTCCATTTTTCTCATCAAATCCAAACACGTGGAATAATAGTGGAGACCAGGCAACACCCTAATGATATCATGCTATAAGTCCCGTAGGGAATAATAGGGTACACGTGAGATCCCTGTAAGGACAATATAATAAACACATAAGATCTATGGCCATAGTCTATAAGTGTCCTCGGTCGTACATTGAGCGGGTGACAACTGGGACGCTGAAGATGGCTCAATGTCAACAGCATAACACATGAGAGGGTACACATGAACACGTGAGCATGATATGGGGCCTACTAGTCTCAAAACAATGTATAAGAAATCTCATCACCTTTATGGAATTAAGTAAAATGAATAATATCTTTCAGAAAATCCATAAAGGTATAAATCATAGTATCTTGTACGGTGAAAACAGTTTATAAAATAATTACACTGTAGTGATAAAAACTCGTAACTATTTCTTTTCACCGTAGAGCACATACACACGTGTTTCCATGCTTTCTTTCCAAAACATGAATTTCAAAGTTATTGGAAATCAATTCCAATATTTTCATGATTTATGGAAAATAAATTATTTTATTTTCCACGTTCAATAATTTTGTCACCATATTTTCCACTATAAACATATGTAGTGACATTTTAGTCTCAAAATAATATTTACACAATGATTAAGCCTTTATGGAAATCATTTCATGTGATAAAATCTTCTTTATTCCATAAAGGAAAATCATAATTAAAATAGTGAATATCATACTGAAAATAATTATAAAATATTCACTATTCACCTTTTTATTTTACCAATCACACATTTCACTATAAAACACATGGAATGAATTTTCAGTAATGAAATCTTCACCGAAATCGGTGTCCAGCATATGTAATAAATATTTTTCGGTATAATAACCATTTATGAAGAATATTTAATTCATTCCTTTTGAGGCTAGGAAAAATATTAATAATGCACCAAAATAATTTCTAATATTTTTAGAAATGTTTTGAATAAATTTCGGCAGTATAACGACTGCCTGAATCCTAGCCTCCTGTACTTATAAACACAGTTCACCAATCATAAAACCATAGATTTCATGCAATTAGAGGTAAACCAATATTCCATAGTTCGTATAAAAGTCATAGCACATAAATCATGCATTCGGGTATCTGTACAGATCTACACACGCGTCTCTTACCTGTTTATAGAGATCACGCTATCCTATGCTCCACAGGAATGCCGAACTTTCGACTCAATAGCACTGTAGAGATATGTTCTAAATTGCACCATTATACTTCTTATCTCATCGAATTAGAAACTGCAAATAACAGCTTAATAAAATCAATATTCGATATTAACACGTATAAAATTCCTTTACTTATTTGAATTCTCATTATGTCGAATATTTAGAAATTTCTATGATTCCCTTATGGTAATGAATATTTCATTCATTTTCCTTTTCTGTTTTGGCATTATTTGCCTTTTTACCTAGTCAACCTTTTCACCAAAATTGTATGGCCAAATATCCCTTTTATCAACAAACGTTAAACATCTATGGCATTTAGAGGGGAGGTATAAAATTGTTGATCTTGGCCATGATTATTTCTTGTTTAAGTTTGAGCGAAAAGAGGACTATATTCACGTCCTTGAAGGAGGGCCTTGGGTGATTGGAGGACATTACTTAACAGTACACCAATGGACTCCGAATTTTAACCCTTCAATGGATAGTATCTCTAAAATCATTGCATGGATTCGTCTATTGGGTTTACCAATGGAGTACTACAATACCATGGCACTGGCTCGGATAGGTGCTTGTGTTGGCAAAGTAGTCAGAATAGACATAAACACAGAGGGGACAATTCGAGGTAGGTTTGTGCGGTTTTGCATCGAAGTGGATCTTACTAAACCGCTAATATCTAAGTTCTTTGTAGGCAAACACAAGCAACTGGTGAAGTTTGAATGTCTTCATCTGATATGTTTCCACTGTGGGAAATTTGGACACAAGGCTGGTACATGCCCGTTAACAATGCATAGCACTGCTACTGATGGTCAGACTTCCAACCAGCCCACAACCGAGGAATTCCAGCTAAGCAGGAAGACCCATATGGGCCATGGATGCTGGTGCAGAGGAAGGCTAGGGGACCACAGAAAGGGGAAGGAAATCAGAAAGGAAAGGCGAATCTGAGTAGTGATTCTCGAGATAAATTTGCTTCAAATGAGGAAGTCAACTTGGCAGTATATGAAAAGGAATCTTCTATTCCGGAGTCTTTTGAAGTAGAGAGAAGTGGCGTGATTGTTGATAACAGGAGGATTAAAGGTAAGGCGAAAGTAATGGAAGGAAAGGTCTTGAGTAGGAAGGATAATCAGTGTATCGGTTCTAAAAGAACAAAGGATGATTTGGCACTTAAAAACTCATTTATTAATTTAACAAAAAATATGGAGTAGGAATTAAGTTTTCACGCGGGTTGCTCTTCTGATGCTAGAGTGTCCAGTTCTCCATTGGGCTCGCAAATAGCAAACATGGGTATTGGTCTTGGGCCAGGGTCACAGGGAAAATCTAATTTTAGAGCCTTGAAAGAGGCCGCTAGAAGGAAACACCTTGTTGGACTGCGACCAGGACAGACTATCGATCATAACAGGAATTTAAACTCTCCCATACCAGACTTGGAGAATAACACAAAATCTCTGGGAGTATTTAAATTTAGTTCAGGAAATGAAGGTGTGGTGAGCTTTGGTTTTCAGGACATGTGTCTAACCAAAACAAGAGGAGCCAAAGCAAACTTACAGGTGCAAAATGGTGAGCAGAGCCCAAAATCTGGCTTATCAAAGGGTGGTCCTTCCACTGAAGAAGCAATGCATGGATCGAAAATTGATGGGATGGCGACGACAGATAGTCATATGGAGGTTCTCTAAAGATGCAGGTTATCAATCTTTTATATCCAATTTTATTATCTATGTCAGTAATTTTTTGGAATTGCAGAGGTGCAGGTAATAAAGAGTTTTTATGGAATGCTAGAGAACTCATCTCCATGCATAAGTTGGACATGTTCATTCTAGCCGAACCACGAATTAGTGGTCGAGTAGCAGATTCTGTTATTAGGAAGCTGAAATTTGATAAATCCACCAAAGTGGATGCCGATGGATTCTCTGGGGGAATTTGGATTCTTTGGAATGAGACTTTGGGTGCTGTTAAAGTAGTGGAGAGATGCAGACAGTTTATTTCCATTGCTATTACAGATACCAAAGGATTTTGTTGGTTTCTTACAACTGTATATGCCAGTCCTTCATATAGCCAAAGGAAACTATTATGGGATTACTTCATGAAGTTTAGTGATTTTGATAATGAAGCGTGGGTGCTAATGGGAGACTTTAATCAGATCCTTTCAATGGATGAAAAACAAGGTGGCTCGCAGGAGAATTTGCGTAAACTGGAGGTGTTATGGGGTATGCTGGCAGAAAGGAAGTTAATGGATGTGGATGCTGCAAGCTGTCGTTACACCTAGACGAATAAAAGAATTTGTGCTGGGTTGGTTAAAAAAAAACTTGATAGAGTTTTCTGTAATGATATGTGGAGATTGCGCTTTTCTAATGCATTTGTTCGGAACTTACCTAGGGTGCATGGTGACCATTGTCCTATCTTGACTAAACTGCATCGGGACTTTGTTTGCAACAAATTGTTGAAGCTTTTTGTTTCGAAGCTGCTTGGTTACAGCATGAAGATTTTCGAAATATGTTAGTGGCGAATTGGGGTTTGAATGAGCAGATTCTTGTTAATTTAAAGCATCTTCAGTCTGCGACTAAGGAATGGAACTGTAAAGTATTTGGGAATATATTCAGGAGGAAGCGAAAGTTGTGGGCTAACTTAGAAAGAGTACAGAAAGCTCTAGAATGTCGACCCTCCCCAGCCCTTTAGCAACTTGAAGAATCTTTGACATCTGAGTACAACAAAGTTCTTCAACAAGAAGAAATGCTATAGTTTCAGAAGTTTAGATCTAACTGGGTTCAGTTTGGGGATCGCAATACGAAATTCTTTCACACTACAACCATGATAAGAAGACATCGAAATAGAATTGTGGCACTAAAGCGGACTGATGGTTCTTGGTGTGATGATCAAAATGAACTGAAAATTTTAGTTACAGACTTCTTTAAGGAGTTATATTCTTTCGAACTAGTTGATCAGGATATCGGTAGTTGGTGTCCTTTGTCCAACTTCAATTTTGATGAACAGGTAAAGTCGACTTTGGGACAAATTCCACATGAGGAGGAGATTTTCAAAACACTCTGTTTGATGCCTTTATATAAAGCTCCAAGACCGGATGGCTTTCAAGCCATTTTTTATAAAGCCAACTGGGATGTGGTAGGCAGGTCGGTATGTAATTTTGTTTAAGAGTCCTTTGCTAAAGGATCTTTCAGCCCTGAACTTAGTAAGGTACTTGTAGTTTTGATTCTGAAACTGGAGCACCTGGAGTATGTCTCACATTTTAGGCCGATTAGTCTATGTAACGTAATGGTCAAACTTATTTCAAAAATAGTTGTGAATAGACTGAGGCCATTTCTGAATGATATTGTATCCCCCACACAGTGCAGCTTTATTCAGGGACGTAGCAGCTCGGATAATATCATGATCATACAGGAAGTTGTTCACTCAATGAAGAAGAAAAAAGGGAAATTAGGTGATTTGATTATGAAAATTGATCTTGAGAAGGCTTATGACAGAGTAAGTTGGCAATTTCTTAGATGGGTCTTATTAGATTTATCTCTTCCTCAAAATTTGATTGACTTAATCATGTTTTGTGTGACTTCAACGGAAATGAACATTATGTGGAATGGAGAATTATCATCTTACTTCAAACCAGGAAGAGGTTTGAGACAGGGAGATCCACTATCTCCTTACCTATTTGTCTTATGTCTGTAAAAACTATCTGAAATGATAGAATGTGTTGTTTCTGAAGGTATCTGGAAGCCCCTTGCAGTGTCTCGTGGAGGGCCCCTTTATCACATCTATTCTTTGCAGATGACTTAGTCTTATTTGGAAAGGCATCTGTTCAGTAATGCAAAGTCATAATGAAGTGCCTAGATGCCTTTTGCTCCATTTCGGGTCAGAAAATTAATGAGGGCAAATCCAAATTTTTAACTTTGCCTAATGTCTTGTCAAAGCTGGTGAAGAAATTAAAACTTCTTACAGGGATGAAGTACAACAAAGAGTTTGGTTCCTATCTTGGTGTTCCCATATATTCAAAAAGAGTCGGACGTAGTTCATACCAGTTCATTTTGGAAAAGATGAGTAAAAGGTTAGCAGCTTGGAAAGTGAATCAGTTATCAATGGCGGGTCGAGCGACATTGGTTCAATCAGTAACGAGCTCTATTGCAACATACATGATGCAGACCACAAAGTTACCAGACTCGGTGCTCAAGGATATTGATAAACTAAACAGGAATTTTTTATGGGGATCTTCTTATGCCAAGAGAAAAACTCCTTTAGTTAAGTGGGATGACGTTTGCCGACCCAAGGAGGAAGGTGGTCTGGGTTTTAGGAAGGCTAGAGACATGAATCTAGCCCTTTTATCTAAACTCGAGTGGAAGCTGGAAATCGGAGATAAGAATTTATGGACCCAGGTGCTTGAATCTAAATACCTTAAGGGTGAATTATTTACTCAAGCTAGGAGGAAGCAGCAGGTATCCTCGACTTGGAGAAGTTTACTAGAAAGTGTTGATGTAATTAAACAAGGAAGTGCTTGGCTGCTTGGTTCAGGACAAAGAATCTCATTCTGGTATGACCGCTGGCTAGGCGATAAATGGCTAATAGATTTATGTGGAGATCTTGTTTCGCCTGACAATTGTGCAGCAACGGTGAATGAATTTTAGATAGCGGTGGTGCATGGGACCTAGGTAGATTGAGTTTTCTGCCGACCAATGTGGTGAATCAAATAAAGTTGATCATTTCATCTAGCCTGGAAGATGATAAACTCCTTTGGGTTGCGTCTACTGATGGAATATTCACGGTGAAGTCGGCGTATATGTTGATCCGTGGTGGTGCTGTGCAAGATGTGATTTGGAAAAGAATGTGGAAATTGGAATTATCTCCACGTGTTAAGTTTTTCTTGTGGATAGTATTACATGAACGGCTACTAATATGTGAACATTGCATGAGACGAAACATGGTGGCTGAAGCTAAGTGTCCCATATGTTCTTCGGAGGTTGAGGATATTCTCCATGTGTTGAGAGATTGTGCCTCTTCACGCCAAGTCTGGCTCCCTTGGAAACAGGATAGTGACTCTCTGTTTTGGTAGGAAACAAACACTAGAAAGTGGTTATTCGATAACCTTTCTTCTAGCGAGGCTATGGATGGAATTGATGTGGGTTGGCCTGTATTATTTAGTTTCACTTGCTGGTTCTTATGGAATTGGAGAAATAAGGGAATTTTTGAGGAAGACTTTATCTGGCCAACTGATTCCATTATAGTTATTACTAAATATATCAAGGATTTTAAAGCTTATAGTGGCAGAACTAATCAGGTTTTGCTGAAGAAGGAGATCTATGTTGCATGGACAGCCCCTCCTCAAGGTTTTATTAAAGTAAATGTTGATGTAACTGCCTTCTCTAATCCTGGACTTTCGGCAGCAGGAGGTGTCGTGAGGGATCATAATGGAAGCTGGCTTTGTTAGAAGATTGGGTTGGGGAACGATACTAAGGGCAGAATTATTTGCCATATATACTGGACTCTCGGTTGCATGGGATCTTGGTTTTCGACATGTAATTATTGAGTCAGATTCTTTAAGTGTAGTAAGGAAAATGAATGCACTGGCTACCAGCAGAGACCCTCTTACAGGTATCATACAAGCTTGCAGAGAACTCTTGAACAGAGCTTGGGAAGCCTTTATTGTCCACGTTTATAGAGAAGCAAACATGAGTGCTGATTACATGGCTAATCTTGCTCATGCTAGCAAGATTGATACACTGCTTGTTTGTAATCCTCCCCAGGGAATTTCTTCCTTACTTCTTAATGATTGTAATGGAATTGGTTGTAACAGACTAATTTCTGTTTAATAAAATTTTGAAAGTTTTGCACCAAAAAAAATATCCCTTTTATAAATAAGCCTACTTGGCTTATGTTCTTTATTTTTCCATGTTACATTCTATATATTCTTTTGTATAATTTTCGGCCATTGTAGTTGACTGCTTCTCTCCCATTTCCTACGCCACTTACCTTACTTTCCTTGTCTAATTTTAATGGCCAAATATCTCTCTTAAATAACTAAATATATTTGGCTTATAATATATATTCCCTATAGTACCATATTTGTCTTATTCTTGTATAATTTCAGCCCTTTAACTTAGCCAACCTCACCCATTTTGTACACCATTTACGTCAGTTTCTTCCTTATTCACCATCATGGCCGAATGGTTTTATATGAGTTAGGTCCTTTATTCATTTAAAATGCATAAATATAATTCAGTTATACTTAACACTTTATTCTACTCATTTGGTCAACTTAGCCTTTTCTTTTTGTCTTTTATTTTTCCTTTCTTTCCTAACATTGCTGTCCAAACCGACAGCTTACTTCTTTCTTTTTTGTTTTGCAGTCCACGTTACTTCAGTTTCTGTCTCCACACTATGACTATACCTAATACCTTCTATGTTATCAATATCTTACACCATTCACACACATACATATCAGTCAAAAGTCAACCAAAACTCTTCCTAATTTCCTCATTTTCGGCTGTATAATCAGCACAATTTCTTCTCCATATTCGGCTGTACAAACAGCCCACTTATTTTCCATTCCAGCCACGTTTTTCGACCAACAAAATATTATCTTCTTTCTTTCCCCTGTTACACGTAAACCTTACCTAATACTCAGCCTCTCTTGACTGATCACATATTCACATTTCTAGTTCTTTTTTTTTTCATGGCTGTTACGGTTTCCATGTTCAGCATCCATTCACGTCAGTCATCTCATCAAACTATCATCTTCTTCTTTTTAAACCCTCACAACCAAAACCCTAACTTAACTTATGCATGTTCTTATTTCAAATAAAAGTCATAAACAACATATCCTTGCTCATAACAGCCATAATTAAAGAATAAAGAGCTCAAAAACTACTGCTGAATCTTTACCTGTATAGAGGAGCAAGCTGTCTACGTGAATTAGCTTCTGTTTGAGGTTTTTGAGCTGACTTCTTTGAAGGTTTTGGAAGCTTGTGAGGTAAGGGTTTATTTTCCTCAAGAAGTGTAAGTGTTTTGCTTTAGAAAAATGGGAATTCTGCTTTGGAGGGAAACTACACGATGAGCCAAAACAGAGGAGCAATTTTCGGTGATGATGACTGAGCATGAAGATGACGATACAGCTGGAAATAAAAGAAGAAAAATGGCTTGTGTTGGCTACATATCATTGGCCATCATTAAATTTACTTAATATAATTTTTCCTATAATAATTAGATTTATTTAGACTATTTTATTTACTCAATTTTCCTTTTCATGCCACCATGTAAAATTCTGATTTTCCAAATCAGAATTTTTTTCAAGATATCAATATTCCTTTTAATTTATTTGGTTAATTATTTGATCCATTTTTGATCAGTTTAACCAACACTTAATTTTATAAAAAAAAATAACTTCATTCTAAATATTTAAATTTCCTTTATGATTTTTTATTGCATCATTTGTCAACTATTTTCCATACTTATATTTCCTTCTAACTCAAAATTTTTCATGTGAGAACCACCTTCCTTATATTTAATTTATATAAAAAAATTCTCATCAATAATTCCTTTATTGATAATAGATCAAATAAATGTACATATACAGTATAAAATAATGAGTTCTCACATACACTCAAAGGTAAGTGGATCTTTAGACTATATTTACTATCCAGACTCTAACTCTATTGTATTACGCCTTTTTATCTTTAGCTCTATTAAGGGTGTGAACAACAATGATAGAATGTAAAGGGCTCTAGGATTTATGTGCTTCGACAAGAATGCCTATGTCCATAAAAGGTAGCTGAGGATGCTACTATACGAATAATGTGAGCTAGACTATTCACTAGTTATAAAACTCTTACAAGAGTTGGTCAGGTGTCCAAACATGACCACAATACTAATTAGTTAGAGAGAGAAAGGCATAGTGCAATATGGACAAAGTGGATAGCAATTATAGACTAAAGGATCCATTTTCCTTGTAGTGAAGACACACACGTGCGCGCGCGCACACACATATATAGGTATTGGGGAGGGCTCATATAGTGTCAAATGTCACCATCTTGTGGATTTTGTCTGTTCGAGTAGATTTAGTTTATTTTCAAGTTATAAGATTGAAGAAACAGGAAGACTGAGTATGGTCTATGCTAAGCCTATTGGGCTAGGCTTAATGTGGCTATCTCCTAGCTAAATCCATTCATAACATTAAGTCCCCCTTAGACCAAAAATTAAAATCAGTTTCGGTCCTGACCTGTCAAATGGCTTGTGTCGTAACGGCTTCGCGCTCGACGATTTTCGAAAAAAAAAGCGTTTAAAAACAAAAATGGAGTCGCCACCAATCTTTTTTATTAGGTGTGATTGGCCACCTGAAAACGTTTATCTTTTCAACAAAATCTCAAAATTAATTAAGTTTTATTAAAAAGATAATCCTTTGGTCTGCGAAACAAAAATTGGGTTCGGGGGTACGGTTACGCACGAGGAAGGATTAGCACCCTCATAACGCCCGTTAGAAAACGGTACCATCCTAACTACGTGGTATCTTTTGATTTTAATAAAAGAGTCTTGATTTAACACCAATTTGCTTATTTAGAAAACTCGTGTATTGGCTTAAAAGTTGCTATTACATGTATGTTTAGAAACTTCTTTTGAAAATTAACATGAACCCCATTTATTGAAAAATTAAATCAAATACTCCAATACTTTTGGCAACATTTGAAATAATTCTTCTCACCTAGAGATTTCTAAAGAATCACTACTTGTGACTTCTATAGAATCTCACCCTCGGAGGATTCACATTTTTTGTGTAATTGAATAAAAAGTTATTATATATTTTAAAATAAGTTTTTATTATATAATTAAAAATAAGTTTTATTTTAAAAGTAATATGAATCCCTTTTATTGAAAAATTAAGTCGAATATCCCAATACTTTTGGCGACATTCGAAGTAATTCTTCTCACCTAGAGATTTCTAAAGAATCACTACTTGTGACTTCTATAGAATCTCATCATCGGTGGGACCCACATTATTTAATTCACGTGAATGCATGCGATGTAAACAGATAATGATGCGCATGCATGTCCATTCATTTATTATTTCTTTATTCTTTATGGTATTTGTGTTTTTTTTTTTTACTTTTAAAAAAATGAAAATTCGTGTATTGAAAAATCACACTAAATATTCCAATACTTTTGGCAACATTTGGCAGACTCTTCTTACCTAGGGATCGGCTAGGAATCACTACTTGTGACTTCCGTAGCATCCCATCATCGGACGAATTCCATTCTTTAATATTAACATTTGAAGCATATGATGCAAATATATAATGCATATAGATTTTTACTTTCTTATTTGACGTATTCATCGTTTATTTTGTTATTTTACATTATTTATTTTGTTATTTTTGTCGATATTATTAATATTTATTTTTTTATTTATTATTAAATACTTTTAAGATAAAAACTTATGCATTAAAAAACCTCTCTAAATATTCCAATACTTTTGGCAACATTTAGTGAAATTTCTCTTACCTAGGGATCAATTAGGAATCACTACTCGTGACTTCCGTAACATCCCATCATCGGGCATTAGCTTTTACCTCTTATGAAATTTTTTATCTCCATAACTTCTTGTCTTCATATATTCAGATTTATTAACTTAATCCTTTTTGTTATCTTCTTTTATTAAAATCCTCTTACCATTTATTTGGTTAATTTAATCATTTTTGAAACTTTGTTATTATTACTTTTTATTGGTTTAATTATTTTGTATTTATATGTTTCTAAAATCCCCTTTTTCACCTATCTCCATTACCTCTTTTATATTTATTAATTTTCATTTAATTAGTATTTTTTTTAAATATTCTTTATTACAATATATATTATTATATATTTTTAAAATAAGCACGAATTTGGATATTGAGAAATTGAATCGAATACCCCAATACTTCTGGCGACATTCGATAAATTCCTTTCACCTAGAGATATTCGAAGAATCACTACTTGTGACTTCTACGATATCTCATTGTCGGACTTCATGCTTACTTTATTCATTTATTTTACTTTTGTATTTTTATTTTATTTTTAGCTTCTAAAAATATATTTTTTATGGTAAATTGTTTAATAATAAAAGAAAAAAAATTAAATATTTTATTTATTTACACATTTTATATATCCTATGTACATTTTAAAATTATGTAAATTTCCTAACTTCCTAAAAAGATTTTTATATTAAATTGAAAAAACATTTATTACACACAAATAACTATATGGTTATGTGTAATTTATATACCTATTTTATGTATTTTTATTTATATTTCTACATATGTATTATATTTCTATATCTATTTTACACACTTTATATATATTTGTTTTACATTTTGAACTATATATATATATACATTTCTTTATATTTATTAATATATGCCTTTTATGTACATAAAATTTATATATTTTCTTTTGAAATTATATGTGTATTTTATTTTTATATATGGTATTACTTCCTTATTTATTATTAATTTATTTTTTTGGCCATAATAATACATTTAAAAACACCTAAAACAAATTAATTTATAAAACAAATAAATAAAATGGAAAAGAAATATACCCCACAGCCCAAAAAATGGGCCTAAAATCGAGCCCAAACAGCAGGGCCCAAGCTTGCCAAGGTGAACGGGCCGGAGCGGGTTGGATCGCGGATCCCGGGTCGCAGGCTGTAGTGGAGTCGGGTCGGCTCGCGGGTGGCAGAAGCGGGTCGCGGGTTGGCTCGCGGGTCAGGCCTCCAAAACGGTGCGTTTTGCACCTCTATAAAACCCAAATTTTTTTTCAAATCGTCATTTCCACCGGTTCTTTAACAAAAAGACTCCAAAAATTCTCTCAAGCCTCCTCAGCCCCGGACGATTTCCGGCCGCCGTGCGCCGGTCGCCGGTGAGCTCTCCGAACCCTCCGAAACTCTTCTCTCTCCTTTCTCTTCCCGAATCTGAACTTTGTTTCCCCCAAAAATCACCCTAACCTCACAAATCTAGCTTTCCCGAAGCCTTTCCCTTCCCCTTTTTTTTGTTCTTTCTTATCTCTGTTTTTTGGTTGATGGTTTTGGCTATTGAGGTTGCTGTACTTTGCTTGTTTTCATTTTTTTGCAGGTGGTGGTTTGGATCTCAGATCTGGGGGCCCCGGGGTCCTCGGATTCTAGGGTTTTCGGATCTGGGCTAAGGGGTTTGTTTTTTTTTTTTGGTTAGGTTTTGGTAGATGATGTTGGCGGTCTGATGGCTTTTGAGGGTTCTGTTGTAGTTTGGTCTAGGGTATGGGCAGTGGCGGTTTCGGTGGTGAGTGGACAGTGATGATGGTGATGAACGGCGTTTTTAGGGTTGTCAGTTGGGTGTTTTAGGGTCGCGTGATGTTGGTTGTGGTGACGGAGGTGGTGTTTGGGGGCTGGTTGCCGAGTGATTGAGGATCGGTGATGGTGTTTGGGGTTTCTGTTTTTTTCGTTCTCTCCTCCTTCTCTGTTTCAGATCTGGGTTTCGGTTTAAAACCATTTTCGAGCCTCCCCTTCTAGCCTTTCAGAGTCACCAAATCCATAGGTTTCTGTTGAAGCGGGATTCACGGGATGGGGAAGATGATTTTGCCGAGGGTTGCGGCGCCGGCGGCTGGAGCAGGGAACCGGCAAATCCGAAAATCTGAAGCATTTAATGCTTCAACGGGACTGGTGATGATGATGATAATAATAATAATAATAATAATAATAATAATAATAATAATAATAATAATAATAATAATAATAATAATAATAAATGGGATAAGATGAATAAAATATAAACACAAAAGAAATAAAAATGAATAATAATAATAATAATAATAATAATAGAAATAACAATAAAAACAAAAACAAATAATAATAATAATAAAAATAATATTAATATTAGAAAAGATAATAATAATAAAACTAATAATAATAGTAATATGAATAATAACAAAATAAATAAGAAAAATGAAAATAAATGAAAATAAAAGAAAATAATAACAAAATTTTGTCAAAATAATTTGTAAAATTCGGACAAAATTAGGTGTCTACAGCTGCCCCTCTTTGCTTATTGCTGAGGATCAGGAATAAAGCAAAGACAATGGACAACAATTTTGTCCAATTCAAAACCTAATCTTTTTTCTTTTTCTTCTTCTTCTCTTTTTTTTTTTTTTACAGCAGAGGTAGCGAAATTTTAAAATTCTTCCTGAAAAGCTCCTCTTGCAACAGAGGCGATGAAACTTTAAATATCCCTTTTTTTTTTTTTGAAAAATGTGCTCCTCTTGCAGCAGAGGCGATGAAACTTTAAATATCCTTTTTTTTTTTTTTTGAAATGTGCTCCTCTTGCAGCAAAGGCGATGAAACTTTAAATTCTTCCTGGAAATGTGCTCCTCTTGCAGCAGAAGCGATGAAACTTTAAATTCTTTTTCTTTTTTTGAAATGTGCTCCTCTTGCAGCAGAGGCGATGAAACTTTAAATTCTTCCTGGAAATGTGCTCCTCTCGCAGCAGAGGCGATGAAACTTTAAATTCTTTTTTTTTTTTTTTGAAATGTGCTCCTCTTGCAGCAGAGGCGATGAAACTTTAAATTCTTTTTCTGAAAACGTGCTCCTCTTGCAGCAGAGGCGATGAAACTTTAAATTCCTTTTCTGAAAATGTGCTCCTCTTGCAGCAGAGGCGATGAAACTTTAAATTCTTTTTCTAAAAATGTGCTCCTCTTGCAGCAGAGGCGATGAAACTTTAAATTCTTTTTCTAAAAGGTGCTCCTCTTGCAGCAGAGGCGATGAAACTTTAGATTCTTTTTCTAAAAGGTGCTCCTCTTGCAGCAGAGGCGATGAAACTTTAAATTCCTTTTTTCTGAAAGGTGCTCCTCTTGCAGCAGAGGCGATGAAACTTTAAAATTTTTTTTCTGAAAATGTGCTCCTCTTGCAGCAGAGGCGATGAAACTTTAAATTCTTCCTGGAAATGTGCTCCTCTCGCAGCAGAGGCGATGAAACTTTAAATTCTTTTTTTTTTTTTTGAAATGTGCTCCTCTTGCAGCAGAGGCGATGAAACTTTAAATTCTTTTTCTGAAAACGTGCTCCTCTTGCAGCAGAGGCGATGAAACTTTAAATTCCTTTTTGTTTGTTCTTTTGTCTTTCTCTTCTTTCTTTTCTTTCTTTCTTTTCCTTCTCTTTCTTCTTTTCTTCCTTTCTTTTCATTTTTTCATCATTTTCATTTTTTTATCCAAAATCTCTTATATTCACATTTTTCAATGTTTGGCTGATGCCATGATCACTGATGCGAATGCAAATGTAATATCAACAATGCCAATGCACGTTTCTTTATCAATGATGATGATTTTTTTGAACGTTTTTTTTTTTTTGATTTTTTTTTGTTTTGTTTTGGTGCTTGAATTCTTATAATGTGGATGAAATGCAAATGCATGTATTGACAAAGTCATGCAATTCCTATTGTGGTAATCAAATTCTCAGAACTGTCTTTTTTGTGTCTTTTGATCCTTTTACTCGTGCTTCATAGAATAGTTGTCACCGACTTCGAATCGGAGCTGGTTCACAACATGTACTTGTCACAATTTTCAATCTCCTTTGTTTTATTCCTTTATTTCTCTTTTCCTTTTTCTTCCTTTCTTCTTTTTCTTTCTTCTCCTTTTTGTTTTTCTTTAGTAATGTTAGCAAGTAGATCCTTATTTTGATCATCATCTTCATTTCATTTTGTTAACAAGAGCAATGCATTCTTGCACTTTATCGGTTGGTTATGGAATGACCAAAAGAACAACCAAATTTAGAAGAAAAGCATTTGTTACTGAGATGACAAGAGACAACGACAATAAGAGTACAATTGGGTAGCGAATGCTACAAGGGTCAAGTGGTGAATTTCAAAATAAATAATGAATGTCTAGATAACCCTTCACGAACTAGACCGGTGCTTTCTCTGGAAAAAACTAATCCGTTGATGCACCCTGTCACGCTGAGTTCATCCGACTGAAGCCATGCTCCGTACGATTTTGATCCAGGTGTTGATCTTTTCTGCATCCAAGCCGCCTTTTCAGGTTTTCAACTTAGATACTCCCCTTTTATTCAACTGCCCTTTTTGGGTTTTCAGTTTGAATTCTCCTTTCATTTTCCCCTCTTTTTTGTTTTTTGTTTTTTTTTTTTGCTTTTTTTTTTTGCTTTTTCTTTTCTTCTTTTCTTTTTTGTTTGTTTTCTTGCTTCTTTTTTTTTTTAGGCATAGTATTTCTTCACAGCATCGGAATTTATCGGATTAGGCAGATCATTCCCATCCATCTCTGTCAAGATCAACGCTCCACCTGAGAACGCTCTTTTCACTACATAAGGTCCTTCCCAATTTGGTGTCCATTTGCCCCGATTATCGTGGTGATTTGGGAGGATCTTTTTCAACACCAATTCCCCTTCACGGAAATGCCTGGGTCGAACCTTTTTATCATGGGCTCGCATCATTCTCTTCTGGTACATCTGACCATGACATAGTGCTGTAAGCCTTTTCTCTTCTATAAGATTCAATTGTTCGAAGCGACTTCGAACCCATTCAGCTTCGTCCAAGTTTAGCTCCATTAAAACTCTTAGGGAGGGGATCTCTATCTCAACAGGCAGCACTGCTTCCATACCGTAAACCAAAGAAAAAGGAGTTGCCCCAGTAGAAGTGCGCACTGACGTTCTATAAGCATGCAAAGCAAATGGTAGCTTTTCGTGCCAGTCTTTGTATGTGCTGGTCATCTTCCCCACAATCCTCTTAATATTTTTGTTGGCGGCCTCAACGGCTCCATTCATCTTCGGGCGATATGGGGCTGAGTTGTGATGCTTGATTTTGAACTGTGCACATACTTCCTTCATCATGTCATTGTTCAAGTTGAGGGCATTGTCTGATATGATCCTTTCTGGGAGCCCGTACCGACATATTATCTCCTTCTTTAGAAACTTACAAACAGTAGACTTAGTCACGTTCGCATAAGAGGCAGCCTCGACCCATTTTGTAAAGTAGTCTATCATCACGAAAATGAATCTGTGCCCATTTGATGCCTTGGGAGAGATGGGTCCAATCACATCCATTCCCCACATAGAGAAAGGCCACGGTGGTGACATGACGTTTAGTGAAGTTGGGGGAACTTGAATCTTGTCAGCATAGATTTGACACTTGTGGCATTTTCTAGCATAATCTATGCAATCTCTTTCTAGTGTAGTCCAATAATAGCCTGCCCTCATAATCTGTCTAGCCATGAAATGACCATTTGGATGTGCCCCACAAGTTCCATCGTGTACCTCCTCCAGAATCCTTTTGGCTTCAGACGCTTTTACACATCTCAATAACATCTGATCTCTACCTCTTTTATACAAAACGTCTCCATCAACGAGGAATCCCATTGCCAATCTTCTAAGGATCTTTTTATCATTCTCCGATGCATGCTCTGGGTATTGTTGACTCTTAAGGTATTGCATGATGTCATAATACCAAGGTTGTCCATCCGCTTCCTCTTCAATACTAGAACAGTGGACTGGAGAATCTCTCATGCGCAGTTTGATTGGTGAAACATTTGCTTCCGTCTCTATTTTAAACATTGCAGCTAGTGTTGCCAAGGCATCGGCAACCTGATTTTCTTCTCGAGATAAATGCTGGAAGACGATATCGTCAAATTGTCGTACAAGGTCAGCTATGTACTTCTGGTACTGAACTAGCTTCTGATCCCTTGTTTCCCATTCACCTCGTAACTGATAAATAACCAGTGCTGAATCTCCGTAGACTTCCAAGCTCTTGATTTCCCTCTCGATTGCAGCTTCTAAGCCCATTGCACAAGCTTCGTATTCAGCCATGTTGTTGGTGCAGTTGAAATTTAATCTGGCTGTGGATGGGTAATATTTTCCATTTGGAGATATTAAAACTGCTCCTATCCCATCCCCTAAGGCATTGGACGCGCCGTCAAAGAACATTCTCCACTGTTTGCTATCGGGCTCTTCTTTCTCCACTTGAAAGACAGACATTATATCTTCATCTGGAAAATCTAGCTTGATAGGCTCATACTCGTCAGTAGCACGATCCGCCAGGAAGTCGGATATTGCCCCACCTTTGATTGCCTTTTGGGACACATACACAATGTCATATTCGGATAGCATAACTTGCCACCTAGCTAGTCTTCCTGACAATGAGGGTTTCTCAAAGATGTATTTGAGGGGATCCAATCTAGCTATCAACCAAGTCGAATGATACAACATATACTGCCTCAATCTACGAGCTACCCAAGCCAATGCGCAACACATTTTTTCTATTGTAGTGTACTTGGCCTCGTAATCAGTGAACTTCTTGCTCAAGTAGTAGATAGCCCGTTCTTTCTTGCCTGTATCATCATGTTGGCCCAGTACGCATCCCATAGAGTGTTCATTGACAGTCACGTATAACAACAAGGGTCTTCCAGCCGTCGGCGGTACTAGAACAGGTGGATTTGACAAGTACCTTTTCACCTTTTCAAAAGCCTCTTGGCATGCCTCATTCCATTCTCCCGGATCTTGTTTCCGAAGCAACTTAAAAATAGGATCGCATTTAAGCGTGAGTTGCGAGATAAAGCGGGAAATATAGTTCAATCTTCCCAAAAAGCCTCTTACTTCCCTCTGTGTGCGTAGAGGCGACAGATTTTGTATCGCGCTGATTTTGTCTGGGTCCATTTCAATTCCCTTTTCGCTGACTACAAACCCCAACAACTTTCCCGATTTAACGCCAAAAGTGCATTTGGCGGGGTTCAACTTGAGCTGAAACTTCCGTAGCCTTTCGAACAGCTTTCGAAGGTTGGCTATATGATCCTCTTCTCCTCGGGACTTGGCAATCATGTCATCTACATACACCTCTATCTCTTTATGCATCATGTCATGAAAGAGAGTTACCATTGCCCTTTGGTAGGTGGCCCCGGCATTCTTTAGACCAAAAGGCATAACTTTGTAGCAAAATGTGCCCCAGATTGTCACAAAAGTGGTTTTCTCCATGTCATCCTCAGCCATTTTAATCTGATTGTAGCCCGAAAAACCATCCATGAACGAAAACATGTAGTGTTGGGCTGTATTATCCACCAGGGTATCAATATGCGGCAATGGAAAATTATCCTTGGGACTAGCTCTGTTTAAGTCCCGATAATCTACACACATCCTTACTTTCCCATCCTTTTTTGGTACCGGGACTATATTAGCCACCCATTCCGGATACTTGGCTACTTTTAAGAACCCTGCATCGAATTGCTTTTTTACTTCTTCCTTCACCTTCAACAACATCTCCGGCTTCATGCGCCTAAGCTTCTGTTGTACTGGCTTACATTCCATTTTCAAGGGCAGACGGTGCTCCACAACGTCAGTGTTTAACCCTGGCATGTCTTGATAAGACCAAGCAAACACATCAACGTATTCACGAAGTAATTCCTCTAGTCTTTGCCTCTCAACCAATGGAAGTGCTGTGCCCACTTGGATTTCTTTGATGTTCTCATCATCTCCTAGGTTGACTATATCGATTACCTCTTTGTGGGGTTCAATTGGCTTTTTCTCTTGCTCAATCATTTTCAATAGATCTGGTGACAAAGCATCATCGTCTGAATCTTCATTGTTATTGAGTTCACCAACGTGCATAGGATTTTCAAAATCAAACCCCGGATAGTTGCTAAGATTATCTTCACATTCATTATTCATTTTCCTGAAAAAGTAAAGATTTGGCAGATATGGTTGGTTGTTCTTACCAATTGTAGTGAAGGAAAAGGAAAACAAAACAGTTATAGATATGATGAGGGATGAGAAGGAAGTGCTCAAAATGCATTGAAATTGTTAATTTATTGAAATGATGATGAAGATCAAGTTTACAAAAAATCTTCTAGAGCTCTCTAGACCGAGATGTTGATAATCTACCTCACTACATTACAAAAGAAAAACAAAAGATGGAAGGTATCCTTTCAACAATTCAGTCTTTCAGCTCTGTGCCCCATCAACACAATCATTTCTATAACAAAAGTTGTCATTTTCCCATGCACCATTCAGACTATGAACCCATGCGAGGATCATTTCATGGGTCTCGCTTCCATTGTCTCTAACGAATCAGGGTGGTAACATCCGCCAAAGCGGAAAGTGTCATAGAGGTACGGGATCACCATCTTCTCTGATTCTTCTTTGTAGCATTGGAGGCGGGCTATTCTTTTCTTCCTTCTCTCTTCTAGAATCCTCTTTCTTTCTGAACTAGTGGCCTTGTATCCGAGGCCGAACCTATCCTTGTTCTCCTCAATCTTCACAGGCTTCTTTTGCCCTTGGAGATTTTTCCCTAAGCCTCTTCCGACACGCCAGCCCTTTTGCAGTGTCTGTTTAACGATCATCTTAGCAGTGGTTGACAACCGAGGGGTGGGTATTCTTGATCCTTCTCCCACATATGTTGCATTCACTATCTCAAAAGCCCTGAAAGAACACTCTAACGCTTCCTCGGCTGCCTCAATGTAGGGCACAGATAAGGGCTTGGTGATCAAAAGATCTTCTTCTCCAGAGACAGAAATTTGCTTATCACCGACGACAAACTTCACTTTCTGATGCAATGATGAAGGAACAGCACCCGCCGTGTGGATCCATGGTCTCCCCAGTAGGAAGCTGTATGACGGAGAAATATCCATAACTTGGAATTGGACATTAAAAGTGACCGGCCCTATTTCAATTGGAATTTCAATATCACCTACAACATCCCTTCTAGAACCATCGAAGGCCCTCACGACCATGTTACTCGGTTGTATGTAAGACAGATCAACCGGCATCTTTTTTAGTGTGGCCATAGGCATGACGTTTATCGATGAGCCATTATCAATCAACACCTTGGCGATCGTATGGCCCTTGCAGCTGGTAGTGATATTCAAGGCCTTAATACTCCCTCGCCCTTCCGGCGGAATTTCGTCATCGGTAAAAGATATGAAGTTTGCCGCTGTGATATTCCCCGCCAACTGGTCCATACTGTCAACCGGGATGTCATGAGGCACATATGCTTGATTCAACACTTTCATTAAGGCGTTCCGATGCGATTCTGAATTCAGTAGCAAAGATAACAGCGAAATCCGAGCAGGCATCTTATTCAATTGCTCAATTACACTGTATTCGCTGTGCTTGATCAACTTTAAAAATTCCCTTGCATCCTCATCCGACACCGGCTTTTGCATGTTTCCTCCTTGGTCTTTGGATAACGAGGCCTGTTCCTTTTCTTTCTCCGCCTGGTTGTCTTCCTCTTTCTCCTTTCCTTTCCCTTTTCGGGCCCTGTCTAACATCTCCGGCGTGTAGCATCTTCCGCTTCGTGTGATTCCTCCTACCCCACTTATGTTGGCATTATCGGGCATATCTGACTTGTCTGAGCTCATGTCGCTAGACCCTTCCATCACTGCTTTGAACTCATACTTCCAAGGGACAGCATTATTGCTCTTGTAAGGGAAAGAGCTCGGAACTTTGATTGTCATGGTCGGAGGAGTGACAAGGCTAGATTCCTCCTTCTTGGGACTCGACTTTTCTTTGTAAAAAATCGTCAGCGGTTTCCCCCAAGGGTAATCATACCCCAAAGATTCATTCGAGGCAGTGCTCACTACATCTCCCTCTTCCTCCGTATAAAACTCTATTAAGAATGAATCCATCACCGATTGGACTACTTGTCGAAAATGAAGGCAGTTTTGGATAGAGTGGCCCACAGATCCCGTATGATATTCACATGCTTGATCCGGGTCGAATTCATCTTGATGGACTTTCGATTCCAACGGTGCAGGTGCAGGTGCAGGCTGAATCATCTTGGCCTTGGTTAGAACATCAAATACTAGACTCATTGGAGTCTTAACCTCTTCCACGTGTCTTTTTATGCAACACTTCCCCTGAACTTCGGTTGCACTAACTGATCCTCCACTGTGGCTGGGCAGTGGGTTAGCATTGATACTGGGGTTCCACCTCCTTGGAAAAAGTTAACCTTCCTGACTTGACCAAATCTTGTACCTTATATTTCAAAGCCATGCAATTCTCCGTAGAATGACCCGGGTTTCCACCATGATAGTCACATCGAGCGCTGGGGTCATACCATCTTGGAAAAGGTGGCTTCATTGGCTCCATGTAAAGTGGTGCGATCATGTGACCTTTCACCAATTGTGGGAATAAGTCTGTGTATGACATGGGGATAGGATCAATAGGAGGCTTTTCAATAATTCTTCGAGGAGGCCTTTGGTTAGCAGCTGGGTTACTATTTGGTTGGTAAGGCGGGGCAGTAGGTGTTGGTGTATAGTACGGTGCTGGAGGACGAAAATTTGGCCGAAAAGTTGGTGGTTGTAATGGGCTTTGGCAGGGAGCAGGAGAGACATTGTTTGAGGCCGGGAAATAAGGTTGGTAATATGGGTAAGGCTGAGGCTGTGGTTGAAATCGAGGTGGGTAGGGTGCATACCCCCTATACCGAGGTGTTGTATGGGTGACTGCTTGGGTTTCAACCTCTTTCTTCTTGGATAACCCACCTTTCTTTGAATCACTGCCTTCCAACTTCCCGTTCTTAATTGCGTTCTCGATTATTTCACCCGTGATGACCATGTCAGCGAAATTCTTTGTTGCGTTCCCTATCATACGTTCATAATAGGGGGCCTTCAGAGTATTAACAAATAGCACCGTAATCTCCTTCTCAGTCAGAGGTGGCTGGACTTGTGCTGCCGAGTCTCTCCAACGCTGAGCATACTCCTTGAAGCTTTCATTAGCCTTCTTCTCAATGTTCTGCAAGGACAATCTGTCTGGGGCCATGTCTGTGACATGCTTGTACTGAGCAATAAATGCCCTAGCCAAGTCGCTCCAACTATGAATACGCGTCCCATCTAGCTGCACATACCATCTAGCAGCGGACCCCGTGAGGCTATCCTGAAACACATGTATCAACAGCTTGTCATCATGGTTATAAGCGGCCATCTTGCGACAATACATTGTCACATGAGTGATGGGGCACTTGGTCCCATCGTACTTCTCGAACTCAGGAGTCTTAAACTTAGGAGGGATCACCACATCTGGAACTAAGCACAATCCCATTGCATCCACTGACCCATAGAAATCACTACCCTCGATGGCCCGCAGCCTTTCCTCTATAATGCTAAACTTTTTAGAGTCAGAATCGCCTTTTACCTCCGACACACTACCCTTCAATTTCTCTTGCTCTCTTGGATCATCTAAGTCAGGGACTTGAATTGGATCCACAGGTCTTGTCCCTTGAGTGAGAGGTATAGGCACTGTGATATGAGGCTGTGCTGAGGTGCTCGGTGCTCCCGGGTACACATAAGCGTAGCTGCCCATAGGCTGTGGAGCAGGTGGAGGTGGAGGTATGCCTTGTGAGGTTTGGACATAAGGTGGGGGTGGAGGTATGCCTTGTGAGGATGGGGCATGAAATGGGGTAAACCCTGGAGGGTATTGGGGATCATCATCTTCTCGGGGCTGATCTGTCCCTGGGTTAGGTGTTTCTCTAGCCACTTCCTTCTCTCGGTTCATCCTTGTCATCATTTCCATCAAAGCGGCTAACTGCCCTCGGATATCTTCTTGCGCTTTTTCCATCCTATCCATCCTGTTACCATGTTCTTCCTCCATTGCTCTTGAGCGTGACCGGGTATTGTATGAGTGTTTGGGAATTTGGGCTGGAATCTTGAATGTTGAAGTTACCCTTGAATCTTGATTACCACAATAAGAAACTAATTACTACATGATGCAATATTTTATTTAAACTATATGAAGGAATGAATGAATGTGATGTTAGATGAATGAATGTGATGTTAAGTAAATGATACTTTAAGGGATATTTAAGCCATAACAATTTCAACAAAAAGGAACTTTCATTCATTCAAAAAGTCACTTGTTACATTCCGATCATATTCTGATTAAAGCCATAAAAACGACTAACTTGCTGATATTGGTCCCTAGCCTCGTCTAAAAAGTTCAGCAGCCTTTGCCCATATTTTTCTGTCGGAAGGATTTCTTGTCTCAGAGCTTCAGCTTTATCAACCATTTCCCTTGCCTTTGTCACGGCCTTGCAAACTTGAGTGGCCATATGCTCAATATATTGCTGTCTCCCCAGATTTTCCACTCTCCACGTCATGCTTGCATCCTGTGCCATGTCATATCCATAACTCCAGTTGTTTTCACTTTGTTCCCAATCTTCTATTATCACTTTGATGTGGTTCTTATATTCTTGTAGCTGTTCCTCTAACATCTGAACCTTTTGTTGCAATGTAGCTTTTTCATCATCTATCTCAACTTGCTTTCCTTTTTTCAACTTCTCCTTTAGTTCCTCGTTCTCTTTCTGACATTGGGCTAATTTCCTTGCGCTTGCTGAGTACATGCCTTCCCAATTTTGCCGTTCTTGGGATAAATAAGCGACTTCTTCTTCACTCTTCTTTGCTTTGTGTGCCCAATGTTCGGCTCTTTTGTGTAAGTCTTCTAGTTCTCTTTTCCTTTCATTTGAAGTTCGCATAATTCCTCCAACCCTCATTTCAGATCTCAACTTCTTGTTTTCTAGGTGCAGATTTCGGAGATCCTTGTTGGTGACATTGTGCTCTTGTTGGACCTTCATGAGCTTGGCTTCTCGCATTTCTGCCTCGTATCTGAGCTGTTCCATTTCTTTCCGAAGCTTCAAATTCTCTTGCCTCCACCTTTCCTCCTCTATCTTGTATTGCTGCCTAGCGATCTCAACCTCGGATATTTCTACTTCCGGTTCTAGAGGCATGTTACATTCTTTTGGGAGAAAGACTACCTCCCTCACTTGCTTCATCCTCCACACCAAGTATTCCGGGGTAGCCTTATCAGAGAGGGGTCCAAGATTGACTCTTCGGGTTTGTTTCCACGATCGAACAGCTTGCTCGACTTTCTTCATTGCCTTTGATTCACCATAGGAAAATTCCACGTCATTGAGTCCGTGTGTCGGAGGAATGAATTGTTTTGCTCCGAATTGTCGTAGTACCATAAGCGGCGCGTAGCTCACTATTCCCCACGGTCCCAAAAGTTGTACCCACGACTCTTCTCCGCATCGATATAAGACAGGTACATGAGGCATCCATGGTGCCATCCACACTACTTGATTTTCCCTGAGTCTTTGCAGAAAATCGACCCATTCTTCTTTGTTCTTCGGTGTCGGCCACTTGCTGTTGCAAAACTCTTTGACCGGGGCACGGTGATGGATGAATGTTCTCTTGAACGCTTTTCCCTCGCACTTGAAATGGCTCTTCACCCAAACATGAAGTAACTGTATACACCCCACAAACCGACCTTCTTCATTTCGCCTACAATGATTCAGAGATCTAAAAGTTTCGGCTAGAACAGCAGGCGATGGATTTCCATTATTCTCGATTTGCTCAAAAAGATCTATTACTGCTATTTCAATGTGTCCTAGTACCTTCGGGAAGATAACCAAACCATAGACTGCCAAAGCAAAAACTGTCAACCCTTGCTCGTCATTAATATGCCCCTTGATGAATTCATGAAGAAAATCCCACGGCACACAGATGTTGGACCCTTTATGCTTCACATGGAGATCTACATCCTCCGGTCTGACTCCCAAAAGCTTAGCTAGCTTCTTACGAAATCCGGACTTTGGCTTCCGAACGTATATCTTATCCGGACTTTTCAAATCTATTCCCAACAAAACGGAGTATTCCTCGACCGTAGGTGTTAAGTCTAACCCATTGAAAGAAAAGCACCTGTGAGAAGGATCCCAAAACTGTATGGCTGCTCTAATCATAGGTTCTTCAACTTTCACAGCAATCAAGGATTCTATTTGGCCATATTTCTCTCGGAAATCCTTCTTCCCCTCCTCACTGATTTGATTCCATAAATTGGCTAAGTCTATTAGGCTGTTTTGTTTCAAATTCAAATTCACCTCTTGCGGCAGTGGGGACACAAAATCTCCAGTCAAACAATCTCCTTTCACTTGCTGAACTCTTTCGGACCACATTTCCACTTCTCTATAGGAATCACACGGAACATTCACGGATGATGAACAAGCCAACCTTTCTATGGATTCTGTGAAAAATTCCTCGTTGAAGAGAGCCATGACTAAAAACACCCCTTATGTGACTATGTGATGCAAGGTAATTTTATGCAAAAGAAAACAGGAAAACAAATACGAATCAGTATGTGTATAAAACATATAAACAAAAGAAATAAAAGCAGATAAAAAATGAAATGCTTATTTATGCCCTATCAAAGGTCACTCTCAAAAAGGTGGAAATGGCTCTATCCTAGGTTGGTCTCCTCACAACGCACTATATGCTTGTTTGAGGTATCACCCATCTAACAGGTTCCCAAACCATTCTCTACTGTCGTCCACACTGGACTAGTAAGGAACAGATTTGAGTGGGAGTATTTCGCTTGCCATTGCGGAGGTGATTACCTCACGAGAGCATAGGTACTTTACTCCCTCCTAAGGAGGACAGAGCCCGGGTATAGAGCTCATGTTATGCCAATGCATTTATGTATGTAAAATGAATGAGCATATATTCTACTTTATTTACAATACCTTCACACACAAAGAATGTAATGAATCAAGAGTTCAAAAAAAATGGATGAAAGGATTATTATTTTTGGTTCTAAAGAAATTTGTTTCAAAATGAAAAATTAGCCTTAAGTGTTAACCAAGACTATCAGATTAAAATTTAAGACACCACATAGTTAATTAATGGCTTGACCCTCTTAGCGTCCCCTGTGGAGTCGCCAAGCTGTCGTAACGGCTTCGCGCTCGACGATTTTCGAAAAAAAAAGCGTTTAAAAACAAAAATGGAGTCGCCACCAATCTTTTTTATTAGGTGTGATTGGCCACCTGAAAACGTTTATCTTTTCAACAAAATCTCAAAATTAATTAAGTTTTATTAAAAAGATAATCCTTTGGTCTGCGAAACAAAAATTGGGTTCGGGGGTACGGTTACGCACGAGGAAGGATTAGCACCCTCATAACGCCCGTTAGAAAACGGTACCATCCTAACTACGTGGTATCTTTTGATTTTAATAAAAGAGTCTTGATTTAACACCAATTTGCTTATTTAGAAAACTCGTGTATTGGCTTAAAAGTTGCTATTACATGTATGTTTAGAAACTTCTTTTGAAAATTAACATGAACCCCATTTATTGAAAAATTAAATCAAATACTCCAATACTTTTGGCAACATTTGAAATAATTCTTCTCACCTAGAGATTTCTAAAGAATCACTACTTGTGACTTCTATAGAATCTCACCCTCGGAGGATTCACATTTTTTGTGTAATTGAATAAAAAGTTATTATATATTTTAAAATAAGTTTTTATTATATAATTAAAAATAAGTTTTATTTTAAAAGTAATATGAATCCCTTTTATTGAAAAATTAAGTCGAATATCCCAATACTTTTGGCGACATTCGAAGTAATTCTTCTCACCTAGAGATTTCTAAAGAATCACTACTTGTGACTTCTATAGAATCTCATCACTACTTGTGACTTCTATAGAATCTCATCATCGGTGGGACCCACATTATTTAATTCACGTGAATGCATGCGATGTAAACAGATAATGATGCGCATGCATGTCCATTCATTTATTATTTCTTTATTCTTTATGGTATTTGTGTTTTTTTTTTTTTACTTTTAAAAAAATGAAAATTCGTGTATTGAAAAATCACACTAAATATTCCAATACTTTTGGCAACATTTGGCAGACTCTTCTTACCTAGGGATCGGCTAGGAATCACTACTTGTGACTTCCGTAGCATCCCATCATCGGACGAATTCCATTCTTTAATATTAACATTTGAAGCATATGATGCAAATATATAATGCATATAGATTTTTACTTTCTTATTTGACGTATTCATCGTTTATTTTGTTATTTTACATTATTTATTTTGTTATTTTTGTCGATATTATTAATATTTATTTTTTTATTTATTATTAAATACTTTTAAGATAAAAACTTATGCATTAAAAAACCTCTCTAAATATTCCAATACTTTTGGCAACATTTAGTGAAATTTCTCTTACCTAGGGATCAATTAGGAATCACTACTCGTGACTTCCGTAACATCCCATCATCGGGCATTAGCTTTTACCTCTTATGAAATTTTTTATCTCCATAACTTCTTGTCTTCATATATTCAGATTTATTAACTTAATCCTTTTTGTTATCTTCTTTTATTAAAATCCTCTTACCATTTATTTGGTTAATTTAATCATTTTTGAAACTTTGTTATTATTACTTTTTATTGGTTTAATTATTTTGTATTTATATGTTTCTAAAATCCCCTTTTTCACCTATCTCCATTACCTCTTTTATATTTATTAATTTTCATTTAATTAGTATTTTTTTTAAATATTCTTTATTACAATATATATTATTATATATTTTTAAAATAAGCACGAATTTGGATATTGAGAAATTGAATCGAATACCCCAATACTTCTGGCGACATTCGATAAATTCCTCTCACCTAGAGATATTCGAAGAATCACTACTTGTGACTTCTACGATATCTCATCGTCGGACTTCATGCTTACTTTATTCATTTATTTTACTTTTGTATTTTTATTTTATTTTTAGCTTCTAAAAATATATTTTTTATGGTAAATTGTTTAATAATAAAAGAAAAAAAATTAAATATTTTATTTATTTACACATTTTATATATCCTATGTACATTTTAAAATTATGTAAATTTCCTAACTTCCTAAAAAGATTTTTATATTAAATTGAAAAAACATTTATTACACACAAATAACTATATGGTTATGTGTAATTTATATACCTATTTTATGTATTTTTATTTATATTTCTACATATGTATTATATTTCTATATCTATTTTACACACTTTATATATATTTGTTTTACATTTTGAACTATATATATATACATTTCTTTATATTTATTAATATATGCCTTTTATGTACATAAAATTTATATATTTTCTTTTGAAATTATATGTGTATTTTATTTTTATATATGGTATTACTTCCTTATTTATTATTAATTTATTTTTTTGGCCATAATAATACATTTAAAAACACCTAAAACAAATTAATTTATAAAACAAATAAATAAAATGGAAAAGAAATATACCCCACAGCCCAAAAAATGGGCCTAAAATCGAGCCCAAACAGTAGGGCCCAAGCTTGCCAAGGTGAACGGGCCGGAGCGGGTTGGATCGCGGATCCCGGGTCGCAGGCGGTAGTGGAGTCGGGTCGGCTCGCGGGTGGCAGAAGCGGGTCGCGCGGATCTCGGGTCGGGTCGCGGGTTGGCTCGCGGGTCAGGCCTCTAAAACGGTGCGTTTTGCACCTCTATAAAACCCAAATTTTTTTTCAAATCGTCATTTCCACCGGTTCTTTAACAAAAAGACTCCAAAAATTCTCTCAAGCCTCCTCAGCCCCGGACGATTTCCGGCCGCCGTGCGCCGGTCGCCGGTGAGCTCTCCGAACCCTCCGAAACTCTTCTCTCTCCTTTCTCTTCCCGAATCTGAACTTTGTTTCCCCCAAAAATCACCCTAACCTCACAAATCTAGCTTTCCCGAAGCCTTTCCCTTCCCCTTTTTTTTGTTCTTTCTTATCTCTGTTTTTTGGTTGATGGTTTTGGCTATTGAGGTTGCTGTACTTTGCTTGTTTTCATTTTTTTTGCAGGTGGTGGTTTGGATCTCAGATCTGGGGGCCCCGGGGTCCTCGGATTCTAGGGTTTTCGGATCTGGGCTAAGGGGTTTGTTTTTTTTTTTGTTAGGTTTTGGTAGATGATGTTGGCGGTCTGATGGCTTTTGAGGGTTCTGTTGTAGTTTGGTCTAGGGTATGGGGCAGTGGCGGTTTCGGTGGTGAGTGGACAGTGATGATGGTGATGAACGGCGTTTTTAGGGTTGTCAGTTGGGTGTTTTAGGGTCGCGTGATGTTGGTTGTGGTGACGGAGGTGGTGTTTGGGGTTGCTGGTTGCCGAGTGATTGAGGATCGGTGATGGTGTTTGGGGTTTCTGTTTTTTTCGTTCTCTCCTCCTTCTCTGTTTCAGATCTGGGTTTCGGTTTAAAACCATTTTCGAGCCTCCCCTTCTAGCCTTTCAGAGTCACCAAATCCATAGGTTTCTGTTGAAGCGGGATTCACGGGATGGGGAAGATGATTTTGCCGAGGGTTGCGGCGCCGGCGGCTGGAGCAGGGAACCGGCAAATCCGAAAATCCGAAGCATTTAATGCTTCAACGGGACTGGTGATGATGATAATAATAATAATAATAATAATAATAATAATAATAAATGGGATAAGATGAATAAAATATAAACACAAAAGAAATAAAAATGAATATATAATAATAATAATAATAATAGAAATAACAATAAAAACAAAAACAAATAATAATAATAAAAATAATATTAATATTAGAAAAGATAATAATAATAAAACTAATAATAATAGTAATATGAATAATAACAAAATAAATAAGAAAAATGAAAATAAATGAAAATAAAAGAAAATAATAACAAAATTTTGTCAAAATAATTTGTAAAATTCGGACAAAATTAGGTGTCTACAGCTTGAGTGAAGCCTTATTTCATCTTTGCAATCACCTCATCTTTGGTGAGTTCATTCTTGCCTTGGTTGTGCTTAATTTTTTATGAGAAAAAAAAAAGCTCTTGCAATTGTCTTGATTTGCATTGGACGTGCCTTACTGTTTCTATAGTAGTGAAGTTTTGAACAACTTTTGTCGTTCATGAAGTGTTGTTTGTGATCTTTAAGCTTTAGCATGGAGGCCTTCTTTATTTTATATTTTTGTTGCTTTTTTTATTTGTTGTGAGTTAGAACTTGGTTAGTTCTTGCTTTGATCTTTCTTTATTTTGTACAATCTTTAGCTTTAATAGATGCTTTGATCTTTAATTGATCACCTTCATGCTTGGAGCTCTGACATTAGCTAACGCTCTTACAAAGTCTTTATATGTGATACCCTCTATATTTAATTTTCATTTAATCAAATTTATTTAATTAAGAATATTGAATAATTTATAATTAATAAATTTTGGAAAATACTTTAAGTATACGGGCAGATTAGCAGGTGGGCCCTACAGACTTTTAAGGTCCCGATGAAGGTGGAACTTGGAGGATCCGATATTCATAGCCAGAAAATATGATGGTAAGAATCTTAGCCTCAAACTCAATTATTTTTGCATATTTTGAAAAATGTGCAACAATTTGAAAAATGACATTTAGTCCATAAGCCATCGAAATTTTCGAAAATAACGGTCAAACCAAAAAGAATTTTGACCCACTATCTATACTAAATAATTTCTCATGAAATATAGTTTTAGAACCTCTAGACAGATGGAATAAACTAGATGTAAAAACAGAAATTTAAGCGATTTTACGATTAGCGGTATTTCGATAATTTCACCCAAATCGGTAACCAAACCCTAACAAAAGCTTCACCAAACATTAGAGCAAGTTAAATAAAGATGTTTTATGATTAAATGAAATATTATGGAGATTGGATAGACTATTTTCAACTAAGTCAAACATTAAGGGCAAAATTAAAAAGTTTCACTAAGAAGAAGGGCATTTTGGTAATTTTGCATGGGAGATGTTTAAAATCAGACAATACTACAGATTTCTACACCATTTTGGCCTGCCATATTCAACCTCCCTCCCTCACCTCCATAGCCAAAGCTTCCAAGAAGAAAAACCTACCAAAAACATAGTGAAAAATCATCCGAAACCGAAAAATTCCTTAACAAACCTTGTGTATTTTTCAGTGTTCTTTCTTTTGTTCCAATATCTCTTCCTAAATTGGCCAAAATAAGACCCCAAGCTCCCCCATAGTGTTCAGTCAAGGTAAGTTGAAGATGAACCTTAAACTTTTCTTTGGTTTTCTAGTTAATTTACATGTGTTTAAGTTATCTTCATGCTTCCTTTAGATTAAAACAAATTAAAAACATGAAATGGGAACTTCAAGGGTTTTGGCCACCACCCATAATGCATGTGTATGATGTGTTTTGATGAGAATTTAGTATAGAAATAATGTAGTAATTATGGAAAAACATGAAAATAAGCTTAGTTAAGCCTAATGTGAAGAAAGTCACCATGTAGGTTGGAAAGGGAGATTCGACCATGGCTAGGGAGAAAAGATTTTGATGCCATCTAATGTGAAATTTATGTAGAAATGGTGTAGAAAATTAAAAGAACAAGTTTAGATTTAATAAGAAAGCTAAATTTGAAAGAATTCAATTGTGGGAAGAAAAAGTGCATTTGGCCTTGAGAAGGGGAGGCTGAATTTGTGTTCATTTCAATGTAATTTAGGTCCTAAAATAATGTACGAATTATTCTGAGATTGTAGGCACGACTGGAATCGAAAACAGAGTTGTATAGTAAACATTGTGATTTTAGCACCGGTAAAATTTAGACTGTATTTAGAGATTTCAACGAACAATGCACTAGCATATAAATAGTTAGATATTCTTTTAATTAAATTATGGTGAATTTATCAAGTTTGGATGATGAATTTGCAGCCTCGAGATCCGAAGGTGCAATCGGTGTTGACGAGATAAATTAAGAGATAAGGGAAATTTGTATGAAGCGTAAGGATACTTCATTGTATATTTTGATAGAATTTGCCTCTTATGGAATTGAAATTAATATTTTGGACTAAAATTGAAATTTAAAAATTTTGGTTTGAAGTTGTATTCTCGTGCAAGAAGGTTAAGCTAGAATAAACCGTTATGTTGTCGAAATTTTCTAAATTAGCCTAAGTCCTTCAATTTTCCCTTTAGCATGATATTTGAAATTAAAAGAAATTAATTTTAGATATTTGAGTTTAAATTCTTAAATATTACCTTATGCAAATAAATCACAAAATCAGCATATGATTTGCTATTTTAATGAGATTTTATACATTTTCTGGATGTATAAATATTCTTCTATTTATGTGATATAAATAATATCTTTAGAATATATTTTGTGAAATATTATTTAGATATGTTAATTCCATGAAATTGATTTCATGAATTTCATTTTATAAATTTCTTTGAGATATGATTTATTAGATTAACCTTCATAAACAGCTCTGAAAATTTTTTCGGAATGTTTTGAGACTGTTGGCCCTGTAGCTACTTGCGTGTACATGCATTTTCGTTCTGTTCCAATTCTACCGACTTTAGCCCAGTCTTTAGCTCCACAGGTGACACCTGGCTAGTGATCACACTGTGGCCCCCTAACTATGGCCATATGTCTACTATAAAGCATGTGTCTATTGGGTGTACCCTAGTCTCCACTAAAATTATACAAGGGCGGTAAATCCCTGGTTAACTTAGATTTAGGCACTCCCAGTTTGATTTGATTTGATTTCCAATATCATTTGTATGTTAAATATGTTTTATGACTTTATGATATGTTTGATGAATTATATTTATTTGAATTATTTGGTTCTAAAATAGTATAAATATGATTTAATATTGTTTACAGAGTAACTTATGTATTTTGAGTGATTTTATGAAATGTTTAAATAGCTATTAAATATTTACTGAATTTGTGATTAATTTAAGGTTTTAAATTCCCTATAATGGACTTGGATACCGAAACATGAAAGGTACTTGAAAGTACCTCCCATACTCTTCTGGTTATCTAATCCACTATAATATCATTCATGTTAGATCGTGCCTATTTAATTTTAATATTTAGAATTCATGATTTTCGTATGAAAGTCTGTTTATTAAATTGCATATAGGATACATTGTATTAGCTTTTGTATAGGTATTCCTTATTGAGCACGTTAGCTCACCTCTTTATTTTTCACTCCCAGATTATCTACAGTAGCTCATGTCTGCTTTTCTAGAGGACCTGATTTTGGTACCCCTCAGGCGACATCAATATTTGTTAGGGTATACTGGATTTACTTTTATGTATTCAAACTTTTATACAGTGCTACTGTTATGTACATTATACTTGGGATGTAAATATGTATATTTTGCTTATATAATTCAATTTCGAATCCTGGGGTCGTATAATAATAAATAAATTTCATTTTGAATATAAGTGACATAGTAGACAGCCCAACCAAAGTGATTTGTATATGTGAAATTAGTAAAATATGTGGTATTTCGGGCCGTAATAGTTAAGTTGATATCAGAGCGAGGTTGGCCTGATGTCTGCCAGTGTCTTATGGTTAGAATCGATATACATCCCAAGTAGTACTGTACTTGGCTGGATATATATATGAATTTGGTGACTAAAATCTGTTTTGTGCATTTCGTTGTGGTGCAGTATGTCAGATGTGCGAAGGGGTACCGATTAAGGCACAGGACGCCCTAGGGGACACCTAGGTGTGTTCAGCCTTCCCCAGAGCATACTCCGGAGCCGATGCCGGAGCTAGCTCTTCCTCCACAGCTTGAGAGTTCGAATACCTAAATTTCCAAGCTGGAAAGAGTTGTACCAAACTTTATAGCCAGTTTTAACATAGCACTGGCACTTGAAGCAGCATAGCCTCCACCTCCACCACCGGCCCTGTAAGCACAGCCACAACCACAGCCACAGTCGGTATAGCCACCATTGCAACCTCAGCCATAGATTCTAGAGCAGCCGAGGTGAGTTCCGGTTAGGGGTTGTGACGTGAATTTGATCTAGCAGTTTAAGAAGTTGGATCCGTCGAAATTCAAAAGGGAGAAGGATCCGATAGCTAATGAGGAGTGGGTAAACGAGGTGGAGAAGCAGTTTGATTATATGGCTTGTTCCAAGACAGAGAAAGTTGGTTTGGCTACACTTTTACCGGTGGGCAACGTAGAGTATTGGTTAAAGTCCACTAGACAGTGTCATTAGCCAGATACCCAACAGTGACCTGGGAGGTTTTTCTTGAGGCATTTAGAAGCAGTACATCCCCAGCACTGCACAGATGAAGCTAAAGTCAGAGTTTTTGAATTTAAAACAGGGGAGTATAGTAGTGGACCAATATGAGTCCAAATTCACTACTCTCAGTCACTTTGATCCAGAGGTATCTAAGAGTGAGAAACACAAGATCGAGCGATTCGTATCGGGTCTGAAGATATCCATTTGGAACAGTCAGCCCCATTCGACATTTTTAGCTATGATGAGGTAGTCTGTCGAGTCTAGTTATGTGAGCAAAATTACAAGGCTCAGCAGGTAGAGTTTGGATTCTGGGTTAAGAGTACAGGGAAAGAGAAGGTTCGACGAGGTTCAGATGATCGAGGTAACACTAGGCCAGCTAAGAGGCCTCCAAGTATTATAATTAGAGAGAGATTTACTAGAGATAGATCCACGAGATTAGTTGGCATCAAGAGATCCACTACTCCTTAGAGGGGTGCTGTGACTAGGTGTAAGCAGTGTAGGAGGTCGCATGGTGACAGACCTTGCTACTAGGCCATGGGAACCTATTTTAAATGTGGACAGCGGGTCACATGATTAAAGATTGCCCTAAGGACAGGGAGGTAGTGCCAGTAGCCCCAGCACTACCAGCAGTAGTACCAACAGCGAAGGAACCTGAAAAGGTGACACCCTCGCACCACGCAGAGCTACAGCAGTAGAGAAGGGCAAGCAGACAGTGACACAAGGCAGGGTGTATGCACTCGATAAGGAGTTTGCTAATGCCTCTTTTGATATTATTCGGGGTAAGATTTCTATTTTTGATATTACTGCTATTGTAATAATAGATTCGGGTTCCACGCATTCATACATATCACCTACATGTGTTGCTAAAATACCGCTGAAACCTGAATCGTTAGGATATTCATTGCAAATTACTACTCCATTTAAAGAATCACAAATGACAGATGTAATATATCTAAATTGTAAACTAAAGATAGGAGAAAAAGAAATCGTAGCTAACCTAGTTTTGTTAAATATGTACGGTTTTGATATAATTTTAGGGATGGATTGGTTAGCTATGAATTATGGTAGTGTAGATTGTTGCACTAAGTATATAACTTTCTCCCACCTTGGAAAATATATTGTAAAGCTTTCTGTGTAGAAATGAAATTAAATATTTCATTGAAATTCATTTGATCTGAATTTAAGTATTAAGTATTTGTGTGATTATTGAAGGGTTTGTTAGCTTTAAATTGACATATGTATTTTGAAATGACAAAAACTTAAGTAATATTAAGTGTTTGACTCTATAATGTAAATTTGCTTTACCAAACATATGATTTTCTCAAACCACTTTAAGTCTACATATCAAAGTTTAAGAACATGATTTAATTGCATATTCTTATTGGTCTTAACATTTTACAAAATGATTTTGAATATCTTCATTAAGTAATTTTCTCAAGAACATATTGAACACATCTTTAGAAAATTACTTAACAATTTTTTACACTAAGTCTTTAGTTGAGAAAGTCAAGAAAAACTCCCACAAAATTCTAAAATGTTTTGGGATGAATTAAAATCAAAGTCCACATTATTTCTAACTCAAATTAGCCCAGAAAAGTGCAGGCAAAGCATGAGGGTTCGATCCCCCATGTTGAGGGATCAATCCACGAATGGCAGAATGTTCCTAGGAAGCATGGAATTGATCCCCTAAGGGAAGGGATTGATCCCTTAATGGCAGAATGCCTTGGAGGCGTGGAATGAAGCGTAGGATCGATCCCCTATCTCGAAAAAGCACTCCAACAGCTAGTTTTTGTGAGATGCAACAATAACTTTTGATTTTGGCTCCACCCAACGTCAAGAATACATCCAAGGGACTATAAATAGAGGCTTGGAAGCTTAAGAAAGGGAGAGGAACAACTGAGCATCAATATTCTTCATCTTCTCCATTTTCCTCAAGTCTCAACAACATTTCAAGTGCTAAAATTCTTCATATTCTATCATTCTTATCTTCCTTGTATAGCATAGCACAAATATTGTATAATATTTCCCTTGTTCTTAATCATTGTAATCACTTACCTAACTAGAGGTCTTTCTTTGATTACATTACTTGTAAACACAAACACACCTTGTAAAGGGGAGGTTTCTCTAAAGGCTTAGAAAAAGAGGGAGGTTACTCTTATGCCTGCAAAAGGAGGGATTGTAATACAAATTCAAGTTAGTGGATTTGAAGAAAATACTTTAGAGCATCTCAAGGTAGAGGACGTAGGCAAGGTTGCTGAACTTCTATAAATCGATTGTGTACATCTCTCTTTTCCTACTCTCTTTACTTATTTGCATTTGTATTGTGATTATTGAATTGAATTTATATTGCATATTTGAGTAGCCTAGAGCACTTAGAAAACTTCAACATAGGCTAGAGAATTTAGAAGAATCAAAAAACGAACCTAGGAGTACCATAAGACCGATTTACCCCTTCTCGGTTTAGCCTATAAAGCCAACAATTGATATCAGAGCTTGGGCTCTTGTGTTAGGATTAAACCCCTAAGAGTTAAACGATCCTTAGAATGGCTTAATTCACCTTAGAAAATTCTCATTTGATGGCGCTTGATGATGATTTTGAGAGTAACTCACAAACTTTAGAAGAATCTTCAGTTGATGAGCTTCAAGATGCATTTAATGAGTTAAGTGATGAATATAAATCAATGCATGCAAGATATAAGAAAAAGTTAAATATACTTAGACAAGGAATGAAATTTTGGTAAATACTAGGTTTGAGTTGGAGGAAAAAGTTAAAGAGCTTGGTTCAAGGAATGAAGAACTAAACATGGTAAAATTAGAGCTAGAAAAGAAATTAGAAGACATTGTAGATAAAGTAGCAAATCCTAGCTTCTTGACTATTGAGGATGAAAAGGAGAAACCTAGCTCTAGTAAATGTAATGACCATTCTTATAATGATTTACAAAATGCTTTTGATGAGCTAGCTAGTGAGTTTGAATGCATAAACTCAAAATACAAAAAATGATTACAAAATTAAAAATGGAAAATGATGAGTTATTGAATGCTAAGTTAGAATTTCAAAAGAAATTGGAAGAAGCAAACTTAAAGATAAATGAATTGAATGAAAAGAATACAAATTTGCATAACTCATTTTCTAGGTTTTATATGGGTTAACAAAAATTGGATTACATGCTTGAGAGCTAAAGAGCTTTCTTTTACAAAGATGGGCTAGGTTATAATACAAATAAAAAGGAAACTCATCTTAAGAATTTTCTTGTGAACAAAAACTCTATGCATGATACATCTCTCACATGCTCACTTTGCATTAGGATTGGTCACTCTTCACAAGCATACACATATAGAAACACTACATTTAGAGGAAGAGTAGTTAGAAAAATGTGGGTACCAAAGCATGCTGTAAATAATGATGAACTGTGTTTAAAATGGATCCTTAAAGGATCAAAAATTATTTGCACTAACTTTCATGGACCCAAGAAAATGTGGGTACCAAAACATGCTTGAAATTGTTTATTGTTGGAGTGTTACAGCATGGAGCTACAATGGAACAATGGAGTTTGAATGCTCTACACACCTCCATGGAGTTTGCTTATGCCAATGAGAAAGAGGAAAAGCTTAAGAAATCTATCCTTAGCAAAGTCACAACAATTCCTCAAAGAATAGCTAAAGGTGGATTCAACAAATCATGACAAAGCACTCTCAAGCAAAGGAGTATTGTAAGCTTAATTTTTTTATTCCTTAAAATTTTTGTTTGATTAAATTATTTGTGCTTTGATGAGAAATTTTGTTGATGATCCTTGATGCATGAATGAATGAAAAGCATGATAAATGATTTTTGATTATTTTGTGGACAATTCTTAATGATTGGACAAAAAGAATGTAACATGATTTTAAAATGATATTGTGTGATTTGAGCAAGTATGAGATGTGTTGATAATATATTTATTTGCTCTAAAATGTCAAATATGTCATGTATGCAAAATGCCATGTCATGAGCATTACTGAGGAATTTGTATATTAGAAATCATGGCATGATGTTCACAAATGTGGTGATTGGATGATATATGCACTTAAATTTTATGTGAACATGTTTGTTTTGACATTTTTGTGTTTTCCAATGTCTTGGTTTTGCCAACATATGCATAGATTTCAAAATGACTCTTTTTGAGACCAAAAATGTGTTTTATGGTGAAAATTCTTCCAAAATTATGAAATCTATTGTTAAATGATTTTTCAACCATATTTTTCATTCATACAAGTCCAAAATCATGTTACACAAATGTTTAGACCTTTACTTGGACTTAAAATACTCAAAAACGAAGTTTTGGCACCTCAAAAGTTGAATTTTCTGTCAAAATCCTGTAGAAATTGGATGAGGGATCGCTCCCTTCACATGCAGGATCGATCCCCTTTGGCAAAATGTAGAAAATTTGCATTCTAGAATTGAAAGATCGATCCCCTTACTCTAGGGATTGATCCCTCTAGGCAAAATATGCCTATTTCGGGGTTTTAAGCAAAAATTGAGAAGTTTTCTTAATTTTCTTGATACCTTCTTTTTTCTCAACTTAAACTTCATTGGCTTAACCTCGTTTTGATGATCCTTTCAATAAGAAAAGTCATTTTTCATTGGTATCATGCCTCAACTTCAACAATTGGTATTATTTTCAACAATCATTATCATTTTCATTGAGCTCACAAGTGCAAAATCATTTTTCCTGTTAAAAACACTGATGATTTACATCAATCTTGAAATAATCTTGAAATATATTTTCAATAAATGCTTAAACATAATTTTCAAGAATTATTTCAATGATTTTTGTATATATTTGAGAATTTGATGAACTTATGCATGATAGATATTGTTCACTTCTTTTGTTCATCTTAGTCAAGCATGCTTAGAGGATTTTATCTCATAGCTTGACTCACATATTCCCATTAGGCATCATGATATATTTTTGGTGGAATATAAATAATTAAAGGTTAATATATATATATATATATATATATGCTTCAATGATAAAATGATCATAACTTGACCTTAATGATAAAATTCAAACATGACTTAGGTGAATGAAATACATGAAATACAAAAAGCTTTACCTAAAGCCATAATTATCCTTGGCCTACAATTTGTGTTGATTAATGGATCTTAAATGTTCAAATGGATGAAAATTTATCATCCATGAACTTAAATTTTTCTTATGGCCAAATTTTTAAAGAACTTAAGATTTAATGACAACATCAACATTCAAGAATAAATGCAAACTAGAACAAATACACTTTGATTGATATCCATGCATTGAATCTTGATTGTTTTTATGTTGAACTTGCATATTTGCTTAAGTTGAATCAATGATCATGTCAATGAGATGAAAATATTAGTTTTTCATGAAATTATACTTGACTTCACTCATAGATTGAAAATCTCAACGATAAAACACATTTTAGCTTGATAATATTGATTCACTTAGGTCAAGCCATTTTAGTTAAAATAGCATATACCCTCTGGAACCTTAAATGATGATAACATTTAGGGATATGGCTATTAAAATGATTAAGATGAAAATCTTGAACTCTTCCTTACTCATAATTGGTTAAGATCTTGAATGGAAAAGGATTCTTTAGTCTTATGGAAGAAAATGTGTGCAATTGAATGACATGAACCTTATAATCTTCCATATAATTAAATTTGTGCATATGAATATGGATTAATACTTTATGATAGTATGCTTATGTCTAATTAATCCATATGCATTATTGATGGTGTGTGTGATTGTGCTCTTGCATGTTTAACTTGATTATTCTCTTGAATGAACACGTCACACATAAAATTAACATCATGCAAAATGGCTAAGTTAACCATTGGTAACAATTGGTATGAGCTTTAAATTGACAATTCTTCCCATGCTCTTTAGATTGAAATGAAAAATAGGGAAGACTTAATATAAGACACTTTTGCATGAGACACTATTGTGCTAGAATTTGTGGTTAATTGATGTATGATTTAATTCTATGCACACTCTTTCTTGAAAATGATTTATGAGCTCATGCATATGATATGTCATCTACATTCAACTCATAATCATGATGTATTGCTATGCACCTTAGTTGGACCTTAAAGAACAATTGATCTACTTAGGTGCTTGATAAGATTGAAATGAGCAAGTTATAGAACTTAGTAGAAAATTTATAAACAACTTGCTTACTTGCTTACCAATTGGGAACTTCTTGCACAATTATTTATAAACAATTAGTATAGAATCTTTGCAATGTCCTTTGCATGCACAAACATTTCATACTCTTTATGGACATTGACTTAATTATTTGTGCTATGAGTTCTATGTACTAACATATTTCTTGGTAGATGTAGCATATTTATCTGCTCTCACATAGCCATAATTTTAGGGGGAGCATAATTTTTTATTTTTCTTTCTTTTTGCTATGGCAAAAAGGGAGAGAAATAATGGGGTTTGAAAACTCTTTTTGAAAACCATGCTTATATTAAGGGGGAGCTTTACAACATCATGCTTTATTTAAGGGCGAGTATTTCTTTAAAGAATTTTCAAAGCAAATTTAACTCAAGTTTTGTCATATCAAAAAGGGGGAGATTGTTAGCTTTAAATTGACATATGTATTTTGAAATGATAAAAACTTAAGTAATATTAAGTGTTTGACTCTATAATGTAAATTTGTTTTACCAATCATATGATTTTCTCAAACCACTTTAAGTCTACATATCAAAGTTTAAGACCATGATTTAATTGCATATTCTTATTGGTCTTAACATTTTACAAAATGATTTTGAATATCTTCATTAATTAATTTTCTCAAGAACATATTGAACACATCCTTAGAAAATTACTTAACAATTTTTTACACTAAGTCTTTAGTTGAGAAAGTCAAGAAAAACTCCTAGAAAATTCTTAAATGTTTTAGGATGAATTAAAATCAAAGTCCACATCGTTTCTAACCCAAATTAGCCCAGAAAAGTGCAGGAAAAGCATGAGGGTTCGATCCTTCATGTTGAGGGATCAATCCACGAATGGCAGAATGCTCCCAGGAAGCATGGGATTGATCCCTTAAGGGAAGGGATTGATCCCTTAATGGCAGAATGCCTTGGAGGCGTGGAATGAAGTGTAGGATCGATCCCCTAGGGCATAGGATCGATCCATTATCTCGAAAAAGCACTCCAACAACTAGTTTTTGTGAGATACAACGGTAACTTTCGATTTTGGCTCCACCCAATGTCAAGAATACATCCAAGGGACTATAAATAGAGACTTGGAAGCTTAAGAAAGGGAGAGGAACAGCTGAGCATCAATATTCTTCATCTTCTCCATTTTCCTCAAGTCTCAACAACATTTCAAGTGCTAAAATTCTTCATATTCTATCATTCTCATCTTCCTTGTATAGCATAGCACAAATATTGTGTAGGATTTCCCTTGTGCTTAATCATTGTAATCACTTGCTTAACTAGAGGCCTTTCTTTGATTACATTACTTGTAAACACAAACACACCTTGTAAAAAGGAGGTTTTTCTTAAGCCTTAGAAAAAGAGGGAGGTTTCTCTTTAGCCTTAGAAAAAGAGGGAGGTTTCTCTTGAGCATAGAAAAAGAAGGAGGTTACTCTTGTGCTGCAAAAATAGGGATTGTAATACAAATTCAAGTTAGTGGATTTGGGGAAAATCCTTGGGAGCGTCTCAAGGTAGAGGACATAGGCATGGTTGCCGAACCTCTATAAATCGATTGTGCACATCTCTCTTTCCCTACTCTCTTTACTTATTTGCATTTATATTGTGATTGTTGAATTGAATTTATATTGCATACTTGAGTAGCCTAGAGCACTTAGAAAACTTCAACATAGGCTAGAGAATTTAAAAGAATCGAAAGACGAACCTAAGAGTACCACAAGACCGATTCACCCCCCTCTCAGTTTAGCCTATAAAGCCAACAGGGTTTATAGCTTATATGGAGGATGTTGAGAAGAGACGTCTGGAGTTACACGAGATCCAGATGGTCGGGGATTTTCTAGACGTTTTTCTTAATGAATTGCCGGGACTTTCGCCCAATCAGGAGATTGAATTCACTATTGATTTAGTACTCGGTACTGAGCCCATTTTGAAGCCCCTTACCGGATGGCATTGGTCAAGCTTGATGAGCTCAAGAAGTAGCTTTGGGAGTTATTAAACAAGGGTTTCATCTGTTCCAGCGTCTCTGCTTGGGGTGCACCAGTCTTATTCATCCGAAAGAAAGATAGCCGCCTGCGACTTTGCATCAACTATTGATTGCTCAATAGGGCTACTGTCAAGAATAAGTATCCTCTTCATCGATAGATGATTTGTTTTATCAGCTCAAGGGTGCTCAGGTATTTTCTACTACTGACTTGAGATCAGGATATTATTAGTTTAAGATTTGAGAGAGTGATGTTCTTAAGACGGCTTTCAGAACTCGGTACGGCCACTACGAGTTCTTGGTAGTGCCATTTGGGCTTACAACTGCCCCTGTAGCATTCATGAATCTAATGAACGAGGTCTTCAAGCCCTATCTTGATAGGTTCGTCATCGTTTTTATCGATGACATCTTGGTGTATTCTAAGTCTCGAAAGGAACACGAGCAGCACCTGTATATAGTTCTGCAAACCCTTAGAGATAGGAAGCTCTATGCTAAATTTAGTAAGTGCGAGTTTTGGCTGGATCAAATTACTTTTCTGGGGTATGTGGTCTCTAAAGATGGGGTGTCAGTTGATCTGTCTTATGTCGAGGTTATAGTGCAGTGGGAGAGACCAAAGACTGTAATAGAGATATAGAGTTTTTTGGGTCTAGCTGGATACTATCGAAGATTTGTTGAGGGTTTCTCCAAACTTGCTACTCCACTGACGCGACTCACATACAAGGGTGTAAAGTTTGAATGGATTGATGCATGTGAACGCAGCTTCCAAGAGCTAAAGTAGAGGTTGACTACAGCACCGATCCTTACCATTCTAAGTGGTTCTGGAGGATTTTCAGTGTTTAGTGATGCCTCTTCACTAGGTTTGGGTTGTGTGCTGATGCAGCATGGAAAGGTGGTTGTTATGGGTCCCATAATCTAAAGGATCATGAGAGGAATTATCCCACACACGACCTGGAACTTGCTGCCATGGTGTTTGCTCTAAAGATATTAGAGCTATCAAAATAGGCCGATCTTGACAGGCCAGGCCATAAATGGGTTGGGCAAAAAAGCCCTTTTTATCAAATGGGCCTGAAAATGCAAGCCCATATTTGGCCCTAAGGGCTAACAGGCTTAAATGGGCCAACCCGTATAAGAAATAAAAAAATTTAAAATTTATATTAAAATCTCATTTTTTAGTAAAAAACAAAATAAAATTCGAAAGAAACATTAAACAAACATCAAATAATTTCATATCAAATCCATCAAGTCTTTAACATCATTTGAACATTACATATTAATAGTCTAACAAGCATAATATAAATTGTTTTAACAAACCTAAATGCTGAAAAATATGTCTCAACAATATTAAAAATTAAAAACATGATAAATAGATCCATGTCCATCCATCTCCTCCACAGTGTCAATCACATTCGATCAATTCTTTTTCAACTTCTCCATTTACAAACATAAATAAAGGACAATATAAGAACTCACAAGAATTAAACTTATGAATTGGTTAAAAATTGTCAACTAATTAATAACATTACCTTCAAAACCAAGAATCTAATTTCGGGTGCAAATGAGAGTTTCTACGTTCTCATGATTTAGAGAACTTTGATACTTATTTAAAACACGAGAACCAATACTAAAAGAATTCTTCGATGCCACCATTATTATTGGAATGCTCAAGATATCACAAGCTATACTTGCAAGCTTTGGAAATCTTGGCCTATGATCTTTCCACAATTGCAACACATTTAAATCTTCAACCATGTAACCCATAATCTTTAGCTCTTCCAAATAAAGATCTAATTGAGATTTTAGTTATTCCACTTAAATAGTTTCAAATCTTTTGAAAACCTATATTATTGGACATTTCAAAATAAATTAATTGTCATTACAAAAGAGAATTTAACATAAAGTATATACTTAAAAAACAAAAATGAACTTACATCACTCAAAGCAAATGTACTCTTCCACTTCTATCTTGCATGTGTAAGAGGTTATGAGTCATTAGGTTGGCTTGAACTAATTTAGTAATACTAAATAGAATTAATTTTATATATTTTACTTTGACTAAAATGTTAAACATATAAATAATTAAAATAAAATTTTAATATAATTAAAAATATTAAAAAATTAATGGGTCGGCCCATTTAAGCCTGGGCCTAAATGGGCGTGGCTAAAAAGCCTTCTTTTCTAAATGGGCTACAAAAATGAGGTCCAAACCCTGAATAAATGGGCTAGGCCAGGCCAACCCAATGGGCCTTGGCCCATTTTGACAGCGCTAAAAATATGACGGCACTCTTTGTATGGTGAGAGATTCCAGGTATTTACCGATCACAAAAGCTTGAAATATTTGTTCTCGCAGCAAGAATTAAATATAAGGTAGCGTAGATGGATGGAGTTGGTAAAAAACTATGACTGCGAGATACTTTACCATTCGGGAAAGGCAAATATGGTAGCTGTTGCCTTGAGCAGGAATGTGGTAGCTGTTGCCTTGAGCAGGAAGCATTTAGGAATGGTTTCTTATGGGGTTAATGTGTAATTTAGCCCCTGAACTATACCACTTTTTTCACTTTGGTACCTAAAGAAAAATTTTTGTCACTTTCATACATGAACTTCACTTCCATCAGCCACTTTACCTCCAAAGTTAACATCGTTAAAAAAAAACTGACGTGGCATTACATGTCTAATAATATGTTGACCTGTGGTGCACTATGTCAGCATTATTTCTTTTTCTTTAAAAAATGTTTTAAAAATATTAAAAAATAGTTAAAAATATTTAAAAATTTATGTAAAATGTCTAAAATATGTAAAAATATTATAAAAAATATGAAAAATATTTAAAAATACATAATAATATTTTAAAATATGTAAAAAATATTTAACAATATGTAAAAATATAAAATATTTAAAATGTTAAAAATATATAAAAATATGTAAAAAATATTTAAAAAATCTTTGAAGTTATTGAAAATATGAAAAATATTTAAAAATATATAAAAATATTGAGAATCAGCACAGGTCTCTTCTTCTTCCTCGCTTGGCTTTGCCGATACAAAAGAAAAAGGATGAAGTTATGAACCAGGAAAAACAAGAGAAAGAAAATATAGGCAATAAACAAACATGTCCCTCTTTTTATCATTTCTCTATATCGTCACCCATAATCTTTAATTTTATTCCCTTTTTTCTTCTCTTTTTTTCTCCCTTTCTTTTTTCTTTTCTTCTTTTCTTTCCGGTAAAGCCCTTTATAGTTCTGGCCAACACCATTGCTACTTCTTGCCGCAAACTTTTCATCCTTCCTTCCTTTTCACCAAACTTTCATCAAAGCCTTTACACCAAATCCCTCCTCCAGCTATCACTTAAAACAAAAATCAGATTCCTAAATTAACAAAATTAACCCCCACGAATCAAAATTTCATAAAAGCAATTAGGAAATTCACTTAAAAAAGCTCAAACTAGATTCAAATCAAGTCAGCCTAAATACTCATCCATATATTCAAGAAAAACAGAAAAAAATCTACATTCCAACCACATAATAAATATATAAAAAAAAAACCTTTGATCTTTGCTCTATTTGTCAACTCCGTCAATCTCTTTGATTGAAATAAAAAACACAGAGCCAAAATGTTAACAAAAGAAACAAAAAAATAGTGAGAAAAATGAGAATAAAAAGAATAGTATAGAAAGCAAGGGAGGTGGGAGAGATGGGATTCAACAAAGAAGCTGGAGCCATTAACTGGCTCCAGGCCAAAATGGCCATCGCCACTCCTGGTAAAATTTTGAAATTATTTGCAAATTCCATGTCATGGCTGATTAAGGAAGGCAAAAGAAAATCCATGTTTGTACAGTAACCGAAGTGGGAAAAGGAGAGATACGATTTTAGAGAAAATACAAAAGAAAAGAAGGACGAGAGAGAAAACAAAAAGAAAATAAATCAATTTTCTCTTTCAAAAAAAAAGAAATAATTTAGCCAAAAAAAAAGAAAAAGAAATAATGCTGACATAGCACGACATGTGTCAAATTATTATTTGACATTTAATGCCACGTCAGTTTTTTTTAACAGTGTTAACTTTTGGGGTAAAGTGGCTAACGAAAGTAAAGTTCATGTATAAAATTGACAAAAAATTTTCTTTAGGTACCAAAGTGAAGAAAGTGGTATAGTTCAGGGGCTAAATTACACATTAACCCTTTCTTATATGATGGTTCGGGAATATGAGCTTTTAGAGCAATTTACGAGCCTCAGTTTGGATGTCACTCCTTTTGAGAGATACGGGTTAGTGGCTAGTTTTCAGATTGAACCAAGATTGATGGATCAGATCAGGGATACTCAGAGGGAGGATTCGGGTTGTATTGATATTGCCAGTCAGTTGCAGTTAGGAGTTCAGTCAGAGTATATAATTAGCACGGATGGCATTCTAAAGTTCCAGAACAGGATTTGTATTCTCGGGGATAAGCACTTGCGGGAGTTGATTTTAGCAGAGGCTCACAGTTCTAGATACACCTTGCATCCTTGCAGTAACAAAATATGTCAGAATCTACTTAAAGTGTACTAGTGGCTTAATATGAAAAGAGACATCGTCAAGTTTGTTGCAAGATGTCTCACTTGCCACCAGGTGAAAGTGGAGCATCAGAAACCAGCTAGGTTACTTCAGCCTCTACAGATTCCAATGTGGAAATGGGAGCACATCACCATGGATTTCATCATGGGTTTACTGAGGACCAGATGAAATCATGATGTGATTTGGGTGATCATTGACAGGTTGACGAAGTCTGTCCACTTTTTGGCTATTAAGTTTATAGATTCCCTTAGTGCCCTAGTCGATTTATATGTTAGGGAGATTGTGAGACTACATGGGGTTCCAGTGAGCATTACCTTGGACCGAGATTCTTGATTTACTTCTCATTTCTAGGAGAGATTTCAGAAGGCTATGGGATCTCATTTAAACTTCAGCACAGCTTTCCATCTGCAAACTGATGGTCAGTTCGAGTGCACCACCAGACGCTTGAGGATATGTTGAGAGCTTGTGCCTTAGATTTTAAAGGCTCCTGGGATGATCATCTTCCATTGGCGGAATTCGGCTACGATAATAGCTATTATTCGAGCATTGGCATGGCACCTTATGAAGGATTATATGGGCAAAGATGTCGTTCCCTGATAGCATAGGAAGAAGTGGGTGACAAGAAAATCTTGGCTCCTGATTTGGTTGAGCAGGCTTCCAGAGATGTTTAGTTGATATGTGACAGGTTAAAGACTGCTCAGAGTCAACAGAAAAGTTATGTAGATATTAGACGCCGACCACTGGAATTTTTTGTGGGTGATTCGGTATTCCTAAACGTTTTACCTTCTAAGGTGATTATGAGGTTTGGTAAGAAAGGCAAGTTGAGTCCTCGATATATCAGACCTTTCGAGACCTTAGACCGAGTGGGAGACGTAGCATATCGGTTGGCATTGCCTCTAGAGCTCTCTGATGTACATAATGTCTTCCACATGTCTATGCCCCGAAAGTATTATCCAGATCCGTCTCACGTGATTCAATATGAGCCATTGGAAATTTGAGAGCATATGAATTACGTGGAGAAGCCGATATAGATATTGGATCGAAAGGATAAAGTATTACGATCTAAGATGATACCTCTATTTAAGGTTCCTTGGTAGTACCACGCTGAAGAGGAAGCCATTTGGGAGCTAGAGAACTTGATGAAAAGGAAATATCCAGAGTTGTTCGTCGGACAAGTATGATCAAATTTGGAGGACCAAATTTTTGAAGGTAGGGAGGATGTGATACCCCGTATACTTAATTTCCATTTAATCAAATTTATTTAATTAAGAATATTGAATAATTTATAATTAATAAAATTTAGAATATACTTTAGGTATATGGGCAGAACAACAGGTGGGCCTCATTGACTTTTAAGGTCCCAATGAAGGTGAAACTTGGAGGATCCGATATTCAAGGCTAGAAAATATGATGGTAAGAATCTTAGCCTCAAACTCAATTATTTTTGCATATTTTTGAAAATGTGCAAAAACTTGAAAAATGACGATTTAGTCCATAGGCCATTAGAATTTTTGGAAATGACGTTCAAACCAAAAATACTTTTGACGAAATATCTATACTAAATAATTTCTCATGAAATATAGTTTTAGAACGTCTAGACAGATGGTATAAAATAGATGTAAAAATAGAAATTTATGCGATTTTACGGTTAGGGGTATTTCAGTATTTTCACCCAAATCGGTAATTGAACCTAACAAAAGCTTCACCAAACATTAGAGCAAGTAAAATAAAGGTGTTTTATGATTAAATGAAATATTCTGGAGATTGGATAGATTGTTTTCAACTAAGTCAAACTTTAGGGGCAAAATTGGAAAGTTTCATTAAAAAGAAGGGCATTTTGGTAATTTTGCATGAGAGATATTTAAAATTAGAAAATTCTACAGATTTCTACACCAATTTGGCCTGCCATATTCAACCTTTCTCCCTCGCCTCCATAGCCAAAGCTTCTAAGAAGAAAACCTACCAAAAACATAGTGAAAAATCATCCGAAACCTAAAAATTCCTTAACAAACCAAGTGTATTTTTCAGTGTTCTTTCTTTTGGTACCAATATCTCTTCCTCAAGTGGCCAAAATAAGAGCCCAAGCTCCTCCATAGTGTTCGGTTAAGGTAAGTTGAAGAAGAACCTTAAACATTTCTTCGGTTTTCTAATTAATTTACATGTGTTTAAGTTATCTTCATGCTTCCTTTAGCTTAAAACAAATTGAAAACATGACATGGGAACTTCAAGGGTTTTATCCACCACCCATAGTGCATGTGTATGATGTGTTTTGATGGGAATTTAGTGTAGAAATAATGTAGTAATTATGGAAAAACGTGAAAATAAGCTTAGTTAAGCTTAATGTGAAGAAAGTCACCATGTAGGTTGGAAAGGGAGATTCGGTCATGGCTAGGGAAACAAGATTTTGATGCCATCTAATGTGAAATTCATGTAGAAATGGTGTAGAAAATTAAAAGAACAAGTTTAGATTTAATAAGAAAGCTAAATTTGAAAGAATTCAATTGTGGGAAGAAAGAGTGCATTTGTCTTTAAGAAGGGGAGCCTGAATTTGTGCTCATTTCAGTGTAATGTAGGTCCTAAAACAATGTATGAATTATTTTGAGATTGTAGGTGCGATCGGAATCGAAAAAGGAGTTGTATAGCAAAAGTTGTGATTTTAGCACTAGTAGAATTTAGATTGTATTTAGAGATTTCAACAGACAGTGCACTAACATCTAAATAGTTAGGTATTCTTTAAATTAAAGTATGGTGAATTTTTCAAGTTTGGATGGTAAATTTGCAGCCTCGAGTCTGAAGGTGCTACCAGTGTTGACAAGGCAAATACCGATAAATTAAGAGGTAAGGAATATTTGTATGAAGCGTAGGGATACTTCGTTGCATGTTTTGATAGAATTTGCCTCTTATGGAATTGAAATTAATATTTTGGATTGAAATTGAAATATGGAAATTGTGGTTTGAAGTTGTAATCTCGTGTATGAGGGTTAGGCTAGAATAAACCGTTATGCTGTCGAAGTTTTCTAAATTAGCCTAAGTCCTTCAATTTTCCCTTTAGCATGATATTTGAAATTAAAAGAAATTAATTTTAGATATTTGAGTTTACATTCTTAAATATTACCTTATTCAAATAAATCACAAATTCAGTATATGATTTGCTATTTTTATGAGATTTTATACATTTTCTGGATATATAAATATTCTTATATTTTTGTGATATAAATAATATCTTGAGAATATCTTTTTGTGAAATATTATTTAGATATGTTAATTCAATTAAATTGATTTCATGAATTTCATTTTATAAATTTCTTTAAGATATGATTTATTAGATTAACCTCTGTAAACAGCTCTGAAAATATTTTCGAAATGTTTTGAGACTGTTGGCCCCGTAGCTACCTGTGAGTACATGCATTTCTGTTCCATTCCGTTTCGATGCTACTGACGTTAGCCCTGTCTTTAGCTCCCACAGGTGACACCTGGCTAGTGATCACACTGTGACCCCCTGACTATGACCATACATCTATTATAAAGCATGTGTCTATTAGGTGTAGCCTAGTCTCCACTAAAATTATACTAGAGTGCTAAATCCACGGTTAACTTAGATCTAGGCATTCCCAGTTTGATTTGATTTTTGATATCATTTGTTAAATATGTTTTATGATTTTATAATATGTTTGATGAATTATATTTATTTGAATTATCTGTTTCTAAAATGGGACAAATATGATTTATTATTGTTTACGGAGTAACTTATGTATTTTGAGTGATTTTACGAAATGTTTAAATAGTTATTAAATATTTACTGAATTTGTGATTAGTTTAAGATTTTAAATTCCCTATAGTGGACTCGGATATCGGAACACGTATGGTACTTCAAAGTACCTCCTATACTCATTTGGTTATCTAATCCACTATAATATCCTTCTTTTTAGATTGTGCCTATAGAATTTTAATATTTAGAATTCATGATTTTCGTATGAAAGTCTATTTATTAAACTGCACATAGGATATGCTATATCAGCTTTTGTATAGGTATTTCTTACTGAGCACATTAGCTCACCCCTTTATTTTTCACTCCTAGATTATCTACAGTAGCTCAGGTTTGCTTTTCTGGAGGACTTGATTTTGGTATCCCTCAAGTGACCATCTGTATTCGTTGAGGTATACTAGATTTACTTTTATGTATTCAGACTTTTGTACAATGCTACTTTTATGTACACTATACTTGGGATGTAAATATGTATATTTTGTTTATGTAATTGGACTTCGAATCCTAGGTTCATATAATAATAAATAAATTTTATTTTGAATATAAATGACATGGCATACAGCCCAACCTTTGTGATTTGTATATGTGAAATTAGTAAAATATATGTTATTTCAAACCGTGACGTTATATCTTCATTGGTCGCTTTGATTTTGATCATCTTCATGCTTTACTTTAGCCTTAGTTTATGTTCTTACAAGGTTTTTGATTCCATATGTGCCTCAAGCCCTAGCTTAATAGCTTCTGCTCTTGTAAGAACTTTAATCCCTTGCACTCCTTAAGGTCTAACTCAAATCTTTCACTTTTATAAAGGCTTAGACTTCGTCAAGTGGCTCGAGCCCTAACTTAATAGCTTTTGCTCTATGAAGACTTGGATTCCTTTACATGCATCGAGCCTTAGCTTAACAGTTTTCATTGTTATGATGGCTTAGATTCCTTCTCCTACCTCGAGCTCTTACACAATCCCTTCTACTCTTAGGAGCAATTTGGCTAAAATTGGCCAAAGGAATGTTACATCCTTTTCATCCTTATACTTAGGCTTGAAATGGTGAATTTGATATGTTAAAGATCAACCAAGGGAATGTCACATCCTGACCTTTTGCGAACTTTGATATACTTAAGATCAACCAAGGGAATGTTACATTCTTGCCATTCGTAAACTTGAATTTGATATACTTAAGATCGATTAGGGAATGTCACATCTTTTCCATTCACAAACTTGAATTTGATATATTTAAGATTGACCAAGGGAATATTACATCTTTTCCTTCCATAAACTTGAGCCTAATATGCTCAATCAAGGCCAAGGGAATGTTGCATCCTTTCCAGCTATGAACTTTGAGCTTTGCATGCTCAATCAATGCCAAAGGAATGTTACTTCTTTGCCTTCCACAAACTTAAGCTTTATATGCTTAATCAAGGTGAAGACATTGTCGCTAGTACTGTCAAAATGGGCCAACCCGGCCCAGCCTAAGCTAGCCTTAGTAAGCTAGGCCAAATATAAGGCAGGCCGAAAGGCCCTTTTCTTAAAATGGGCTTGAAAATTAAGTTTAAATCTGGCTCTAAGGGCTAACGGGCCTAAATGGGTTAGCTCGTATTTTAAAAAAAATTAAAAAATTAAAATGTATATTAACATCTTATTTTTTAGTAAATAAAATAAAATAAAATAAAATTTTGAAATAAATATTAAACATCAAATAAATTCATATAAAATCCACAACTTCTAGTCTTCAACATTATTTAAACATATTAATTGTCTAACAACCATAATATAAATTGTTTTAACAAACTTAGAGACTAAAAAACATAACAAGTCTCAACAATATTACACTACAAGAAATTATACTTTCAGTGACGGAATTTTTGAGACGGAAATTTCCATCACAAGTTCATGCGGATTTGCAACGGATTTGCAACGGATTAGTGACGGAACAAAGAAAAGTTTTAGATACAAATTTAGCTACTGATTTTCCACGGAAAATCGTTGCAAATTTGCAACGGAATAAATTCCGTCACAGATTCCGAAGCTAAAAAGGCGCGTGCAAATAGTGTTTATCCTCGCCAAATTGTCGACGGATTTTGAGACGGAATTTTCGTTGCAAATTCGGTCTCTAAAGTCTGAGACGGAATTTTGCAACGGAAAGTTCCGTCTCAAAACCCCTATATTGTTTTTTCTATTTTGTTGATGTATTTTGAGACGGAATTTTCCGTCTCAAAATCCGTCTCTAATATTTGAGACGGAATTTGAGACGGAAAATTCCGTCTCAAAACGTTTATATTCCTTTTGTTATATCTTGAAAGGGTTTGAGACGGAATTTTCCGTCTCAAAATCCGTCTCTAATATTTGCGACGGAAAATTCCGTCTCAAAACATTTATATTCCTTTTGTTATATCTTGAAAGGGTTTGAGATGGAATTTTCCGTCTCAAATTCCGTCTCTAATATTTGAGACGGATTTTGAGACGGAAAATTCCGTCTCAAAATGTTTATTTTGCTTTTGTTATTTCTAGAAAGGATTTGAGACGGAATTTTCCGTCTCAAATTCCGTCTCTAATATTTGAGACGGATTTTGAGACGGAAAATTCCGTCTCAAAATGTTTATTTTGCTTTTGTTATTTCTAGAAAGGATTTGAGACGGAATTTTCCATCTCAAATTCCGTCTCTAATATTTGAGACGGATTTTGAGACGGAAAATTACGTCTCAAAACGTTTATTTTGCTTTTTTTTTTTCTGAAAAGGATTTGAGACGGAATTTTTCGTTTCAAATTCCGTCTCTAATATTTGAGACGGATTTTGAGACGAAAAATTCCGTCTCAAAACCTTTATATTCCTTTTGTTTGAAAGGGTTTGAGACGGAATTTTCCGTCTCAAAATCCGTCTCTAATATTTTGAGACGGATTTGAGACGGAAAATTCCGTCTCAAAACCTTTACATTCCTTGTGTTATTTTTGGAAAGGGTTTGAGACGGAATTTTTCGTCTCAAATTTCGTCTCTAATATTTGAGACGGATTTTGAGACGAAAAATTCCGTCTCAAACCCTTTCACAAGGAATATAAAGGTTTTGAGACGGAATTTTCCGTCTCAAAATCCGTCTCAAATATTAGAGACGGAAAATTCCGTCTCAAAACCTTTATATTCCTTCTGTTATTTTTGGAAAGGGTTTGAGATGGAATTTTCCGTCTCAAATTCCGTCTCTAATATTTGAGATGGATTTTGAGACGGAATTTTTCGTCTCAAATATTAGAGACGGAATTTGAGACAGAAAATTCCATCTCAAAACCTTTATATTTCTTGTGTTATTTTTGGAAAGGGTTTGAGACGGAATTTTCCGTCTCAAATTCCGTCTCTAATATTTGAGACAGATTTTGAGACGGAAAATTCCGTCTCAAACCCTTTCCAAAAATAACACAAGGAATATAAAGGTTTTGAGACGGAATTTTCCGTCTCAAAATCCGTCTCAAATATTAGAGACGGAATTTGAGACGGAAAATTCCGTCTCAAAACCTTTTATATTCCTTGTGTTATTTTTGGAAAGGGTTTGAGACGGAATTTTCCATCTCAAAATCTGTCTCAAATACTAGAGACGGAATTTGAGACGAAAAATTCCGTCTCAAAACCTTTATATTCCTTGTGTTATTTTTGGAAAGGGTTTGAGACGGAATTTTCCGTCTCAAATTCCATCTCTAATATTTGAGACGGATTTTGAGACGGAAAATTCCGTCTGAAAACCTATAGATTTTTTTTATGTATTGGGAGATTTTGAGATGGAATTTCCGTTGCAAATTCCGTCTCAAAATCTCTAAAAAAAATTTATATGTTTTGAGATAAAATATAAACTAATATATTAATATAAACTATAATATCGTAATATTTTTTTAGTTTAATGTTTTATAATAATTCTTAGAATATATAAATTATAAATAATATCATTTTAATATAAAAAAATTATAGTAAAATTTTTACATTTAAATAAAATAATATTATTAAATTTATATAAAAATATACTAAAACTTTGAGACGGATTTTGCTACTACAAATCCGTCTCAAAATTTTTCATTAATTCCCGCCCTATAAGATTTATTTACCGCCCATTTTACATTTTTTTTCTTTGGTCTTGAAGGTCTACATCTCGCCCATTTTTACTTAATGAGCTAAAAGAAAAACCCGATCCTCACCCACCTGTCCTCACCCCGACTCCTCCCGTCGGCCTCACCCACCCAGATCAAGCGCAGACTTCTAGCCTAGCCGCCTTGCGCTCCTCGCCACTCCTCTCCTCTCCTCTCCCTTGGGCGCACCTCGCCTCACCCCCAATTCTCACCACCGGCCTCTCACTTACCAATCTGGCGCGGCATCGAGCACAGCCACCCAGCACTGGTTCCTTCTTCTTTCCTCTCCTCTCACCTACGCGCCTCTCCTCTCCCCTGCATTATCGAACAGCTGCCGCAAGATCCTCCCCTAACCAAAGTTGATGTCGTCAGTCTCTATTGCCAAAGCTGCTGCCGCTGGCCCCTCTTCTTACCAGATCCGGCACCGACAGTCCCTGCTCCCTTCCCAACACATTTGGTATAAATGGGTTTTTATTTATTTATTTTGTATAGTTAATTTTTATTTTGTAAAATATATATTTTAGGTTCATAAGTTATAACTTTAAATTCTAGAAGCAAAATTAAGTGAATTTGCAATTCTCAGTTTCCTTCGTTTCATGCATCAGGGGAGAACTTTTTCATTGAATCAATTGCTCAAGATGAACCTGGCTATGAATTGAGAAATACATTACAGCCACTTGCATATAAGCCACCCAGATCTGCTCTTACCTTTTAATTTCGCAAGGTAACAATCTTTCGTGAATTATTGGCCCGTTGTCGCTGTCATTATCCTTTTTGTAATTGTTTTTGCTTCAGGCCATCGTTTCTTTTCTGTTTTCTTCGTTGAATAGGCATTTAGCACTGGATTCTATAGGCATTTAGCACTGGATTCTATAGCCATTTATCTTAATGGGTTTGTCTTAATCTAGTTGATCTTTTCTTATGTCATTCATTTTTAGGACGTAATGTCATTGGGTAAGTAATGTTATTTAAGTATTTTATTTCAGTTTCATGGCAAACTTCAGGAAGATGCATTGGGTTATGGTAGGCTTTTAGCTATTTCTGTTGGTGGGTTTGCTATTAAATTTGTTGATTCTTGATTATGCTGATACACTATTGGTTTTTATTCTATGTTTGATGGATCTACATCAATTTGTGTAGAACTCAGATAAATGTTTTAAATAATGGATTACATGAGGGTACTTTATATGGGGTAATTACATATGAGAAAATAGATAAATGTTCTCTTCTATAGTTTTATGAATCTTAGTTCACTTTTTCTCTTTTGACTTTTTTTAGTAATCTTTGATTTAGTTGCAACTATAGCCATCTCGCCAAGCTCCAATCATTAAAGACAAGTTAATGCTACTTTAATATTGTACAAACTTGTAGCATCTGTTGAGAGTTAAGGCACAGGAGTCTGTAGTATTTAATTTATAATAGGGCTGGTCAAGTTGGTCAATTTTTGACTAATTTGACTTAAGAAATAAATAAAATAAATGAAAATTTAAATTTAAAATATGACTTGATAGAAATTGTACTGTGTAGTGGCAAAGTTTATAATTTTAGGATATTTAAGTGAGCAATTTAGACCTTTTGGAATTAAATCAGATTTTATAAATAAAAAAAATATAATTATAACCAATAAAAAGAAGACAACACAAGCCTTTTACCACGTTCCTTACAGCCCTCACCCATTCTGCCCTGTTTCCCGTTTCTGCTCTGCGTTTTCTTCTCTTTTCTCCTCGTGTCTTTCACGTTTGGCCACGTAGAACTTACGTTTTCCTCCATTAATCCACTTAGGTTTCTTCATAGGATTTAATCCCCATCTCAAAAGCTTCTAAACCATCCAAAAAGCTTAGCCAAAAACCACCATAAGTGGGTTGTTCTGTGTTGACAGAATCTATTCTTGAACAGGTAAATTTCCAGCACTTGTTTTATGCACTTTAATTTCTTGTTCATGGCTGTATTAGAGGAGTAAATGAGGTTTGTGATTATGGTTTGAAGTAGAATTGAGTGCAGTGAACTTTAAGGGTTTCGGTTATGTGTGGGTGATAGTGAAATCGTGGTGTTGAATGGCTTGGAAGGTAGAAGATACAACCTTACAAGGAAATAAAGGCACCCATGTAATTAGATTAATTAAAACATGGAACTCTCTTAGAAGTTAGAACTTAAGATTTGGTGCTTACTTCAAATAGCTGGCAAGGCAGAGGATTAGACATTCATGGAGAGATGGAAGTAGATGAACCTAGAAACAATGTCTGTTTTTTCCACTTAAAAAGGGTTATTCTTCAAGCTATTTAGTTCTCTTGACCAACTGAATATGCTTTTCAGTGTTATATTTTAAAACTTTGTCAGCACTAATCCAGAATGTATATCTGCTTTTAAGCATCTTCAGTAAAAACATAATTGTTCTGGAAGGTCCATTTACAATATTTTATGGATAATAATTTCCATTTATCAGAAACATTTCTTTTGTATCATCTTTGTTTGGATTCTATTTCTGCCAGGTCTAAGGATTTGCTTATAATTTTATTTTTCATTAAGAATCTGACTTATTTATTTCCTGCAGAGGTGGTCCGTAATGTCTCTCAAGATATGGAAGAGGTGAGTTCTGCAGTGCCAGACTCAAAAGAGTTGCTTGTTGCTGTTATATATCTTTGATGTGGATCTAATTTTTTACCATTACAGAAATATGGGTAACTTCTGAACTTCATAATGCAGGATATACTGTTTTGTCCTAGGCTAAAAGATCATCCAGAGCAATCAGGTAATTCTTATGATCCTCAAATTTCATAAAGCAATTTCATTTGAGAAATAGATTTTTGTTCTGAATGTTATTCTGGTACCGCAAGAGGAAGAAAGGAGCAAGTAGGCAGAGAAGCAAGAGCCCACAGAGGCAAAGATGGGAGGAAAAAATGAAACAAAGAAATGAAGAATGGGAATTAGGTTTTTTAAGGGTATATTTTATAATTCATATATTATTAAAAAAATCTATTATATTAGTAATCGGTTAATTTGGTTCCTAATTTTGGTAACCACAAACCGACTGGAATAGTTGAAATAACCTATGTTCCTAACTGATGTTTACCAAAACCAAGTAGGCCGAATCAAATTAATCAATTTCGGTTAATTTATTCGGTTATAATTGATTTTTGCTAGCCCCTGATGCTTTATTTAACACTACAAACTTGTACTTTTAAGAAGTAGAACTGTTCACTAGTTTTATTTGCTTTTCTTCTTTGTTTGGACCTAGTGTTTGCATCTAATGGGCTGTCGGTTCTTTTCATTCTAGTTTTTTGGCCATTGCTTACTCCTGATCAAAATGGAATTCACACACCAGATGAATCCTCCTTGTCTCTCTCATTCAGGTGAGTTAATTCATTTAGCCTTGTGCATGTTAGAATTAACGTATGTGGTGACTCTAGCAGTAAGGCATAGGTGTATTGTTGTTTGGGTTAAAGGCATGACCAACGTAAAGAGGGTGAAGTAAAAAAATTTGGCAAATGGAAAAGAAAATTTGATTATAAATTAAATGTAGTCAAATATATATATATATATATATATATAAAATAATTGTTTTCATCTCTTCTAATTCTATAATTTGCCTTTGATCTCATGCTGCTTTCCTTTAATTTCAGTTTAAAGTATTTGAAAACTGGATTGCTTTTCTATTTACACGTAATTCAGATTTTAGTGTGTTATTCCACTAATATTCTATTTTTTCTATGTTTAGGAGAGCTTGGTTTATTTGGGTATGCTGTTAAAGTCAGATTGTGTTAGCACATCATGTATTATAACGGTATAATTGCCTTAAATTCTTTTAATTCATTAATCCATTTTATTTTAGCTTCTTTATATACATGAAATTATCAATGGATCTCGCAGCTGATTTGCATACTTAGGATTTTGCATTTTTATTTCTAATACTCCTATTAGAAAGTGAGTTTTTTATAGTTGCAATAAAATGAATTGTATTTTTAGTTGTTTTATTAATTCTTTCTTGATTTGCTTCATCATTGTAAATGAATTTCAGATTTCTTTTTTTTGTTGATTCGAGACCTACTGGTGGTGCACTAGCTGCTGTCCTGCACCTGCTGCCACAGGACAACAGCTGATTTGCATACTTAGGATTTCCTGAGTTTAGAGAAAAATTCATACAGATTAGGTTTTTTAATTTGCAATTTCCATATTTTTTTGAATCATTTTCTACTGCATTAAGTGCGGCCATGTTAAGCTTTTCACCCATATTTGTGGAGAGCACTAGTGTTGTTTATGGTAAAGATTTTGTAAATTGATTTGGTATTTTTGAATGGTACAAACAAAGTAAGATAATCATCAAATCTGTACAAACAACCTTGATTTGTAAATTGATTTCATGACTAAAGTCAAATAACGTAAGATAATAATCAACCTTTTTGCATTTTAGTTTTGATAGAAGTTCTGCGTTTTTATCTTTGAGCAAGGATTGAACGTTTTGGTTATGACGAAGATTACCATTGCAACATAATTTTTGATTTCTTGGTATCTATCGTTGAGGATTGGTTTTCCTTCATTTCTGTTTTAGCAGCCTTTAAAATATATATTTAGTTGTTGTTGGAGGTTAGGTAGTCATTTGACCAACCTTTAAGTTGTCTAAAGAAACATAGGACTGGTATAGCTACTGCAATTTGAGGTTCCTCAAGTTTTATAAGCATTGATAACCATTATCATTTGTTGTAAAGGATTGAGAATGTTAATTATATTCATACATTCCATCAATGTTCCATTTCAACTAACTTGTCCAAAGTGAGTAGAATATATATTAATTGCTTATGTTTGTGTGTGAGTAGAATATATATTAATTGTATGAATTTTTGTTAAATCGTATTTAACAAAACAATTTATTTTGTTATAGGTGTTCGATTTTGAAGCAAAGATCATTTTCATGAAGCGCTACGATGTTATACGACTTCATGTTTTTGTATTTCAATATAGTATATATTTCCGAATTTAATATAATGTTTATGGATGTCAGTACATATTTTGTGAATATTAGATGTATATATATTTAAGGTTTTTGTTTAATTATGTATATATTAAATGTATATCTTTTTGTTAAACTATATTTCTTGTAAATTAATTGGATTCAATTTTAGGTGTACTTGGAAATTAGATTTTAGCTTACAAAATTAATTGTTTTTTAATGAAATTCAACAATTTCAATAGTTATGAAATAATAATTTAAATGTTGATTTTTTTGTCACAATTTTCTGACGGAATTTGGGACAGAATTTTGTCACAAATTATAATTATAATTTTTATATTGTTTTAATAATATATTTGTTGTGACAAAAAAAATGAAATTACAGACGGAATTTTTAGTTACAAATTTCGTTGCAACTTATTTTGAGACGAAATTTTCTACCAAAATTCTGTCACAAACTATAGAATTTGATTTTTTTAATTTAAATAAATTAATTCTTTGTGACGGAAATTGTATCGGAATTTTCGTTACAAAATTTTGTAACGAAAAAAATCAGTTGCAAAATCCGATGCAAAAGCTGTAGAAAAAATTATTTTTTTTGGTTCATTACAATTTTTATGACGGAAAAAAAATAGCTTTAGAAACAGATTTTAGTAGCAAATATCCGTCTCAAATTTGCAACGGAAAAAAAATTTTTGTGACGGATAGACTTTTAGCTACCTCAAATTTAGAGACAGAATTTGAGACGGAATATTCCGTCCCAAATCCGTCACTAATTACAATTAGTGACCGAAATTGAAAATTTGTGACGGAAATTTGGTCACAAATTCTGTCTCTAATGCTTTATTTTTTTGTAGTGTTAGAAAATAGAAACATAATAAATAGATTTTATGTTCATGTCTCCCAATTCATTAAGTCTCAATGATATTCAACTTATTTTCAACTTAGTCATCTACAAACATAAATAAAGAACAATATCAGAACTCAAAAGAATTAATCTTATAAATTGATTAAAAAATGTCAACAAATTAATAACATTGCCTTCAAAATCCAGAATCCAATTTCGGATGCAAATGAGAGTTTTCATGTTCTCATGATTTAGAGAACTTCACTACGTTTTACCTTAAACTTTGGCATTTTAATTTTATTTTTAAAATTTATTTAATCAAATGAGATAAATTATAAGTAAATAAATAAAAGTATGAATAAATTTTAAATATAATTATGAATTAAAAGGTATTAAAAAAAGTTAAATTGGTCGATCCATTTAGGGCTACACGAAATCTATTTAGGCTCGATCCTAAATAAGCCGAGCTGAAAAGCTGTTTTTCCTAAGTGGATTACAAAACTAAGGCCCAAGCCCATATAATATGTGCCAGGCTGTGTTGGCCTAATAGACCTTGGCCCATTTTGATAGTGCCAACTATCACGTCCTTACATGTCACAAACTTTGTGCTTCACATGCTTAATCAAGTCCTAAGGAATGTTACATTATTGCATTTCGTAAACTAGAGCCTTCTATTCTATTTATGGCCAAAGGAATACTCATCATTGTCTTTCACAAATCTTGAGCTTCATATGCTCATTGATGGCTAAAGGGATGCTCATCCTTGCCTTTTGTAAATCTTGAGCTCCTTATGCTTATTGATAGATAAAGGGATACTTATCATTGCTTTCTGCAACCTTGAGCTTTGATTGTTCATCCTTGGCTAGAGGAATGCTCCCATTTACCTCTAACGACCTTAAGCCTTGGTTACCATTCTTAAATCAAAGGAATGCTCATTCTTGCTTCCACAATCTTAAGCTTTAGCCAAGGAAATGCTCTTTCTTGTCTTTTGCACCCTTAAGCTTTAATAATCCATGTTAGGCCAAGGGAATGCTACATCTTTTCTTTTCGCGACCTTGAGGTTTGAAGCTCAACATTTTGTGGTTGTCGTTCCATGTTCTCATTTCTAAAGTTTACTTACATTAGTCTTATTCCTTCCGTGCCCACATTTCAAGTAATAAGAACAAATGAATATCCTATTGATTTCATAGTCACCTTTTCTTTAGTACCATTACTTGAGTGATCTTGCTTTAGCGTTCTATACATGTGTTGCCTTCACATCTCATTTGGGCAACCTTTTTGTGCTTCCCTATACGCCCTTTGCTAAGGAGTTGCATGAGCATTTTGCCTTAGCCTCTTGTTTGTGCACTACTTTGTTCTTTCTTGTGTGCCTCTAGCCGAGGCATTGCATGATCAATTTGCCTTTACATCTCATTTGTAGAGTACTTTGTGCACTGAGTTGCTTTTTTTTTTTAATGTAACTTTTAATGCTATATGAATATGTATCACGTTCTAATCATTCCTCTATCAATAGTTTTCTAGTATTGTTCCATGACCAACTTGTATCTAATGATTTATGGGATATGTTTCTTGAATAGGATCCTAATATTGTGGTAGAGGCTATGACGTCAAGCACACCACCACAACCAACAAAACCATTTGCTTCATCATCAACCTCATCATCACATAATGCAAGTGAAAAATCGTTGCTTCTGCAGCTAGGGTTAGATAAAGAAACTAAACTTACAATAAATAGTGTGAAAATTGTAGAACTTAATTTATTTGCTCTTCCTTGTGAAGGAGCAGTTACTTTCATTGAACTTAATCCTAAATTTGTGATCTAGGCTCAACCACTAGACATTCAGGGGCATCAGCAGTAGCAGCAGGTTCAAATACAGCTTCTGTGGATTGGGATCGGTAAACAATACAATTTTTTATCAATGATTGGGTATACTACCCCACCCAACTCCCACCCTTTTTTCTTTCTCCCACATGTACATATTTGTACATTAGAAAGTGATTATTGCCTTCTTATCTTATTTTTTTTAATAAGTAAGATGTGCATTTTATTCCCTTATTTATTCTTACATTTTGTCTAAGGGAGATCACAGAGTTGAAGAGTTATTTGATTGTTAATGTCTAATTAATAATTATAATAGGTAGTATTAAACTAGTTTCTATATTTTGTAACTTGGGCTATCTTGATAAAGTAACAAAATCTTCTTCTTCACTCATGCCATAATTCAAGCATTACTATCAACAATATCCTTTTATGTATCTTTGCAACTCTCAAAATTGACCAATACTTGTTACCTTCCATACTTAGTTGCTATAATCACTCTGTAAATATTTATTTTAGTCAAATTTGATGTATATATATACTCTATCGTGAATGAAAGGTTAAACCATTCTTCATGTATAGCATTATTTTTTTGTATGGTATCAGAGCCAATCAGCTTCAATGAGCTTATACCCAACTTTTGTCCTGATCATGACTAAAAATTCCTCCATAAATACTTCCAACTAAACCCCTACAACAACTCCTATCCAAATATCAAGTTAAAACACACAACCTAGTTCCATTATCACCTTCAATGTTGCCTCACAAATTCCACTTAAACTTACTAATAATAGTACCTACCTACATAGAGAGCCCAACTCACAGCATTGCTTCGTGGTTACAATTTGATGGGATACATTAATGGAATGTACCCATGCCCATCTGAAACAATCAACCAAAATAGAACTCAACTATCAAACAATGAGTTTAAGTTATGTACAAGGCAAGACAGTCTACTTCACAATGCAATAATGGCTTCAGTTGACGCAACCATTGCTGCCATGGTTGCATGAGCCAATACTACTAAACAGGCCTGAGACAGACTCACCACTACATATGCCAACATGTCACAAACTAGAATCTACGGACTGCAAAGTAGCTTGGCTAAGGTAATAAAAGAAAATAAGTCAGTAATGGCGTGCTTGCATAAATTCGAGTAATAGCAGATGAGTTAGCAATTGCAAGCTCTCCTCTTGACAACGATGAGATGGTAATCAAAATTCTAAGTTGTCTTGGTTCAAAATATAAGGAGATAAGTGTAGTAATAAAAGCCAGAGACACACTTATTTCCTATGAAGAACTCTTTGACAAACTCACAAATCATGAGACATTTCTAAAACATGAAGATAGCAAAAAGGAGACTACCATTATCACTTCTCAATTCAACTAATAGAGTAGTTCCAATAGGTGGAGAGGAAACAACAATAAAACCAATAGGAAATCTACTACAAGTGGTGCATCTCAATCAAACAATAACCAACAATGCCAGTATAATCCAGACAACCGTAACTCCAATTGGTACTTTTCATCAAGCTACAACAGAGGGAAGGTTCAATGCCAAATCTGTGAGAAACTTGGCCACACAGCCAAGGTATGCAGATCAAGGTTCCTTAATCCCCAAGCCTATTTATCAACACGGGCTTCTCCCACATAGAACAATAATGGGATTATGGACTCTAGGGCAACTCACCACATCACATTCGATCTGTGAAATCTCTTAATTCATTTTGAATATAATGGCAACGAAGACATTCTTGTTCGTAATGGTAATGCAGTTCTAATAACCCACACAAGTTCTACCTATCTTAACTCCTTTACGACTTCTTGTAGTCTTAAAAATGTATTATGTGCACCATTGATCAAGTGAAATTTTGTTTCTATTTCTAAGTTTTGTAAAACCAATAACAACTTTATTGAATATTTCCTCTCTTTTTTTTGTGCTAAAGGATTTGGACACGAAGGCATCTCTTGTACACGGCCAAAGTAATGGGAATTTGTATGAATGGCAATCCTCACAATCCTGCCCTGCACCTGTATTCGCCCTCAATAGCAACCCCCAACCAATCTTTTCTCGATGGCATCAACATCTTGGTCACCTGAATAAGAGAGCACTACATCAACTTGTCTTTACTCATAGTCTTCCCTTCTCTTCTAAGTTTTCATTTCATATGTGTAACTCCTGTTTTTGCAATAAAAGTAACAAACTTCCTTTTGGCATTTCTTCTTTTCAAAGCACTAAACCACTTGACCTTGTGTTTACAGATGTTTGGGGTCCCGCTCCTCTTACCTCCTTTGATAACTACTGCTACTATGTTATATTTGTTGACCACTTTACTCACTATAGATGGTTGTATCCACTCAAACACAAATCAGATGTCACTTTTATTTTCACTACATTTAAAAATTTGGTTGAGCGCTACTTTCAAAAACCAATCATAACTATATATTCTGATGAAGGAGGTGAATACCCGAGCCTCCACCAATTCCTCTCTCAGCAAGGTATCCAACACTTGTTTTTTCCTCCCCACCGCCTGAACATGTTGGCATGGCTGAGCATAGCGATCGCCACATCCTCGAGACAACCTCAACAATGCTTCATCATGCTTCAGTTCCTCTTAAGTATTGTACTACAGCCTATCTAATAAACCAAATGCCTACACCATATCTTAAGCATCGAACTCCATTCGATGTATTATTTCATTTCAATCCTAACTATCAAACCTTTAAAGTTTTTGGCTGCCTCTATTATCCTTGGCTTAAACCTTAGACACATTATAAACTTAAACCTACGTCCAAGCCTTTCATCTTTCTAGGATATTCCACCTCTCATCACTACTATAAGTGTCTCGACCCAACCACCCTCAAGGTTTTTCTATCACGCCATGTTGTTTTTGTGGAAGATTCCTTTCCCTTTCAAAAGCAATCCCTCCATGACACTCAAGTTACCCTAGACTACACCCAATGGACATCACAAGTGACAATTGACCACCAACTTCACATACCTCATTTTGTACCTTCTAACTATGCTTCTGAAAACTCAGCACAGGTGCCTTCTGTTCCTTTACCAATCTCTCCTATTACCTCTTTATCTTCATCTGATACCTCTCATTCATTCGTATCAAGTTCCCTACCTTTGGATGACACAAGTGATGTAACCAGTGCACATCTTCAACCACAAGTTAGCCTACCATCTCCATTACCCCCAACAAGTATTGTAACTTGTTCCAAAAACAGTATTTTCAAACCTAAACAAATTTTTGACAACCTAGTTACAACTGAAGCCTTTGAACCTTCCACCTTCAATCAAGTTGAGAAACATCCTCATTGGCCCAAAGCCTTGAGTGAAGAATTTGATGCTTTTGTTAAGAATTATACTTGGGACTTGGTCCGTTCTACTACTAACCAAAGCATTGTTGGCTATAAGTGGATTTACAAGACAGAAAGGTGTCCATATGGCACTATTGTAAAACACAAAGCATGCTTGGTAGCCAAGGGATTCACAAAGAGACCTAGGATTGATTTTCATTTCGTCTTTAGTCTAGTGGTTAAACCTAGCTTTATGAGAATAATCCTCTCTCTTGCTGTCTAACCCAGTTAGCCTCTTCATCAACTTGATATGAATAATGCCTTTCTTCAAGGCAAACTAGAAGATGAACTCTTTATGCAAGAACCACCTGGTTTCATTCACCTGTAATTTCCAGCACATGTTTAGGATTTGAACAAAGCAATCTATGGCCTACATCAAGCCCTTTGTGCCTAGTACCAAGAGTTGAAGAGTTTTCTCATCTCTTATGGGTTCCAAAACTCACATTCAGATGCCTCACTGTTTGTCCTATCTTATAGCAAGATCTTACTCTATCTCTTGGTGTATGTTGACGACATCATTGTCATTGGAAATGATACCTCTACACTTGACAAAATCTTTTCTGCTCTTACAGCTAAGTTTTCTCTCCAGGATCTTTAGCCTCTTAACTACTTTCTTAGTGTCAAGGTAATAAGAACAAAAGATGGTCTTATTCTCTCACAATGCAAGTATACAAATGACCTTCTTCAACAATATAACATGCTTAAGGCTAAAGGTGTTCATAGTCCTTTGTCAACCACTGAAAAGCTCTCCATTAACAATGATTCCCCTTCCACAGATGCCTCCCAATATTGGCAAGTCGTTAGAGCTCTTCAATATCTTGCCTTGACTTGTCTAGACATATCATTTGTTGTTAACCACCTCTCTCAATTCATGCATGCTCCTAAAGTTGATCATTGGACTACTGCAAAGCGAGTCCTTCGATACCTCAAGCAAACTATCATACATGGCCTTTTACTATGACATTCCTCATTGATGTCTCTGCATGCCTTCTCAGACATTGATTGGGTGGGTAATCATGATGACAGCACCTCCATGTCTGCCTACATTGTCTTTCTAGGTGCTAATCTAATAAGTTGGTCATCCAAGAAACAACGTACAGTAGCTCGCTCCTCCACTAAAGCAAAGAATTGTGATGTGGCTTTAGCTATTGTCAAAGTTAATTAGGTTTAGAACTTATTAGCAGCTTCGTCTTCCTTATCTGCCGCCACCTACTGTCTATTATGATAATGTTGGAACAACTTACCTATGTCAAAATCCCGTGTTTCACAGTTATGTGAAACATATCAAAGTTGATTTTCATTTCATTCACACACAGGTCCAAAACAAGCAAGTATGAGTTGTTCATGCACATTCTGCAAATCAACTCGTGGACTCACTCATGAAACCACTCAATCGGCAACAACATCAACAGCAATGTCTCAAGATTGGTGTCATTGATGTAACACCAATCTTGCAGGGGCTTGATAAAGTAACAGAATCTTCGCTTCACTCATGTCATAATTCAAGCATTATTATCAGCAATATCCTCTGACATATCTTTGCAAATCTCAAAGTTGACCAGCACTTATTACCTTCCATACTCAATTGCTATAATCACTCTGTAGACATTTATTTTAGTCAGACTTAATGTGTGTGTGTATATATACACACACTCCACCGTGAATGAAAAGGTTAAGCCATTCTTTATATATAACATTATTTTTCTATACATCTTTCATTTCCTGTCCATACTTTTGTTAGATATTTTACTTGCATTTTTTCTTGCAGGTTTTTATTGTGGGTGTACTTGCCATCTTTCCTCTTGTTCCAAGAAGTCTTTTGAATAGGGCTTTTCGGCTATCTTTTATGGGCACTACATGTTCTTCTCTATACTCTTTGTATGCACTGTATGGGGTAAACTTATTTCCATTGACTTTTCACCTATTTGATTTAATATACTATAGTTCTCCTATTGAATCTACGTTATATGTTATGCAGAGACCAAGGGCATGGAATTTGTAGTTTATTCTAGTATTTTCAGTCAATAATTGCAACCAAAAATTTTATCTACTTTATCTACTGCCTTATATTTGTTACTTCACATTTTTGCCTTAATTGTGAACTTTCTTCTACGCCTAAATATTTTTAACTTTTTTTTGTTGCTGAATTCTCTTTATCATGTAGTATGATGAATTGATATGGATCTTCATTGCAGTTGTTTTGATTCCCATATTATGCCGAGCACCTAAACACATTGTGAAGTTCTTAAGGCTTAATTTCAATAGTTCTACCTTCTATAGGTAGACCTTTACTTAGATGTGTGAACCATCTTATTTACTACAGTGTGCTGGTTCAGTTCTAAATTTTACATTAGCATGATTGTTCATGGTTTTTCGTTTTATTTTGTTCTTTTGAAAGTCATCAGACAATTTATATTCAATAAAAGAAATTTAGTTAAATTTGATGGATGATATTTTTTATATGAAAAGGCTTAAATTTTAGATGGATAGAAATTGTATTAGTTTTCTTTTGGTGATATTGCCTATGTCGTTTTATACTTTTATGTTATGACCATTATTGTTATCTTTACTTGTTCCTTTTTAAAGTTTAAACATATTCTTTAATAGATAGGGATGGAGTGACTTGAGTGACTTGAACCTGGAGCTCTTTGAGCCTCAGCTTGTTTTCTAACCCACGGGCCTTGCCCTAAATGGCTTATTATCTTTATTACCAAGTAATGCATATTTAAGCTAGTTTTATAGTGCCACTTTAATTTGAGGAAAATAGTGAACTCAAGTAAGATAATGGTAGGATGGTAGCGTAGTAACATAGTAAGGAGGATCTTACACTCAACATTTACGGAAAGAAACGATACTAAGAAACAAAAAAGAAAAACCCACTTTCTTCATGAATGTTTATGTTAAAAAGTAGGTAATAAATAGAAGTATTTATCCTATTTTTCACCTAAACCAATTCCTTGGATGTACAGTAGTTCAATTTGACCTACAACATTCTTCGATGTCACCTCAAACATAGGTGAAATGAAATTCTTGTTGGTTATGCATGGGCCTGTCTATACTTGAAGGTCTATTTGTTCGTTCCTTCGTTAATATTATCTTCTTTGTTTGATTAGGAAGTATTTGGAAGATACTTGTGTTTGGGTAGAATTCAACATTTCTACCTTGAGTATACTCTCTTCACATGCTGAGATTGGACTTGGCTTCCGTTTAATTGTTTCCTTGTTCTTGTAAGTTGATGTCTTTCTCTTTGGGTTTTTTTTCCCTCCAGGTCAATACATTCCACCTTAAGCTTTTCTTAAATTTTGTAGATTGCAATGTAGTACCATACAAACTTTCATGTACTAGTAGGTCTGTGATGCTTTTTCTTTTCGTAACTCTATTTTTTATTTTTCATGTATTAGTTTTCTGTTTAGCCACTATCTGGATGATGTCGTAACGGCTTCGCGCTCGATGATTTTGAAAAACGTTTAAAAACAGGGAGTTGCCACCAATCTTTTTTTACTAGGTGTGATTGGTCACCTAAAAATATTTATCTTTTTAACAAAATCTCAAAATTAATTAAGTTTTATTAAAAAGACAATTTTGGTCTGCGAAAACAAAAATCGGGTTCGGGAGTACGGTTACACGTGGGGAAGGATTAGCACTCCCACGATGCCCGTTAAAAAACGGTACCATAGTAATCATGTGTTATCCTTTAAAATGGTCTTGAATTGATATTCAAAAATAATTCTTGTTTTATTGCATTTTTTTCAAAACATTTTCTTATTATTTGTCAAAAATCATTTCCTTCATTTTTAGAAAAAAACTAAATTTTATTTTTTTGAAATTGAATGTGAATCCTTTTGTATTGAATAATTAAATCGAATACTCCAATACTTTTGGCAGCATTTGAAATAATTTTCCTCACCTAGAGATTTCTTACGAATCACTACTTGTGACTTCTACAGAATCTCATCCTCGGAAGGACTCACACCCATTTCGAAAATTATTATGAATGCATATGATGCAAACAGATAATATATGATGCAAATGAATTTTTAATTTTAAATTTCATTATTAATTTGTTAATTTAATTTTAAAAAAATTATTTATTTTTATTTTTAACAAAAATTTAAATTATTGAAAAATCATACTAAATGTTCCAATACTTTTGGCAACATTTAGCACAACTTTTCTCACCTAGGGATCAGTTAAGAATCATTACTTGTGACTTTCGTAACATCCCATCATCGGACATTCATTTGATTGAATTTCATTATTTATTTATTTAATTTTCTTTGTTTAAAAAAAACTTATTTGTTTTCATTTTTAATAAAAATTTAAATTATTAAAAAATCATACTAAATATTCCAATACTTTTGGCAACAATTAGTACGACTCTTCTCACCTAGGGATCGGTTAAGGAATCACTACTTGTGACTTCCATAATGTCCCATCATCGGACATATTGAACTAAATTTATTTTATTATTTATTTCTTTTTTATATTTTCTTTTTAAAAATTTATTTATTTTTATGTTTAACAAAAAATTAAATTATTGAAAAATCACACTAAATATTCCAATACTTTTGGCAACATTTAGTACAACTCTTCTCACCTAAGGATCAGTTAGGAATCACTACTTGTGACTTCCGTAATATCCCATTATCGGACAAATTAAATATATTTTATAAACATTGCTTAACAATATAATAAAAATTATAATTTATATTTATTCATACTTGTTTAAAAACATTTATTCAATCTATTGACTAACCATATGAGTTTTTAAATGTTATAATAATAATAATAATAATAATAATAATAATAATAATAATAATAATAATAATAATAATAATAATAATAATAATAATAATAATAATAATAATAATAATAATAATAATAATATGAGAACAAAACATTAAGGTAAAAATAATTGAAATTAGAGGAAATATACCCAAATATGGAAGCCTCAAACTAATGGACTTGGATTAGTAGTTGGGCTGCTGAAAAAGAGCCCAAAAGCTTCTTGGGTCCAACCAAAGACGGGTTGGGTCACCAAACGAGCCGGGTCGAATGCTGGATAGAGCGGGTCGGGTAGCGAATCTGGAGCCGGGTCGGTCGGTACGCGGGTTTTCCCCCTCTGCAGGTCAGGCGTGCGGATCCTGATCCATGCGCGGATCCTGCAGTTCCTTTTTTTTTTCACTATAAAATGCTCTTCTTTTTTTTATCTTCATTTTCTTTTTTTTTTTCAAAAAAGTTCAGAGCCTCTAAGGCTCTCGGCTAGGCGATTTCCGATCGCCGCCTACGCCACCGCCAGCAGCCGTGCTCCGGCTTCCAGCGAGCCTTCTGAAACTGTAGAAATACTCGATTCTTTCTCCTCTAGTCGATCCTAACCTCCGTTTTACCCAAAAAATCCCCTAACCCCGTAGATCTGCTAGAAACTAAGCCCTCCCCCTTTTTTATTTTTGATTTTTTTGATGATTTTTCTTTTTAGATCTGGCTTTTGGTTTTCTTTTTTTGGTTTTGGGTGTGTTTCAATTTCTATTTGTGTGTGTGTGTTTGAATGATGGTGACGTGATGGTGCTGAAATGGGTTGTTGTTTGTTGTAGTTTTGGGTTTGGTGAGTAAGGGTCGGTGGAGGTGATGGGGGTTGAGATGATGTACATGATGGTGGTTCAGAATAGTGGGGGAAGTGGTGAGGCGGCTGTTGGCCGAATGGGGCTAGCCAAGGGGTCTCGGTTGGGTAAGGGTGATGGTTTCCGGGTTGGCTTCTATGTTAAAGGTGGTTCTCGCTGAGGGTTTCGGTGATGATGGCTTATTTTGCGGAGATGGGTTGTGTCTAGGCTGTTTTTGGAGGTTCGAGGGTTTGAGAATGTTGGGTTGGATTGGGGATGGTGAGTGATGGGTGATGGTGGCTCAGGCGGATGTGAGTAGAGAAGGGTTAGGCTCGACAGTGAGGGGAGTCTGGAAAAAATGAAAATGGCTAACCCCATTCTCTCTTTTGCAGTGACCCCAAATGATGTGTTTTTAGAGGGAAGTCTGTATAGGGTTTGGTGGAGATGGGATGGGGTGACAGAGTTGGTGACCGGCAGAGATGGGATGGCCTGGGGGGATCAGTGACAACCTGAGGGGACGGGGCTAGCAAGGGTTGGTAGCAGCAGTGACTGATGGACAGTAGCTGATGGACAACAAAACAAAAAAAATAAAATATAATAATAATAATAATAATAATAATAATAATAATAAAATAAAATAAAAAAGGATAATAATAATAAAAATAAAAATAAAAAAAATAATAATAACAATAATAAATAGAATATATAATAACAATAATAATAACAAAAATGGGACAAAATTAGGTGTCAACAGATGATATGATAGGTTGATACAGAAGAAAGAAAACCCCATTTACATTTTACCAAAAACAAGTGTTGGAACATATGTCTTAACACTAAGTAATTGATCTTATGGACTACTTTTATATATTAATAAACGTTTTCTCCTTGTACTTTATGCATCTTATTATTCTGGAAATCATATTTTATAATCTCTCATATTTTCTTTCTTTAAAAAACATTTGGAAGTCAAAATACATGTTGAAATGTGTATGAAAGATTTGATCATTTCTCATATTGAGCTTTGATGAATACATCAATATATATATAAGCCTTATGCATCAGTTAGTTAATCATCATCAGTAACCAGCTAAACTAACTAGCTGCTAACAACCTTCTAGCTGGACTATTAACTGCTAACAACATCTAACAAGATTACAAATTTAAATTGCAATGAAAAGAGAGAGAAAATTCTTTTTCTCATTCTCTGTTAGCTCCTCTCAAGCTGGAGTAAAGAGATTATGAACGCTTAACTTGGATAACAGAGAATGAAAAGACGCGGAAGGTAATGCCTTGGTGAATAGATCAACTAATTGAAAGGAAGAAGAGACATGGAGCAATCGAATTACTCCAGCTTGAAGTTTTTGTCTGATCAAGTGGCAATTAATCTCTATATGCTTGGTTCTCTCATGTAAGACAGGGTCCTCAGCAATGGTGATTGTTGACTTGTTATCACAGAAGAGAAGAGTTGGAGTTTGATGAATAATTTGAAGATCTTGCAACAAGAACAACAACCACTATAATTCACATGTTAAGGAGGCTATAGCTCTGTATTCAATCTCAAATAAAGACCTAGAAACAGTCTGTTGTTTCTTTGATCTCCAAGATATAAGAGCATTACCTAAGAATACACAAAAACCTATCACATAACTTCTAATATTTGCACAAGTAGCCCAATCTGAATCATTGAAGACCTTCAACTTTAAATTTGACTTGGTAGGGAAGAATAACCCTTGACTAGGAGTACCCTTAATATATCTAAGGATGCGATGTGCTACCATCTAATGCAAAAATGTAGGTCTGTCCATATACTGAGTCAGGTCAAGTGTTGTACTATAAAGGACAAGTCAGGTCAAGTGTTGGTGAGGTACAATAGCTTTCTAATTAGTCTTCTAAACATAAGAGGATTTTCAAGTTCAGTTCCAATGGATTTAGAGAGTTTTTGGGATGTAAGCATTGGAGTAGTTGCTGGTTTACATCTTAGAAAACTAGAGGATCTCAAGGGCATACTTCCTTACTTCCTTTGGCAAAGATTAATGCCATGCTATGATCTGGCCACCTTAAGGCCAAGAAAAAACTTCAGTGTACCAAGGTCTTTTCTCTTAAAGTAGTATCGAGATAAGTCTTCATGCCTTGATAGGTTTTGAATCATTGCTTGCTAGTATGACATCATCAATATACACTAGCAAAGTAATGAAAGAGTCGCCAGTGCCTTTGACAAACAAGGAATGATCTGAGGAAGCTTATTAAAAACCTCGAACCAACAAAGCCTTACTAAGCTTGTGGTACCACTGTCTACCAACCTACTTCAACCCATACAAAGATTTTAAAAGCTTACAAACTTGTCTAGCCTATAAACTTGTGTTGCTTCGACCTAAATATCCATGAGGTAATGTCATGAACAGCTTCTCATGTAGATCTCCATGGAGGAAAGCATTATTGATATCAAGTTGGTGCAAGTGCTAACCCTTTGCTGTTGAAATAGTCAAAAGAGTTCTTATGGTACTCATCTTAGCTACCGGTGAAAAAGTCTTTGTAAAATCAACTCTAACCTGTTGAGTGTAATTTTTGGCAACTAACCTTGTCTTATCTCCCCCAACCTATCCGTCAACCCTGTCTTTGACTTTATACACTCATTTACAGCCTATTAGTTGTGTGGAATTAGGCAATCAGTAACTACCCAAATGTTATTTGCTTGTAAAGCCTGCAATTTAGCTTGCATAGAATCTTTCCAACACTTACGCTTAACTACTTCTTCATAAGTTTGTGGCTCACTAATGGTTGTAATATTAATGGAAAATGGTTTATGAGATGGAGAACAATTATTATATGTAAGAGCGGAAGAGTGAAGATGAGGAGTACCTGTATTTTCTATTGTAGGATTCAAGATAGATGGACAGTTGGATTGAGCTAAGCTATAGTGGTAGTCTCTCAAGTATGTAAGAAGGACTCTATTTCTAGTAGATCTTCTTAAAAAATTATGTTCTGAATTGTGTGTGATAACATCATGAATTGGAATTTGAGTGTTGAAAGATGGAGTTAACTCATGAAATAGACTGTTAGAAGAACCTGACACATGGTTTTGGATATTTGAATTATGATCATGATGAGGAAATAAAGTGGAAGTATATTCTAAACTTGAAAGATGAGGGATTGAAGGAATAGACAAAGAAGAGTACTCATTTTGAATAGAATCTATCTCTCTTTGTACAATCTTATCATCATTGCATAATGCAAAAGAAAATTCCTTTTCATAAAAAATAACTTCTCTAGATATGAAAATAGTATTTGATGTTAAAGAGTAAGATTTGAAGCCTTTAACCCCACTGGAAAACCAATGAATATACATTTTGTGGCCCTAGATTCAAATTTAGTTCCTGGTTGCGCAAGTGTAGAAGGATAACATATGCAGCGAAAAACATTAAGATGTGAAAAAGTGGGTGGACACTTATAGAGAAGTTCAAATGGAGTTTTATTTGCTATGACGAGGGAAGTTTGATTATGAGATATACTGCATGACCTATGCAGTCTGACCAAAATTTCTTAAGTAAGTTAGCTTGAAACCTTAAAGATCTTGAAACATTTAAGATGTGTAGGTGTTTTCTTTCTACAATACTATTTTTTTGGGGTGTCTGAACACATGAGGTTTGGTGAATAATGCCTTTGGCTAGATAAAAGGAAGGAATATTGAAGTATTGTCACTTCTAATTACTTTGATTTTGATATTAAATTGAGTCTCCATAAAGGAATAGAAGTTTTGTAATAAGGATCTAGCTTTTACCTTTGTTTTCATGAAGAAAATCCATGTATGTCTACTATGATCATCCACTACAGTTAGGTAGTAATTATAACCATATAAGGAACTAACATAATAAGGCCCCCAAATATCCACATGTATTAGATCAAAACAATTAAGTGAAATTGATTGACATATAGGAAAAGGATTCCTTATTCTGTTTTGCAAAGTGACAAATATCACAAGGAGAGTTATTTTGTACACAGATTGTTGGATCTAAACTATTTAACAACTTTATTCTAAAAGAAGAGGCATGCTCTAACCTATAATGCCATATGTCTAATGATTGAGATTTATTAACAGTATAAGAGCACAATGACAACTAGAATTTTTGAAAATCAGAAGAGAAAGATGAAACAAGTTGATAGAGACCTTGGTGTTGCTTAGCTAATCTAATCATCCTCCACTTCTTAATGTCCTGGACAATACAAAAATCAGGTTGAAACAACAAAAAATAATTAAGAGTTTGTGTTAGCTTATTGATAGAAATCAAATTGAAAGTAAAGCTTGGCACAAATAGAGCATCTTTCAAAATCAAATCTAGTGATATTTGAATTTCACCAATGTATGTGACATTGGCTACCTGACCATTAGGAAGTTTCACATATGAATTTAGCATAAGAGCATGGAATTTAAACAAATGAAAGGAGCAAATAATATGGCCTGTGGCTCCTGTGTCAAGAATGAAAACGAAGAAGAAAAAGGACGAATAGAGCAAACGGTAATAGGAATACTTAAGTTTTCTGGTTGTTGGGATGAACACACAAACCTAACAGATGCATTAACATAAGCAATTGGAGAAGAGTCTATGTCAACTGACTGAAGCAATCCTAGCAACTTAGTGTACTAATCTTTTGTAAACGAAAAAGAGACGGAACCATCACTCTTCTGAGAATCTAGTAATCTGGCATCCTCTTCTGTATTAGACAGGTTTGCATCAACCTGGTTTGCTGCTCCAACCTGAGGCCTTGGTTTAAAACTTGGAGGAAAGCCATGCTTTTTGTAGCATTTCTCAACAGTGTGCCCCATCAAACCACAATGAGTACATAAAGGCCTCTTTGAATTTACATTGAACTTTCTTGTGAGTGCACTTCCTTTGGAGGAATTGAGGACTACTCTGTTTGTGAAATCATTTGATTCAATTCTCTGAGATGAATTAGACACTAAGGATTGAATCTATCTTTCTTGCTATATAACTATAGCAAAAACCTTATTAATGGGAGGTAGGGGCTCAATCAACAGAATCTATGATCTAACAGCAACAAAACCTTCATTTAGACCTTTGAGAAACCTAATCACATGATCATCCTCTTGATACTTCCTTGCTATTTCTAATGCTAAGTAAGAACATCTTGGATTGCAAGAACAACTCAAGATTAGTCTAAGATTCATCATCTCATCCCACAACATTTTCAACTGAGTGTAGTAATCTATAACAGAGAGATTACCTTGTTGAAAACAATATATCTCCTCTTGAAGCTTTGAGATCCGGAATACATCTCCTTGAGAAAAACCGATCCCTCAAATCTATCCACACCTCAACGGCAGAATCAAACCGAATAACACTTTTGGCAATAGAGCTAGAAACTAAATGTAACAACTAAGATAAGACTAAAGTGTTACATCTCTCTAAAGTTGAGTATAATGGATCATTCTTGGATGGAATTGGTATGGAACCATCCACTAACTTGAACTTGTTCTTTGAGAGCAATGCCATCTTCATTGCTCAAAACCAATAATGATAATTAGATCCACAGAGATGGATTTTCACTCGGATGAATGAAGTAGGGGTTGGAGGGAGAGTCTTCTGGTCTTGCATTACTGGTGGAAGAATCCTCTGATTGGTAGCACTCATGGCTGCAATTGAAGGACTATTTGGCAAAAAGGAAAAGAAAAAATAACTGTCGAGAAAATCAAGAAAATAAGAGAAATTTCAAATCCACTGATACCATTTTGAAATGTGTATGAAAGATTTGATCATTTCTCATAGTGAGCTCTGAAGAATACATCAGTATATATACAAGCCTTATGCATTAGTTAGTTAACCATCATCACTAACCAACTGGACTAAATAACTGTTAACAACCTTCCAGCTGGACTAACTAATTGCTAACAACCTCTAACAATATTACAAATTTAAACTACAATGAAAAGAGAGAAAAAAATTCTTTTTCTCATTCTCTGTTAATACATGTTATTAGTTCTTTCTTTTTCCATTTACAATTTTATATTATTTTGAATATATGTATTTTGGATTTATTTATTTATTTTTATTTGCATATAAAGATTGATATTTGATGTTTCTTCTTTGGTTGATCTTCAGAAATGTCCCCTAGCTTCTTAGTTCCTCTGTCCTTATTTTTCTCTCTTAGCATTTTCCATTTTTCCTTTAATGGACAAGTCATGTGTAATCTCATATAGCATGGAGCTTTTACTTTGTTCTTTCATTGGGAAAAAAAATTAAATATGAAATACTTTTTATATTGTGCCAAAAACACCCTATTTCCACTTTCCCTAAAGAGTATTGGGTACTACATTGAAACAGCTAAGATTATTTATTAACAAATGAATGAATTAGTGAGTCTAAATCCCTTGTCCATGTTTTTTTTCATCTCTTATAGCTATTGAAGCTTATGTACCATGTTCCGGTTACTGCTGGTTACTAGCAAAGTGTTCAGGCAAAGATTGGGAGGATAGTTAATCCCATTGTCCAGCATTACGCTCCATTTCTGAGCACCCCAATTTCTACAATTCAACGATGGCTGTCCAAATAGAAAATGAATTATTCTTCATCTCTTTTTAAAAGAAAAAAACTGATTTGTGATAGCCATCTTGACTATAAAATGTAGATGGATACATAACCTTTTCTCTCTTTTCCACCTTATATATATGATTCCATTAGTCATTCAAAATTCTTATTTTTATTTCTGATTTCATAATCTTAAAAGTGTTTAACAGCTCTTAAGGAATATCATTTTTTTTTTGGCTAGATTGCCTTCGTTGATTCGTTTTGTTCTACTTGAAGACCAGTTGTTGTTTAAATTTGATGAAACATTACTTAGCAGTATGCCAACAACATAGAACTACAGTCTTGATATGGTTGGAATTAGAGGTAGCAAAAATTGACTCGACCCGAAAAGCCAACCCAATTAACCCAAAACCAAACCTAACTGATTTATTTGACTAAAAAAGTCAACAACCCAAATCGAACCCGATCCGAATCCAAATTGATCTGCAACCAAATTTATCCAAATTCAGATTAATCCAAACCCGACCTGATCGAACCCGAATTGATCCTAACCCAAATTCATCCGAATTTAAATTAACCTAAACCCGACTTGATCCGAACCTAAATTGACCCGAACCCAAATTGATCTGAATCCAAATTAACCTAAAACCAAAATGATTCAAACTTAAATTTAATATTATCAATAAACATTTAAATGCTAAAATTAATTATCAAAGTATTTTAATATTGTAAAAATATAATTTTTTTCAATAATATGAGTGTTATATTTTTTTTAATCTAGTTAAACTTAAATATTCACTTTTATATTATATTCATTTGAACCTAGTGTATAATTATTTAATGACTAATCTATAATAGAGTACAAAAGCTATATCACCTACACTTAATGTCTCCAATTATTCTATAAAAAAAATCAAGAAAAATTAAAGAGATGTATAGCACTATGTTATGATATTTAGTAGGGATTATTAAATTACTTTGACTCATAAAGTTATTAATTATTATAGATAATAAAAATAAAATGAAAAAATGTAATTAATTAATGAATTTGCTAAATATATTATAAAGAAAACTATCATATAGATTATTAAATATTTTGATTATTTCAATCCCAATTTTATTTAAGGTCATGTAAGAAGAAAATTTTATTTTTATCAGTTTTGTAATTCTTAGAAGTATGGTTTCAGTTGATTTTCATATTAGACAAATCACATTAAGATAACCAAGGCTTAACCTAAAAAACCTGTCCGCTCGACCCAAATCCAAATCCAACCAACCTGAATTGACTAAAAAAGTCAACGACCTAAACCTGATCTAATCCAAACCCAAATTAATCCAAACCCATATTGATCTAAATTCAAATTGATCCAAACTCGGCCTTATCTGAACTCGAAATGATCCGAACCTGAAATAGACTGATTTTTCCTTGACCGAAACCCGACCTTATCCAAACCTGAAATGTGATAACCCTTAATTACGATATCAATCGTAAGTATACTAGAGTAAATTTTAACTAACTTGAGGTTATTTTGGAATTTGGACAGATAATGAAAGCTGAGAATGTCCGGGTCATCTTGATCAAGAAGTGGTGGATATGTATATGTGAGTATGTAGGTACTAAGATATGAAGTAGGAAATTAATTAATTAGTTGAGATATACTAAAAGGGAATTAAATATATATATGTGTGTGTGTGTATATATATATAAGATATGGAAATTAAATTTATAAAGACAATGGGAAGTGGGAGATATATAAACATAGTCCAAATTATATCTCAAAGAAAAAGACCAATTTAAGAGACATTATTAATTGCTGGAAACAATAATTATTTATCTACTAATCCATTAATATTAAATTGGGTTATTAGGGCTGATGTTACAATAGAGGTGATTATTGGGCCGGTTTGGCCTGACCCGGTTCGCAATCGGATCGGGTCAATCCGGCCCAAAATCCGAACCGGTACTGTACCGATTCGGAACTGGGCCGATTTTAAAACTTAAAAACCGGGAAGGGCCGGGCCCAATAAGGGCCCGGACCAAACCGGATCGGTTCGAACCTGTCCGGTTAAAAAAAATTAAAAAAAATAAAACTTTTTGACTGCAGTTGCACTGTTGCACTGCAGTGCAACTACAGTCATTTTTACTCATTTTGATGGGCAACGGCCAAACTTTTTTTTAAAATTTTTTTTAATTAAATAAAAAAAATAAAAACCTTTGCTGCCACTGCGCAGCAGTCTAGGCTGCACTGCAGTGCAACTGCAATATGTGCATAGCAAAGGCAAGCCTCTGCTCTGTGTTTAAACTTTGATGGTCGTTGCCCATCAATCTTTTTTTTTTAATTTTTTTATTTTTTTATTCTAATTTTTTCCCTATAAATACCTCTATAATCTTCTATTTTCATTTACATTTCTTCTATATTCATCTACTCTTATTCTCTTCACTCACATACTCTCTCAATATTCACTCAACCTCTCTCAAATTCACTTAAATTCCCTTATTCCAAATTTATAATATCATCATTTCCTTTCTAAATTTCATTTTTCTTTTTATTTTATAATTTTACAAATTTTACTTTTAATTTTCAAATTCTAATATATTATATATATTCCTTATTCCAATTTATAATATCATCATTTTCTTTATAAATTTCATTTTTCTTTTTATTTTATAATTTTGCAAATTTTACTTTTAATTTTCAAGTTTCAATTTTCAAATTCCAATATATTATATATATCATACATCTATTTTTTTAATTTTTAACATATATTTATTTTCAAAAAAAATATAAAAATGTCAAATTTCTTTCGTCGTTCATGCTCTGTTTCTCGACCTTTTGGTTCTACTGAAATTTCTAATTTGGGTGACGAATCATTTAATGAAATCGAACCCGATATTCATCCGGAGGAGGAGCTTCCTTTGGCACCATCGTTTGGTCGTGGTCGTGGTCGTGGAGGAAGTCATGCTCAAACACAATCATCAGCTGCCACCGCTGCTGCTACATCATCAAGACCGAAGTTTAGTCGAAAAAAAACAAGCAGGGTAGAGGAGTATTTCGACATTGTAGCAAAAGAAGGTGAGACAAATAAATATTGTGCCATCTGTAAATTGTGCAAAGGCGTTTACTCTTATAACTCCGGTGGAGGTGGTGGCGGTACAGGTACGTATAAAAGGCATTTAATTACTATACATAAAATTAATCCTGATGCCGAAGAAAATGAAATTTTAGAAGATAAACAATCTCAAATTAATACGCATGATGGTGGAAAAAATTTTAATTTTGATAATGTTCAAGCTAGACGTGGTTTAGTTAGATTTGTAGTTAGGACTGAACAACCATTCACAATTTGTGAAAAAACAGGATATTTAGAATTTGTTTGTAAATATTTACAACCCGCATATAAATCTGTTTCTAGACATACATTAAAAAGAGATTGCATGGATATGTTTAAAGAATATAGACAAGCTTTAATTGATAAACTTAGTAATATTTCATCTAGGGTTAGTTTAACTAGTGATATATGGACTAGTACTAATGGTATAAGTTATCTTGTTATAACTTGTCATTGGATAGATGAAGATTGGTCTATGCAAAAACGAATTTTATCTTTAGATGTAATAGAAGAAGCACATAATTCATATACTATTCATAAATATATTACTAAAGTTTGTAAATTATATGGACTAGAAAATAATAAAGTTTTTGCTATTACTTTTGATAATGCTTCAAGTAATACTGCAGCTATTCCTCATTTAATTAAAAGTTTAAACCCTGTTATGCAAGGCATATTTTTTCATGCAAGATGTGCATGTCATATTATAAATTTATGTGTTCAAAGTGGTTTTAGTTCTAGTGGTACTGGTACTCTGGCATAGGTCCAATTGATAAAATTAAAATTTTAGCAAAATGGATTCGCACACCAAGTAATAAACGTGAATGGAAGCAAATTTGTATAACAAATAATATACCTGTTAAAGCATTTCCACTTCCCGTGGAAACAAGATGGAATTCACTTCATCGTTTGCTTTCTTCTATTTTACCTTATAAAGAACTTGTTACTCCTTTTTATAACAATTATACAAGTAGCACACATTTAGTACTTTTTGAAGAAGATTGGACTTTTATTGAATATTGTGTTGATTTATTATCTACTTTTAAAGATGCAACCGAAAGATTTTCAACTCAATTTTATCCAACTACACCATATTTTGTTCCTATTATCTACACAATGTTTGACAAATTTGTAAAATTTAGGAATCATGAAACTTTAAGTTCTTTTGTATATGATATGGAGGAAAAATTTTAAAAATATTGGGAAATAATTCCTCCTATTTATTGTATTGCAACTTTACTAGATCCTAGTCAAGGTGAGGTAAATATAGAAATTTTTTTTGATTGTTATAAAGAATTTCTTGGTCTTGATTCTATTGAGGATCAAAAGTCCTCAATTAACAATCTTTTCGAGAATTGTTTAATGTTTATGAAATAGAAAGGGAGCAATTCAACTTTAATCGAGAAGAAGAAGATTCATACGAAGAAACCGAAAGTAGCAAAAAAAGAAAAGGAATTTTAAACGCAATTAAGGAAGCAGTAAAGAAGAGAATGAAGCTAAAAGGAAAAGCGAGCGGATCGGGATCGGGATCAACAACTTGACGAAGTTCTAGCTTCAATGAGCTAGGATTTTTCTTAAGTCAAGATTTTTCTGTAGATGATAACTTTGATCTTCTCCAATGGTGGAAAGAAAACCAAAAACAATTTCCAGTTTTAGCTTCCATGGCCCGAGATGTTTTTGCGGTTCAAGTTTCTTCTGTTGCTTCGGAATCCGCATTCTCGACGTGTGGAAGAATTATTGGAGACCATCGAACCACTCTTAATCCAGATTCATTGTGCATGTTAACATGCCTTAAAGATTGGTTTGATGCGGAATCGCGCAATGTCGAACTTGGAATGGCCAATGAATTTGCTGATAATAATTCAGAAGAGGAGGAAGAAATTTCCAAGGCAATCCGTATAAATTATGAAGAGTAGAGAACAATCTTTTTTTTTTTGTAAATTGTATGTAAAATTGTAAATAAGTTTAGTCATAGTGAATATTTTTATGGACTACGGTCCCGTGGTTTTTACCCTTCTAACTTTTGAAGGGGTTTTCCACGTAAAAAATCTTTGGTCTTCTACTCTCTCCTTTTTCTCCTTTGTTGTTATTGTTGTTGTTATTATTATTATTATTATTATTATTATTATTATTATTATTATTATTACATACCAAATTAATTAATGTTATACTTATATTTGTTTAAAATAAATAAATATTTAAAATACAAAATGAATTAATATTTTAAAAACATATTAAATAAATGAATAAATAAATAAATGAATAAATATTAAGTAAATGATATTTCAAATATAATAAATTATTTTAAATGCAAAATGAATATAATAAATGAATATAAATAAAGATATGCAAAATGAATATAAAATAATATTCATAATATCATTATTTGTATTTTGAATCAAATATCATTTTATCATAATATTATATTCATAGTATAACTTTAATTTATTATAACAATAATTTTATTAGATAATTTTATAATAGTTTATTTTTACATTATTGTTACATTAATTAAATAAATTATAATATAACTTTATAATAAATTATTGTTAAATTAAACTATTAACATTATTTATTATAAAAATAAATTTACTACATTAAATTATTAAAATATATTAATATATATTAAATAAATTAATATAAATTTTCTAAAAATAAAAATTTTAAAAAGAAAAAAAAATGGACCGAACCGGTTTAAACCGGTTCGGTCCGGTTTTGAGGCGAACCGGTCCAACGAACCGGGCCGGTTCGCCTCTTATAATTAATAGAACCGGTCCGAACCGGACCGGTTTTCTACCGGTTCGAACCGGTTTCAATTTGGTTAGGGTCGGAACCGGTGAAAATCGGGCCGGTCCGGCCCGTAACCACCTCTATGTTACAAGTCAAGGGTTGGTAACACAAATCAAGGGCTGATGTTACAAGTCAAAGGCTGGTAACACAAATCAAAGGCTGGTAATACAAGGGAAAAAGGGCTAGAAAATATAAGTCAAGGGCTGGGAAATAATAGGGCTGGTAACACAAATCAAAGGCTGGTAATACAAGGGAAAAAGGGCTGGGAAATAATAGGGCTACGTTTCCTTCTGTTTTTCCCTACCCAAACCGAGTCAAAGAAAAGCCAAACTTCTCTTAGAAGTGTCGACAACCCTAGCTAAAAGGAACCCTCTTCCTTCTCCCTCATATCCGACCAAAGCTAAGAACCCTCTTTAAACACTCATTCATCTCACCCAAAGATACAAAGTGATTGAGGGACTCCATTGTTAAGGAAGCAGCAACGAAATGAAGGAGCACATTGAATGTTAGAAGCTGGCCAAGGGAAATCGTGAGCCATAGATGCAAAGGAAGCTTTGGTTCAACCAGATTAGGGCATTGGAAGTGGAAGAGAAGAAATGAGAAAGATTTGTCCACAATGAGTGACTGAGGAAGTGAAGGATTGAAACCCTAAACTGAAACAAATTGATTTGGGACTTCCAGCCAAGATAGCAAAGGTAAAGAATTGAGGTGAGTCAATATATTTTGCTGGAATTAAGCTATGAAAACAAAATGTAATATGGTTACTGGTTTGGTACTGATGTGTTTAGGCATAACAGTGAAGAAGTTGTGAGGAAGTGGTCTGGATTGCTCAACAAGTTCTAGGTTTTGTATCGATTTAAGGGGTAAGGTTCTAACCTTATAATATTTGATTATTATGTATGAAAATGAACTTGTGATGAACTAAATTAAATGGCTATTGTTAGATAAAGGATTAACTGAAATTCTGACTTGATGTTCAATCTGGAAATTGGTTTTCTGTCTGAGTGGGAATTGAAACGATCAGTTTAATTGTTCTACATGGAGAAAAATTCTAGAAAAATTATGATTAATAGCCCCTTAAGTTAAAAGAAAGTCAGTTTTGGAATTTCTTGAATCTGATTTCTGTAACTGGAGATATGTGCAAATGAGTGCAGGGTGTTCTGTCCAGAAACATGAATCATGATCCTGACTTTGAAAAATTGTGGTAAATAGCTTAATTTGAATTAGGTTGCAAGCCTTACATTTCTAGAAAGGTAATTAAGTTAGGATTGTGATGGTTTTGGGTTTGCATTAGTTGGATATTCCTATAACCAGATATGAGATAATTTGTGCAATTTGGTCAGTGTTATACTGTGTCAGGAAACTGCTGAACATACTGAAACTTTGAAAAAATTCTGGTGTTGATATAGGAAGAGTTAAATTACAAACCTTACACTTATTGATAGGGAAATGAGTCAGTTTTCATCTAGTTTTGAAATTTCCAGGTTTGGAACTTTGTGGCTTAAGATATGTATAAATGAATGCAGGACACTCACTGCTGGAGACAGATTTCCTAGTGTCCACTTCAAAATTTCATAGAAAATAAACCAGATCAAGTATGGCTGCAAACTTTACATTTTCGGAAGATAATTGAGTCATGATTGACATGGTATTGGGTTTGTACAGATTTCATATCCCTATAGTCAGTAAAAATATATTCTCCTGAACACAGGTCAAGAAACTATTCTGCCTAATGTGCCAGATTTGAACCAAAGTTTGGAAAATGATGGGAAATGGCATAAGATGAATTAGGAAATAAGCCTTATATGTCTAAATAGGGATTTGAGTTAGAAGTAATATAAAAATTACAGTTTGACAATTAGGTTCTGAAATTTATACTTAAGGCTAGCACAATACCATAAGGTCCAAAACCTTAAAGGGCATAAATGGACCAAGTGGGTTATAAGTAGTTCACGTGAACGAAAAGACAATAAACAGTGCTAGTAATGTTTGAATAATTTTGAAACACTGCCAAGTATCGTTTCTTGTTGAACTATACAATGCTTAATGTTAGCTTATAATTGGAAGTACTAAGATTGATGGAAGTATCGAGATTGATTCAATCTACTATGTATTATGTAAAGGGTTGTCTTAAGGACTAAGTTTGACCTGAAATCAATCGACACTCCAAGACTTGTTAGGCGAGGGAGAACTGATTCAGAAGCTAAGGAAGTACGGTAAGTAACCCTAAGCGACTACTTACATCCAATTGTTTAATGTTATAAATTCTTGGAATTTGGCAAGTGAAACAAAATAAATGCTGCATATGAGATGTCTTCCCTTGACTGTTGGCTTTGCTTTATTAGAACTGATTTGTAAACAGGTGATAGGCTGGCAAGTGATGTATTGTTTGCGCGTATTATACAATCAAATTATATTTTAAATGTTTTAAAGGTTTAAATCAAATTCTAATTTAATATGATTTTATATTTTGTGTTGTAACCGTGTTGATGTTTTAAATGCCTTCTGAGCCTTGTTTTGTGGAATTACCTCTTTTTGAACTACGATGATTGCTATGATGTCAGGGAAGAATGAATTTTGTTTTAAGACTACTGGATTTCTGCTTTAGACCCGAGGTATTGAGACCTTAGGGCACCGTACCTTGAGAATTTGTAGGCACTCTTGGTTGACTTAGAGCACTATTTCTCGAGCATTAGTCTTGGAAACGTTCGGCTTGTCCCGTATATTACGTTTGGACAGGTCTCGGTGTCGTATGCGTAATGAACCGGGGTTTGATTGGTCTATGCATAGGCAGCGTCCCTTTATGGGAGTTTGCTACGGTTAGCTACTGTGGATCGTTAAAGTGTTAGCTCTAAGTAGCATCGATTGAGACTATGTGAACTCTCTTGGTACTATGACTGGTTTTATTGATTGCACTGCATACTTTATGTATGGTTTGATATTGAGACTTCTAGTCTAATGATGGAACTCTACATTTGACTACGATTTGTTATTGAGTTTCCATACTATGTTTTAAGTTTAATGCAGCATAATTGATTTGATGTATTTGAAAGTGATTTGAATTAGCTTTCATAAATGAGGGATGCTTGGTATAATTTAGTTGCTTATTGTTGTTACTTACTGAGTTGCGACTCACTCTCCTCTTCTTTCCCCTTCCTTTCAGAGTGATCGATATCGCTACTGTTCATTTTGGCTTAGGAAGCTTCTTGAGAGTGGTCTTCCCTGCACAGTTAAGGTATATGGCTCCCAGCAGATTGTATAGACATATGTGGATGATGGCACAGTGTATTGGAAATTTTTGATTGTATATATATATACTTACGTGACTAGTCTGGGATGTAAGCTAGGTTATGTTATTATTGGAATATTATGGCCAGTATACTTTTGAGTTGGCATTATGTATGTTGGTAGATATGCCTGATTAGCTACTAACCGAATTAATATGTTGATAATGATCTTATTGATCCAAGAGTTATATGAAATTGAAGAGTGACATACATAGTCACCTACAAATGAATAGCGAAGTAAAGGGATAAAAAAAAATTTTAGCCTGTAATTTAAGCTTCCGTAAGAGATTTAGAAAGTTGGGATGTGACATGAAATGATCCAAATCCAAAATGATCCTATTTTTCCTCAACCCAAAATGATCCGATCCAAAATAACCCAACCCAATCCCGATCCGACCCGCCCATTTGCCACTTCTGGTTGGAATGAAGCTTTATGGCAGTAACAGTAACTTGAGTGATAACAAAAAAATTAAAAAAAAAAAGTAAATAGCACTTGTGGTTAAAGGTGGCAAATGGGTGGGTTAAATCGGGTTTAGGTTGGGTTATTTTGGATCAGATCTTTTTGAGTTAAGGAAAAATCAAATCATTTTGGGTTTGGATAAGGTCGGGTTTAGGTCAAGGAAAAATCGATCTATTTCCAGTTCAGATAAGGTCGGGGTTGAATCAATTTGAATTCGAATCAATTTAGGCTCGGATTAGGTCGTGTTTGGGTCATTGACTTTTTTTGTCAATTTGAGGTGGTCAAATTTGGATTCGAGTCGAGCGGATAGGTTTTCTGGGTTAAGCCTTGGTCATCTCAATGTGATTTGTCTGGTATGAAAATCAACTGAAACCATATTTCTAAGAATTACAAAACTCATGAAAATAAATTTTTCTTCTTACATGACCTATAATAAAATTGGGTTTGAAATAATCAAAATATTTAATAATCTGTATGATAGTTTTCTTTATAATATATTTACCAATATTCATAAATTAATTACATTTTTTTCATTTTATTTTTATTATCTATAATAATTAATAACTTTATGAATCAAAGTGATTTAATTGTCCCTACTAAATATCATAACATAGTACTATGTATCTCTTTAATTTATCTTTATTTTTTATAGAATAATTGGAGACATTAAGTGTAGGTAATATAGCTTCTATACTCTATTATAGATTAGCCATTAAATAATTATACATTTGGTTCAAATGAATATAATATAAAAGTGGATATTTAAGTTTAACTAGATTAATATATATATATATATATAACACTCATATTATTAAAAAAATTATATTTTTACTATATTAAAATACTTTGATAATTAATTTTAACATTTAAATATTTATTAATAATATAAAATTTAAGTTTGAATCTTTTCGGGTTTGGGTTAATTTGGATTTGGATCAATTTGGGTTCAGATCAATTTAGGTTCGGATTAATTTAGGTTCAGGTCAATTGATCTGAATCCAAAGTCGGGTTTGGGTTAATCTAAATTTAGATGAATTTGGATTCAGATCAATTCGAGTTCAGATTAGGTCGGTTTGGGTCAATGTGAATTCGGATAAATTTGATTTCGGATCAATTCAAATTTGAATCAGGTTGAATTTGAGTTGTTGACTTTTTTAGTCAAATTGGATCGATTGGGTTTGATTTCGGGTTAATCGGGTTGGTTTTTTGGGTCAGGTCAATTTTTGTCACCTTTGTTGGTGGTCCTTGAAATTTATATTAAATTTTATTTTCACCGTGGAATTGTCTATTCCGAAGTTAAATGCTAGTTGACGTCACCAGAATTACACACAGTATAAGTATATTAAAAATGAATTAAAAAGATTAATATTTTTCAATGGGTTAAAACTAAAAAAAAAGCTATTAAAGAAAAAATCCAATTGTAGCTAGGGAAAAAAAAAGGACCACCGAAAAGCTTGAAAAGGAGGAACCAAAGGAAAGCCAAGAAATTTCAGTTGTGGGAGAAAAAAGAATGAATGAATGAATGAAAGGGGGTTGAGTGTTGAAACAAAGTTTTCAGGCAAACATTATTGCTTACCTAATCTTGCAATGAAAGACAAAGGCTTGAAAGGGTGGGATCAAAGAAAGCCAAGAAATCTCAGTTGTTAGAATAAATAGAAAGAATGAATAAAAGGGGGTTGAGTGTTGAAACAAAGTTTTCAGGTACCTAATTTTATAATGGAAGACAGGTATTATTATTATTATTATTATTATTATTATTATTATTATTATTATTATTATTATTATTTGACAAATTGGTGCATGTGATGTGACAACTTTTAATGGTTTGATTCTGTAATAGATGAACACAACAAAGTGATCATTTTGCGTTTATTAAGAAGGTCAAATTGAAATGCAAACTGATGTGTACTAGGTCAATTATTACTGGGCTTTTCTATAAATCAAGTTGAAGACCATTGAGCCAAATAATAATCTAAGCCCAAGAGGAAAGAGGACTCAGAAGGCCCATAAATGATCCACTGGGTTATTATTTAAGCTGTGGGGCTTAAAGGTAATTACGCGCAAAATAACTCCTATAAATAGGTCACAGGTATCATTCTTAAACCCTAAGCTCTATTTGCCTACAGAAACCCTGCCAAAACTCTGTCTGACTTAAGCATCGGAGTGCGCGCGCAGGGAAAAACCCCTGCGCCCCTCTGACTTTTCCTATTTCGCAGATTCGTTGGAGACAGACTAACGCGAAGATCGAGGATTTGACGTCAACAACTTTTTATTGTTGTTTTTGGCCACAACAATTGGCGCCGTCTGTGGGAAACAAACAGAAAAGGCATAAAAAATTTGTGAAAGACGATCTGCGGAAGAGAAGGTACGTAGGCTGCAGCAGAGTGCACAAATTACGCCACAAAATTGGGCGATAGCATGGCTAGAGACTTCCATGGGCGGGAGGCGATTTCAACTTTTAGTTTTATTAATGATGCACATTTGAAAAGAATTATGACCCTGACTGAGGGGTTCCCAAGGGCGGCAGCCCCTGGGCGGCGACCGTATTGACATTGCCAACGAGAGACCTGCGAGAGATTGGCATGGGCGATAGGCGAGAGACACCTCCTGTCACCTGGGCGAAAGCTCTCTCTCGCGCAGACAAGTCCTTTGGCGAGAGACTCCCTTGTTGCATTGGGCGAGAGCTATCTCTCGCGCAGATAAGTCCTTTTGGCGAGAGACTCCCTTGTTGCATTGGGCAAGAGCTATCTCTCGCGCAGACAAGTCCTTATGGCGAGAGACCCCCAGTTTGCATATGCGAGAGCTATCTGTCGCGCACACAAGTCCTTTGGCGAGAGACCCCCCAGTTTTCATTGGCGAGAGCATCTCTCGCAAAAGACAGTCCTTGGCGAGAGATTCCCCTGTTGTATTGGGCAATAGCTATCTCTCGCGCGCTGAAAAAGTGCTTTGGCGACAGTATTTGGCGAGAGCACCCCTGTACGTGAAATGCTTTTGGCGAGAACACCTCCCGTACGCGACATGCTTTGGCGAGGACACCCTTGTAGGCGCAATGCTTTTGGCGAGAACACCTCCCGCGCGAGACATGCTTTTGGCGAGAGGACCTCACTCTCGCGACAGACAAGTCATGGTGAGAGGCGAGAGACTGCATGGGCGAGAGACTAGCTCTCTCCACTCGGCAGGCGTTAAGCGAAAGAGCCCATCTCTGGCGACAGGAAATTCGAAGCAAAGTTGATAGACCATTTGACGAGAGGGTGTCTATCGCACCTGACAAGCATGGCGAGAGCTAGGCTTTCTCACATAACACCTTGGCGAGAGACCTGCATGGGCGAGAGGCGAGAGACACCTCCTATCACCTGGGCGAGAAGCCCGGAGAATGGTCTTGGCGAGAGACCTCTTTCTGCTACCACGGGCGAACAGGCTTGGGCGAGAGGTATGGATCTCGCGTGCGATAGGTGCTGGCGAGGAAGCCTCCCGCCCGCGAGACAGACCTTGGCGAGAGACCTCTTTCTGTTGCCACGGGCGAACAGACTTGGGCGAGAGGTATGGATCTCGCGTGCGATAGGTGCTGGCGAGGAAGCCTCCCGCCCGCGAGACAGACCTTGGCGAAAGACCTCTTTCTGCTGCCACGGGCGAACAGACTTGGGCGAGAGGTGTAGATCTCGCGTGCGATAGGTGCTGGCGAGGAAGCCTCCCGCCTACGACAAAGCAATGCTTATGAGTATAGTGTCATGTGGCGAGCATAAGACCACTGGCACTTTTGACGATTGAATGTCATACGGCGATTACATGACCAACGCCACAGCCCAGCCTTCACAGCAAGGCTCGGCTGGTAAAGCACGCACTATGGCAGAAGCGTGCACACAACGCTAGATGAGCTACCCAGGAAAGGAAAGAGCTAGACGAAGAACTAAGAACAAGCGAGAATAAGTCCAAGAGAGCTCTATTGGGCGGTCCCCAACCAAAGACCTCAGGTAACACGCTAGAACTTAAAATGCACCCTCGTGTTCGCCCAGATGTGCAAGAGCATAGATGAGCGGCGAAAACCGGACAGGACACAAAAGGTCAAACGAGCAAGTGGCCACCACGAGAGTACGGTTGTGAATAATGAGTAAGAATACAGCCATCCTAAGACCAATGCAAGCAAGCACTTATCAACCGACATAGGAACTCGCCTAGGAGAGAGAACTCTATAGGCAACTCTGTACATCATCGGGCACAACGCTCGAGAAAAAGTTCATCTTTAAACAGGAACGACAACACTGTTTCAAAGAAGAACTTGGGGAGCTATATGGTGTAAAGGTACGCTAAAATTAAAAGGTATTGTGCCACAAAAAATGGAAAGACAAAAGAAAAGAAAGAAAAAGTTGAGGCTACGACCAGTCACATATTTGGGTGCACGGAATACAGGTAGTGATCTCTGGCGACAGAATACAAGGAACGAGTGACAGCAGTGTCCTCAATTCGGCGAGCACAGGCGCGCACATGACAAATTTTGGCAACAAGGTTCCACGTGGCACTCTTTTTGCAAGAGGTGGCTCACACGTGCGACAGCCAAAATGGCGAGAAAGGGGGACCACTATTGAAGATCTCACAAAGATGCCACTCTTTTGAATAGTCAGTTGCATGCAAGACGTCATACGACAGAACAATCTGTCGCTCGAAAGGTGCATGCCCATGTAATGAAGGACCGAGCGAGGATGCGCTCTCCCAAACAATGAGAACTCCGGTTTATAAGCGAGACTTTGGTGAGCCCAGCCACAAAAGCTCTCTATGAACATAGTAGAGCTCGATTGGTGATCTGGCTGAACGCCCAGCAAAGAAGAAATCAAGATGGTGAGCATATTTCAAATGCGACAAGCTCTCTACTTTGATAAAATAACAATGAAGAAAATTAGGTGAACACAGCACCCGTAGGCAAGATTCCCCTGTTAGCACAATGTAGGCGAGCAAAGAACACCTGAGTCATGCCTTTCAGCAGTGGCTATCAACGCTGGTGAGCACAAAATCCAAACTACTGGTTCGCCCATTAGAAAAAACTTTGGCGAGCACATTTAAATTTAACGATCCAAGCGCACGTCCAAGTGCGGGATCTGAGCGGAATGATCTAGAGTCTTCTAGATCTAGTGCATGCACTAATCCAACAGAGTACCCAAAAGCTTCCTTCGGCCCATCTGTCGGTCGTCTGACATAGAAGCTTTCAAGAACTGCTCTAGCAACCATCTAGAAGTGGCTTAAGAGCCACACACTTAGCATATTGACAACCACACATGTGAAAGAGGGGTTGTCTATATAAAGAGTGTGTCTGCTTCATGAGTCCTTTAAGCAAGACAAGGATGCGCCAACTTAGGGTGTCGAGATCAAGGCTGTGTCTCTTTTGTAAGCCCCTATACATAGCATTCTGGAGTATCAATACAAGTGAGTGCTTGGCACAACGGAAATTGCAAACACACTCAAGCAGGGACATAAGGGTGGTAACCAGATCTGAGGTACTCTCAAACGATGTTTTCAATTTTCTTGTCCACTCTAACAATTGTGATTGAATTAGGCAGGTGTCCGAGATAGGCACTAGCCACTGTCGTGAAAGGCAGCAAGCCAGGAAAAGCTTGGTTCAATCGAAAACAACTTGTGGTAAGCTCGTGAAGATAGATTGATGGTACCGAGGCACGACTCGGTGCACAATCCATGGTTGACAGCAAAATATCACAGCACTCGTACCTTACAGATTTTTCAAAGACAAAGACTTGGAATGGTACTGGTGGTAAACATTTGCTATTATTGTTTTAACATTTGCTGCAATTATTCCACTTAATTGAAAATACTACATTATGAAACGAAAGGCCAGTTATTTTTATCTGTACTATGATAATCCTCCATGTTTGTTAGACATGTTGCAGGAATGAAGAAGACGCGAGATGGGCACAAATAAGACCTTAAGCGTGAAGAAGACGCGAGACGGGCATAAATAAGTCCCTAAGCGAAAAATGCGCGAGATGGGCACAAATAAGACCTTAAGCGTGAAGAAGACGCGAGACGGGCACAAATAAGTCCCTAAGCGAAAAATGCGCGAGATGGGCACAAATAAGACCTTAAGCGTGAAGAAGACGCGAGACGGGCACAAATAAGTCCCTAAGCGAAAAATGCGCGAGATGGGCACAAATAAGACCTTAAGCGTGAAGAAGACGCGAGACGGGCACAAATAAGTCCCTAAGCGAAAAATGCGCGAGACGGGCAAAAATAAGTCCCTAAGCAAGAAGAAGACGCGAGACGGGCACAAATAAGTCCCTAAGCGAAAAATGCGCGAGACGGGCAAAAATAAGTCCCTAAGCGAAAAATGCGCGAGACGGGCAAAAATAAGTCCCTAAGCGAGAAGAAGACGCAAGACGGGCACAAATAAGTCCCTAAGCGAAAAATGCGCGAGACGGGCAAAAATAAGTCCCTAAGCGAGAAGAAGACGCGAGACGGGCACAAATAAGTCCCTAAGCGAAAAATGCGCGAGACGAGCAAAAATAAGTCCCTAAGCGAACAAATCAAAAGTCCTTAAGCACAGGAGGTGCGAGACGGGCAAAACAAAAGTCCCTAAGCACAAAAGGGTGTGAGACGGGCAAAAATAAGTCTCTAAACGAGGTACGTTACAATCTTATCAGATTACATTTAACGTATTATGTTGGCATAAACGATATTATATTCTGACAAGTCCTTAAGCGGATAGTACGCAAGACAGGACCAATACTCCAGTAAAAGTTCTTCTTTGGACACAAAAAGTCGCAAAGAAAAGCTTGGGGAGCATGCAGTCTACAGGTTGTGAGGTATGATACGAGGCACGTTACAATTTTATCGGATGAATATGTGCTACAATTGATAAACAAAGTGCATTTAACGTATTATGCTGGCATTCCGGATATAAAAACGATGTTATAGTCTTGTCATTTCTATAAAAGTCCCCAAGCGAAAATGCGCGAGATGGGTAGTTCTCTAAAAAGTCCTTAAGCGAAAATGCGCAAGATGGGCAATTCTATAAAAAGTCCCTAAGCAAAAATGCGCGAGACGGGCCATTCTATAAAGTCCCTAAGCGAAAAATACGCGAGATGGGCAAATTGTGAAATCCTCAAGCAATAAAGTGTATGGATAATGCGATACCCAAGTACGAATTTTTCTTTAGATGTAAGTGCTTCATAAGAAGAGCTGGGGAGCACTATAGAATAACTTCTGCATTAAAAGGAGTATCGAAACTAATAGGCACTCATGCATATACGCCCTGAGGTGCTATAATTATCTAAATCATCTTCGTCCAAGCCTGTGAGAACCCCGACCATCTCGAGTCAACGAAAGGGCTCTTAAGGGCTGGTAAGATCAGATAGATCTTTATAAATGCCTATTCTCAGAAAATGTTCCAAATCCTCAGCATCAGGATCAAGCTTCAACCAATCCGGAGCATAACAAGCACAAACCGCATCTGATGAAACCAAAAGGCTTTGGTGGCTCCGCAATCTTGTAATTTCTCCTTCTAACTCTTGGTTTCGGTCAGCTAAGACCTTGAATTTGAAAAGAAGGGTGGTATATTCCACTGGAGAAGCATTTAGCTCAGAGAAGAAAAACGTATCCCGGTAGTGTTCTAAAAAGACACTTTGACAAAAGAAACGATGACACGAAGTCGTTTCCGCTACGAATAATAATGAAGTTCACTAGTTAAGCCCTCAAGTGAAGATGAAAAGATTCTTGGAAGAGGGCAACAAGAGAATTTGAAAAGCCCATTCTTTATATACTCTTTCACAAGGTAAACCTTGTAAAAGAGTGGGGAGCAATTGATGTGTACTAGGTCAATTATTACTGGGCTTTTCTATAAATCAAGTTGAAGACCATTGAGCCAAATAATAATCTAAGCCCAAGAGGAAAGAGGACTCAGAAGGCCCATAAATGATCCACTGGGTTATTATTTAAGCTGTGGGGCTTAAAGGTAATTACGCGCAAAATAACTCCTATAAATAGGTCACAGGTATCATTCTTAAACCTTAAGCTCTATTTGCCTACAGAAACCCTGCCAAAACCCTGTCTGACTTAAGCATCGGAGTGCGCGCGCAGGGGAAAACCCCTGCGCCCCTCTGACTTTTCCTATTTCGCAGATTCGTTGGAGACAGACTAACGCGAAGATCGAGGATTTGACGTCAGCAACTTTTTATTGTTGTTTTTGGCCACAACACAAACAATAACAATCACAACAGAGGCTGGAAGTAGATTGCAGTGTTTACACTATGTGTTATTTTGATAGTAAAAGAAGAAAGTATAGGTTTAGTTATGTGGGTAGGCGTATAGGAAGAAAGCATGTAAAGCCTGTGTGTTTTGTATGTTGATTATGGTCCACAAAAGTCAGGCAACAAAATCAAAATACACATAATATGAAGTCATTCAGAAAATAACATTACAATATTAAATCATTTCTTCATTCACCAAACAACAAATACTCATCAAGTCATTTCTTCTTTCACTGTATCTTTTGAGAAAATTGTTGGTATCTTATTGTAGGGCTACATCCCTCCCTTTTTTCCCATGGATAGTAGATCCAAGGGTAGCTCTAGTTATTTGGTTCTGAGCTCCTCTCTCTATACAAGAGAAATTCATTACAAAGAACAAAATAACCTGGTACTCTTACCAAAGCCATTATGAATTTAGAATTTACTTCACTTGAAGTAACCTAGGGGTCAGAATTAGAGTAAAATGTAGGATTCAACGTTGCATTTTACATTTGACTTTGAAAATTTTAAATGCCCAATTAGGGATAGCAATGGGTTTCTATAAACGAGTACTTGGTATTACCCCACCTGATTAAGTAAAATTAGAGTATTATATAATTAGGTTCAGGTGGAAAGTTATCTTACGATATACACTACTCGAACAATTAAAATAATAATTGTTTAATATTATTTATATTTTTATATATAAATTATTTATTAGTAATGTTATATTTAATTAAATTAATTCATTAAACATTATAATTATGATAACTTTAATTTTTATATGAGTTAAATTAAATTTATTAATTTAAATTTTTTAAACAAGTTATTTGAAAATTACTTTTATATTTAAATTTGAAAATCAAAATTTGATTTAATAAATAAATATTTAAATGGATAATTTTTATGTTATAAGGTTAGAATTCAAATAGTATAAATTAAAATAATCGAATAATTAATCGAATTCGAATTTAAATATTTTAAAATTAATAAATATTGTAATAAAAAAATTAGTAAACACCTGACCCCTTTACATATTCAGTATGAAGTTCTGCTATGGTACATTTTTGGCTTGAACCCCATAAAAACAAATGAAAAATAATGGTAGACACCTTTAGAAGACCGATCTGCATACTTACATCAGCATCACCTCACTCTCACTGTACGCATTCAAATTGACCCTCTTTATTGCTCGTAGATATCTTTTTCTCTTAGACTTTTTAGTACTATAAGGCCCATTAGCTTTATTTTTTAAATCTGACTCCCCAATTACATCGATCTTAATGTGAAATTCGATGTTTTGATAATGAAATCCCTAGTTTTCCTTTGCAATTTTAATGAACTGGAGTGTTGATTTAATTTCAGATATTAGTTTTGAATTTAATTTATAGATTGAATTATCTATTGGACTTAAAATTGAATTATATGTTGAGTTTGTGAGAAGAGCTCTCAGGTTCGACTTTCACTAAATATATTTTTGGAGAGAGGTGAAGAGTTTTAACTGTGATTAAATTTCAAACATGATTAATCTCAGACCGTTAAAACGGATGAAGATATATGTGATTTACACAAAAAAAAAATTTAACTTCGGATTCACTTTTGATATCTTTAAATCATTATTGGGTCTCAAGTCCAAATTTTGGTTACTATCTCTTCTTAATTATTTTGTTTCTTCTTTATTTAAATCATTTTCCATATTCTATTTTTACTTTATTAAAATTCAAGAAAAGAAGAAAAATAAAAATTAAAAGAAGAGAAATAAAAAGCAGAATATTGGTCAAAATCACTTGCTAAAAGAAAATTGGAAAGGAGATCAAGGAAATCAAATGAAATCAAGAAAAATAATGTTAAAAAAAATCGGATCTCTAGTTGAAAAAACCTCAAGAGCCATATCATCATACACAGAAAAACCAAAAAGAGGGGACAATCAAAATTAACAGAGAAACTTGTAGGAAAATAAAAATTCCTAAAAAGAACACCATCGTAACAAGAGCACACAAATAGTATACAGAGAGATTCAATACACAGCCCCTATTGCATTAGTGTGGTAGGTCAAAAAACTCGCTATTGCATGGGTAGCAGTTTTTATATCTTCATGGAGCATATACACCTACTCAAATCACTAGTCAAGCAATAATACTATCACACGGACGTTTTAGTAACGTGTTCCCCGTTGAGAACACAAAACAGTAGTATGCATACTATGGTGGGCTCAATCTATGCACCGAGATTGGGTACTCTACCACCCACCGATGCCTCGGTGGTTATGAAATATCTATGGACTCGACCCATAGATCAATTCGATATCACTAGATGTATCTAGTCATCAGACACAAAATCGTGAGGTGTATCCAGTCATCGGACACGAAATTCTACTCAATCTTAATGACGAGCCCAAATCTCCAAAACAAAACCAATCTCCCAAAAAGGAGTCACAATTCACAAAAACAGATACAAAAAACACAGTTGGGATCATTAATGCAATCAAAAACATATATCAATGTCAAATCAATGTAAATCACAGGGCCAAATCACATTTTACAACGAAATAAAATTTAAAGCATCTTCCGAAAACATATCATAATTTCAAAACGTTTACAAAATAGATTACAAACATCAATCTTGTAAAATGACCACGTTAGTAAATCACATGTCAAAAATCAATTCAAAACACATGGTCCAATCCCATAGTTTACGAAATCACTCTCAAAGCATTATTCAAATCACAGTCCAAATTGCAAAGAATTAAAAAACCTATTGTCAAAACACAGTTTCATCTAAACTGTTAAGTGTTCCATTGCATCTTAACACATGTTGAACTCTTACTGCTCACTAAGCTGTGCATACTACAACACAATGCTACATTAACATACATGTAGGAAAACAATCATGGCATTCTCCAATAAGGTTATATATTGTTATTTTAATATAATTCATGTGGCTAATATCTTTTTCTCAATTACATGGATGGAATTACAGTCTCAGATACTTGATTAGTATCACTTCTCAAATGTATGGCTATTACTTAATCTCATATTTTTGACCATAAGTAATCCCATTTTATCCACTTTTTCAACTACTCAGAATATGACCTGAATTTGAAAAATCATTCCAATTAATCCACAAGGAATTAGGGGTCGAGCTACATATGGCTTGTAAGGTGAACAAGTTAGCTTTCTACCAAAATTGAAATCACTCAATTTGGAGCTTTCTAGCATAAGGGATCTACAGTTCATTGCAGGCTGCTTACTGACAGTACGTAAATTCATATAAATTAATCCACAATGAGTTAAATTGTTAACATATATATTTGGAAAGGTAATTAAGTTATCATTCAAATGATTTTTGAATCATCGTGATTGGAGATTCCTACTAAAGTTATGTGCGATTTAGCACGCAAAGGTCGGGTAAAAAGGTATTTGAGTTATGGTTTGTCAAATGGACTCCTAAATCCCTGGTTATGATTGAAACAGGATCGAAAGGTCAAAATTCATTCTCATCCAATACCACCTATGAACTAAACCCCAATTTAGCTTCCAATTTCACATTAATTGAGACAATTAGGCTCAGGAAAAATTTAGGGTTTCACAAATCTAATGAATTTAGCTTAATAATTTAGCCAATTTAGTTTAAATTAATAATTGATTAATTGATTAATATGAATAGCTTAATTGGTATTCTTTGTTAATGTAGTATCTATTTACTTATTTTTTTAGAATTAGGAATGGTTCTTGATACATAGAATATAGAAGCTATAAAAATGATTTCGAATGAATTATAAGACATAAGAAAAGAAATAAAGACATGGGCTAGAATTCTAAATAAAATTCTTTATTGATTTAAAATTCTTTTAAAATAAAATGTGCTTTTCATAAAATTTTCATAAATAAATTAAGAATGAATATTGATTATTCTAATGATGGAATTCCCAAGAAATTATGTTTCAGCAATATTCTTGGAAATTCCTAAGTAAGAGAATTCTCTTCCAAGTTAAACTAGCTCAATAAAATATCTAAAAAGATGTCTTCAACATCCAATAAATATTTTTTGTGTATAAATAAAATTTACATAAAGCTTTTGATAAAAAATGAGTATGGATTATTCCTATTATGGAATCATTGGTTACGTTTCGACTGATGCTCAATTAATTAAATTAAATAGCAATATAAGTGTAACGAAATTAAACAAAGAAACACTGAAACAATTACAGAATCACCTTGATACATGCACATAAAAATCAACTAGTATTTAAAATAAGTATATAAAATGTTCAAAAATTTTATACCTCATTATTGAATCTCGTTATTCATGAATTTGAATTCCTTTTAATTTGCACGCACTTTGAGTCGGTTGTAGCATACCAAAATCGTCTCAGTGTCCAACCTCTAACGGTGATCCACACGAACAACAAAGGAACCTTCTACAATGTTGAATTGTATTATAGCAGTAACTATGCTAGTAGTTTAAGTATCTTGAAACTCAACACCAAGAATTAGTTTGTCTCTAAGCTCAATTACGAATAAGAAAACTACCTTTCTTGAAGAGCAAGCAAGAGGAAGCTATGATAGACAATAAGGGTAGTGGTAAGGATGAATTTTCTTCATGGTTGTTGCAAATGTAAGGTCAAAGATTTTCCTTATGTATCTCTAAATGGTCGACCATAATGAGAGATTTTATATACGAGAGGCTTTTTCCATTCCCATTAACCCTTGGACTAATTAAAATCATAATCTCAACAAAATGCTCAAGAAGCACAAGTGCTCCATAGGTCTAGTAGGCCAAGGCAAGTACTTGTTCATTATATTAGATAGAGATGCGTTGCTTGTGGAAAGTGAACTTGCTTACTATGTTGAGGAAATGTCTGACATTGACTCTGATAAATGTCTTAAAGCCATAAAGTCCAAATTAGATGTGATGGATGTAAACCAAGTATGGACTTTGGTCGATCCATTTGAAAGGATAAAATCCATAGGGAGTAGATGGGTCTTGTCGTAACGGCTTCGCGCTCGACGATTTTCGGAAAAGCGTTTAAAAACAAAAATGGGAGTCGCCACCAATCTTTTTTGACTAGATGTGATTGGCCACCTGAAAACGTTTATCTTTTCAACAAAATCTCAAAATTAATTAAGTTTCATTAAAAAGATAATCTTTTGGTCTGCGAAACAAAAATTGGGTTCGGGGGTACGGTTACGCGTGGGGAAGGATTAGCACCCCCACGACGCTCGTTAAAAAACGGTACCATAATAATCATGTGTTATCCTTTAATTTTAATAAAATGGTCTTGAATTAATATTTAAAAATAATTCTTATTTCATTGCAATCAGTTTTATTCTTTTTATTCAAAGTTATTTTTTTTTATTTGTAAAAATCATTTTGTTTTATTTTTTTTAAAAAGGTTAAATTTTATTTTTCAAAAGTAAATGTGAACCTATTTGTATTGAAAATATTAAATCAAATATCCCAATACTCTGGTAACATTTGAAATAATTTTCCTCACCTAGAGATTTCTTAAGAATCACTACTTGTGAGTTCTATAGAATCTCATCATCGGAAGATTCACACTCGTTTCGAAAATTATTATGAATGCACATGATGCAAACAGATAAAAAATGATGCAAATGAAACTTTAAAAGAAATTTTTATTTATTTTGATTTTATTGATGAAACTCTTGATATTGAGAAATTTGGCTAAATATCCCAATACTCTGGTAACATTTAGCTAATTCCTCTCACCTAGGGATCAGTTAAGAAATCACTACTTGTGAGTTTCATAACATCCCATCATCGGACGATTTGTTTAATTATTTAAATTTTAAATATATTTATTATTATTTTTTTTAACAATAAAATAGATTACATACTTCATATTTTTCGAATTATATTAACTAATATTTAATTTCATGTTTTTCAAACAAATTATTAAAATATATTAATTAACAATAATATTTAAAAAAGTAAACAAAATAATTAAATAAATGAGTAGCATAATGAAGTAAATAGAAAAAGGAAGGAATTATACCTAAATAATTTGGGTTAAAAACCCAAAAAGAGCTCCAAAATCAAGCCCAAAAAGTGTGGGCCTAGCAGCCTTCTAAGTGGCCCAAAGCAGGTGGCAGACCGGGTCGGGCGCGCGGGTCGTCAAACGGGTCGGGCACGCGCACGCGGGTCGTGGGAAGGAGGTGGAGCCGGGTCGGACGCGTGATCCCGGGTCGGGTCACCTGGGCGTGCGGGTCTTCCTTCCTCCGCGGGTCAGGCGCGCGGACCCGGGTCGGGTCCGGGTCCACGCGCGGATCCTGTAGGTTTTTTTTTTTCAACTATAAATAGGCCTCTTTTTTTTTCTACTTCATTTTTCCTTCTTTTTCCACAAAAAAAAACAAGAGCCTTTGAAGCTCTCTGCCGGCCAGGCGATTTCCGGCGCTGCCGGACCGTCGTCTGTCGCCACCGGCCGCCGTTCGCCAGCGACGAAAACCAAAAAGGTTTCCCCTTTCCTAAGCCCTTTTACCTCCTCTACCCAAATCCAGCCTCTGTTTTGCCAAAAACCATTCCTAACCCCACGAATCTGACCAAGACCGAAACCTCCTCCACCTTTTTTTATTTTTGTTTCCTTCTTGTTTTTTGTGATTGATGGTTTTTTGTTTGTGTTTTGTGGTTGTTGTTGTTTGTGTTTTTGCAGGTGGGGGCTTAGATCTAGGGTTTTAGGTTTCGATTTGGTGAGGGGAAGCTGGGTCTCGTTTTTTCGGAATTTTTGGTGATGGTAGTGTTAGGGGTTATGATGGTGGTGGTTCAGGGGTTTCGGTTTTAGGTTAAGGTTTCCAGATCTGGGTTGGGGACTTGGTTTTCAGGTATTGATGGTTGATGGCTGGTGGTTGCTTGACAGGTTCTCGGTGGTTTGTGGCTGTGGGTAGACTGGTTGTTGGTGAGGGCTGAGTGTGTGTTTAGGGGTTTCGGTGGGGCGAGGATGGTGAAGATGATGCTCCGGTTCCCTCCCCCCGAATCCTCTCTGTCGATGGTGATGGTTTTTAGAGGGACTGGTATAGGGCTTGGGGAACGGTGGCTGGTAGGAGTAGCTGGTGGCCGGCGGTGATGGGATGGGTGACAGGGTTGATGGACTGATTAGACCAAAAAAATAAAATAAAATAAAATATAAATATAAATATAAATAATAATATAAATAATACTAAAAGTAATAATAATAATAATATAAATAAATAATAATAATAGTAATAATAACAAAAATGGACAAAATTAGGTGTCAACAGCTGCCCCTCTTTGCTCATTGCTGAGGATCAGGAATAGAGCAAAGACAATTGACAATAATTTTGTCCGGCTTATGACTCATTTCTATGCTTTTCTCTCTCTTTTTTTCTTTCTTTCTTCTCGTTCTTCCTTTTTTTTCTTTTTTTCTTTTTTTTTCTTTCTCTTTTTTCTTCTTCTTTTTTTTGTATGCGCTCCTCTTGCAGCAGAGGCGATGAAACTTTAAATTTAAATCATCCATTTTTGTTTGTTTGTTTTTTTGTTTTGTTTTGTTTTGTTTTTTTTTTTAAATGTGCTCCTCTTGCAGCAGAGGCGATGAAACTTTAAATTCCTTTCTGAAAATGTGCTCCTCTTGCAACAGAGGCAATGAAACTTTAAATTCTTCTTAAAATGTGCTCCTCTTGCAACAGAGGCAATGAAACTTTAAATATTTTGCCCGGAGGTCTTAGATTTGGTGCCTGGAGGACTTAAACTTCTTTTTTTCTGAAAAGTGCTCATCTTGCAGCAGAGGCATTGAAACTTTAAAAATGAAAGATTTCACATTCAAAGATCTAGGAATTCACATCTAGAAATTTTGTCTCAAGAATTCACATCCGAGTGTTTGTTTCGGGAATTCACATCCGAAAATTCGACTTGGGGATTCACACCCAAACGTCCAGGAATTCTCATATGGATAATTTATATCGGGAATTTCTCGTCTGATTGTTGATTTCGGGAATTCACATCCGAAAGTCTAGGTATTCACATCTGAATAATTTGTTTCGGGGATTCACGTCCGAACATCTAGGAATTCTCATCTAGATAATTTATATCGGGAATTTTTCGTCCGATTGTTGATTTCGGGAATTCACATCCGAAAGTCCAGGTATTCACATCTGAATAATTTGTTTCGGGGATTCACGTCCGAACATCTAGGAATTCTCATCTAGATAATTTATATCGGGAATTTTTCGTCCGATTGTTGATTTCGGGAATTCACATCCGAAAAGTTGACTTGGGGATTCACACCCAAAAATTTGACTTGGGGATTCACACCCAAAAATTGACTTGGGGATTCACACCCAAACGTCCAGGAATTCTCATCTGGAGAATTTATATCGAGAATTTCTCGTCCGATTGTTGGTTTCGGGAATTCACATCCGAAAAATGTGACTTGGGGATTCACACCAAAAAATTCAGGTATTCTCATCTGGATAATTTATATCGGGAATTTCTCGTCCGAAAATCTAGGAATTCACTTCTAGAAATTTTCTTTCGGGAATTCTCATCCGAAAATCTAGGAATTCACTTCTAGAAATTTTCTTTGGGCATTCGTATCCGAATGGTGGTTTCGGGAATTTCACGTCCGAAAATTTGACTGGGTGATTCACACCCAAAAGTCCAGGAATTTTCATCTGGATAATTTATATCGGGAATTTCCCGTCCGATTGTTGGTTTCAGGAATTCACATCCAAAAATCTAGTAAATTTCTCATACTTCATGGTTTTTTCTTTTTCTAAAAAAAAATTTATTTCATCTTAATTTATTATAGAATTCAAAGTTCATCATCTTAAAATCCAAATTTTTGCTTGAAAATTCTTGAAAATCATGTTTCCCAAAATTCCACTCAACTTAAAATTAAAAATTTTCTTACCCAAGGTTAAAATTTTTTCATTTCTTTCCTAGGTGCATGTAATGAATGCAATGCAAAGGTTGTTAAAAAAAATCATGCAAAAATGATGGTAACAAGGTTCACCAGACCACCCCTTCCGTCATCTTACCTTTCATTCTTAAAACTGATTCCACAATCTCCACTGTTTTTCTTTCATTCTTCACTACCTAATCAACTCTAGTATATTCCAATTAGAGACTTCAAGCATTGATATACTTCATTATCATCTCAATTCTCATTTGCCCCATATCTTCCCAAAAGTTTGGTAATGTATGAATTTTCATGAATAGTGCTATTCATTTATTTTTCATCATTTCAGTTTCATAACAAATGCAATGTCATCACATTTTCTTGATTTTTTATTGGTATGAAACGGGATAAAAATCAAAGGAGGGGTGTTTACGATGAAAGGGATAGAAATAGTTTTGTCAAAGAGCAAGGCAACTTGAAGGAAAGAAAAGGCAACAATTTTCAAACAACAAATATTCAATCAGTCTTGATAGAAAATTTGGGATTCTTTCTCTAACAAATCTATTTCCTTGATGTCCTTAATCTTTTGAGTTAATTGTGTTGAGATTAACCCCTATTTGACAAAATGTTTCCACCATGAAAATTTAAGGCAGAGATCTCCTCTACTTGCTAACTTGATCCTCCATCCTTATTTGACTCGAACCGCCCTTTTCGGGTTTTCGATTTGAGTCATTATTTTTCTTTTTCTCTTTTTTTTATCATTTTTTCTTCTTTTTTTCTCTTTTTTTTTTGTCATTTTTTTCACCCTCTTTTTTTTTTATCATTTTTATTCATCCTCAACATCCTCATTACGGTCCACTATCAAGGAATCACAATCTTCACGCAATTTCTTGGCCCAGTGTATGGTCCTTCGACTCAAATATTCACATTTGATCAAAATGGACTTTTAAGGCACGTAATGTAGGCTAAGGTGAGGGGTTATGAAAGAAAGGATATAACAGGCCTAAAATTTGTGTTTTAAAGGGTTATAAACCAAAGGATCATTTTTTAATACATGACTCATTTAGGCACTTTGCCCCATTCTTCATCCATTCTTTTTCATTCTAATTCCATTTTCTATTTTTCACCTTTTTTCATAAATAACTTTAAAATGTAAAGGGGTTTTCTTTTATTTGCCCCTTAAATTCTTTCATAGATTTCAAATGAACAAACTTCTTTCTTTTTCTTCCCCCCCCCCTTTTTTTTTTTTTACTTTGCTCTGCCCCCCAATGTGGAGGGTGATCCTTGGTGGGTTTCTTAAAAAACAAAACAAACATAATAGGCTCAAAGGGGTTAGCAATGGATGATTTTCTTACAGTGAAATGTAGGTGAAAGATGGCCATTCTTCCTTTCAAATGTGAAAACTTTTATCAAAGGATCATTTATTGAGCAGACACCAACTCGCGGAACCATCTGGTACAAAATTGCATGTCAACTCCCACCTTCTCTATATACGAATCATATTTTCATTGCAATATTCATGCTAAGATTTTGGACAAGGTTATCAACACGAATAGAGCTTTGGTAGAGTTCCAATCCCAAATTTATTATCAACATTGATATCATATTTATTGTTTAAAAATAAAAAATGGAAGAAATGTGGTGAGGTATATAAAGGATAAAGCCAAATTTGAATCGAGGAAGAGAGAGAAATGTGACGAAAATGCATATGCTACTTCATTAAGATGATAAAAGATAAATGAAAGTCTATACATAAAAAGCCATTAAAGTTGGGCCATAACTTTAACCAAAAACAACTTCACATCATCATGGATGACCCATCAAAAGGATCCCTTTTCTAGTTATACCCTGGCATGGTTGGGCGAGAGATTAACATTCGATCATTCCATCGTCTCAAGATTCAATAAGCCTTTTCTGATCAAACTTTGCACCTTACGCTTAAAAGCAAGACAGCTTTCTATCGAGTGACCCCAGTTTCCATTATGATATTCACATCGAGCATCAGGGTTGTACCACTCTGGATATGGAGGCTCCAAAGGTTTTAGCGGGATTGGGGTAACAAGTTGGTTCTCGACAAGGTATTGGAATATTTCAGTGTAGGACCAAGGGACTGGATCAATGTCGGTCCTTCTTCGTTTGTTTCGAGATCCTCTTTGGTTATTTTGGGTAGGCATGGGTGTCTGGAAACCCATTTGCCAACTAGACTGCGGGATTGGCTGATGGGTATTTAAGCCTGGAGAGGTATTATTTGTGATGGGGTAGTGGGTTTGGTACATGGGATAAGGATGATATGGAGCAAAGTCTCCCACATGTTGCCCCTCATAATTCATAGCATAAACATCTTCTTCATTCCCCGATGTATCACCTCTTCTTGTATTCATGGCATCATCCCCTACAAGCTTGCCACTGTTGATTGCATTCTCTATTATTTCGCCAGAAATTACCATATCTGCAAAATTCTTGGTGGCATTACCGACCATCATTTCATAAAACGGTGCCGGGAGTGTGTTGACAAACAAGATGGTGGTTTCTTTCTCTGTGAGAGGCGGTTGGACCTGGGCAGCTACATCCCTCCATCTTCGAGCATATTCTTTAAAGCTCTCCTCATGTTTCTTGCTCATGCCTTGTAAAGATAGGCGGTCTGGTACCAAGTCTTCAATGTGCTTGTACTGAGCGATAAATGCTCGAGCCAAATCTTTCCATGAGCGAATATGGGCTCGATCTAGTTGGGTGTACCACCTGGCAGCTGATCCGGTAAGACTGTCTTGAAATATATGCACCAATAATTCATCATTCTGAGCATAGGCAGCCATTTTTTGACAGTACATCTTAATATGACTTGTCGGGCATTTGGTTCCATCATACCTTTCAAATTCTGGAACCTTGAACTTTGGTGGGATAACTACACCTGGTACCAAACAAAGCTCGCTTGCATCTAAAGAGCCATATAAATCCATCCCTTCGATAGCTCGTAATCTTTCTTCAAGGAGATCAAACTTGGTTTGAGACTTTAAATTCTCTGTCGCTGTTGATACACTCATCTTCAATTTCCTTTGTTCTTTAGGATCATCTGAATTATGGACAGAGATTGGGTCTGATGGGTTCCTGCTGGGGTTTGGATTGTCATACCCTGAAAATGGTGTATGCTGTGAAGTATAGACTTGGGGTGGAATGGGACTATGTGGATATGGACATCCACCATCTTGTGCCCGCCTTTCTTGGGTAGTTGCTTCCTGCAATGGCTCCTTTCCTCTACTCATCTTGGTCATCATCTCCATCATTGCAATCAACTGCCCCTTCATCTCTTCTTGCGCCTTTTCTATTTTCTCCATTCGGCTAGCCTGTCCTTCTTCCATGGTCTAAGCTTGTGAGAGTCCTGAATTGCTTTGTAATCTTTGATGGTCGAGAGGCCTTGAACCTTATTACCACAATTTTCTAATTAGAAAAACCTTATCTTATTTCTTTAAAAAAATTTTGGAACAAACAAATTTTTTCTTCTTTTTTCTCGAAAAATGAAAAGTATTAACATATTTACTGAAGTATAACAAGCGTATGATGTGAATTTTATGAAAATCATGCTATTTGTATATGTATGCAAATGACATGTATGATAGAAATTTATGAAATGGAACAATTTTTCTTCTCTTTTTCTCCTTTTTTTTTTAAATTTTTCTCTCTTCTTTTTTTTTTCTCTCTTTTTTGATTTTGTTAGTTTGCATAACTTTCTTGATTTTACATGTCGGGTATTTGTGCCTTCACCTTAACCAAATCTTAGGGAAGAATAATTTCAAGGAAAATAATCAATCAATAGCACATGTATACAAATTTGATAAAAAGAAAATTGAAAGAATAAACAAATTCAAAATTGTAAAAAAACTTAGTCTAGTTTCTCAAAGACTTTTCTGCGAAATGTGATGCAACAATGCAAAATGCATACCGAATTTCGAACTGAAATTTGCCCCTTACTTATCATATTCACTTATTAACTTAAGAGGTTAAGTCCGAAACAAGCAAGAGGAATTGAAGAATAACCTTGAACCATACCAAACTTGTTTCAAAACTCCCTCTCTTTTTCCCTTGTTTTTAATTTTCTATGAGAAAGAACATATTCTTTTTTTTTTTTTTATGAAATGTTATGTAAAATGTACGATAACAAGGCATGATGAAGGACATGTTTATGTAATTTATACACAATGCAGTGATAATGAAGATCAAATTTTGTTTTATTTCACCTAACTTTCATGATTCTAAAATGCAAATGACATGACTATCAACATATATATACACAATGATGATGAAATGAATTAAAATCATATATGTCCCTAACATGCTTGAGAAAGATGAATTTTCTTTATTTTTTTCTTGTCAACTTATTCTTTGAAAATTCTACACAGGAAAGTCAATTATTCATCTCTTTTTTTTTTACTTCAAAAAGAAAAAAAAAATTCATTCATTCTTTCATTCTATTCTAACTCATTTTTGAAGAGATATTAATTCATTTCCTACTCAAAATCCCTTTCACTTTTCTTTTTTATACCTTTATCTTAAGAAATTCTTCCAAGAATAATAAAGAATAAAGAATTTGTTTTTTTTTTTTTAAAAAAATTTTAAAAACTTAATTGAATTTCTTCTTATTATTTTTAGTGAAAAGAGACCCTTTTTTGTTTAACAAATTTTCCATTTTTGTTGTAAAAAGAAAAGTTTATCCACATTTTATCATTTCATATTTTTATTTTCAAGAAAGAAAAATAAAAGAAATTAAAACCCTTTTTTTTTGTATATAAACATCTTATGACTAAATATACATAAAACTTCTTTTTCTTCCTCTTGTTTTGGAGAATGTACTTTTATTAGTTCCTATTTTAATGAACCTATTTTCAAAACAAAATTCCCCTTTAAAAAAGGAATAAAGAATTATTTGCATCTTTTAAAAAAGGTTGCATATTTGTTCTATTATTTTTATCACACATCTTTATTCTTTTCAAAAATAAATGGATTTCTTTTTTTAGACAAAATCTTTTCCAAAGAAAATATATTTTTTCATTTTTATTTTTCAAAATTTTTTTTAAAGACAAATAAAAGACTTAAATTATATACAATTCAACCCAAAATCAATAGTGCCTTTATTATATATATGAGAAAAGGGTCGAATAGGTTCCCTCGTGTCCTAATTTTGGATAATTTCTACCAAAATTGGGCATGGCTCTATCTAAGGCTAGCCTCTTAGGTTCCTTTACATGTTGGGTTGGGATATGAATATCTAAAGGTTCCCAAATTATACCTCACTGTCGTCCACACTAGACTAGTAAGATTTAATTTGAGTGGGAGTATTTCGATTGCCATTGCGGAGGTGATTACCTCACGAGAGCAAAGGTACTCTACTCCCTCCTAAGAAGGACGGAACTCGGGTATAGAGCTCATGTTATGCAAATGCAAGTGCAAGTGTGTGTATGAGGGAATACATCCAACATTTATCATACCATAATCCCTATCCTAGATGCCCCATAATTATTAGCAATAATATATACAAGATAAAGAATGCCATAAAATAAACATAATAACTTATTCACACAAATGCAACAAATTATTTAAAATTAAAGAAATTAAATTTAAATATTAATCAAGACCTTTAAATTAAAACTTAGGATAACACATGATTAATAAATGGCTTGACCCTCAAAAAGCGTCCCCAGCGGAGTCGCCAAGCTGTCGTAACGGCTTCGCGCTCGACGATTTTCGGAAAAGCGTTTAAAAACAAAAATGGGAGTCGCCACCAATCTTTTTTGACTAGGTGTGATTGGCCACCTGAAAACGTTTATCTTTTCAACAAAATCTCAAAATTAATTAAGTTTCATTAAAAAGATAATCTTTTGGTCTGCGAAACAAAAATTGGGTTCGGGGGTACGGTTACGCGTGGGGAAGGATTAGCACCCCCACGACGCCCGTTAAAAAACGGTACCATAATAATCATGTGTTATCCTTTAATTTTAATAAAATGGTCTTGAATTAATATTTAAAAATAATTCTTATTTCATTGCAATCAATTTTATTCTTTTTATTCAAAGTTATTTTTTTTTATTTGTAAAAATCTTTTTGTTTTATTTTTTTTAAAAAGGTTAAATTTTATTTTTCAAAAGTAAATGTGAACCTATTTGTATTGAAAATATTAAATCAAATATCCCAATACTCTGGTAACATTTGAAATAATTTTCCTCACCTAGAGATTTCTTAAGAATCACTACTTGTGAGTTCTATAGAATCTCATCATCGGAAGATTCACACTCGTTTCGAAAATTATTATGAATGCACATGATGCAAACAGATAAAAAATGATGCAAATGAAACTTTAAAAGAAATTTTTATTTATTTTGATTTTATTGATGAAACTCTTGATATTGAGAAATTTGGCTAAATATCCCAATACTCTGGTAACATTTAGCTAATTCCTCTCACCTAGGGATCAGTTAAGAAATCACTACTTGTGAGTTTCATAACATCCCATCATCGGACGATTTGTTTAATTATTTAAATTTTAAATATATTTATTATTATTTTTTTTAACAATAAAATAGATTACATACTTCATATTTTTCGAATTATATTAACTAATATTTAATTTCATGTTTTTCAAACAAATTATTAAAATATATTAATTAACAATAATATTTAAAAAAGTAAACAAAATAATTAAATAAATGAGTAGCATAATGAAGTAAATAGAAAAAGGAAGGAATTATACCTAAATAATTTGGGTTAAAAACCCAAAAAGAGCCCCAAAATCAAGCCCAAAAAGTGTGGGCCTAGCAGCCTTCTAAGTGGCCCAAAGCAGGTGGCAGACCGGGTCGGGCGCGCGGGTCGTCAAACGGGTCGGGCACGCGCACGCGGGTCGTGGGAAGGAGGTGGAGCCGGGTCGGACGCGTGATCCCGGGTCGGGTCACCTGGGCGTGCGGGTCTTCCTTCCTCCGCGGGTCAGGCGCGCGGACCCGGGTCGGGTCCGGGTCCACGCGCGGATCCTGTAGGTTTTTTTTTTTTCAACTATAAATAGGCCTCTTTTTTTTTTTCTACTTCATTTTTCCTTCTTTTTCCACAAAAAAAAAACAAGAGCCTTTGAAGCTCTCTGCCGGCCAGGCGATTTCCGGCACTGCCGGACCGCCGTCTGTCGCCACCGGCCGCCGTTCGCCGGCGACGAAAACCAAAAAGGTTTCCCCTTTCCTAAGCCCTTTTACCTCCTCTACCCAAATCCAGCCTCTGTTTTGCCAAAAACCATTCCTAACCCCACGAATCTGACCAAGACCGAAACCTCCTCCACCTTTTTTTATTTTTGTTTCCTTCTTGTTTTTTGTGATTGATGGTTTTTTGTTTGTGTTTTGTGGTTGTTGTTGTTTGTGTTTTTGCAGGTGGGGGCTTAGATCTAGGGTTTTAGGTTTCGATTTGGTGAGGGGAAGCTGGGTCTCGTTTTTTCGGAATTTTTGGTGATGGTAGTGTTAGGGGTTATGATGGTGGTGGTTCAGGGGTTTCGGTTTTAGGTTAAGGTTTCCAGATCTGGGTTGGGGACTTGGTTTTCAGGTATTGATGGTTGATGGCTGGTGGTTGCTTGACAGGTTCTCGGTGGTTTGTGGCTGTGGGTAGACTGGTTGTTGGTGAGGGCTGAGTGTGTGTTTAGGGGTTTCGGTGGGGCGAGGATGGTGAAGATGATGCTCCGGTTCCCTCCCCCCGAATCCTCTCTGTCGATGGTGATGGTTTTTAGAGGGACTGGTATAGGGCTTGGGGAACGGTGGCTGGTAGGAGTAGCTGGTGGCCGGCGGTGATGGGATGGGTGACAGGGTTGATGGACTGATTAGACCAAAAAAATAAAATAAAATAAAATATAAATATAAATATAAATAATAATATAAATAATACTAAAAGTAATAATAATAATAATATAAATAAATAATAATAATAGTAATAATAACAAAAATGGACAAAATTAGGTGTCAACAGGTCTTCAAGAGAAAGATTGACATGGATAGCAATGTAAAAATGTACAAAGCTAGGCTGATAGCTAAAGGTTACAAACAAATGGAAGGTATTGATTATGAGGAAACCTTCTCACCAATCACTATGGTTAAATCTATTTGCATCGTACTTGCTATAGTTGCATACCATAATTATAAAGTCTAGCAAATTGATGTGAAAACTGCATTCCTAATGGGAATCTCCAAGATGAGGTGTACATGACACAGCCTAAAGGGTTTTCATTCAAGGGTAATGCTAATTGTTGGTATAAGGGTATGCCCTATAGCCAATTCGAATATTTTTAGTTTTGAATATTTGAACATTTATTGTTTTGAAACAATTATTTAATATAAATATTATTCTTTATCTACTAAGTATATTGATTTCAACTATTAATACTTGCTTATGATAAGGCCTTTAAGAAAAATATACTTTGCAAGTGAAATTATAATGTGGTTATAATTATGATATTCTTATTGCATAAAGTATAATATTTCTAAAATTGTTCCTGGTCAAGCATTGTCAAGAAAAAGGATACTGATAAATGCTATTGAGACCGTTATAGTGTTATGCCTTTACTTTGAGAAAGTAAGAAGTTGATCTCGTAACTTGAAACATTGATATGCTTAGACTAACATTGTAGGTGCTTGTTATCACCCAACTTCATCTTAACAATGACCTTTATATTATATATATACACATCTCTCTCTCTCTCTATATATATATATAAAATTCTTAAGCAATCACACCTTCCGTTCATCACACTCCATGTATAAATGGCCGACAGCTTCAACCTTTCAACTTTCAGGTTTCAGCTTCAAACATAGCTATTTCATGCCTTGTTCTTTCTCTCATTCAGGTACTTTACCCGAAGAAGACAACCCTGCTTTTTGGCCGAGAAAGGCACCAAATGCTAGTGTAAGTTTAACCTTTCTTCCTTCCCTATTTCCCTTTCCTTTCCACCTCACTCGGCTTCAAGACGGCCCACCCCTAAAGCTCCCCTGTTTTGCATTAATAGCTAAAAATCTAAAAAAATCAATGGTATTAGAAGGGTTAAAAATCTAAAAAAATCAATGGTATTAGAAGGGTTCTATTCGCACCTTATTTGATACTAAACACACCCTAAATTAGTAAACATTTTTTATTACAAAAAAATCTTTATACAAAATGACTATTTTATCCATATATTCAATAATTTTTATTTTTTTTTCAATTTTTCTATTTAAAAAAAATACAAAAAAAACTGAGTTTCAAACTCCCACAATCTACCACTGGGAGCAACGAAGGGTTTTTTTTTTAGCCAAGATGTTCATATGCAGGATGAAGATGAAGATGAAAATGGTGGTTCTTTTGGCTGTAAGGTTGCTGGCGACATGAAGATGACGCTGATGGGATGAATTTCAATAGTAAAGTCATGGACGGTGGCAGCGTCTTGGTAGTAAACTAGCGCAGGAAGGATTTTTTGGCAGAACCGACAGCAGCTTACGGTGAGGAGTGGTGACTAGGCAGCAGTGGTAGTGATGATGCGATGAAGATGATGGTGATTTTTTTGTATAACAGGAAGATGCAAGGTAGTCTTGCTGGGGTGATGGCTTGTGTGAAGGAGATAGTGCAAAGGAAAACGATGAAGAAGGAGTTTATGTAGAGAGATTTGCATTTAAATGCAGGCAGAGGATGATGGTGTTGCAAACCAGCACCAAACATTTAGAATTTTTCAGAAAAAAATTATAGAGTTAGGGTGGGTTTGAAGAGGGTTGAGAATATTTTAAGAATGAAATTAAGTATTTCATGGTGTGGTAGTAAGAATGAAAGGAGAGATTTGAGTCCATAAAAAAAAAAAGAGAGATTTGAGGAATAAGGTTTTTTTAATATATAGGGTGTATGTAGTAATAAATAAAATGTGAATAGAATTACTCGTACTATTAATATTTAGAACAAATTATTTTGAGAAAAAAAAAAAGAAAGGTTACTTTCAAAAAGAACAAAGTTGAGTGCCACGTGGGCACCGCAATTAAACTTCATTTCTTAGAAAATTTTTCTATAAAAACTAATAAAGACGACATGTGACAGTCATCAATGGATTTAAAAAATATAATATAATAAATAATAAATTATATATAAAAATTAAAAAAAAAAACTTAAAAGACTGAAAGTCAAGAAAAAGAAGGGTGAAGTGTCACGTTGATACCCCCCACCATCTTCCTTTTCTTCTAAATTTTATGTAGTGGATTTGGTTAAATCGTTTTATATGAAACAAAAATCCAAAAGCTGGTTAAGTCGAGCAACCACAATTAGTTTTTTATGAGTAATGAAAATATTTGAATATTTAAATCAAAATTTGGTGCATAGAAACCAGAGTCAAACTTAAATTTGCGATTACATCACCGTTGCACAGATTTAGGCACCATTTTACGAACAAATCAAAATAGCTGTTAGTTAAAGGGATCTTTTCATCCTTTCCAGCAGAGAATGTAGTTCTAAATTTTTCAATTTTATTTTATATTTTCTACCTTTAAATTGTCCCACAAAAATTTAAAACATTTTTCTAGAAGATATCATTATCACCTTCTCATAAAATATTACATATAAAAGAAAATTATCAAATAAGATAATAGATTTAAAATTATTATTCATTATTATAGTATCAAAATATATTTATTAAAAAATAACAATTTTAAATTCTTTAAAGAGGAAAAGAAGTGTCATTTTTGCTTCATATCTTAAAATTTAACTTAAAATCAAAGAAAAATGAAATAATTTTAAAAATTTTATTTTCTTTCCACTAAATATATTTTCTTACGATATCCAAGAGTAATAATTCTTGATCCATTCTCTAATTTTATTTTCTTTGTTTATTTTTATTACATTTTATCTCCCTAATATTTAAAATATTTTTTAAAAAATTAAATTATATTAAAAATTAAATTACATTTTATCTCCCTAATATTTAAAATATTTATCTCCCTAATATTTAAAATATTTTTTAAAAAAATTATAAGTTAAAAATAAATTAAATTATATTAAAAATAATTATATTAAAAATAAAGTTAAATTTTTTAATAAAATATGTCCAAATAATTTTAACTCTCATGTAGTTGAAATTTATTTTCTAAAATTAAAAAACTTTTATTTATTAAAGGTGATAATTAATAATGTTCATATTTTAGCTATAGTTTTAAGGATTTATACATGATGCATTAACAGTATATAGTTTTTATATATTGTCAATGCACTAGAGGTTGACATCTAATCAATAAACTCTTATGAGCAAATTAAAAAAATTTATTTATATTTACTTTTAAGGGCTTGATATATTTTTTAATTTGCTAATTGATGAGGTGTCAACTTCTGATGCATTGACAGTGTATAGTTTCTATACACTGTTAGTGCATCATACACAAACCCTAGTTTTAATCTTAAATAGTAAGAGAATTACTAATTTGCTAAATGGTATTGAGTAAATTACTTCTAATATTTCATTGAGAGATCAAAGTAATAAAAGAGGTCCTATTAGGATACAAATTAAATAGAACCATGACACATTTATGGGTTGTGGCCCAGTTGGTAACGCAGGTTGAGTTTGTGAGAAGAGTTCTCGGGTTTGACTCCAACTAAAAACCTTTGGGAAGGGGTGAAGAGCCTTAATTGTGACTAAATTCCGAACATGATTAGTCTCAAATCGATAAAACAGACGAAGATACTTATAATTTACACAAAAAATAGAACCATGACACAGTGGATAGGCAACTTTTTGCCTGATGGTACCGATGATTGTGAAACAAACGTTTGGAGAGCATCGCAGCACGGTGAGAAAAGATTCCCATCGTATGGCTCTCCAAAATTTGGACAAGACCCCAACTCCGATTGTATTTGTGTTTTTACAAATTTGGCCTTTTCTTTAAGTAAATTTTAATATTTTTAATTTTATTGTTTTTACTTAAAAATTTTATCTATTTATTTTAATTTTCAAGATTTAAAGGTTTTAAATTATTTATTTATTTAATATAATAAATAAAGTAATATAATTATATATTTAAATAAACATATAAAATAAATTTAAAATTTTAAATGTTAAATAATGTTAAAATATACATAAAAATAAGCTTCATATATTTAATAATAAAATTATTATCTGATGTAAATATCATTTTAGTAATTGTTAATTTATTAAAAAATTTATTTGATATATAATCATTTTCAATAAATTTTAGACTTTTATTAAATTTTAAAAATATCAAACATATACTATAAATTTTATTATATGAAAAATTTTTAATTTAGTGTCCTTGATGCTCATTTGCTCTTCTACCTACACTTTACCTCACCGTTAGTCCATTATCACTGTGTTTGCATCCAAACATTAATCTCATCAATGATTTTAATTTCAGTAATATAGTATACAATCTTATAGCTACAGTAACTAATTTTATCACTAACATTATTTTCAATGCCACTGGAACCTATTTCACTGCCCATCCAAATAGATTCTAAGTTAATGGTGTTAGATTTTCATAATTTAGAAAGTTTCAAATTATGATGGTAATAATTTATAAAAAGTAGTTCTTTGGATTATTAATTAATATTTATTTCTGTTTGGTTTAATTGTTAAAAATTATTTGGTTATGTATCAATTTCTTTTTTTTAATAAATTCTAGCTTTGCTTATAATAGAATTTAATTTTATATCTTTTCATAAAAATTATACATATATATGAAATAAAATTTAAATAAGAATATAAATAAATAAAATCAAGATAATGAACTCAAAATTATTACTCTTTGCCATCATACTAAAAATTATTTCTTAAAAAGAAAATAGAAAAATTTCAAATTATTCAAAAAAGAAATTATCATTTTTGTTCCTAATTTTAAGTTAAAATTTTAAAGTTATGAGCAAAATTATACTTTTGTTTCATTCTTAAAATTTTAAAAATTTTATTCTCTTTTTAATAAATACTTTTTAGTATGGTAAAAAAGAATAATAATTTTAGATCCAATATCTTATTTTATAATTTTCTTTTATTTTACGAGAAGACAATAATGATACTTTTTTAAAAAATTTAGAACTTGCATGGAACAATTAAATGATTTTACCCCAATGAAAAGTTTGAGACTAGAGATACATTTTACCCCAAGGCCAATAATTCAAAATAAGTAAATAAAACAATAAAGGCTCCTGTCGTAACGATTTTCGTTCGGGGACTCGATCGCTAGACGATTTTGAAAAAAAAACACAAAGAGGAGTCGCCACCAATCTTTTTTGACTAGGTGTGATTGGTCACCTAAAATTATTTATCTTTTTAATAAAATCTTAAAATTAATTAAGTTTTATCAAAAAAAATAATTTTTGGTCTACGAAAACAAAGTTTGGGTTCGGGAGTTCGGTTACGCGTGGAGAAGGATTAGCACCCCCACAACGCCCGTTAAAAAAACGGTACCACTTAATCATGCCTTATCTTTTGATCTTAATAAAATGATCTTAATTAAATATTTAAAAAGAACTCCATTTATTTGAAACCATTTTTATTATTTGTTATTTGAAATATTAAAATTTATTTTTATTTATGTTAAATTTTATTTTTTTTATTTAAAATAAATGAGAATCTTTTGTATTGAAAATTATTCCGAAATACCCCAATACTTATGGTAGCAATTTGGATAATTTTCTCACCTAAGGATTTTATTAAGAATCGCTACTTGCGATTTCTATAAAATCCCATCCTCGGGATATTCACACTTATTTTGAAATTTCATGGATGCAAATGATGCAATCAAAATATAGATGATGCACATGAGAAATCCATTATTTCATTTTATTATTTCTTAATTCATTTATACTTATATTATTATTTTTCAATTTATATATATTTATAAAATCTTGTTTTTATTGAAAAATCATACTAAATATTCCAACACGCTGGTAATATTTAGTATATTTCTCTCACCTAGAGATCAGTTAGGAATCACTACTTGTGAATTCCATAACATCTCATCATCGGAAAATCTTATACTTTTTATTTAATTTTTAATTGTTTTATTATCATTTATTTCCGAAGGTTAATTGTAACAATTTAGTACTCTTATTTATTTGTTTAAAAATTTTATTTATTTATTATTTGTTTATTAATAATAATTTATTTCGTCGAACTAAAATTACTTGAATACCTCAATACGCTGGTAACATTCAAATATTTTATTTCGACCCTAAGGATTATCAAAGAATCACTACTTGTGATTTCTAAGAAATCCTATCATAGGATATTCTTTTAAATTTATATTTTATTTATTTATTTATAATTCATATTTATATTTATATATTTGTTCATTTTAAATTTTATATTTCATTAATTTTTTTTATTTTTTATATTAATTTATTTAAAGAATTTTGAAATCGAGATGAAACCAATTAAATGTTCCAATACGCTGGTAACATTTAAGGATTTTATCTCGATCCTAAGGATTATCAAAGAATCGCTACTTGCGATTTCTAAGAAATCCCATCATCGGATATTTAAAATTTGTTATTAAAATTTATATCTACATTTATTTTAATTTTTATTTATTTATTTTTTTACCTTTTTATTTATTTTATTTCTATAATTTTATTTTCATCTTATAAGTTTTTAAATTAATTATAGTCCTGAATTTACTTTATAAACACTAATCCTAATATACTATACTAAATCATGCAATTCTTGAATCACACTATGTATATATGTAAAAACTATTACTATCGTACATAAAAAAAAACAATCAGTTAAATTATATAATAAACTAAACTAATAAGATATGAATACAAAATATTAAAGAAAAATATTAGATACAGTAAGACAAGAAAATAAATGAAATGATAAGAATAGTTTGATTGAATCACGTGAATAAGCAAATGCTATAACAAACCTCCTTAGTTCTTTACCTGCCAGCCAATAACGTTGCAGCCCTTTCTATTTCTTCCTTGTTCTTCCTTTTCTTTCTATTCTTTTTATTCCTGTTTCTTTGTTCAGGCAGCCACTTTCCTTCGATTTTCTTTGCAGCGACAACTAGGTGGGAGCAGCAGCTTAGATGATGGTTCGGTAAAGATGACGATGAGTAGTGCAGCAAGCGGTGCTATAAAGGGCACGGGTTTCTGGAAGGTGTTGGGGGGCTGGACTTTGCTGCAAGCTTATTCTCTCTTCTTGTTCGACTAACGAGCAGGCAGCAACTCAGACAGCAAGCAGCAGCAACGGGGATGATGCACAGCAGAGAAGAACAGTAGCTTGTGGCGTTTGTGTACCGTGACAGCAGCAGGTAGAACAGCAGCTTTGAGATGCAGGAACGAATGGCTATAGCATGCAGGAATATCGTGTAAATGATGACACTTTACTGGAGCCAAACAAGGCAGCAACGATGATAGCACAACTCTAGAGCAGAACCGCAGCGGAACGGGTATGAATTAGCAGAGGCCGGAGGTGGGCCTGTGAAGGCAGGAAGCTAAACGACGATGGTACAGCGTACTAGATGCGAAGAAGACAGAGAACAATATAGTGGTCGTGGCTGAAAGTGGAAATGATGGAAGAACGGTGAGCAACAACTAGAAGCCGGAGGCGATGGGTTCAGCTGTTAGCACAACAGACAACGTGGTGCAGAGGTTAGGCACAGGGAAGTGGTGATGAGAAGGCTCAATGACGATGGTGATGGAGGCAGCAAGGAATGGTGATTCGGTTATGATGGTGACAAGTAGAGAGTAGGTTGGCGGTGCTTGGTACAGGCGTGAATGGAGGATGAAAAAAATGATGATGGCGTGGGCTGTTCAGGAAGTTGAGTTGAAGATCGCCAGGACAGGGATGGTAGGGGAGGAAAAAAATGATAATAGTGCCACAAGCTAGGTTGGAAGATGACGATGGTGGAGGCGGCCACCAGTAGAAAGGTTTTTTTTTTTTAAGGTTTTCTCCCTAGGGTTTTCTCTCTAGGGTTCCTCCTCTGTTCTCCTCTTTTTTTAGGGTTTTCCTCCCTTTTTAAAACCAAAAAAATCCCCCCCCCCCCTCAAACCGTGTAAGCCTCCTCTATTTATGTTTTTTATTTTATTTTATTTTTTTAGAAAGAAAATCCTAATTTTAATGTATTGACCCCAAAATTATGGGATCCTTATTTTGTCATTTATTTCTTGTTTGATCCTTTTTAACTTATTATTTTTTTATTATTTTTGGGCAATGAATTTTCATATTTCCTTCCTTTTGCTAATTTATTCATTGATTTAATGGCTGATTATTTTTTCTTTTTAAGCAACAAATTTCTTTTATTTTTGGCAACAATATCAACTTTAGTCAACTCTTGAAGGTGTGAATTTTGCATGTGCTTCACATGAGATTTGACCAAAATTAACTTGTTTCTTTTTATCATTATTTATTTTTTTGATTTTTTGATTTTGATTTTTTTAATTTAAAAATTGTTCGGACAAAATTAGGTGTCTACAGCTCCGATGATGCAATATGAGAGCATACATGATCTGCAACCTTTTATTTATATATTTTATGATTAAGTTTCATAAAATGTAATTGTATAGGTCTGATCCAATTTAATATTATTTTATTTTTTTATTTTGTCATTCTTTGGTTAATTTCGTATGAGAATGGTTGTAATCACAAAAATTCCATGGTGCTATGGACAGCAACCCTAAACCAAATGGTTCAAAAAAGCCATATATAAATTGTAATTATCACCACAGTATTTTTTTGAACATGCCACAACTTTAAACACCTGCCCTTAGTCTCTTTCCAAATGCCTTGACTGTTTCCCAAAATACAATCTTCTTCTCCTTCTTCTTTGTTTGTTCTCTCCTTCTCTACCTCAATGAAGCTTCATGACTTGGGCAGAAGCCATTCACAGCCAAAAACTCCAAAAATTCTGTTGCTTGTAATCTTTGGCACCTTGGTTTTGCTGACTATCATCCCTGTGTTGTACCCTTTGGCAGGGTATCCTTTATACCTGTTAAGGAACTCATCCTCCAAGCTACCATCACCAGATGCTTCTCAACAACTCCAAGCTTCAATAAGGATATCTGAAGGAGAGAATTGTGACATATTTTCGGGGGAGTGGGTACCAAATCCTGATGCACCTTACTACACCAACAGGACATGCTGGGCAATACATGAGCATCAGAATTGCATGAAGTACGGAAGGCCTGATACAGAGTTCATGAAATGGAAGTGGAAACCCGATGGCTGTGAGCTTCCTGTTTTCAACCCTGCTCAGTTCCTGGAAATTGTGAGAGGCAAGTCCTTGGCCTTTGTTGGAGACTCCGTCGGTAGAAACCAAATGCAGTCCTTGATATGCCTCCTCTCCAGGGTAGGTCTCTTTATTTTCAATCTAAAATTTTCCTCATGCACTTTATGCGCAAGAACCCATTAATTCAACAAAATTAAACAATTATTATTATTATTTTAAAATATATTCTAACTACAATCCTCTGATCCCATTAGTAAAATTTAAAAGTTCACCTATGCTATATTAATTAGATAATTTTTTCTTCATAGCGTGTGGTGAAAATTTTTTATTAAATATTTAAAATTGTCAAAAATTAAATTTTAATCATCAAAAAGTTTCATATCTATAACTAACATCAAAAGGTTCACTTGTGTATCTAGTAGTCTACCATTACATACAAGACTTTGTCTTCCAAAAAAAATAGTGCCTCGCTCGGAAAAGGATTGTAGCATACAACCTTTTTGATTGAGCTTTATCTTGCTTTGGCACATAGATACTCTCGAAGTGAAATTGCTAAATGAAGTAACATATGATTGAAGTCTAGCTTAGCTTTGATTTCAGAGTTAAGACCAATGTTTTCTTCACTTTGCTTTTACGTTTTTTTCTTTTAACTTAACTTGTAATAATTGGAGGGGTCCCCCAACATTTGTCTATCTTTACTTGCTTTATGTATTGAGTCATTTGTCCAATCATTTTGGTTAGCAGCATAGGGTAGTTTACCTAAGCCATCACGTAAATCAATTCAAAGATTAGGTGAAATATTGGGGAGGAATAATCAATTTGTGGAATCCTTAGTGTTACAGTTGTTCCAATTATTAGTAAACATGCATACTATTACAATAAGCATTTTGTACTGGTATCCAATATATTACTAGTAGTGTTTTTATTTTCACAAACGAAGTTAAGATGATGATACATATTTTACTTTATTTTTTTATTTTTTTAAATATTTTTAAAGAGTACATGATATCATCTTAACCTTATTTGTAAAGTCTAAAAATTTTATTCGTAGTGTATTGAATAATATTCCTATAAAATTTTTTGCTTTTAGAATCAGAGATCAAAAAATATAAAATTATTAGCAGTTGAATTTAAGTTGAAAAAGATTAATTGGTGACAGCTGCTACGGTTCTCAATTTTTTTTCATATATATATATGACTTGTTACAAGCTAGCTAGATAATTTTAATAATTATTTTATTAAAAAAATAGAAAAATAAAGAGAAACATGTTTGATCATTTTAATCCTGCTTGTAAAGTTTAAAAACTCTTGTTAAATTATAATCTAATTATATATAAGAGATAATCAATTGTTTTAAAGTTACTTCTTCCCCCCCTCCCCCTCTTTTCATCCATTTAGGCATAAAATTTTAAGTGAAATATATATGTTTTTGGTCAATTAACTGTTGAATTTTTTTAATTTTATAAACAGAATTAAATGATTATCCTATTTTTTTAATTAATTATTTTACTATATTTTAGTAGTTATATGTCAATTTACTAATTTGGTCAATAAAACTTTAAAATATACTTGTAGTTTCCGAAGTAATTTTTCAATACATGTGTTGTTTAGGAAAGCATCATTTGACCGGGCCAAACGGTATGAAGCCATTGAATTGAACAATTCCTGAACACAAATATCAGTTTTGCCCCTATAAAGCATGATGGCTTTCTATTGTTTGTTTCCTCGTCTTTCTCTCTAACAACAACAACAATAATAATAACAATTAAGACGTTGCCAGCTATCTATATTGACATTCTAACTAATCAGCCACCAGGGTTAGCAGAATATTGCTCTAACTATTACCCGATATTTCACCAAAAAAAAAAAACTATTACCCGATCATACGAAATGAAAATGAGAGAATAAGGCCAAGTTATCCATGCAATCCGACAAAATAAAAGTTTGATTTGATGCAATTGAATAATTAACAGAATTTGGTAGGCGTAGCCTATGCATGTTTTGCTAATGTGGGCTCCTTGGTCTATTATGATGATTTGTCCACACATTCTAATTTCATTTAGTATAAATTTGATTAAATTTTTTTTTTGATTTGAACCAACCCATAGATTGCTTTTTCTTCTTCTGAGCAAAAAAAAAAAAGATTGCTTTTTCTTCTATATAAACACCTGTTGATCATTCACTCTCCTAATTATTATTATTATTGGCTAAAGAAATAGAAAAGGGACCACCTTGAATTTGAAATCTAGAACGCTCAGGTGGCAGAGAGGACTAGTTAAAACCATGAATTAATTATTGTTTCAGGTGGAATACCCTGTGGATGTTTCAAGCACACCGGATGAAAAATTCAAACGATGGCAGTACACAACTTACAACTTCACCGTTGCTTACTTTTGGACTCCACATTTGGTCAAATTCGAAGAAAGAGAGGCCAACGGTCCGACGCAGACTGGCCTTTTCAATCTCTATCTGGACGAGTTCGATGAAGCATGGACAACCCAAGTCGCAGAATTCAACTACCTAATCATCTCTGCAGGCCATTGGTTTTATCGCCCATCAGTTTTCTATGAAAATCACCGAATTGTTGGTTGCCATTTTTGCCTCATAGAAAATGTGACAGACTTGACAAAGTTCTATGGCTACAGAAAGGCTTTCAGAACTGCTTTCAGGGCTATTAATAGCTTAGAAAATTTCAATGGCGTAACATTTTTAAGAACTTTTGCACCGTCACACTTTGAGAACGGGTTGTGGAACCAGGGTGGAAATTGTGTCAGAACGAAGCCGTTTAGGAGCAATGAGACGGCGTTGGATGGGGATAACTTGGAGCTTTACATGATTCAAATGGAGGAATTTAGGGCAGCGGAAAGAGAAGGGAGAAAGAAAGGGAAGAGATATAGGCTAATGGACACAACGCAAGCAGCATTGTTGAGACCAGATGGTCATCCTAGCAGATTTGGGCATTGGCCTCATGAAAATGTGACATTGTACAATGATTGTGTGCATTGGTGCTTGCCTGGTCCCATTGATACTTGGAATGATTTCTTGCTCCAGATGTTGAAGATGGAAGGAGCAAAATCTCATCGAGAGAGGCTTTATTCAGGCGACAGGAAAATGACATTCCAATAGATTCAGTTTCTTTTGCCTTTTTTTTTTTTCTAATTATTTTGTATTAAATACTTCTTTTGTTTATCCTACCTTATTTGTCACTTCATTTAATTTGATTGATCATTGCTGTAGCTGTAATTTAATGCAGAAGAGAGAGCTGCCTGCTTAAAAACTAAAACTAGACCAACATTTAGTGATCTCTGTTTATTTTTTTTAATTCTTACCCCCTTTCCTTTTTTTCTAGGTTCAAGGAATAAATCTTTACAACCTCCATTTTTCCTTAAGCTCAAGCAGAATTCTTACCCCTATTTTTTTTCCTAGACTCAATGAAGAAACCTTTACAATTTTCTTTTTCTAAGACCCAAGGACTAACCTTCGGTCACTTCCCAAAACTTTCAGGTTTAGCTCACAATGGTAACTCTCCCCTTTACAAAAGATTTGATGTTGAGTATAAGTTGTGTAATCTAAAGATCTCTAGGAAGATGCGTGATTACAAGATTTAGCTCAAGAAAGAATGAGTACAGTCAATGGGTACAAGATTTGAAAAATTGACTTTACACCCTTGAACTCTCTTGAATTTTGTGGGAGACTTGACTTTATGCTCTTCAAGATGAAATCCCATGCCTCTCCCCATGTTTGATGTGTTGGAAGACTATTTATACGTTGATAGTAGTTTGGAGCTATTGGAGACTAGTTGGAGAAAAATTAGTCGTCGTAAGACACAAAAAAAAAAGTAGTCTGGTGCGATAGGTATCGATACTTTACTAAGGTATTGATACCTCAATAAAAGTATCAATACCTTTACTAGGGATGTCGATATGGGTATCAATACTTCAATAGGGGAGGAGTTTTTGCTTTAAGGTAAGGATAGGGTTTTTGATAGTGGCATTGAGAACTAGAGTTAGGAATAACCTAAAAAGGCAAGAATATGCATAAAATAAAAAAATGTAAAATATTTAATAAAAGCAAAAAGGCTATTCCGATGATGGAATTTCAAAGTGTTATGAATGACTGCCATTTTAAAAATTCTTATGTGAGAATATTTACTTTGAATTTTGCCAAAATGATGGAAGATTAATAGAAAATTTTTAATGTTAATAATCGACATTATTTTATAAAAATATTTAAAAGATTAATAATAAATTGAGAGAAAATGAAAATGATTCATAATAAGTTGCAAGTAAATGAAAATTATCCCGATGATAAAATTACTGAGGGTCATGAGGGGCTGACATTTTGAAGAATTCTTAGATAAAATACCTTACTTATATCTTGATGGAATGATGGATGATTTTAAGAAAGTTTTCGATATCGATAATTGACGTTTATTTTCTAGATTCAATAAAATTAATTGATAATGATAATAAAAATTTAAAGAAATAAAAATTACTAAATAAAAATTAAATGAAAAAAATATAAAATGGGATAAATAGGAAGAGAGGGAAATAAAATAAAATAGAAAATAAAGAAAAGATTAAAAAAATACAAAAAGAATGTAAGACTTACAAAGAAAAAGTTAGACAAAGTTAAGAGTCCTTCATAAGAAATTTAATGAATCCGACGACAAAGCCTCCTAGAGAAAAACGAATGGGATTTATTGGATACTCTTGAGATGATGATAAAAATTTAAGAAATTCCACCAAAATAATGAAGGGTTTCTTAGTTATTGTCCAATATTTAAATAATTGAATTTAAATAAAAAGACCATTTAGTTGAAATTTTTTAGGATATCCTAAGATTAGTTAGTACCAATTTAGGATGGGCATTTTGTGGTGTTAATCCTTCCTCATACTTAACTGGACTCCTAAACCCTAGCTTCTTTAAATATAAATGAGAATAGGTGATCAATTATACTTTAAGTTATAACAGTTGGTGGCAACTCTTTACTTTCTGTCTAGTATATTTGGATCTAGGTCTTAGCACATTATGATAATTTTTTTTTTGTTACAACGTTGTGATAATGTTGCATCAACCTTGCTTGATACTAAAATTATTTCCATGTACATGAATCTTGGAAGAATAAACATTGAACTACAAAAGTCTATATTTAAAAATAATAATCGTAGTTTATTAAAAAAATCGTAGTTAAATTTATTCAAAAAACAAAATGTCTTGTCATAAATGACTTTGCAATAGTCATGCTTAAAATTAAAATGATTTTTCAATGTACTTGAATTCTCGATAAAATATTAAGCCTTAAGCCACAAAAGACAATATTTGAACAAAGAAAAGACATAATCTATTTATATACTTGTTGGAGATGGACTCAACCTACATGCTACACACCTAGCCTACTTAGACATTTTACTTAGACAGATTTCTCTAGGTGGTGACATATGGCACAATTCCAGTGCACCTTACTTGTCTATAAATAGGCTTCAATTTCAAGGACAATGAATCTTTTGGCTATCATTCCTACCTAGACTCTTCTATATTTACTTTATACCTTATTCTTTTCTTATTCTTTTGTATTCTGGTCGCATCCAAACACCTGACTAGTTTGAATGTAAACACATTGTCGAATCACGTAAATCTTAGAGTCTATCTTTTTGCTTAACACTATTCATGACCTTGTAAAAATACTTTTAATGTACTTGAATTGAAAAACAAATATTGAGAATTGAGCAACAAAAGATTACGTTTGAACAAAAAAGCATTGTCTATTTATATACTTTTAATGTGCTTGAATATTAGAAGATGAAACATTAAGCATTGAGCTACAAAAGACTAAGTTTGTAGTAAAAAAAAAAAAATCAATGTCTGTTTATATACTTTTAATATCTAAAGGCTATAGCGGGGGTTGAAAATAATAATTTTTGTATAATTAAGTTTAAATATTATGTTTTCACAAAAAAAAAAGTTTAAATATGATGTGATATTTTAGTATGTTATATAAGGCTGTTAGTATTAACGTTAGAGTCACCTAAAATCTGAAAATTTTAAAGATATTAGATTGAACGTGTTTTCAGTAGTGAAAGACTTATTCTTGAATTGAATATATTTGAACCCTAAATTTAGAGTCTTCTTGTGATCTAATTTTGTCCCAAATTTGATGTCAAATATAGCGATTCTTGAAATTTGGTTTAAATTTTAGGGATTTTTGAATCTTTAGATCTTATATTCTTTACTGAAATTTCAAAAGAAAAAAGTGTCTTGTCTTGTAATTGGTCAAAAAGTTTCTTCTACACTCATGACATAGAAAAAAATACAATGAAAATGCAATCCTAATATATGAAATATAAAATCTAAATATAGATTTTTAAAATTTTAATATTTGTATAGTATTTTGTATGTGAATTAAAATTGTTTTTATTATTCCATAATAAAATAAGCATAAATATATCAAAAATTTTTAAAGAAGAAACATTGGATAAAAAATTCCATCCGACATATCAGAAGTTTAATTCTAGTTTTATATTAAATACAATCTTAATGTAATTCTTTAATTTATGAAAAGTTAAATTTTAATCTAAAAATATTTCTGTCCTTTTATTTTCTCTCTTTTTCATTATCGAGCATTACAATTATAATTAGTCTTTTTTCGTAATTTGGCTCATGATTCGTAACTGGTGCCAACCCAAGAAAATTTTGACCTAATGATGATTTGAACCTGAAACTTTACATTATGATTCATCTTCACTCAGAAATTTAGAGAGACGTTATATCACTGAATCAACCTTTCAGGTTTATAATTAAGTGGACAAGTGTAGCGTAACAGAAACAGACATACCCTTGAATTTCTATTCAAAAACGGCGAAAAAAGAATCTGGTAGTAGCAAAAATGAGCAGCACAATTCATATGGGGTCTCTCACATTTTATGGAACTCAATTATCTGCTCCTATCCAAGAAAACCAACTTATTTTTCTGAAATTATTTTCAAATTCATAATGTTATTCAAAAAAAGTCATTAACTAATGATCTAGCATTCTGGAATTCATCCTAAATATTTCAGTAGCTTTATGCCAACACTAGAGGAATTTTGGCCAATGATCCTCTTATTTTCTCCTCCTCAAATGACAAGTCAACCATATTTCCCAGCAAATACTTCTCATAAGATGTCAAGTCAAAATGGCCATGCCCACACATTGCCATGAGAATAACCTTTGGTTCCCCGGTCTCCCTACAGCGGAGGGCTTCTCTGATGGTGGCAGCTATTGCATGAGTTGGCTCAGGAGCTGGAATTAGCCCTTCAGATCGAGCGAATTGTATTGCACCTGCAAAAGACAAGCTGTATCTCTTAACTTCCTCTAGCAGAAAATAATGTACTGATCCAAATTTTCAGGAGTTCCTTCTACCATATATTCAGTCAAAGTTAGCATTTGTATTGATTTAAATATCAGTTACGGGTTCAAGTCTGGATGAAAGAGGTCACCTTGAAAGCACTCCTTTTGGGGAATTGAAATTGCTTCCATGAAACCTAATTCGTAGACATGTGAGATCAGTGGTGCCATACCATGGTAACGTAGGCCACCTACAGCACAGAAAAAGCATCATTGAAATCTATGAAAGAATTATATGGATCAACCACTATAGGATTATTTTTTTTTCTTTTCTTTTATTTCCAATTACTGTAGAATCTCAATGCTAGTGATAGACAAATTACCAGCATGAATTGGGTCTGGAATGAAGTCATGCCCCAGTGTATGCATCTTCATCAATGGAGTCATCCCTGCTGTATCACCGAAGTCGTATGCATAAACCCCTTTTGTTAATGAAGGACAAGCTGTAGGTTCAACAGCTCTAATAACAGGGTTGATTTTTCCACTGAGCTTTTCTCTTATAAATGGGAAACTAAGTCCTGCAAAATTGGACCCACCACCAGTACACCCTATGATCAAGTCTGGGGTTTCACCAATGGCCTCCATTTGTTTAATGCACTCCTCCCCTATCACAGTTTGGTGAAGCAAAACATGATTGAGAACACTCCCCAGGCAGTACTTCGTATCATCATTTGTAGCTGCAACCTCCACAGCTTCTGAAATAGCTATTCCTAAACTTCCTGGGCTGGATGGATCCATTTGAAGAATTTTACGGCCTGCCTCGGTAATGTTAGATGGAGAAGGATGAACTTTTGCACCCCATGTTTGCATCATCAATTTCCGATATGGTTTCTGATCATAAGAAGCACGAACTTGCCACACCTGATAAAATTTCAAATGAGAAAGTCCTTAGCTTTACGACATGAAAAGTTCAAAATGAAAATAAATGGAAGGAACTTTTCCAACTTGTAGCACAAAGCCTTCAATGGGCAATACCAAAAAAAGAAAGGATGAAAGAAATCAAAAGGTTTGGTATGGACCGGTTCATACTGAGGACACTACCTAAATTTTCTAGCCACATCATCTTCCTACAAATGAAAAAAAATTTGTTTGATTAACAACATACAACCTGTACCCTACTTGTAAATTCAATAAAGAGTAATACAGCAAAAAATTTGAGCCTGGTTGAACTGACCAAACTGAGAAATTAAACCTGTTTGATTCTCAATCAGTAAAATATTGAGCTCAAGGAATGTTAGTGATTCTTACTTCACAATCAAGACCATATAAGCTGCATGCAAAGGCTAGTGAACTACCCCATTGGCCAGCACCTGTTTCTGTCACAACATTCTTGATCCCTTGTTGTGCGTTATAGTAAACTTGTGGGACAGCACTGTTTGGTTTGTGTGATCCAGCAGGGCTGACACCTTCATACTTATAATAAATTCTTGCAGGTGTATCTAGAAGCTTCTCCAACCTCTTGGCTCTAAACTCAACTAAAGATATTAGATTACTCCAACATCACAAATATCTTGAAAGAAAGTACTTGGTTTGACAACATCTTACCTGATTAAAGGGGTTGGGCGCCAGAGTCTGTAAACATCGATAACTTCCTCTGGAATATCTATGAACCTTTCATTGGTTGTCTCCTGCTTAATTAACTCATCAGGAAATAAAGGAGACAAATCTTCCGGTTTGACTGGCTCAAAAGTTTTGGGATGTAATGGAGGAGGAGGTTTTACAGATAGATCAGCAATCAGATTGTACCACTGACAAGGAATTTCTATTGCCGTGGAGTTAACATTTGTAGTTAATCTTGCTCTTACTCTATAGCCATTTGAAAGTCTTACGTGCATTTGTTTTCTCTTTACTGGAAAACATCCAAGCCGCGGTTCTTCTCCTAAAGGTGTAAAGGTAGTTGAAAAGCATAAGGTCAAATCAATATCAGAACACTATAAAGAATTAAATGGTAGTTATATTCTAGAAGTTATAAATCTAAAGACTGGAGTTTCATACCATATAGGGAACTGCCTAAAGGATTCAACATAAGGAGCTTTGCAATCAACAATCTACCTTGTAACTTGAATTTGGTATAACATCAAGATAAATATAAGAAACTGTCTTAACAATAATGGAACATGAGATAATGTGAAATTCAATTTAAAATCTATTACTTAGAAAATTTCCTCCATGCTTATGTTTTAAAGTAGCAATAGTGTTATGAGATAGAAGAGAGCATTTCTTTTGGACAAAAAGAGCCACAGCTGCTTTTGCAAACAAAAGAACTGTATAAAAGGTTGGAGCATCCAATTACGTGCATCAAAGTGACCAACCAATAGCACATTATTATAGCTTATTTTGAGTTTACCACATAAAAAGTGGAGAGGGTGAAGAATGGGCCGGCGGTATAGTCTAATTTTATGTGGATCAACTATAACTTTGGCTTGTGGACATTGTTGCTACATAATTGCCAAGTTTTGAGCAGTTTTCGATGATATGATATTAGTTCAAACATAGATCAACTTAGTATTGTGAAACAGAAAATTCCTACGACAGGGAAACTCTGGACACAAAAACAAGTCAGAAGAGTAAAAGGGGAGGACAAGAATAATAAGATAATTGTTCCAATCTTTGTGCTGTTTTTGGATGATTTATAATGAAAATTTGACCGGCCATTCCATTCTAAAATAGGGCATAGCTCCATCTAACAATAGAGATTGAAGAAGAAAATAAAAATAAGTCATTTATAATGAAAATTTCTAATTCTAAAAAAGCCACCGCCAGGTTAACCTCTCATGCTCCTCTAATTGCAAGATTACTTCTTTACTACAGTGGCAGTTATTTCTTTGATTGTTTCTTCACACCTCAATTTCTAAACTTTAGGGAAAAGGAGCTGAGCAGTTATTTAGCTCGGAAAGAAAAAAAAATGACCATAAAAATAAATCACAGTCAAATTGTAACGAGCAAAGATGTGAACAACTTGGGTTTGCAACAAGTTAAAAGAAAGGTTACCTTTGGTGTAAATGCTTGATGAAGATGGGTTTGCATGGAAAAGCGATTGAATAGCCATTTCAGGTGTTTGCAGGGCTTGCTGGATCTGGTTGTAGTTCTGGCAACTGGATGTGTTGACTAATGACTGCGCAGTTCTGGTGTTTAACTTGTTCCGAGGGATACTTCTATTTGCACCACATTATTTACTCTTTACACTACAAAAAAAGAAAAAAAACTAAATCTACCCCCTGAAATGACAAGTTTATCCTTTATTCAATAAATCTTTTTCTCCCCCCTCCCTCAGCCGGACCCATCTGCTCCGACAACTCTTCTTCTCCACGGTCCGTTCCTCAACCTTCTTCCTCATTCTCTTCTCCAACTGTTGTAGAACAGGTACAATGAAATAAAATTTTGGTTGAATTTTAGTTGGCATTTTGGCTTTTGGGTGAGGCTGCGGGGCGAGCGTCGGGCAGCAATGCACAGGTGGGCGAGCCTCGCGCAGGTGCTGCACGAGGTCGGCGGCCGTAAGCGAGGCTCGCCAGGAGCCCATTGCGCTCGCCCAGGGCGCAAGCTGGGTTGCGCGCAGGCTAGCAATACGTGCAACCTGGCTTGCACGCGAGCTTGCCCAGCGCGCAACCCAGCATGCGCGCGGACAAGTCATGCGCGCAAGCCAGGTTGAGCGCTTTCTGGCCCAGCGCGCAACCCAGCTTGCGCACGGGCAAGTAACGCGCACAATCTGGGTTGCTCGTTGGGCAGGCTCACGCGCAAGCCAGGTTGCGCGCATTGCTTGCCTGCGCGCAACCCAGCTTGCGCGTTGAGTCAAAACCTTTGTAGCCTTTGTTTGTCATTACCTTTTGATTAATGGATTGAGTGTTTTTTTTATGCTGCTTCTTTTGTCACTACCTAAGCCAGAGTCTTCGAAGACTGCTTTTGGTAAACAATCTGATTTAGGTATAATTTGCTACTTTTATTCTGTTTTTCTTAAACATATTAACTTAGATGACATGAAACCTTGATCACAGCATGGTGCATTTGATTTTTGTTTGAAGTCTTCTTCTCCAGCCTTTATGTTTGTATTGATCAAGTTTTCTTGTTTATGAGTTTGTGCATCATGATAATCATATACTATTATTTTGTTACTTCCACCCACATTGTTTTATTCTTCTAAAAATGCCATCAATCTCAGACATAAATTTTTTTTTTCAAACATGGCAGATACACAAGGTGGAGGAAGACGGCGGCGACCCACAGGCTCCGAGAGAAGACGACGAGTTGGCCAATATCGTGCTCAACAGGCCGAGCAGGACGAGTATGCCGAGCAGGCTGAACAGGCCGAGCAAGTCGAGCATGCCGAGCAAACAGCTTTAGATGATGCAGAGGAGGTACTTGAGCCTTGTCCTGGAGGCCCGAGTGATATGTTTGTTTTGAGAAGTTTTAGATCACATGTGGCTTTTGCCATATGGGGCGGTGAGGTAATTATTTTGTTAAATTTAATAAAATAGATCTATTTTATTTGTTAAAAATGATCTTATTATTTGTTGTTTATGATATAGGAGCGAGGCAGCTTGAAGGTTCTTAGTCATAGCCAAAAAATATCGATGTGGACTTTAGACGATGATCGATCACGTATTCGCTCCATTGTTTTACAATCCAGCTTAGGTTGTTTGGTTGAGTGCAGTTATCGCACTTGCAATAGTACTCTCATCTCTGCTTTTTGTGAGAGGTGGCAGCCGGAGACGAACACATTCCATATGTCTTTTGGGGAGATGACGATTACCCTAGACGATGTAGCTACATTGCTTGGTGTACCCGTGGTCGGGGGGATCGTATCATGCCAGCACATCTCCATGAAGCGTGCAATCAGAATATTAGTTCGTTTGTTAGGCGTCTTCGTTATGGAAGCTCAAGCAGCGACAAGTACCGGTCGTGGATCTAGTGTGACATTGCAATGGTTGAGATCCACTTTTCGTAATGTGACCGATACCTTCAGTGATGAGGAAATAGTGTATGCTACTCGTGCATAGTTACTTCATTTACTTGGGTGCACACTTTTTGTGGATAAGAGTGGATCGCATGTTCCTGTTTCATTGTTGTCATGTTTAGAGGATTTAACAGTTATCAGCGAATATGCGTGGGGTGCGTGTGCTCTTGCTTATATGTATAAACAGTTGGGTCTTGCGAGCAAGGCAAAAGTACACGGGATTGGAGGTTATATGACTCTTTTTCAGGTATTAAGATTTACTTTTATATAAATAACTTGTGAATTATAATTTGTTTATAATTAATTTATCAATGATTGATGTTTTATTTGATATAGGCTTGGATTTATGAGCACTTTCCATCATTGAGTCCCGAGTTGAACTTCAATTACGAGGATAGTTTGCCGCGAGCTCGACGATGGAAGCCACGTTGTTATGGTCAAGATGTGAACGTGTTGCGAGAGCATCTAGATGACCTCCAACGTAATCAAGTGTGCTGGGTTCCATATGCAGATAGTCGAAGACAACATCGGTTGCCCCCGATCTCTTTTTTCACGATCTGCTTAAAGGCTGGGGATGTCGTGGAGCCATACCATCCAGAGAGAGTGTTACGGCAGTGGGGCTATGTACAGACCGTACCTTTGATACCTTTAGCACCATATAGAGCACAGAGAGGTAGTACGAGTGCCACTTATGATGTGGTTTATCAGTTTATGGATCAATTATGGCAGAGATGGCCTATGTATGTCCTCAGAGAAGAGAATAGAGGACGTATGTGTGTGATCCCAGGAGAGACGGCTCCCGATTATATGGCTTGGTATGGCTCTATTTCTCATAGATTCGTACAAAATCCAGCACGCAGATCGAGGCTTCAATCTCCCTCAGTCGATTCTGATCAATCTAGTGTAAGTTATTAACACTAAATCCTAAGTGAATAAAATTTGTTCATACTATTTGATTTGATAAAATTTCTTTCATGTATTGTTTCGCAGCGCATGTCAAGGGCAGTGTCTCTCTGTGAATTACTCATGAGTGGCAGCAGAGATGTGGAGACATTGACAAAGGGAATTTACAACCTGCATGAGATATTAACTGGGTCGTCAGATGCTGCTTCATCCTCGGCTCCTCCTCCAACTCCATCACAAACAACACCTCTTCCAGATCCATCACAGACAGCTCCTCCTCTAGCTCCTCCACCAGTTACATTAGAGATGGCTTCTCCACCAGTCAGAGATAGCTTCTCCACCAGTTACTCGTTTTTATACTAGGCTCGGGAGAAGGAGAGGCAAGACAATTATATCGGATGCGTCGAGGGATTAGTGTATTTGTATTTGTATTTAGTAACTTGTTTTTTAAAGATACAGTTTATCTTTATGATATTAGACAATGTTATTAAAATATGTAATGATTTTTGTTTATAATTTAAAGTTTTATTTAGTGATTTTTGTTTTTAATGCCTAGAGTTTATCTTTATAATAGTAGATAATGTTATTAAAACATATAATGCGTAAATTGATTTTATCTTTACAAGAAGGCATACATATCAAAGACATAAATTGATAATATAATCATACAAAGGCATAAATGTTAAAATACAGTAATATTTAATAAAATATCATGGCTCGTCTACATCAATGGTTTCTTTAATAGCGACATCCGATCTATTGAAATCTTCATCCACACTATTGAATTCTTCATTATACACTACTATTTCTTTTTTACTATGCAAATATTAAACAATTAATATTAAACAATTAGTACAATAAATTATATAATAAAAATAATAAAAATAATTAATTATTAAAATAAAATTAGTACAATAAATTATACAATGAATTAGTACAATAAATTATGCAACAAATTATAAATTATAATTTATATAATAAAAATAAATACTTATAAAAATAAATACTTATAAAAATAAAAAAGAATAACAGGTGTGGGCGCGCAAGCAAAGCTTGCGCACTGGTGGCCATCCCACGCAAGCTAGCTTGCGCGGAAATGGCCATTCCGCGCAAGTTTTCTTGCACGCAAGTGGCCATCTCACGCAAGCTTACTTGCGCGTTGATGGACATTGCGTGCAAGAAATCTTGCGCTCAGATGGCCATCCTGCGCAAGCTTACTTGCGCGAGATGCGAATTTCTGACTATAACTGACGAAGAAAATCCGAAAAAAAAAACTCATCAAATCTTACCTCTTCTTCTTCTCTTTCAGTTTCTTCACTTTCATACTCTTCATAGCTACTCTCACTCATATTTTTTAATTTTTTGAAGTAAAATAGAATATGGTTCATGATCTCAAAATGAGAAATGGTAGACTGCAACGGAAGAGGAAGACTGAATAGCACAGCTGAAGCACACAGAAGAGGGAAAAAAGCGGGAAAACGAAAAAACCAAGTATTCAAACATACTTCATCTTTTTACTGTTTTAACCCTAAAAATAAAAACTAAATAACAACTAATAAAAAACTAAACAAACTAATCGAACGCCAACGCCAGGAGCACTTCTTACACTCTTCACTACATTTTCCTTCACTGGTGTCTCTCTTCTGCGTGCTTCAGTTTGTTATTCAGTCTTCCCCTTCCGCTGCAGTCTACCGTTTCTCATTTTTCTTCATCAATCATATTCTATTTCCTTCAAAAAATTAAAAAATATGAGTGAGAGTAGCTATTATGATAGCTATGAAGAGTATGAAAGTGAACAAACTGAAAGAGAAGAAGAAGAGGTAAGATTTGATGAGTTTTTTTCGGATTAGGCTCGTCAGGTGAAAGTCAGAAATTCGCATTTCGCGCAAGTAAACTTGCGCGGGATGGCCATTTGAGCGCAATCTTTCTTGCTTGTAATGGCCATCAGCACAAAAGCTAGCTTGCGCGAGATGGCCTTCCGCGCGCAAGCGCCATTTAAGCGCAAGCTTAATTGGGGGTTATATCCACCAGCGCGCAAGCTGGGCTTACGCGCACATACTTCCGAGTTATCATTTAAATTTTTTTCTTTTTACTATTTTTATTATATAAAGTGTATATATATAATTTATAATTTCTCTAATAATTGTACTAATTCCTTGAATAATTTATTGTACTAATTAATTATTTCTATAATTAATTAGTTTTATTATTTTTATTATATAATTTATTATACTAATTGTTTAATATTAATTGTTTAATATTTGTAGAGTAACAGAGAAGTAGTATTATACAATGAAGAATTCAATAGTGTGGATGAAGAAATATTTGACTGCACTTATGCATTTACTGCCAACAAGGTAAGCATATTTAAAATTAATATATTGTTTCAATGCAAATACTGTAAAATAAAAAAAAACTAATTATTAAATTTTTTTTGTTCAGGTTTTCAATAGTAGAAATGCCTTGATCACATGGGCTAAAGAGGTTGGAAGAGACTTAGGTTTTGTTATTGTGATTAAATCATCCGAAGTTGGTGTTCCCGGAAGAAAACCTAGACTTCGACTTGCATGTGAACGGTATGGAATGTATAGATCAAATAGAGATGAATTCCGTCGCTTGGGAACGGGAACGAAGAAGTGCAATTGTCAATTCGAGCTACAGGGGCTGAAATTGGAGAGCGGCGATGATTGGACAGTCGGAGTAGTATGTGGAATGCATAACCATTTGGCTGCAAGTCAGTTAGAAGGACATTCCTTTGCTGGTCGATTAACGGTGAAAGAGCAAGGTATAATGGCCGATATGACAAATAATATGGTCAAACCAAGAAATATACTAATGATGTTGAAAGAACATGATAAGAAGAATTCCAGCACCATAAAGACCATCTATAATGCACGACAAAAGTATAGAATGGCTGACAAAGCTGGTAGATCACAGATGCAGCAACTCATGAAACACTTAGATGATTGTAATTATGTTGAGTGGCATAGGAGTGATGAGTCCAGTGATTGTAATTATGTTGAGTGGCATAGGCTGTAGATTTATTGAATGCTTTTCCCAATGTGTTAGTTATGGATTGTACATATAAAACTAATCGATATAGACTCCCTCTCCTTGAGATTGTTGGTGTGACATGTACAGATTTGACATTTTCTGTTGCATTTGTTTACATGGAGGCTGAGCGCACTGACAACTACACTTGGGTATTAGAGAAGTTAAAGAGCTTGATGTCTTCTGATTCAATGCCTTCTGTCATTGTTACTGATAGGGATTTAGCATTGATAAAAGCAGTACAAACAGTGTTCCCTAGCACAACCAATCTCTTATGTAGATGGCATATATCAAAGAATGTACTTGCTCATTGTAAAAAGTGGTTTGAGAGCAAGGAGAAGTGGGAGGCATTCATGTTAGCTTGGGGCGTTCTTGTATTCTCTTCGACTGAGTATGAGTACGAAGCAAATTTAAGTTCATTAGTAACTCATTACCATTCTTATCCTAGAGCGCTCGAGTACTTGATCCATACTTGGTTGACTCAGCATAAAGAGAAATTTGTTGCTGCGTGGACAAATAAAGTAAAGCACTTTGGAAATGTTACAACAAATAGGTATGTAGGTTTATAGGGTTTACTTATTGTTATTTTCAGAAAATATATAATTTATTCATTATAATAAACATTTTCTAACATCATATAGGGCGGAGAGTGCACATTCAAAGTTAAAGAGACACCTTGGATCGTCCTAAGGAGATTTTGACACATCATGGAAGGTTATCAACTCCCTGATTGAGCTACAACATATAGAGATAAAGGCCTCATTCGAGAGAAGTTTTACTATTGTGGAACATAATTTTCGACCAACTTTGTTTAGGGAGTTACGGGGATTGGTTTCTAGGACAACATTGAGTATTATTTTGAAGGAAGCACAACGAGCAAATGATACCGGCATTGACCCTCTTGTTTGTGGTTGCGTCATTAGAGGCACAAATGGGTTGCCTTGTGCTCACGAGATTGCTGAATTTATAAGGTTCGAGACACCGATTCCATTCTCCGTTTTGGATCCTTTTTGGTCGAAGTTGGAGTTGAAGAAGAAAAATGTTGATTACTTGGCTAAGTTGAATCTTGATGCTGAGTGGGAGCTTATAGTGAGACGCTTCGATGCTTGTGATATCTCGGGAAAATTAGCCTTGAAGAAAAAGTTAAGGGAACTCGGTGATCCAGCAACTACATTTCTTGTTCCTCCACCCGATAAGGCTAAGACCAAAGGCAATCGACATAAATCAACTCGACGTGATCCTTCATATTTTGAGATTGTTGAATCTCAATATGATAGTGCATCAACACCCGTTTCAGTCAATTCAGTAAAGAGGAAGAAACTACCAGTGCATCGAAAAAAGAAAGTGAAATTTATTGATTCTTTCCCTTTAGAGATACGCCAATACATACATTCTACTGTGGATGTTGAATCGGATGGACATTGTGGTTTTCGAGCTATAACTGGCTTGCTAGGCATGGGTGTTGCTACATGGGCTAAGGTGCGACAAGATTTGATCGAGGAGATATGTGATTTTCGCGCTTATTATGTTAGTCTCTATGGCTCAGAGGAGCGTGTTGATGACTTGATAGAGACATTATCATATTTCAAGATACCAGCTCCTTATGATAAATGAATGACTTTACCCGATATGGGTCACTTGATAGCAACAAAGTATAACGTTGTGCTAGTCCATTATCTTCTAGACAATGCTTGACATATCTTCCGCTTAGAACTGCACCACCTCCCCCTCTGCAACATGGATTCATAGCACTTGGACTTATTCACGATTCTCATTTTGTTGAGGTATTGATAATAATATGTATGTTAGAATTGAGATATTTTGTTTTATATTTTTTCGTACGTTTAATAATGATATTTTTTCAGGTATTTATGGACCCGTTTGCACCAATACCTCCGATTGCATGCAATTGGCATCGGTACCGATATGATTTTGCTTGTGAGTGGGAGCTTCCATATGTATCTCGCATTGAGGAATTTCAAAATTTGTTATCGAGATCAAATGTTGCCATTAAAGAAACCATTGATTTAGATGAACCATGATATTTTATTAAATATTACTGTATTTTAACATTTATGCCATTGTATGAATATATTATCAATTTATGTCTTTGATATGTATGCCTTCTTATGATTGTATTATCGATTTATGCATTATATGTTTTAATAACATTATCTACTATTATAAAGATAAACTCTAGGCATTAAAAAACAAAAATCACTAAATAAAACATTAAATTATAAACAAAAATCATTACATATTTTAATAACATTGTCTAATATTATAAAGATAAACCGTATCTTTAAAAAACAAAAGTCACTAAATACAAATACACTAATCCACCAGTTACTCGTTTTTATACTAGGCGCGGGAGAAGGAGAGGCAAGACAATTATATCGGATGTGGCTGAAATCCCCAACCATTAGGAATTTTAGCCAGCTTGCGCGTAACCCTTGTCTGCGCGCAAGCCATCTTGCGCGGAACCCGTGCCCGCGCGCAATCCAGCTTGCGCGGAACCTGTGCCCACGAGCAAGCCAGCTTGCGCGGCACATGTGCCTCCATCGTCAGACGCAGCACATGTGCCTCCATCTCGCTCCCAAGCTACAGATAGCCTCTCGCGGGCTCACCTGCGCGAGGTCGGCAGCCTTGTGTGGGTGAGCCTAGGCCACCAGTGTTGCTCAGGTGGGCTCTCATCTGGGCGAGGCTGCCGACCTCGCGCAGGTGAGCTTGCGGTAGGCGAGGTAAAATTTGTACACAGTAGTAGCAAAATGTACAGCTCAGATTGGTACCTGTAGAGGGTGGTTTCGGTTGAAGGAGTTGCCGCCGGTGGAGAAGAGGTAAGCTGGCTAGCTTGCGCGGGCGGAGGAAGCTGTTTCCGGTGAAAGGGATGAAATATTTGTTTTTATAGTAAGGTTAAATTTGTAATTTAATAGGATAAGTTTAATTGGTTTTTTGAAGTTGTAGTGTAAAAAGGAGAAAATGTAGTGGGTTTAGAAGCTCCCTGTTCCGAGACTTCGTAGAAGAAGACAAATTTTTTTCAAATTTGACGACTCAGAGTCAGGATTACAATTCCCAAACTAGGCTATGTTTGGTTCAATAATTTCCGAAAAATGATTCCTAAAAAATGTTTATTTTTTTTAAAATACTAAAGATTGGATAAGTTAATTACAAATATTTTTTGTCTGTTTGTTTGTTTGTTTTTTGAAATTTTTTTTTTCAAATGATGTTAATATAACTAATAAAATATTAAAAATTATTTATTATTTATTATTAATATATTAATATTAAAAAATTATTATATTTTAAAAGTAATATTTAATAGTAAACTATTATATTATTAAACATTTAAAAGAAAAATATTTATTATTATTTATATTAATATCTGTAAAAATTGGAAGTAATATTATGATTTTAATATATATAATACTAATAATATATTCATATTAACTTTTAAAATATTAAAAATATTTATACTATTCAAGTAATTATATTTTATATTGAAAGTATTTACTATTAAAATCATGACGAAATTATTATTTAATTATATCTATCATTAAAATATTAATACAAAAATATTTGTAAATAAAATATAAAAAAAAAATATCTTAAATTAAAATATTAATAAATTATTAAAATAATTATTATTTATTAAATTAATATTTATTATTTATTATTAAAATAATAATATAATATTGTTTATTATTGAAATATTAAAAATATTTAAGACTAATAATACAAAATAAAATATTTTAACTTAAAATATTGAAAAATTTATTTAAAATTTTAATTTAAATAAAAAATTACTAATATAATATTATTTTATGAGAGTTAAATTAAATCAAACTATAAAAAAAATCATATTCAAGATCTAACTTGAGAATAATTATACTTACGAGCTTGGTAAATAATCTTGGCATGCAATCTCTAGGCTAAATCCCCACTTAGACTAAAATTGAGTATCAATTGTGGTCTAGTCTTATCGAAATGGCTTGAGTGGAATCTTGTCGGATTGTCATGATCATCTCATTCTTGGCTTGTTTACTTGTTGAAAGGGCTTCTTATTGTCATTTTTTTTGAGTTAGCTTCTATATCTTTGACGTTATGATGCTTTTAAGCAAAGTTTGATGTTGCTTTGGCGTGATTGCCTTTCCTTTCTTGAGTTTTTTTCATAACCAAGGTAGTTTAAAATCTTAATTTCCAAAATAAGGCATTTTTTAACTTTTTTTTAAACAAAGGTATTTTGACTTGATTGAATTCCATGTCAACATAATATTCCAAATCATCTTTTTTTTCTTTAAATGAATCAAAATAATTTGTGTTCTTTCCACCCTTAAATCTCAACCAAAAAAACAAAGAACATGTAACAAATCTCAAAAAATGAACTGGTTTAAGAAGTTGAATATGCAATTCTTTGCAAGTATATATATCCAAAACCGAATGAATTTAACAATGGGCTAAATATTCTTAATTTAACATGTATATATCTTTTTCTTTTAATTTAATAGTCTATCTTGTTTCCTCCTCTGACAGTTTCCGTTTTCCAAAAAAATTCTTAATTTGAATTTTCTATATTGGGTTATGTCTAGTTTGGTTAATTGCTTTGAATGAAATTGTATAAAAGACATTTGAATCTTTCTTCTTGATATTTTTCTTGTTGGGTTTCAAGAGGCTTTGCTAATTCTGATCTAGGTTTTCTTGTTTAGGCCTAGATTCAAGATTTTTGTGTTGAGGTAAGCAACTTATCTTTTAATTTTTGGCTATTGAAATGATCTGGAATTGCATTATACTTATTTTATTAATGAGGTTTATAAATGGCGAAGTTGGAATCTTTGTGGCTTGCGAGGGAACACCAGTTAACTTCTTGTAAGTTTTGGTGAATAATTTTGATTTGGGTTTCTATCTAGTGGATCTTTAGAGTTGCTTCCGCTTTATTTTGAAAACATTCAATTTATTCATTATTAAATTCTTTTTTTTATTTAGTTCTTAAAAATATCTATATACATGCAAAACAACTATATATTCAATTTCCTAAATGACCAGTTCATTTGTTAAAATTTGCTACATATGTTCTTCGTTTCTTGGTTGAGATTGGAGCCTGGAGGTAGAAAGAACACAAATTATTTTGGCTCATTTGCAGAAAAAATGCTAACATGAAATATAATGCTGGTGTGGAATTCAATAAGGTCAAAATACCTTTGTTTAAGAAAAAAGTTTAAATGTGCCTTACTTTGGGAATTAAGATTTCAAACTATCTTGGTTAAGGAAAAAACTCTTCCTTTCTTCTCTCTGGTTGTTAATCTCTTGTGGCTAGGGTTGATAACGGGTCGAATCAGATCGGTTTTTTGCAAAAACCCGATCCGAATTAAGCGGCTTTTTTATTTTATGATTCGTATCCGATCCGAATAGAAAAAATATTCGATCCGATCCGATCCGAATTTATACGATCGGATTGGATCGGTCATTCGGTTTTTTTGTTTATGTAATTTTAAATTTTATTTCAATTTTTTTAGGCATTTAAGCATTTTTGGACTTTATTTCAATTTTTCCTTAGGATTTTTAATTAAATATAAAACTTGAGCTTTTAATTTAAATAGTAAAAATTACAAATACTAAATAACAAAGTATTTGAATATTTCATTCGGTTTTTTTGTTTATGTAATTTCAAATTTTATTTCAATTTTTTGGGGCATTTAAGCACTTTTGGACTTTATTTCAATTTTTCCTTAGGATTTTTAATCAAAAATAAAACATGAGCTTTTAATTTAAATAGTAAAAATTACAAAATACTAAATAACAAAGTATTCGGATATTATCTGTATCCGAATCCGATTTGAACCGATTTTAGTCACTTCAATAATGTCATTGTAGACACCTTATTTTGTCCGAGTTCTTAATTTGTAAAAATAATTAATTAGGTTGGGTGACATTGTATTTTAATTTAACAATTTAGAATTAGGCTAAAATTAAATTAGAATTTTTAGATTTAGAATTAACATTAATTAGGAAATTACAATTAAAATAGGATTTAGGAATAATTAAAAAAAAAAGAGAGATAAGAAAAGAAAATAAAATTAATTTTAGTATAGGATAATTAGGATAATTTAATTTTTAGGATAATTATTTAGATTAATAGAGTTGGATTAGGATTAATATAGGAATTAAGTAGATAAAATATTAAAAAAAAGGGAGATAATTATTAGAATAAGTATAGTTGTATTAGGACTCTAACTAATTTGTGGCTATAAAAAGGATTAAAGCTCAGGGTTTAAGGGACAGAAAAAAAAGATACGCAATCAAGCACACAACCAGCGAGTTCGCCTGTCACGCACCCTGCTCTGCTATCACTTGGACGTCGATTACCACCGCTTGCCATTGAAGAGTGAACCAACCTGTTTTGGATATACATCCTCGGGTGCCGCTCGTTGTAAAAAGGGGAGAACCGTGAAAAGCATAAGGAAAAAACAAAAGAAAGCAAGGGATTTCATCACTCATCAGGTTTGTTTTATTAACATTAATATTAATTAATGCATTAACAATATTATTAGTAAATGACTTTGTATTTAGGAGTAATAATTTAATATGAATTGATGTTTTGGACGTATTTAACCATTGGTTTGTATAATTGATTAGCTTTTAGTTTAATAACATGATTTAATAATTGGTTTTAATTTGTAAATAGAAATTTTGTATTAGAACTAATTAATTTGGTTAACAAGATTTAATAATGTAATTAATATGATTAATATAACATGACAATTTAATAATTTAACTTGAATTAATTTACATGAATTTTATTTGCATGACTTGTATAATATTATTTGAGTGATTTTGTATGATTTAATTAATTTGGTAATATTTTATTAATATATATTGAATAAATAATTTGTATGCTGATATGATTTATTTAGTTTAATTTGTATGATATTTGTATGATATATTTTATGTTTTATATGTTTAGTATGATATTAGATAAATAAAATAATAGAAAAAATAAATTAAATTAGAGAAAAAATTCAAATGAGAATAAAATGGAATAAAAATTGAATAAGGAAATAATAAAGTTATATTAAGAAGATGAATGCAAATTATCCGATGATGAAATTCCAAGAAAGTCGAATGGTACTCTTTGAAAATTTCTAGGTGAGGAGTTTGCTCTAGATTGAACCAGATTGATGGAAGGTTTAGAGTAAATTTTCAAAACAATAATATGTGTTCATTTTCTAAAATAGAAATAAAATATAATAATAAAGACAATTAAAATAAAATAGAAATAAGATATTGAAATAAATACAATAAAAATAGAAAATTAGTAAAGAATTGGATATAGAGCCAAAAATTAAGATTTTCATAATATATTCCGACGACGGAGCCTCTTCAAGCAAGTCAATCAGTACTACTTGAATACTCCTGAGGTGAGGAGATTTACTTATTGTCTGAACCAGATTGATGGAAGGATTTTAAGTAAATTTTCAATATTTTAAACATATCGAAATTAATTTAAATTAAATTTAAAATGATTTATTAGGTATAGAGTCAATATTAGGGTTGTCATAATGTATTGAAATGATCCGACGACGGAGCCCCTTCAAGCAAGTCAATTGGTACTACTTGAATACTCCTGAGGTGAGGGGATTTACTTATTGTCTGAACCAGATTGATGGAAGGATTTTAAGTAAATTTCCAATATATTAAGCATATCGAAATTAACTCAAAATAAGGTAAATTTAGAATGACCTAAAGTAGTTGGTACCATTTTAGGATGGGCGTCGTGGGGGTGCTAATCCTTCCCCACGAGTAACCGCACTCCCGAACCTAAGATTCTTTGAACGTAGACCATGCCTTTTCTTTAGACAAGAATAGGTGACCAATCACACCTTAGGTCTGAATGGTTGGTGGCGACTCCTAGAATTTTAAAGTCTAGCGGTTAGGTTCACGGACCTAGACGTTATGACAGTTTGGCGACTCCACTGGGGACAATAGAGAGTCAGGCCAACATATATTTTAGGTCATTAGAAATTTGCTTATAAATAATGTTGATTTCATAATGCTTAATAATCATTTAATACACACACACTTCACATGCATACTTGCATAAGCCCTCAACTCGGGCTCTATCCTTATTAGGAGGGAGAAAAGTACCTATGCCTTCGTGAGGTGATAACCTCCGCATGGGCTGGCGAAAAACTCCCACTCAAATTGAACCTTTCTGCTTGTAGCCTATAATGGGTGAGGATTGGGTGCCTTACTAGTCCAGTATGGATGACAGTGAGGAACAATTTGGGAACTTTTAGAACTTTAAATGATCTAGGCCCTGCATGTAGGAAAACCCAAGAAGCCCAAACCTTAGATAGAGCCTTACAAAACCCTTGAAGTATTAGACTCAAATCCAAAATAGGACAAAAAAAAATAGGTGAATTTGCTATCATTAAGTCATGCATAATTGTGTTTGATTTTGCATTGCATAACATATCATGCACATAAATTTGCATTTGTCTTATCATGAGAATGAACGTACTTTTGATTTTTAGGAGAGATTGTTAGACTTAAGTGCATTCCATATGCATTCATTTTTGTGCATAAACATATCATCACATGAAATATAATTTCAACTTAATTGTGGCACTCAAGGTATCAAAATTGCATCCACTAGACGATCTGCCCTCCACAGATATCATACAAGGTATCAAGCACGCATAATGGAAGAGGATCAAAATATTAGGATAGAAAAGTTGGAAACGGAAAATACAGAGATGAGGGGGCAATTGAGTGAAATTATGCAGTTGCTAAAAGCCATGATTAAAGGAAAGGAGAAGATGGGTAATCAAGAGGAGTCTGTCCAAGAGGCTCAACAAAGCGTGCAAGACAACCCCATTTTTGTTCCTGAAGGAAGTACTGCTAAAGCTCCAACGCCTCTACAGATGCAAGTTCAAAACCCAGTGGAGGTCCCAAATTTAGATGATCCCATAGAGTTAGAAAAGTTGAAGCATAAAGAAGAATATAATGATACTAAAGCTCAGCTGAGCTTAATAGAGGAAAGACTAAGTGCCATGGAAGGCATTGACTATTTTGGGCCCGTTGATGCTGAAAGGTTGTGTTTGGTACCTGGTGTCGTGCTTCCACCAAAGTTCAAGGTACCTGAATTTGAAAAGTTCAATGGAACATCGTGCCCAAAAGATCATCTCACCATGTACTGTAGGAAAATGACAGCATATGCATGGGATGACAAGCTATTAATTCATGTTTTTCAAGATAGCTTGACTGGGTCAGCTGCTAAGTGGTACAACCAATTGGAAAAGAGCAAAGTTTCCTCTTGGTCTAAGTTGGCAAGAGCTTTTATAGCTCAATACAAACATGTGTCTGATGTAGCTCCTGACCGCTTATCTCTCCAAGGTATGGAAAAGAAAAAGGATGAGAGCTTCAAAGAATATGCCCAACGGTGGAGAGATGTGGCGTCGTAAGTTCAACCTCCTTTAACTGAAAAGGAAGTCACCATGTTCTTTTTGAATACTCTCAAGGCACCTTACTATGAGCGTATGCTTAGCAGCGTGACCAAGAATTTTGCAGACATGGTGCTGACTGGCGAAGCTATTGAAAATGCCCTCAAGAGTGGTAAGATTGAAGCATCTACGAATGATAGCAAAAGGAATGGGTTTTCAAAGAAAAAGGAAGAAAATGCACAAGTAGTCTCTAATGATTGACGTCGTTCCTATAACCCTTACTCACCCTTAGTGAATTACACCTATTCTCAAGCCCACCCACAAACTCATCATCAAAATGCTTACCAACCCATTTCTCATTCACAAGCCCCTACCTTTTCACCTAATGACCAAAAGAATACTCGAGCTAGCCAAAATGTCACCATAGACCCTATACCGATGACATACACAGAGTTATTCCCACAGTTGGTAAGGGGTCACCTTATTGCCCCTATTTATATAGAACCCTTGAAACCTACTTACCCAAAGTGGTATGATCCTAATGTAAAGTGTGCTTATCATAATGACAATGTTGGTCACTCTATTGAGAATTGTATGAGCTTGAAGAGGAAGGTCCAAGCACTTGTCAACGCTAGAATTTTGAGTTTTGGGGCAAAGAACGATCCAAATGTGAATGATAATTCTCTGCCAGATCACATAAGGGTTAGCGGTTAATGCTATGGAAGAAAGTGGATGATATTGATTGATTCACTGAATTTGAAGATAATGGTTATTTCTTTGTTTCTAATTTCATTCATCTTAGGACATTTCAATTTCTTAGGTATTGTAGGAGTGTCTAAGCCTAAAAGGCATTAAGAATTCTTTTTATGTATTGGGCCAGCTTTCATTTATTTTCATTTCAATAAAGGATTAATATGATGCATATTTCTCAATTCCTCATTCCAATCTTGTTCTTTTATGTAAAACACCAATACCCATATTCTTTACATTGTTACCAAGCTTGAAAGTATCCAAATAATGAACATGATAATGATAATGGCAATGGATATAAAATTCAATTTTGAAAGAACTGCTTTGTTTGGTTAGATGGATTTACAGTTTGCCAAGATTGTTCAAGCAAGAAGAGAATAGAAGAAATTTGTCTAAAATCTTCAACTATAGAATGTTATGAGTAAAGGTGAATCTTTACATGAAGTTCTAATGAGTTTGTCTCTGTTCAATAGATGACCTTTAATGAGACTACTTGTATTGAGATGAGAAATGGCCTTCTTTCACTACCTTTCAAGCGTGAGTAAAATTATCCATTGATTACCCCTTTTGAGCCTATTATATTCTTTTTGATATAACCTACCAAGAATCACCCTCCACACTGGGGGGCAAAGAGAATAGAAGATGAAAGATCAGTGGGGCAAAGAAAAAACCCTTTTGTGAAAAAAAAGAGAACAAAAAAAAAGAAAAGAGAATGAAAAAGGAAAGAGGGTTTGAATCAAGAAAGTGAAAACCCTAGTCACATTTGAATAAAAAAGGAGAGAGAAAGCAAATTAGAATGGGGCAAAAGTCAAAATGCCTAATTGATTCATGAAAAATGATTCTTGGTTTGATGAACCCTGAAACACTTATTTTGGGCCTATATTATCCTTTCTTTCTTCAACCCTCACCTGAGCCTACATTACATGCCTTAAAAGTCCATTTTGATCAAATATGAGTACTCCTATTGAAGAATCATGTGTTGAATAAAGGCATACTTACACTATGAGATGATGATCCTTTGGATGGAATTAGGACAAGCAGATTAAGATAAGCAAAAAGATTTCGTCTAGATGGAAGAAGTGGGATTCCAAAGACTCTCTTGGATCCATGTGAGCATTAAATTGGGTGAAGAAATATGTGATGTTGGGGCATGAATCAGAATGGAGAACAGACAAGAGGAGTTTCATCAAGGACAATGAAGTTGAAAATGAAGAGAAATGAATAAAAAAAATAAAAAAAAGAAAGAAATGAAAATGAAAAAGAAAAAAAAAGAGAAAAAATGAAAGGAGGATTCAGATCGAAAACCCAAAAAGGGCGGTTTGGATCAATAGAGTGCATCTAAGTTGAAAACCTGAAAAGGCGGCTTGGATACGAGAAAAGCTAGATGTCAAAGATACTGGGGTAAGAGGATGTTTTGATAAACTCCACATGATCAGATAAAGTAGACATTTGGAAGGGAATTTTGTATTCGTTGACCAAAATCATTTGAATTTTTGTTATTTGGATACTGTTACCTAAAACTTAACATGATAATTCTAGCTTTTCCTTTCTAGCCTTTTTCCTTCAAACTTGGCTACCCCTTATAATACTTTCAGATATTGGATAACACCACTCTTTTCTTTTCACCTATCATTGCTATATCGCTACCTTGAGGGATTGAGAAATTGTATGGCATTGATTTTGAAATTAGAATGATAATGAATGTTTGCTTGGCAAAATATGTGAAAGACTTCATATTATTTAGGAAAATGAAAGAAAAGGAAACTTGTGGATGAATGGAAATTGGCAATCAAGAAAAACCAATGAATAAGAAAGAATGAATGATCAGATAAGATAAAGAGGGCACGAAGACAAAAGCTTCATTGGGAAAGAAAATGGAAAAAGGAAAATGAGAAGAGAAATAGGAAATATAAGGATAGGATGACAAATGAAAAGAGAAGAATGCATGAGATGGACTGATACAGAAAAACCTTGTTATTGCCACAGTTAAAGTTGAAATGCTTTTCAAAGAAAACATTGTATGAATAGAATAGATTGTGTGAGTAATATTGCATGAATGACATTACACAAATGACATTGCATAGATTGGATAGAATGCATGTGTAGTTGCATACATGATGCATTGCATGAGAAAAATTACAGACAAGGTTCCTTGAGTACAATCTATAAGACCTTCGGGCATGATTCCTCCAAATTTTTGCACAAGATTTTTAAAGTTTGACTGCCTGCCTGTTTAGGAGGAGCTTTTAGACAAGATTTTAAAGTTTGACTGCCTGCCTGTTTAGGAGGAGCTTTTTGGACAAGATTTTTAAAGTTTGACTGCCTGCCTGTTTAGGAGGAGCTTTTAGACAAGATTTTTAAAGTTTGACTGCCTGCCTGTTTAGGAGGAGCCTTTTAGACAAGATTTTAAAGTTTGACTGCCTGCCTGTTTAGGAGGAGCCTTTTGGACAAGATTTTTAAAGTTTGACTGCCTGCCAGTTTAGGGGGAGCTTTTTAGATAAGATTTTAAAGTTTGACTGCCTTTCTGTTTAGAGGGAGCTTTTTGAAAAAAATTAAAAAATTAAAAAAAAAAAGAGAAGTCAGACAAAATAGGTGTTATGTCTTTCTGCAATTACTATTTCACAGCAAATGCACAAAGAGGGGCAGCTGTAGACACCTTATTTTGTCCGGATTCTTAATTTGTAAAAATAATTAATTAGGTTGGGTGACATTGTATTTTAATTTAACAATTTAGAATTAGGCTAAAATTAAATTAGAATTTTTAGATTTAGAATTAACATTAATTAGGAAATTACAATTAAAATAGGATTTAGGAATAATTAAAAAAAAGAGAGATAAGAAAAGAAAATAAAATTAATTTTAGTGTAGGATAATTAGGATAATTTAATTTTTAGGATAATTATTTAGATTAATAGAGTTGAATTAGGATTAATATAGGAATTAAGTATATAAAATATTAAAAAAAAAAGGGGAGATAATTATTAGAATAAGTATAGTTGTATTAGGACTCTAACTAATTTGTGGCTATAAAAAGGATTAAAGCTCAGGGTTTAAGGGACAGAAAAAAAAGATACGCAATCAAACACACAACCAGCGAGTTCGCCTGTCACGCACCCTGCTCTGCTATTACTTGGACGTTGATTACCACCGCTTGCCATTGAAGAGTGAACCAACCTGTTTTGGATATACATCCTCGGGTGCCGCTCGTTGTAAAAAGGGGAGAACCGTGAAAAGCATAAGGAAAAACAAAAGAAAGCAAGGGATTTCATCACTCATCGGGTTTGTTTTATTAACATTAATATTAATTAATGCATTAACAATATTATTAGTAAATGACTTTGTATTTAAGAGTAATAATTTAATATGAATTGATGTTTTGGACGTATTTAACCATTGGTTTGTATAATTGATTAGCTTCAGTTTAATAACATGATTTAATAATTGGTTTTAATTTGTAAATAGAAATTTTGTATTAGAACTAATTAATTTGGTTAACAAGATTTAATAATGTAATTAATATGATTAATATAACATGACAATTTAATAATTTAACTTGAATTAATTTACATGAATTTTATTTGCATGACTTGTATAATATTATTTGAGTGATTTTGTATGATTTAATTAATTTGGTAATATTTGATTAATATATATTGAATAAATAATTTGTATGCTGATATGATTTGTTTAGTTTAATTTGTATGATATTTGTATGATATATTTTATGTTTTATATGTTTAGTATGATATTAGATAAATAAAATAATAGAAAAAATAAATTAAATTAGAGAAAAAATGCAAATGAGAATAAAATGGAATAAAAATTGAATAAGGAAATAATAAAGTTATATTAAGAAGATGAATGCAAATTATCCGATGATGAAATTCCAAGAAAGTCGAATGGTACTCCTTGAAAATTTCTAGGTGAGGAGTTTGCTCTAGATTGAACCAAATTGATGGAAGGTTTAGAGTAAATTTTCAAAACAATAATATGTGTTCATTTTCTAAAATAGAAATAAAATATAATAATAAAGACAATTAAAATAAAATAGAAATAAGATATTGAAATAAATACAATAAAAATAGAAAATTAGTAAAGAATTGGTTATAGAGCCAAAAATTAAGATTTTCATAATATATTCCGACGACGGAGCCTCTTCAAACAAGTCAATCAGTACTACTTGAATACTCCTGAGGTGAGGAGATTTACTTATTGTCTGAACCAGATTGATGGAAGGATTTTAAGTAAATTTTCAATATTTTAAACATATCGAAATTAATTTAAATTAAATTTAAAATGATTTATTAGGTATAGAGTCAATATTTGGGTTGTCATAATGTATTTAAATGATCCGACGACGGAGCCCCTTCGAGCAAGTCAATTGGTACTACTTGAATACTCCTGAGGTGAGGGGATTTACTTATTGTCTGAACCAGATTGATGGAAGGATTTTGAGTAAATTTCCAATATATTAAGCATATCGAAATTAACTCAAAATAAGGTAAATTTAGAATGACCTAAAGTAGTTGGTACTATTTTAGGATGGGCGTCGTGGGGCTGCTAATCCTTCCCCACGAGTAACCGCACTTCCGAACCTAAGATTCTTTGAACGTAGACCATGCCTTATCTTTAGACAAGAATAGGTGACCAATCACACCTTAGGTCTGAATGGTTGGTGGCAACTCCTAGAATTTTAAAGTCTAGCAGTTAGGTTCACGGACCTAGACGTTATGACAGTCATGATCCGAATCTGAACCGAATTCATTTATTATCCGAACCGAACCTACCCGAAATCCACGGTTCGAGTCGATTTTTCAGTTTTATCGGTTTTTTTCTTAGCCCTACTTGTGGCAAGTTCAAACTATATTTGCTGGGGGACTCTAGCATAGCTAGCTTCGATTTATCCATCTTTTCAACTTTGATGGTTATCATGACTTAGCTTTCGTCATCTTTCAAGCTTCATTCTTTAGCTTATTTTCTCATATAATGTTGATTCCTCGCATGCCTCAAGCCCTAGCTTGATAGCTTCCACTCTTTTAAAGACTTTAATTCATTGCACGCCTCAAGCCCTAGCTTAACAGTTTTCGCTCTTTTGAGGAATTTGATACTTTACATAACTCAGGCCCTTACTTAATAGCTTCATCTATTTTTAGAACTTTGATTCCTTGCTTGCCTCAACCCCTGGCTTAATAGCTTCCACGTTTATGAGAACTTTGATTTCTTGCATGCCTCGAGCCCTAACTTAATAGCTTCCACTCTTTTGAGGACTTAGACACATGCCTCAAGCTCTAGCATAACCATTTTCTGCTCTTAGCAGGATGTTATCTTTAAATTGATATATATATATATATATTATTGAAATGACAAAAAATTAAGCACAATTAAATGTTTGATTCAATTTATAAATTTGCTTACCTTTTTATGATTTTCACAAACCATATTAAGTGTTTTTATCAAATATAATACCATGATTTAATTGCTTATTTTTATTGGTCTTAATCTATTTAGAAAATGTTTTTGAATATTGGATTAAGTAATTTTCTCATGACATTATTATTTATACTTTTAGAAAATTACTTGATAATACTCGAGCTAAGTTTTCGTGTGCTTAAAGTTGAAAAATATTGTCGGACTTAATAAAAGTCAAATATTTATTCATTTTTTAATTAAAATAGCCCAAAAATTGAAATTCAAGAACAAAGGATTAATCCCCCTTGTAAGGATCGATCCTCCTTTGGCAGAATGCTAAAGGGATCAAACCCCTCCATTAAAGGATCGATCCTCCTGTGTCAAGGAAAGGCTCCAACGATTAGTTTTGAAAGGACCAACAGGAAGATTTGCCTTTAGGCACCACCAAGCTTCAACAAACTATCAAGGGAGGATAAATAGAAGACTTGAAGACCACTGGACTCAAGAGACATCATTCTACATCTTCTTCAAGCTTTAAAATCATCTCTTGTGCTAAAGATTTTACATCTTCTATCATTCACATTTTTCTTGTATAGTTTAGCACAAATCTTGTTTAGATTTCTCTAGAGCTTAAACTTGTAACCACTTGTGTATCTAGAGGTTTCTCTTTGATTACACAAACTAAAAAACCCATTCACAATTTGTAAATGGGAATGAACCTTTGAGAGCATTTTTGTAAGTAAGGAATTAGGTAGAAGTTTTCTCCTTGAGCCATAAAAGGGAGAGTTGTAAGGTTTACTCTTTGAGCCATAAAAAGGAGTGGTGTAAGGTTTGCTACTTGATCTCATAAAAAGTAGTGGTTAAGTTTCCTCCTTCAGCTCGAAAAAATGAGCGGTAGAAGGTTACTCTTAAGCATGCAAAAAAGAGTGTAACTAAATCAAGATAATGAATTTGGGAAAATCCTTGGCAGCGTCTCAAGGTAAAGGACATAAGTAAGGTTGTCAAACCTACATAAATCTTTTGTGTACAATTCTCTAACCCTTTTATCATTACTTATTTGCAATTCAATTGTGTATATTGTATTATAGTTGAATTGTATGCTAGAATAGCCTATAGAACTTAGAAAACTATAATATAAGCTAGAGAATTTAGAAAAACCAAAAAACGAACTTAAGGTTAGTTAAAAACCGATTCACCCCCCTCTCGGTAGGTAATTGAGCCAAAAGAGGACTTAGATAATTTTATGTGGCTCGACCTCTGGCATAACTGTTGCTGCTCTTTAAGTACTTAGAAGATCTTTTGCCAAGGGCATGCCACATCCTTGCCTTTTTCATACTTGGACTTTATCATATTAAGTCCATCATACTCAAGATAGGTTGAGGGAATGTCGCATCATCATCGTTCGTGTGCTTTCCTTTGATACTTTTAAAGATAGGTTGAGGGAATGTTACATCCTCAGCATTTGTGTACTAGCACTTAATAAGCTTTAAAGATTAGCCGAAGGAATATTACCTCTTCACCTTTCATAGAACACATACCATTAACATACCTCACTAAGGTCTCCTTATTTCTTCATATATCTTTGATGCCATTAGAATGTCTTCCTATTCAAGTGCATCATCATTATTCTTACTCTATCTTGGTCTTTTGTAGATCAGTAGCAAAAAACTACTCGATCTTTGTCATGATCCGTAATACATAGTATTTAACCACTTTCACACACACAGTAGGATGGTTGGGCTGTCTGTGATGCCTTTATCACACTCATTTTAAACAGTATATCACTTTTGAAATAAAATCATATCGATAGTTGATATAAATGTTTACAACAAAATATAATTTATAGTATTTTTCACGTGTTCTACATCCCCTGTACATAACTATACAATTGTAATACTGTACATAATAGGTCTGAACATATAAAAGAAAATAAATATACCTCCAGGATCTAATCAAAGCTACCTCGGGGAACTATAGCGTAGCCGAAATCAGTGGAGTTGTATATATACAATCACTACAAGTAATCTGTGGCGTGGAAAAATAAGGGGTGAGCTAATGTGCTTAGTAAGAGAATCGTATGTAAAGACTGATACTATGAAATATATATGCTTAAAAACATTTAGTTCCTAATAGGATCTAATCAAAGCTACCTCGGGGAACTATAGCGTAGCCGAAATCAGTGGAGTTGTATATATACGATCACTACAAGTAATCTGTGGCGTGGAAAAATAAGGGGTGAGCTAACGTGCTTAGTAAGAGAATCGTATGTAAAGACTGATACTATGAAATATATATGCTTAAAAACATTTAGTTCCTAATAGTGTACTAAACTATGAAATCTATATGCTTAAAAACATTTAGTTCCTAATAGTGTACTAAGGTACAAATCAAGAAGGATACTATAGTCGGCTAGGAAATAGGATGGAATATGGGAGGTATTTTAAAATACCAGTCGTGTCCCAGCCCCTAGAAGCGACTATAGGGAGTAATCAATTGAATTTGATGTCAAAACAGCATGAAATGCTATTGAAATCATATAGCAAAATATTTTAATAAATAAATAGTTATAAATCATTTTCTGAATACACTGCAGTAAACATTCTCTTTCACTGATAATAACCAATTCAATATTGATAAACACGGTACTGTAAACAGTTTAGTAAACATTATGCAAACAGCTCAATATAAATAAAGAATTCAGTACCAGCAAACAGTTCAGTAAAGCAGTATAATAAATAGTAACAGTATAGTGGAGACCTTGCAATACCCAAAGTATATCATGCTAGAATCATATCTCGAGAAGGTAGAAACAGTAAACACGTGAGATATATGGTCATAGTTTATAGGGTCCACAGTGTACACTTGCCAGTGACGCTTATGGAGGCTAAAGACTTGATGAGTCTATTAGCACAGTAATAGTAATAACAGTAACAGTACACGTGACACATGAGCATGATACGAGGCCTAATAGTCTCAAAACAATGTATATACAGTAGAAACAACATTTATGAAATCAGTTTCACTGATAATATCTTCAATTAATCCATAAATAAATATATTGAAAATATATTCAGTTCATTAATAAAAATTCATAAAATATTCACACTTCAGTATTCTTTTCTGAAAACATTCTATTTATTTATAGAACAAAAATAAGCATCTGTTGGTACCTTCACGTAATTAAAATTCATTAATATGAATATTTAAATATCGTTTTTCAGTAAATAATAAAATAATGCAATTTTGTTAAATCTCATGAGAACCACTTGGAAATCTATTTATTTCTACCATTTAAAAATATTAGAATTAATTTGTTAGAATTTCTAACCTAGCCTTATCCACAATTTCACCAATTCCAGAGCAATTAATTTTCAAATCACTTCATAAAATTAATTTGAACCAAAACATCCATCACAGTATCCTTACAGCTTACCCACTCATCCCTTACCTGTAATTTTTTTACCGACTCGTCACTAGCACCACTCAATATTCCTTTACTCCAGGGCTGCAAACATTATACCAATCATCATTATTTTCCATAATTCAATTTTTAATAAATTTTCCTTCATTAAATTCTACCACATGATTAGTAGAAAATACTAAACTAGCCTAAATTACACCGATAGTAAAACACAACTTTGCCTACGTAACTCCGATTTTAATTCCAACTTTGCCAACAGTCTCCTCTCAATTTCTACAGTCTCATGGCACCCTAAATTCATCAAATTGTTTCCAAAGCCACTCTCCCCTTGCCATGGCGGAATGGTACATGGTGAAATTCCTAAGCTTTTTTCAACAATATAACATGTAATTCATGCTTATTCATGTTTCTCCATTAATTTGGCACCATTAACATGCATCAAACAACATGAAACCATAAAGATCCTTCAATGGCCGAAACCCTAGGGTAAGAATTGGATGGGATTTAGTTCAAACCAATGCTAAAATCATGCCTAGGACACTTAGTTTCATCACTTTCTACCATTAAAATTCAAAGAAACCCTAAGCATGATTCAAGCTTTCCTTGGCCGAATGCTTTAGTGCTCCTTTCCTATTGATTTTGTCAATTTTACACCAAACTATGGTTATGGGCTTGTAGAGGATGAAGAGTAAAACAACTTTGTAGAAGAGATCTTAGTGAGATAAGGTGATTTTAATGGTGTTTTAGTTAGGTTTTTATTTTTCTCTCTTAGTTTGGTTATGGTGGCAACGTGAGGGAGTTTGAAGAAGATGATGAAGTGGCGAGCTGTAGCTGATGGAGAAAAATTTAGAAGGTTCTTTTAGGGCAAAATGACCAAAATGCCCTTGGTTATAAAGATTTTAGACAAAATTGCCCTTTAACTTCTATAATTTTTCTAACTATCCAGTTTAACTCCAAAAATTCATATTTCGTCGCTAAATATTATTATTGAACATGTTTTGATGAATGATGTTGGTTTTATTAAGGTTCGACTGACCATAAGGGTGAAATTACGAAAAGACCCTTATCGGGCCAATTGCTTAAAATTTTGATTTAACTACCGATTCAATCTATCTATTGACATAGCCTAGAACTTATTTTCATATAAAATATCATATTTCAGTCAGTGGATCAAAATTCCATTTAGTTTGACCATTATTAACAAAAATTCATCTGGGCTATATCCTTAATCGTCATTTACTAAATTGTTGGCACACTTCCCAAAAATAATTTAAATAGAGGATTTTATGTTCTAGATTCTTAAAGTAGGCTTATTGGACTCCCTGAATAATATCCGTCCGGTCTCAAGTCTATCCGGGCACTGTAGAGTCTGTAGGGCCCACCTTACTATGCCAGGTCATACTTACAAAATACACAGGAATTGAACAGTGGTGAGTATCTCTACATGTATAACAATACCATAATACATGGCTCTCACATTCTCCCCACTTTAAGAAATTTAGTCCTCCAAATTTGATCGGACCAATCACTGGAATAGCTCTGGGTACTTCTCCTGCATCGGACCTTTTAATTCCCATGTGGCCTCCTCCTCTGAGTGGTACTGCCAAAGCACTTTCACTAGTGGAATCATTTTAGACCGTAATACCTTATCTTTTCGATCTAGGATCTGAATAGGTCTCTCTATGTAACTTATGTCCTCCCTAATCTCCAACTACTCGTATTGGATTACGTGAGAGGGATCTGGATGGTACTTCCTCAACATCGACACATGGAAGATGTTATGCACCCCGGATAGTTTTAGAAGTAATGCTAATAGATAGGCGACATCTCCCACACGGTCTAAGATCTTGAATGGCTCAATATATCGAGGACTTAGTTTCCCTTTCTTACTGAATCTTATTATGCCCTTCGATGGTGAGACCTTTAGGAAGACAGAATCTCCAACTGAAAACTCTAATGGTCGGCGTCTCTTATCTGCATAACTCTTCTGCCGACTCTGTGCTGTCTTCAACCTTTCATAGATAAGCTATACATCCCGGGAAGCTTGCTCTACCAAGTCAAGAGCTAACGATTTTCGATCACCCACTTCTTCCCATGCTACTGGTGATCTACATTGTATGCCATACAATGCCTCATATGGTGCTATGCCAATACTGGCCTGATAACTATTATTATATGCAAACTCTATCAGTGGTAAGTGGTCATCCCAAGAGCCTTTGAAATCTAGTGCACATGCTCTCAACATATCCTCGAGCGTCTGGATGGTGCACTCGAACACCCATCAATTTACGGATGGAAACCGGTGCTGAAGTACAATCGAGATCCCATAGCCTCCTGAAATCTCTCCCAAAAATGTGAAGTAAACTGGGAATCCCTATCTGAAGTGATGCTCACTAGAACACCATGTAACCTCACAATCTTCTGAACATATAAATCGGCTGAGGCACTAAGGGAATCTGTAGATCTGATGGCAAGAAAGTCAGCGGACTTCATTAACCGATCAACAATCACTCATATCCTATCATGATTCCTTTGGGTCCTTGGCAAACCCATAATGAAGTCTATAGTGATATGCTCCCACTTCCACATCGGAATTGGTAGAGGCTGTAGTAATCTAGTAGGCTTCTGATGCCCAATCTTCACATGCTGGCATGTGAGACATCTAGCAACAAACTTCGCGATGTCTCGTTTCATTTTAGGCCACCAATACACTCTTCATCAATTATGGTACATCTTATTACTGCCTGGGTGCAGAGTGTAACTGGATGTATGGACCTCTGTCAAAATTAGATGCCTTAGCTGCTAGTCATCGGGAATGCATATCCTGCCTCTAAACCTCAGTATCCTATCGGTGCCAATTGCATAATCTGACTGTACTCACATCTGAACCTGACTAGCAACCTCTATACAATAAGCATCACTCTTCTGAGCATCCCTGATTCTGTTCATCAAATCCGGCTCAATGCTGAAACTGGCTTTAAACCCATATCTCTTAGAGGAAATCACATTAAGATTGAGGCTCGAGGACTGCTCTAGCAAATCATACTCCCGGACCATCATGTATGATACCATCCCCATATGCTTCCGGCTTAAAGCATCCACCACCACGTTACCTTTCCTCGGGTGGTAAAGGATCTCACAGTCATAATTCTTTAACAACTCCATCCATCTATGTTGTCTCATATTCAACTCTCGCTGCGAGAATAAGTATTTCAGACTCTTATGGTCTGTATATACCTAGAATTTCTCCCCGTAAAGATAATGCCACCAAATCTTCAATGCAAACACCACTACGACTAATTCCAAGTCATGTGTCGGATAATTCTTTTCATGCTCCTTAGCTGCCTGGAACCATAAGTAATTACCCCACCATTCTGCATTGGGACACATCCTAATCCCAATGCGAATGCATCACTGTAGACTAAGGAGCAGTAATCAACCTCCTCTTCAACTCCTAAAAGCTGCGCTCACACGCATCTGTCCACTCGAACTTAACATCCTTACGTGTGAGTCACGTCAGTGGAACAGCTAGCCTCGAAAACCCCTCGATAAATTGACGGTAATATTTGGCTAGACCCAAGAAACTCCAGACTCTATTACTGTCTTAGGCCTCTCCCACTGTACTATGGCTTCTATCTTAAACAAATCTATAGATACCCCATCTTTAGATACGACATGTCCTAGGAATGTTATATGATCTAGCCAAAACTTACACTTATTGAACTTCGCATATAGCTTCTGGTCTCTGAGGGTCTGCAGGACTATGTAGAGTTGCTGCTCGTGCTCCTCTGATGACTTGGAATATACCAGTATATCATCAATAAATACTATCACGAACTTATCCAAGTAGGGTTTAAACACCTTATTCATCAAACCCATGAAAGCTACAAGGGCATTCGTCAATCCGAATGGCATCACACCAAGAACTCGTAATGTCCATAGCTACGAGTCCTGAATGCCATCTAAGGGACATCAGCCTCCCGAATCTTCAACTGATGATACCCTGATCAGAGATCAATCTTTGAGAACACCTGTGTACCCTTGAGTTGATCGAACAGATCATCAATCCTGGGTAAGGGATACTTATTCTTGATGGTAACTCTAGTAAGCAACTGATAATCGATACACAACCGATAATTGATACACAACCTCAAGCTACCATCCTTCTTCCAAATGAATAACACCTGAGCACCCCACGGAGACACACTGGGGCGAATAAAGCCCTTATCCAATAATTCCTGGAGCTGCTTCTTAAGCTCTCCTACTCCACAAATGCCATCCGATATAAGGGCTTAGAAATGGGCTCTGTACTGGGTACCAAGTTGATAGTAAACTCGATCTCTCGATCCGGTGGTAACCTTGGTAAATCATCCGAAAATACATCTGGAAAATCCCTAACCATAAAAATCTCTGACAGCTCTGGACGTTTCTTTTCTAAGTACTCCACATAAGCAATGTAACCTTCAATCACATCACAGATACACTCAAACAATTTTAGTAACAATATTTACTTTCATTATTTATCTAATAATTTTACAGTATATCTTTCAGGATGAGAGAAAGTAATAAACTTAGTATAACAGTCTAGACTCACATAATTCGCAGCTAACCAATCCATTCTTAGGATTACATTAAAATCACACACATTCAACAAAATTAGGTTAGCTGTCGTTTTCTTCTCTCCTATTGTTACTTTACAGTTTCTATATACCACATCAGTCATTTGTGATTCTCTAAAGGGCGTATTAATCTACAGAGTATACCTTAAGGGTTCAGGTTCTACCAATATCTTATTAGCACATGCAGGTGACACAAACGAATGTGTAGAACCAGGATCAAATAAAGCAAGTATTGATATATCAAAAATATAAATCTTACCCTTAATCACATCGATAAAAGCATCAGCAACCTCTTGATCTAGCACGAACACTCAGCCCTACGTCACAGCCATCTTGCCCTTCTCTGCTGCTGCAGCACGTCTTGTTGTGAGGGTGCCACCTTTTCTGACTCCGTCTGCACTGGGGTTGTTGGAGGTGGAACAATAGTTAGAGCTGTAGATGCAGTTGCCTCTCTCAACATCGGACAGTCTCTCACCAAGTGCCCGTCTGTCCACATCTGAAACTGGCCCTAAAAAGCATATAATAAGGTCGAGTACCGTGCAACCTCCCATACAGTGTACACCTGGTTGTGGTACCCCTTAGAGTAATACTAAGGCTAGTAGTAGGGGTAGTAATAGTAGATCAAACTAATCTCCCCTCAGAAATCTGAATACCTGATGTCCTGGCCTTCTTAGGATGCCATCTACCTGATCTGTCCTCTAGACCCCTCTTTACCTTCTCCTTTCCATTGCCTTTACCCTAGAACTCGAATCGACATGAAACTGCTCATAGTCCCTCTCGCACAACTATGCTCGTCTCATTACCTCATCATAAGTCCTAATGTCGATAGGAACCAATCGGGTCCTAATAGAGGGTCTCAATCCAGCCATAAAATATGTCAAGCCGATACTCCTCTCTCATCTTCGTTTAAGGGTCGAATCGACTGAGAGTAGTGAATCTGGACTCATACTGATCAATAGTCATACTCTCCTGAGTCAGCTTTAAGAACTCCTACTACAACTTCTTTTACGCTATACAAGGAATATACTGTTTATAAAAAGCCTCCAAGAATACCATCCAGGTCACCACTAGATGCTGGGCTAATAGGACAGTCTGAATAGATTTCTACCAGTACTCCGCATCATCAGTTAACTGGAACACTACTAACCCCACTTTCTCTATCTTTGAGCATTGCATATACTTAAATAATTTCTTTGTAGCATTAACCCACTGCTCGGCCACTAATGGATTCTTATCATCCTTAAATTTCAAAGGATCCAACTTCTTAAACTACCACATAAGAGTAATATTACAATAATACTCTATGTTTGCAGGCTACGGCTGAGCTGGTGGTTGCGATGCTATCAATGGCTGGGGCTCAGGATGTGGCTCCGGAGCGGGCTATGCTGGTGCAAGCTGAGGTGGGGGTGGTGCTACTGGAGCTGTTTCTGCTCTTTCTCTCTCAGCTCGATTTGCATTATACATAGCGATAAAATCTGCTAACATCTGTTCCACCCTCGTAATTCTTATATTAGGACTCTCGGGCTGCAAAGGGAGCGCAGGTTTTGGGGTAGGTTCCGATGCTGGCTCCGAAATTGGCTTCACCCTACTGCGACCTCTACCTTTACGTATACCTCTACGTCCACTCATTTCTACACAGCACAGACATTCAAATCGGTTTTCAGTTACTCAATTCTTATATACATTCAGACTATACAGTACTACAAGGGATGTACTCTTATTTACCAGAAAGACACCGACAAACATCAGACCAAACTTACTCTGATACTAATTAAACTATCTCGATCTGTAATACATAGTATTTAACCACTTTCACATACACAATAGGATGGTTAGACTGTCTACGATGCCTTTATCACACTCATTTTAAATAGTATATCAGTTTTGAAATAAAATCATATCGATAGCTGATATAAATGTTTACAACAAAATATAATTTACAGTATTTTTCACATTTTCTACATCCCCTGTACATAATTGTACAACTGTAGTACTATATATAATATGTCTGAACATATAAAAGAAAATAAATATACCTCCAAGATCTAATTAAAGCTACCTCGAGGAACTATAGCGTAGCTTAAATCAGTGGAAAGGTATATATACGATTACTGCAAGTAATCTGTGGAGTGGAAAAATAAGAGATGAGCTAACGTGCTCAGTAAGAGAATCATATGTAAATACTGATACTATGAAATCTATATGCTTAAAAACATTTAGTTCTTAATAGTGCACTAAGGTACAAATCAAGAAGGATACTATAGTCGACTAGGAAACCGGATGGAATATGAGAGGTATTTTAGAATATCTGTCATGTCTCGGTCCCTATAAGCAATTATAGGGAGTAATCAGTTGAATTTGATGTCAAAACAACATGAAATGCTACTGAAATCATATAGCAAAATATTTTAATAAATAAACAATTATAAATCATTTTCTGAATACACTACAGTGAACATTCTCTTTCACTGATAATAACCAGTTCGACATTGATAAACATAGAATTGTAAACAGTTCAGTAAACATTATGTAAACAACTGAATATCAATAAAGAATTCAATACTAGTAAACAGTTCAGAAAAACAGTATAATAAGCAGTAACAGTATAGTAGAGACCAGGCAACACCCAAAGTATATCATGTTATAATCATATCCGGAGAAGGGAGAAAGAGTAAACATGTGAGACATATGGCCATAGTCTATAGGGTCCACAGTGTATACTTGCCAGGTGACACTTGGGAGGCTGAAGACTTGGCGAGTCTATCCGCACAATAACAGTAATAATAGTAACAGTTTACGTGACATGTGAGCATGATACGGGGCCTAACAGTCTCAAAACAGTGTATGTACAGTAGAAACGACATTTATGAAATCAATTCCACAAATAATATCTTCAATCAGTCCATAAATAAATATATTGAAAATATATTCTGTTCATGAATAAAAATTCATAAAATATTCACCTTCAGTATTCTTTTCTAAAAACGTTCTATTTATCTGTGGAACAAAAATAAGCATATGCTGGTACCTTCACGTAATTAAAATTCATTAACATAAATATTTAAATATTATTTTTTGGTAAATAATAAAATAATGCAATTTTATTAAATCTCATGAGAATCACTTGGAAATTTATTTATTTCTATCATTTAAAAAGATTAGAATTAATTTGTTAGAACTTCTATAATTTTCAGCAGAATAACAGCTGTTTCTAACCTAGCCCTCCTGCATTGAAAATACAGTTTATAAACCAGCCAATATCCACAATATCACCAATTCTGAAGCAATTAATTTCCAATTCACTTCATAAAATTAATCTGAACCAAAACATGCATTCACAATAACCTTATAGCTTACGCACTCATCCTTTACCTGTAATTTTTCTACGGACTCGTCAATAGTACCACTCGATATTCCTTTACTCCCGGGCTACAAACATTATACCAATCATCATTATTCTCCATAATTCAATTTTTAATAAAATTTTGCCTAATTACACTGATAGTAAACCAATCTAATTACACAGTAGAAAATACTAAACCAATCTAATTACACTGATAGTAAAACACAACTTTGCCTACATAACTCCGATTTTAATTCTGACTTCCCCAATAGTCTCCTCTCAATTTCTACAGTCTCAGGGCACCCTAAATTCATCAAATTGTGCCTAAAACCACTCTCCGCTTGCCATGGCAAAATGGTACATGGTGAAATTCCTAGGTTTTTTCAACAATTTAACATGTAATTCATGCTTATTCATGTTTCTCCATTAATTTGGCACCATTAACATCCATCAAACAACATGAAACGATAAAGATCCTTCAATAGCCGAAACCCTAGGGTAAGAATTAGATGGGATTTAGTTCAAACCAATGCTAAAATCATGCATAGGACACTTAGTTTCATCACTTTCTACCATTAAAATTCAAAGAAACCATAAGTGTGATTCAAGCTTTCCTTGGCCAAATGCTTTAGTGCTTGTTTCCTCTTGATTTTGTCAATTTCAAAATAAACTATGGTTATGGGCTTGTAGAGGATGCAGACTAGAACAACTTTGTAGGAGAGATCTTGGTGAGATAAGGTGATTTTAATGGTATTTTAGTTAGGTTTTTATTTTTCTCTCTTAGTTTGGTTATGGTGGCAACGTGAGGGAGTTTGAAGAAGATGATGAAGTGGCTGGCTACAGCTGATGGAGAAAACTTTAGAAGGTTCTTTTAGGGCAAAATGACCAAATGCCATTGGTTATAAAGATTTTAGACAAATTTACCCTTTAACTTCTATAATTTTTCTAACTATCTAGTTTAACTCCACAAATTCATATTTCATCACTAAATATTATTATTGAACATGTTTTGATGAATGATGGTGGTTTTATTATGGTTTGACTGATCATAAGGGTGAAATTATGAAAATACCCCTACCAGACCAATCGCTTAAAATTCTGATTTAACTACCGATTCAATCTAATATTGACACAGACTAGAACTTATTTTCATGTAAAATATCATGCTTCAATCAGTGGATCAAAATTCCATTTAGTTTAACCATTATTAACAAAACTTCATTCGGGTTATGTCCTTAATTGTCATTTCCTAAATTGTTGGCACACTTCCCAAAAATAGTCTAAATAGAGGATTTTATGCTCTGGATTCTTACCGTAGGCTTATTGGACTCCTCGAATAATATCTGTTTGGTCTCACGTCTATCCGGGCACTATAGAGCCAGTGGGGCCCACCTTACTATACCAGGTCATACCTGCGAAATACACAGAAATTGAACAGTGGTGAGTATCCCTACATGTACAACAGTACCAAAATACATGGCTCTCACAATCTTCATGTACCATCCTTTAAAGTTGCTACCATCAAACATAAGACACTTTAGCTTAGTGTACTTGGTTTGAAACATTGGGAAATTCTTTAAGTGAGCCTACATATATCAATTAATTGCACATTATAAGCTGTATAATATGTTTAGTCCATTTAAAAGTGATCATATAAATTTTGAGTTATTGGACTTTGAGGCATCTCATTTAGTATCGGCTTTGCAATGTGTAGAGACCCAATATTTTATTTTTATGATGGGCCAAAATAAAATAAAATATACTTCAAGTATAAATAGGTTATGATTCCTCCTCTAAACATAACATAATTCTCATTCTCATATCCTATCATTGAGTGAGATACAGATTCTCTTAAAGGTTTAAACGTGCAAGACTGCTAACCCCAAGAAATCAATTCCAATGGATTCAGGTACGCTTCCGTATTATTCTTTCTTGATGATTGAACATGAGATCCTGTATGTTTATTTGTATAATTTTCTAACAAGTAATATCAAGAACCTATTCATGTTTGATCATTGAGAATTAAAATTATTGTTTGAAACCTTAGGGCTTTTATTCCTTATAAAATAAGAATTAAAATCATGTAAACAATTTGATGAATTTTGTTTCATGATTTAAGTAATTTATCCTCTAAGTTTTTTTAATTCTCGAAATTAAAAATCAACCAAAACAATTATATCTTACATGTTTCGATTCAAATTGATAAATGATAATTGCTTCTTATAACTTATATGGATGAAACAAAATTGCAATTTTAGTAAAATTTTGGTTTTGGTTGAAAGAAATCAAGAAAAGGGATAAGGTTTCATAGAGTTTTCTTAAATCTTTTTGATCTAATTAAACACCTTTATTTGTTGTTTTAATATGATTTTTTGCATGGGTTTCGTAAAATAAGGAGTTAATTCCATGAAGATAAGCTTAATTTTGGCAAAAATCACTTGAAAAGGGGTTAAAATATAGAAAATCCATCAACAAACCTGAACGAGTCTGTTACAAGAAACAGTCGAAGAAGATTGGTCCTAATGCAGGGACCTTCCCCACGCGCAAGGTGCGACGCTAGGGCGTGTGGGACCTCTCCCAGTGGTCGTTCAACCACCATTTTCTCCAGTCCTGAATAAAATTTTACTTTAGAATTTTTTATATTTTTTTGGAATTTTTTGAATCTTTTAAATATATATTATTTAATATTCATGATAATTTCAGTGTTTTGATATGTTATGCACATTTTGTGAAATTTTATTTCATGATAAAATATTTCATGATATATTGAGTTGATTGACAGTACTCTCTCTGTGGTATTGTGAATAAATTTGTGTACTCTCATTGTTTTGTGTTGGGCATAATTTGTTGAAAATATAGTTTAAAATAAATTAAATTGATATAAAATGCCACAAAGTGACCTCTTTTATATTAATTTATTTATTTTGGAAACTAAGGTTATCATTAAATTATTTAAATGATTGTATTTTTAATCCCTATGAAAAATAATTAGCCTAAAGGAAGGTTATTTTTTGGCCAGATTATAAATATAATAAGGCAGTAAATATGTGATAATTCTTTTAACCATGCATGCAATATGTCGATCTAAAGAAAGGCATGCTGTTGGCAAGATTCAGTTATCAATATTTACTAATCAAGTTTAAGAGTATCGCTTACAAATTGATATTTTCGTCTAAAGACTAAATTTCAATGTTGTACTTGGTATCTTATATGACCCAAAATTATTGTTTGTTAATTGTGAGCTTATTATTTTTATTTCTACTTTCAGTAAATGTTTTTTTAATAACTGCTAATCTAAATAACATTTCGGTGCTTAACGGCACTAACTTCAAGAATTAGAAAGAGCACTTTACCATTATGCTTAGGTGTATGGATCTAGACTATGTGATAAGATTTAACAAACCTCCCACCCTGCTAATAATAGTACAACTACGGAAAAGGCACTTTATGAAAAATGGGAGTGTTCAAACCGCATAAGTCTAATAATCATGAAGCACTCAATTCCAGATGCCATCAAGGGCCAAATGCCTAAGGAAGAAAATGCTAAGAGTTTCCTACAACAAATTGTAGATAGATTCGCTGCAAAATGAAAAAGTTAAAACAAGCACCATCCTATCTAAGCTTGTTTCAATGCAGTATAATGGCAAAGGAAACATAAGGGAGTACATTATGGAAATGTCTAATCTTGTTTCAAGATTAAAGGCACTAAAGTTGAGTTGTATGAGGACATTCTCGTGCACTTGATCTTAATATCTCTTCCTGCACAATTCAATCAATTTTAAGATAAGTTATAACACTCAAAAGGAGAAATGGACTCTTTAGGAGCTCATTGCTTAGTGTGTGCAAGAGGAAGAAAGGTTGAAACAAGAAAAGATAGAAAGTGCTCACTTAGCATCTTCTTCCAATGATAATGCCACCAACAGAAAGAGGAAAAGGAGCAATACAAGAAAAAGGCACTACAAACATTGGAATTTCACCACCTAAGAGGCAACAGAAACAAGATAAGGTGATTACCTATTTCTTTTGCCATAAAGATAGTCATGTGAAGAAGGACTATTTCAAGTATGCAAAATGGCTTGCCAAAAAGGGTAAACTTCTCAATTCTGTTTATTCTGAAGTTAATTTGGCCTTAGTACCTAATCACACTTGGTGGATAGATATAGGTGCAACTACTTACATAAGTGTGACCATGCAGGGCTATCTAAGGAGCAGAAAGCCAACTAATGCTAAAAGATTCATCTATATAGGAAATGGTGAAATGGCTTTTGTTAAGGCTATTGGTCTCTTTAGATTAAAGTTAGGATCTGATTGCTATTTAGATTTGAATGAGACTTTATGTATGATCATTTAGATGGAATTTGATTTTTGTTTCTTATTCCAACAAATCAAGATATTCTTGTTCATTTGGAAATGGAAAGTTTAGTCTCTTTCAATATTCAAATTTTATTGGTATAGATTCTTTAGTTGATAATCTATATAAATTGGACCTTCATGCCTCACACATTAATGAATCCTTGCCTATAAGTAATTTGTGGTACAAAGCGTAAATTAATTGATGGGAAACCTTCCATATTATGGCACAAGCATTTAGCACATTTTTTAAACAAAGAATAAAAAGGCTTGTGTCAGAAGGAATTCTCGATTCTCCTGATTTTTCAGATTTCAAAATTTGTGTTGAGTGTATTAAGGGAAAATAAACAAATATCAAAAAAATTGATGCTAACAGTAGTTTAAACATCTTGGATTTGATTCATACTGATATTTATGGTCTATTCCTTATAGCTTTTTGGAATAGTCAACAGTATTTTATTACTTTCATACACGATTATTTTCGTTATGGGTACTTATACTTGATTCATTAGAAGTCTCAATCATTGAACATTTTCAAGACCTATAAAGCTAAAGTTGAAAATCAACTTGGCAGAAAAATTAAAGCCGTTAAATCTGACCATGGCAGTGAATATTATGGTAGATATAACGGATTAGGTAAACAACGTTCAGGACCTTTTGCAAGGTATTTAGCAAAATGTGACATCGTTCCTCAATACACCATGCTGGGGACTCCAAGTAAAAATGGTGTAGTTGAGAGACGAAATTGGAACCTAAAGTATATGGTTAGAAGTATGATAAGTAATTCTTCTTTACCTGAGTCACTTTGGGGAGAAGCCTTAAAGACTGTAATGTATATGCTCAGTCAAGTTCCAAGCAAAGCAGTAGCTAAAACCCCATATGAATTAAGGACAGGAAAGAAGCCTAGTATTAAGCATTTACATATCTGGGGTTGTCCATCTGAAACTAGGCCATACAAACCTAATAAAAGAAAATTGGACTCAAGAACAATAAGCTATTGTTTTGTTGGATACTCAATAAGATTGAGGGGACTTAAGTTTTATGATCCTTCAAATAGATCTTTTTTCGAAACAAAAATTTTAAGTTTATTGAAGATGTTGAATATAATGAGAGTGCCAAACTAAGAAACTTTGTCTTTGAGGGAGAACATGTTACTAATCTTACAATGGCAACTGAAAATGATCAGACAATTATGTCTAATAGTGTTAAAGTTGAAAATCCAGATTATCAAGATATTCCTGAGTTACCTCCTACGCATATTGAAGAACTTACTCCTATTTAATTAAAGGAGCAACAACAATCTCAATTAGAAGTGCCATTAAAGAGATCCTTAAAAGAGAGGAGATCAATGATTCAAGATGATTATATCGTATATATCTAAAAACACGAGTTTGATATAGGATTGGAACATGATCCAAAGTCTTTTAGTTAAGCCAAACAAAGTGTTCACTCTTATAAATGGATAAAGGCCATGAAAGATGAGATGAAATCAATGAAAGATAATGACGTTTGGGATCTTGTCGAATTGCCTAAAGGAGTGAAACCAATTAGTTGTAAAAGGATTTTCAAAACCAAGTGGGATTTGAAAGGCAATGTTGAAAGATATAGAGCATGTCTAGTTGCCAAAGGTTACACTCAAAAGAAAGGCATTGATTATAAAGAGAATTTCTCTCTGGTTTCATCGAAAGACTCTTTTAGAATCATTATGACACTTATAGCTCATTATAATTTAGAGCTATATCATATGGATGTAAAGACAGCATTTCTCAATGGTGACATTGAAAAAACAATTTATATGGTGCAACAATAAAACTTCGTGTCAGATGAATCGAAACATCTAGAATCCAAATGAAAGAAATCCATTTATGGTTTAAAGCAAGCATCTTGTCAATGGTATCGTAAATTTGATCAAGTGATCAACTCTTTTGGTTTTAAGGAGAACATTGTTGATCAATGTATTTATCACAAGATCTGTGGGACCAAGTTTATTCTGCTGCTATTATATGTTGATGACATCCTGCTAGCAAGCAGCGATATAGGCCGATTGCATGAGACCAAGAGATTTCTTTCGAATAAATTTGAGATGAAAGATCTTAGGAATGCATCTTTTGTGTTGGGCATACAGATCCATCAAGATTCTTTTTCGAGGTATACTTGGCTTATCACAAAAGGCATATATCGATAAGGTGCTTAGCAGGTTTTACATGAAAATTATGCATCAAGAGACACGCCCATTGCTAGAGGTGATAAATTCAGTTCGCTTCAATGCCCTAGAAACAACATTTAAAAGGAAGAGATGCAAAAGATTACTTATGTTTTGGCAGTAAGGAGTCTCATGTATGCTCAAGTTTATATGCGTTCGGATATTACGTACATAGTGGATATGCTTGGTAGATATTTAACCCTAGAGTGGATCATTGGAAAGCAATAAAGAGGGTTATGTGGTATCTACAAGAACTAAAGATTACATGCTCACATATTGGAGGTCAAATCATTTAGAGATCACTGGATATTCAAACTTCGATTTTGCTGGTTGCCTTGATAGCAAAAGATCCACTTCTGGTTTTGTTTTCATGTTAGCCAGAAGAGTTGTATCTTGAAAGAGTGTAAAGCAGTCACTTATAGCTTCTTCCACCATAGAAGGAAAGTTTATAGCTTGTTATGAGGCATCAAACCAGGCAATATGGTTGCGAAATTTTATCATTGAGCTGTAAATTGTTGATGATATTGAGAGATCATTGAAGATTTATTGTGATAATAAAGCTGTAGAGTTATACTCTAGGAACAACATAAGCTCGTCAAAATCAAAGCATATTGACATTAAGTTTCTAGTCGTTAAAGAGTGAGTTCAAAGTTTTTAGATATCTATTCAATATATGAGTACAAACTCCATGATTGTAGATCCGCTTACTAAGGGTGTAGCACCTAAGGTGTTTCATGATGTATGGGTGTGGTTCACTTTGATGATATGCTTATATAGTGGGAGTTTGTTTTATTTATATTCATTTGTTGTTAAGACATTTTTCTAACTAGACTAAAGTATTGTTGTTATTACTGAAACTCCGAAATAAAGTTTTATTCTTTCAATTGCAGTTGAGCGTAAAGTTTTTTAAAGTATGTTATTTAACTCTTTGAGGTATAAAGTAGGACCAGTTGGAAATAGGCATGTTTAAGAGATCATGTTGCATGTAATTTCCATGCTACACATCCAAACTTAATCTATGTCATTGATTATATTAATGTATATGACCATTGATGGGTCTAGTTATGAAATATATGTAACGAAAATTGCTTTGATGCTATGTTAGTATAATTGATAGACTAGATTGTTTAGAGATATTACTCTGTGAAGATAGCAAGTTTAGAGCTCTTAAAGTTATTTTAAAATATACAATTATCAGCTGACATATGTAGCCCAAGTGGGAGATTGTTGGGAAATTCTTTAAGTGGGCCTACATATATCAATTAATTGTACATTACATGCTATCTAATAAATTTAGTCTATTTAAAAATGATCATATAAATTTTGAGTTATTAGACTTTAGGGCATCTCATTTAGTATGAGCTTTGCAATGTGTAAAGACCTAATTTTTATTTTATTTTCATGATTGGCCAAAATAAAATTGTTAGCTTTAAATTGCCATACATATTTTGAAATGACAAAAACTTAAGTAAGCTTTAATGCTTTAATTCATATTGTAAATTTGCCTTATCACACATGATTTTCTCAATACATTTCAAGTGATCATATCAAACATTAAGACCATGATTTAATGATGCATACTCTTATTGGTCTTAATACTTTGTAAATGTTTTGAATATTTTAGAAAATCACTTGATGAATTTTTAGACCATGTTTCCATTTGAGAAAGTCAAGAAAAACTCCCACAAAAATGCCAAAATGTTTTGGGTTGGATTAGGATCAAAGACCACATCATTTCTAACTCAAAAAGTGCAGGAAATCACCTTTTGGAGAGAAGGGATCGATCCCCTAAGGGAAGGGATCGATCCCCTTTTGGCAGTAAGCTCCCAACAGCTAGAAAAGGTCCCTGAAGCCCAGAATCAAGATTCTGGACAAAAGGGATCGATCCCCTATGGAAAGGGATCAATCCCTTTGCTCGAAAATAGCCTATAACGGCTAGTTTTTGTGAGACAACGGTAATATCCGAGATTTGGCTCCACCCAACGGCTAGAATACATCCAAGGGACTATAAATAGAGACCTAGAAGCTAAAGGAAGTGAGAGGAACCACTCAGCAACTTCAAATCTCATATTCCTCAAATCTACAAGCCTAAAACAACAAATCAAGAGCTACAAAGTTTCATTTTCCATCATTTTCATATTCTTTGTATAGAATAGCACAAATCTTGTATAAGTTTTTCCTTGTGCTTAATTTCTGTAATCACTTGCCTATCTAGAGGCTCTCTTTGATTACTCATTTGTAAACTCACTGCATTCCTTGTAAAGGGGAGGTTTCTCTTGAGCCTTGAAAAAGAGGGAGGTTACTCTTTAGCCTAAGAAAAAGAGGGAGGTCTCTTTTGAGCCTAGAAAAAGAGAGAGGTTTCTCTTGAGCCTTGAAAAGAGGGAGTGTAACAAATTCAAGGATAGTGAATTTGGGAAAATCCTTGGGAGCGTCTCAAGGTAGAGGACGTAGGCAAGGTTGCCGAACCTCTATAAATCACTTGTGTACATTTCTCTATCCTTTCTCTCTTTACTTTCTTGCAATTATATTTGTGTTTATTGCATTGAATTTATATTGTATAATTGCCTAGCTAAGAGAACTTAGAAAACACTCAAATAGGCTAGAGAATTTAGAGAAACCGAAAAACGAGCATAAGGTTAGCTAAGAACCGATTCACCCCCCTCTCGGTATACCCTATAGAGCCAACAATTGGTATCAGAGCTTGTGCTCGAGATTGATTTAGACTAACCTCTATCGAGCAAAACGATCATAAATGGCTCTCTTGAATGTAGGCGCACCCTTAGGAGAAGAGGGACAATCATTAGTTAGACCTCCACTCTTCAATGGAGAGAATTACTCTTATTGGAAAACAAGAATGATGTTGTTTGTCCAATCAAATGATTATGAAGTATGGAGAGTGATAGTTAATGGTCCCAAAGTCCCAATGAAGAAAGTGGATGGAAAAGATGTCCCTAAGAATGAGGATGAGTGGGACACAAATGACATGAAAATGGCACAATTGAATGCCAAGGCTATGCACACTCTCTTTTGTGCATTAGGTCCCAATGAATATAATAGAGTCTCCTTATGTGAGAATGCCAAGCAAGTATGGGACAAATTAGCCATCACACATGAAGGGACAAATCAAGTGAAAGAAACCAAAGTAGGTATGCTCACTCATGATTATGAGCTTTTTAAAATGAAAGAAAATGAGTCTATGAGTGAAATGTACACTAGGTTTAATAACATAATTAATGGACTTAAGGCATTAGGCAAGAGCTATTCTAATCTAGAAATGGTTAAGAAAATCTTAAATAGCTTACCAAAATCTTGGGAGGCAAAGGTGACAGCTATAGAAGAATCTAAGGATCCTAACACTTTATCTCTAGATGAACTTATGGGCTCCCTACTTACATATGAAATGAAATTAAAAAGAAATGAAGTGCCTTCAAAGAAAGTAGGGGTAGCACTTAAGTCTTCCACTCATGAGGTCATTGAAGATGATAGTGATGAGAGTGGAAATGAGGAAGAAAAAGAAATGGCAATGTTTGCTAAAAGATTTAATAGATTTATGAGAATGAAAGAGAGAGAGAATGATAGGAGGCACCAAAGTAGAGGGGTAATAAGAGGAGAATCTAGTAGGAGAGAAAAAGACCCCTTAGTATGTTATGAGTGTAATGAATCGGGTCATACTAAGTTAGATTGCCCCTTACTTAGGAAAGAAAAGGATAGAAAGCCTAAGAAGAAAGCATTTGTGGCTACATGGAGCAATAGTGATAGCTCCGATGAGGAAAACATAGATAATGAGGTAGCCTACTCATGCTTTATGGCTATTAGTGATGATGAGGCTAGTTGTAGTTCTAGTGAAGATAATGATTATACATTTGATGAACTACAAATTGCTTTTAATGAGTTAGCAAATGATTTTCAATGCATGAACTCCAAATATAAGAAAATCATTGCTAAATTGAAAATAGAAAATGGAATGCTATTAAATGCCAAACTTGAATTTGAGAAGAAGTTAGAAGAGGCTAACTTAGAGATAAATGAGTTGAATGAAAAGAATACAAATTTGCATAACTCATTTACTAGGTTTTATATGGGTCAACAAAAGCTAGATCATATGTTAGAGACCCAAAGAGCTTTCTTTGACAAAGATGGGTTAGGCTATAATGGTAAACAAAAAGAAACTCATCTTAAGAATTTCCTAGTGAGCAAAAATACTATGCATGATCTATCTCTTACATGCTCACTTTGCAATAGAATAGGACACTCTTCACAAGCATGCACTTATAGAAAAACCACATTTAGGGGAAGAGTAGTTAAGAAAATGTGGGTGCCAAAGCATGCAATAAATAATGATGATTTGAGCTTGAAATGGATCCCAAAAGGATCAAAAATTGTGAGCACTAACTCTCAAGGACCCAAGAAAATTTGGGTACCAAAGCATGCTTGAAAATGTGTTTGTTGTAGGAGTGTTAGAGCATGAAGATACAAGAAACAATGAAGTTTGAATGCTCTACACACCTCCATGGAGTTTGCTTGTGCTAATGAGAAAAAGGAAGAGCTTGGAAATCCATCCTTAGCAAGGTGACAACAATTTCTCAAAGAATGGCTAATAGTGGATCCCAACACAACAAGGCAAAGCATTCTCTAGCAAAGGAGTATTGTAAGCTTAATTTCTTACTCCTTAAACTTTATGTGTGATTTGATGAGAAATTTGGTTGATGACTAATGATGCATTGTGAATGAGCAAAAGGCATGTTGAATGATTGTTGATTGATTGGAGGATGGTTCTTGAGGCATTGGATTATTAGATGAAAAGCATGTTTTGTGATTTTGAAATGATTATTGAATTTCTGTAGTTTGAGCAAGTTTTCTATGTGTTGATAATATATTTACTTGCCTCAAATTGCCAAATATGTCATATATGCAAAATTCCATGTCATGAGCCTTAATGAAGAACATGCATATTAGAAATCATGGCATAATGTTCACAAGTATGATGACTTGATGTTATATGTGCTTAAAATCTATGTGAACAAGTTTGTTTTGACATATTTATGTAATTCAATGCATTGGTTTTGCCAAAACAAGCATAACTCTCAAAATGACCTCCTTTGAGGCCAAAAATGCATTTATTGGTGAAAATCCTTTCAAAATTGCAAAATCTTTTGTAAAATGGTTTTTGATTCATGTTTTACAAATGTTTAAACCATTACTTGGACTTAAAATACTCAAAAACGAAGTTTTGGCACCTCACAAGTTGGATTTTCTGTCAAAAATCTGCAGAACCAGGATGAGGGATCGATCCCTCTACATACAGGATCGATCCCTTTGGAAAAACATGCAGGAAATTGAACTCTGGAGTTTAGGGATCGATCCCTTTTCTCATAGGATCGATCCCTTTAGGCAATTTATGCCTTTTCTGCACTTTTCATCTGAAATTGAGAAGAACTTTTCATTGTTTTGATATTTTCTCTCCTCTCAACTTAAAATTCATTGTTTTAACTTCTTTTTAATGATCTTTAATGTATGAAAAATCATTTTTCATTGATATCATGCCTCAACTCCAACAATTTGAATCATTTCCAACAAATGGTATCACTTCCAACAATCAACTCACAAATGCAAAATCATTTTTCTTGAAAACATACTTGAATTGAATAAATCTTGAAATAATCTTGAAATATATTTTCAATGAATGCTTAACATAATTTTGAGATTTATTTCAATAATTTATGGATATATGTGAGAATTTGATGAACTTGTGCATAATGACTATTGATCATTCTTTGTCAAGCATGCTTATAGGATTATGTTTATTAGCTTGACTCAACTACTCCACTCTAGATTTCATGATAATTATACATCTAGTGGATTAATTTCAAATGTGAATTCAACAATTGGTAATGGTGGCCAAATTATTAAAGAACTTGGACTTTAATGACAACACCAACTATTGATATACATGCATTGTATCTTGATTGTTTTGATGTTGAACATGCATGTTTGCTTAAGTTGAATCAATAATCATGCCTATGAGATGAGATTAGTTGCTTTCATGATATTTTGTACTTAACCTCACTCATAGTTTATGGATTTTAATGATAAAATATATGTTAGCTTGATAACATTGATTCACTTAGGTGAAGCCATTTTAGTTAAAATAGCATATACCCTCAAGAACGTTAAATGATGATAACAATTGGGGATATGGCTCATAATTGATTAAAATGGTAATGTTGAATCTTTCCTTGCTCATAATTGGTTAAGGACTTGAATTGGAAAATGAGCATAGGATTTTCGTGCTTGAAATCATGGAAGAAAATATGTTTGCTTGAATACCTTGATTTTATGTATCTTCCATATGGTATAAATTTGTGAATATGAATGTGGATTAATACTTTATGATAGTGTGCTAATGATTAATTGATCCATATGCATATTTGATGATATGTGTTGTGTTCTTGCATATTTGGAATGATTATTTTCTTGACATGAACACACTACACATAATTATTGGATTCATGCAAAATGACTAAGTTAACCATTAGTGACAATTGGTATTTAGATTGAAATAACAATTTGTATCATTAGCAGCCATATTTTCAAAAATTGGTAAGCCAAAACTAAATTGCCAATTGGTATGAGCTTTAAATTGACAACTCTTCTCATGCTCCTTAGATTGAAATGACAAATAGAGAAGAATTCTCTTAGGTTATTTTTGCATGACACTCTTGTGTGCTAGAATTTGTAGTTAATTGCTATATATCTTGATTCTATGCACATTCTTGCTTGAACATGATTTATGAGCTCATGCATATGATATGTCATCTAATTTTAGCTCATAATCATGATGTATTACCATGCACCTTAGTTGGACCTTAGAGAACAATTGATATACTTAGGTGCGTGCTTAACTTCTTACCAATTGGAATCTTCTTGCAAAATTACTTATCAACAATTGGTATCAAAATTATTTATAAACAATTGGTATAGGATCATAAGTCATATTCATTGCATGAATATTTCATACTCTTTGAGAATATTGACTTATTTATTTGTGCTATAAGTCCCATGTACTAACATGTTTCTTGTTGGATGGAGCATTTTTATTTGTTCTCACATAGCCATGATTTTAGGGGGAGCATTTTTTTTATTATTTTTCCTTCTTTTTGCTATGACAAAAAGGGGGAGAGATAGATAAAGGGAGAGATAGATATAGGGAGAGATATTAAGGGGGAGAGATAATGAGGGAAAATTCATTTTCAAAACCCATGCTTATATTAAGGGAGAGCTTTACAAAATCCTGCTTTATTTGAGGGGGAGTATTTTTTTTCAAAGAATTTTCAAAGCAAATTTACATTAAGTTTTGTCATATCAAAAAGGGGGAGATTGTTAGCTTTAAATTGCCATACATATTTTGAAATGACAAAAACTTAAGTAAGCTTTAATGCTTTAATTCATATTGTAAATTTGCCTTATCACACATGATTTTCTCAATACATTTCAAGTGATCATATCAAACATTAAGACCATGATTTAATGATGCATACTCTTATTGGTCTTAATACTTTGTAAATGTTTTGAATATTTTAGAAAATCACTTGATGAATTTTTAGACCATGTTTCTATTTGAGAAAGTCAAGAAAAACTCCCACAAAAATGCCAAAATGTTTTGGGTTGGATTAGGATCAAAGACCACATCATTTCTAACTCAAAAAGTGCAGGAAATCACCTTTTGGAGAGAAGGGATCGATCCCCTAAGGGAAGGGATCGATCCCCTTTTGGCAGTAAGCTCCCAACAGCTAGAAAAGGTCCCTGAAGCCCAGAATCAAGATTCTGGACAAAAGGGATCGATCCCCCTATGGAAAGGGATCGATCCCTTTGCTCGAAAATAGCCTATAACGGCTAGTTTTTGTGAGACAACGGTAATATCCGAGATTTGGCTCCACCCAACGGCTAGAATACATCCAAGGGACTATAAATAGAGACTTAGAAGCTAAAGGAAGTGAGAGGAACCACTCAGCAACTTCAAATCTCATATTCCTCAAATCTACAAGCCTAAAACAACAAATCAAGAGCTACAAAGTTTCATTTTCCATCATTTTCATATTCTTTGTATAGAATAGCACAAATCTTGTATAAGTTTTTCCTTGTGCTTAATTTCTGTAATCACTTGCCTATCTAGAGGCTCTCTTTGATTACTCATTTGTAAACTCACTTCATTCCTTGTAAAGGGGAGGTTTCTCTTGAGCCTTGAAAAAGAGGGAGGTTACTCTTTAGCCTAAGAAAAAGAGGGAGGTCTCTCTTGAGCCTAGAAAAAGAGAGGTTTCTCTTGAGCCTTGAAAAGAGGGAGTGTAACAAATTCAAGGATAGTGAATTTGGGAAAATCCTTGGGAGCGTCTCAAGGTAGAGGACGTAGGCAAGGTTGCCGAACCTCTATAAATCACTTGTGTACATTTCTCTATCCTTTCTCTCTTTACTTTCTTGCAATTATATTTGTGTTTATTGCATTGAATTTATATTGTATAATTGCCTAGCTAAGAGAACTTAGAAAACACTCAAATAGGCTAGAGAATTTAGAGAAACCGAAAAACGGACATAAGGTTAGCTAAGAACCGATTCACCCCCCCTCTCGGTATACCCTATAGAGCCAACAAAAATAAAATATACTTCAAATATAAATAGGTTATGGTCTACAGTTTAAACATAATGTAATTATCATTCTCATATCTCATCATTGAGTGAGATACAGATTTTCTCAAAGGTTTAGACGTGGAAGACTGCAAACTCCAAGAAATCAATTCCAATAGATTCAAGTACGCTTCCGTATTATTCTCTCTTGATGATTGAACATGAGATCTTTTGTGTTTATCTGTATAACTTTGCTACATGAAATGGAGTAGATTCATTCAGATCAATGGCTCTTGTAACAGTAAATGGCTGGACTCTATTTTCATCCATAAGCATCATAACGGATTTTTACTCTGAATCCATCGAACCACTACCCCCTGAATCATCCACTCAAGCTTTCCAAGATGAGGTTTCAAATTTGAGCATTAGTTTTTCAAGCATATTCCTTATTTCGATTCCCATAGTTTCCAACCCTACTCGAATCTCTGCTTAAAACTCCGATCTAAGTTGTTCAACCATGCTTCTCAACTTACGTCCACCTTTTCCTGCTCTTTTTGCATCATTTCCAATTCCTTTTGTATTCAAGTTAAGACCCCTTTTGTCATTTTCAAGACTCGAAGCTCTGACACCAATGATATATTTCAGAGGAATAGAAGAAGATTTTGGCTTACTAACAACTACAATATAATGCCAGGAGGTGAACTTGATCTAGAAATCCAAAATATGAATCAAGATATTCCAGAAGATCGTCAACCACTCTAGACGAGTGATGAAGAGAGAGAATTAAGAAGATAGAGAGAGAAGAGAAGTTGTTTAGAAATTTGTAATTGCTGAAATTGTTGTATTATCCCTTGGGTTGACAGTGGCTATATACCCTACAGAATTGCTAACACAGCAGTGTTTGTTAGGAGTAATAAAGTCATAATATGTGAATGCATATTACTTGATAAAAGCCCAATTACAATCTGAAAATGAAATATAACCAACTAATTCTAATTTGCCGGTGACAGAATGCTGAGGTAGCTACAGAGAGTGTAAAAGGGGGGGGGGGGGGGGGGGGGGGGGGGTGGGGGGGGAGGAGGAGAGGGGAGGAAGTCAAGGAAGGAAAGAAAGAGAGGGGAAAAAATGAGAAAAAATTAGGGCATAGTTATATTAGTAGGAATTACCGATGAAATACTAATGATAAATTCCATAGTTGATAATAATAATAATAATAATAATACAAATATATAAATATTATTAAAAAGTAAATTGTTATTTTTACCAACAAAATTTTTGTTGGCATGTAGTCGATAAATTTTATATCAAGGGAATTATCAATAAAAATTCTGTTAGTATCACTTGCGCTTTTTTTTTTTTATCTTTGGCGTTTATTTTTATCGACTAAATCCTTTTTCGTAGTTAAAATTTAGTCGGTATTTTGTCGAAAATTTGTAGGTGATGTGATTGACTTTTTTCATTCTCGTCGGTGTTCCATCAGTATTCTATCAATAATTATAGACGAAAATATTTTATCAGTAAAATTTTGTTAGTGATAGCCCTTATTTTGGTAGTGTCTTATACATTTAAAGTTTAATATGCATGGCACACTATTGGATTTGATATAAGATTAGCTACTATACTAAATAAAAGTTTAATGCGGTTACATACCATTATTATTAATAATTCAACTATGCCTAATTTAATAAAAAATAAAAATATAATTAAACTTTTAAAAATATTATTTTATTATTAAAGTAAAGAGGAAATTGTTCTTTAGCTTTAATAATAAAAAAATTGTAATGTTTTAACAATAAAATAAAACTTTAACATTATTATGATAAAACCTTAATGTATCACATGTTACAAACTTTATTGGTATAGTGTGTGTAATCTAAGAATTTTATGTGTTCTTTCAAAAAGTGAACGTTAGCATTTTATGCTGCTACCTGTTTACGTTTCTTTCCAACATCCAATAAACGTCCAAATTATTTTAAGTAACTAGTTAAAATATTTAACTAGCAAATTGTATTTAACTGAAATAATACTCATAGTTATTTTAAATATGTTACAAATTTGTGAAATTTATAGGAGATAGTTTCAAACAAGATCATCCAATTTTATCTCATATATATTCATATACCACAAACTCTCTTAATTCTTGATTAGAAAAAATGTTCTGTTTTTTTTTTTAGCTTTTTACTCCCATGCAAAATTGTGGAATGTGTGATGAAAATATAGTTGTGTTATTATATCTTAGAAGCAACACATTTTGAGATCTTAGTACACATGTTGATATCATTATGTAGAGACATGAATCATCTTAAAGAAAGTCACACATCCATGCCTCAATCTAACTCTTCGTAAAATTAGTAAAATAATTTAATTTTTATTCCGTTTATTATCTTTTGTACTAATAATGTTTTCTGGTATTTTATTTTCTAGTTGCAACACTTTCACTAATTTGAAAATTTTCCAAAATATTAAAGAGAGTGTGACATATAGTTCCTTGACATGTTTGAATTTTTTGTCTTATGAGTTATTAAAAGTAAAGCAACAAATGAACAAAATCATTTGTATTATTTTTTTTCTTCTGGACAGAAATAGGAAAAAAGGGAGGTTTTTCCTATGATCTCTTAACACTTCTAAGTAGCTGCCATCATTAACACAACCCAAATTTATTGTAAACACGGCTCAACAGCGTGTGCAAATTATTGATGCTGAAACATTTAAAGGAAAATTTTCTTCTTAGCTCAAAGGAAACATGAGCAAAATGAAGAAAATGTTGCCAAATGAAATGGAAAAAATCAAAAGCTCAAGATGAATAGGTGCCCAAGGGTGTGGTGGCCTGGATCAACCAGCAGCTTCATTTGTTCATCCCCATTGAATCCTTAACGGAATCAGCAGCCCCTTGTGCTTTAGCCTTCATCTGCTCACCAGCCTGCAAAACAATTCCATTTCAACTTACAAAGAGATAATTTTCTATAACAAAATGAAGAAAAAAAAAAAAGAATTGTTGGACCTCTTGGCAAGATTCCTTAGCAGATTGTGCAGTATCCCTAGCCTTGTCTACCATCTGGCTGGTCTTCTCCTGAGAAAGAAAACGGAAACAATTAGCACAAATGATAATGAACAATGAAAACTAAACATGCTTCATATTAATTTGTGCTGTTCATCCATGCCATGAAACAGGCTCACTCACCTGTGTTTGGCCCTTAGCCTCGCCAGCTTGGAAGCTTGAACTCTGGGATTGGTTCATTTTCTTCGAAGAACAAAAACACTGCTTGACAAGTAAATCTGAGATGCCTTAGCTTTGGTGATGCAAACCTGATTACTGCAACGGATATTTATACTAACCTGCAGCAGTCCATCGCATGACAACTGTTGTGCTAAATGGAATGTTTTCCGATGAAGTTGGATTGTTTCAGCCCGTAGACTAGGGAAACTATTTGCTTAATTCACCATTCAATTCAAAGTTAGTTGCGGTTTTAGAGTAGTTCGGTATTTTGGAAAGATTCTTTGCATTGGTTGAGGTTTCATAAAAATGCTCCAAGGATGGTTGTTCACGTTTGATTCGAATTAGATACACCAAATTTTAAACCTTTAATTCAAGTTAATAACTCTTAAAATTCAACGAATTATTATTTTGAGTTTGAATCGATTCAAATTTTGGTGGTTTCAAAATGTCTAATTATTATTAGTTTTAAAATCAAATCAAAATTAGATCAATTTCGTTCAATTTTATCTTGTGAATAAAGATATAAAATGACTACATGATATCACTCTATATGGGGCTTCAATACGAGGGAGAGCACCGAATCACCTGCCTTTTAAAAATTGGTGAGACCAACCATTTTAATGATAATAGCGAGCAAATAGGCATGTAGTGAAGCTTTGGATATTCTGTCCTTGACTGTAGCTTTGATTCTGAGTGACTTTGAACAATGTTTCCATTAAAATTTTAATAAAAAAGCCATTTCCTTTTATTTTTATTATCTTATTTCTGGACACAGCTGTTCAATTGAATTTTTCTCTCTTTTTATTAAGGAAGAATTTGACTTAACTTGAAAGGTTAAGGGGTAAATTTTATCAACATCCTCAAAACATTGTTATAATTCAATTTTAATCTATTAGTTATAAAAGTAGACACTTTGTCTAAAACCACAAATGATATTAATATATATCAGTTCTTTACTCAACTTCAATTAATAATATCACATTTTCAGGTATTGACAATAAGTTTTATTATTATTTATTACTTTTAAGTATTTTTTTAAATTATTTTATATGAGATTTATATTTTTGAATGTCAAAAAAGATATCATGGATATTGCATGAGGAACAAATGTTTAAGTTAACAGATCTTTTAACAGTGACTTAACAAAATTTTTTTTTGTATTATCAAATTGATAGTTTTGAATCAAAATGTCCATTTTTGAAATTAATGTACTAGATTTGTATTAAAGTTAAAACTGAAATACCTGAGTAAAAGTTATCCAAAGTCAAGTTGAATTTTAGGTTGGATTCAAAACTCCAAATTGTTTGGATTGACAATACTTTAGTATGGTTGTAGAAGGGAAATAATTAGGTTGAATTTACAATATTAATTAGGATAGTTCCACGAAAAAGACATGTATGGCAGGCTGTATTGTTATTGCTAGGAATGGGAAGTTTTTGAGTCAGATCCGAATAGATGCTGACAATGTTTTCACATGCATTGCTTATAAAACAATTATTGATCTTTCACATTACGACAAAATAAAGATAGGGATGAATTTTCACATGCTGATTAAATCTTAGTTGCATACTTGACAATCCAAGTCATATTATATTATATTATAAATCAAGGCTCATATCTATTTATTTACAAAAGTGATATGTCATAAAAACTGTGAGAACTATATTAACTAACAATATAGAAATGATTTTGTGTTTGAAAACAAAACAGGGGATGCTATTGAACTGTGGTTGGAGGCTTGTTTTCTCTCCGAAGAATTTGTTGTAAAGGCCTGTACCAATTCTTTGTCACAGGGCAAGACAAAAAGGAGTTATTCTTGGGAGAGACCTCCAGCCTCTTTTGTTAAAGTAAATTGTGATGCTTCCTTTGATGCGGTGTCAGGATTTGTTGGTATTGCGGCGGTCATTAGGGATGAAAATGGAGTTATTATTGATGGAACACATTCCATTTGTAGAGCTAGTGCAATTGTTGTTGTAGAAGCATTGGCGATAAGATTAGGGTGCTTTCTTGATCTACGTCGTGGTTGGCAAAAGGTCCTAGTTGAATCAGATTGTGCTGAAGTTATTGGGCATCTTAGCGGAAAGGTTCCTTCTCGGTGTTGGCAGACTTTAGCAGTGGAGGAAGATATCCTTAAACTTAAGCAGTTCTTCTCAAGTATTTCTTTTCTGTATGTTAGTAGGAAAGCAAATTGTATGGCCGATTGGGTTGTAAGGAAAACCAGGATTCGAAAATGTCCCTCAAACTGGTTTACTAGTCCACCCAGGGAGCTGCTGAATCTTCTGTAATTCTTTTGTGCAATGAAAGCTTTGTTTTGAACAAAAAAAAAACAATATCACTTCACCAAATACCACTTTCTTTCTTGAAAACTACCATAGTCAATTGTTATAAATTTAAGGGAAATGGGAGATTGCCATGGAAGTTAATGGTACTGATCACTAATAGCAATCTGTTGAGGATAAAGATATCTTCCTCAAAGCAAAGAAAAAAATGAACGGAAGCCGTAGAGGAATCTAATGAGGGCTTACACGATTCGGATGGAAAGGTTGGGAATAAACCCACCTTTAACGATATGGTCAAGGGAAGGCACAGGGAAATAGAAGCCAAGGAGGATGGACGCAGGGAGAATTTGCTTTCCAATGATGATTTGATTTCTATTACTCATGTAGATAATTTGCCTGTATTACCACTTCTAGGGCTTATCGAGAACAAATCCAACAGCAATGGAAAGATTATGTCATTGTTAAACTATTAGGACGTTCTATTGGTTTCAAAACATTGGTGGCAAAAATCAAAGGGTTGTGGAATCCGAAAGGGGAGTTTAAACTACTTGATATAGGAGAAGGATATTTTCTGGTGAGATTCTCTTATCTTTTGGATCTTCAGCTGTTATGAAGGAAGGTCCATGGATAATTTTCTATCATTATCTAACTGTGAGAAGATGGCAACTAGGGTTTAGGCCATGCAATGCCTCTATTGATTCCACGGTGGTCTGGGTACAGTTTCCAGGACTTTCGATGGAGTACTATGATGAACGCATTTTGCTTGCAATGGGAAGCACAATTGGAAAGCTTTTCAAGGTGGATAAGGGAAGTTTGCCCATGTATGTATTGAGATTGATCTAAATAAGCCTTTGGTTCCTAAAATTCAGTTGGATGGATATTGGCAACCAGTTGAATACGAAAGTTTGAACTTAATTTGTTTCTCATGTGGGCGCATGGGTCATAAAGGAATATGCCCGTTTCAGAACGATGAATCTCTGTGGCAAAAAATGAACACACTGTCCATGGACAGAGAGCAAGTGGAGCATACTATCAATGGAGTGGACCACTAGAGGATGCATGGAGATACAGTGCAACATCATGCAGGGACGTATGGCCCTTGGATGATTGCACGTAACCGTAATACTCAAAGGAAGTCTAAAGATATTCCCGGTGTTCCAAGAAAGAATCAGTTGAGGGGTTTTAGGTTTGAGATACTTTCGAGTGAGAACATGGCAGAAATTATAAAGAATGATGCTGAGAATATGCATGCCCTGACTGATGGTATTAGTCAACTTTATAAAGTTGACAAGGAGAAATTTACTTGAATTGAATATAACCAAAGGATGGGGAAGCACATGCAATGTGGAGCTTTGAAAGGTGAAGAGAAAAATAAAGGTGTCATTGATTTTGACCATGTGTTAGGGGGGGCCAAAATAAAATAGTTCAAGCTAATCTTGAGAGCCCAGTTCATGGGCTTGTGAGTGGTGATTGTAGCCGACAGAAGTGGATCTAGAAGGACAAGCAGCCGTTAGATGCATCTCCTGTATCACAAAGGGTGTGCATGCAAAATGCCCAAAGAACAATGATTTCTTATGATGATAAAGATACTATCATGGAACATTAGGGGTAGAGGGAACAAGAAGTTTCTACATAATATGAAGGAGCTTATGAGATATTCAAGTCCTTTCGTAGTAAAGCCGCGTATATCAAGGGATAGAGCAAAAGGAGTTTTAAAAAAGTTGAAACTAGAGAATTTTGTCATATCAGAGCCAATGGGATTTTGAGGAGGTATTCGGGTTGCATGGGACGCTAATCATATACAATTAGAGGTTTTACAGAGTATTAGTAAAGTAATACATGCAGTCGTGAAAAGAAAAGGAATGGGTGATTGGTTGTTATTATCCATTTATGCAAATCCTAAGTTTGAGGTACGACGTAAACTTCAGGAGGAACTTGAACAATTTGTAGTTTCAATTCAATTGCCTTGGATGCTTTTGGGCAATTTCAATGAAATAAACTGTAGTCAAGAAAAGTCTGGGGGGAGACCCATTTCCTCAGTTCGACTATCTTTTTTCAATAAGATGATGAGTGAATGTGGCCTATTAAATTTAAGATTCAAGGGATCAAAGTACACATGGTGCAACAAAAGGGAGGGATTGTCCAAGGTCTATAAGCAGTTAGATAGAGTAGTGGCTATCCAAGAATGGATTTTGTTATTTCCTAAAGCAACGGTTCAACATCTCCCACGAACATATTTGGATCATTGTCCATTGTTGATTCATTGTAAGGATGTGAGAATGCTGAATAGATCCAACAAACTGTTCAAGTTTCAAAGCATGTGGCTTAGTAGACCTAAAGTAGACAAGATAGTGGCAAGCAACTAAACTGGTGATAACATCGATGTTCTTTCTAGAATGCAATTGGTGGAAAGGGGGTTATGAGAGTGGAATGTTAATGTCTTTGGGAACAAAAAGATGATTGGGGCTAGACTCACTAGGGTGCAAAGAGTTCTTGGAGAATATAGATCACATTAACTAGAAGTGTTAAAAAGAAGGTTGATACGTGAATATAATATTATATTGTGCCAAGAAGAGCTTTTTTGGTTTCAAAAATCCACGGCAAAATGGTTTTTAGAAAGAGAGAGGAACACTAGATTTTTCCATCTCTCACCTTAAATAGGAGAAAAAAGAATAAAATTCTATTGCTTAAGGATGAGGGTAGAGAATGGATACATGAACCGGAGGCTTTGAAGAACTTAGTGTTGAACTATTATAGCACCATGCATGCAGTGTAGGAGTAAACAAGGAGGCCATTAACTGAGACATCATGTATGGTTTTGGAATTTAACCAGAAGCAGCAGCTTGATGTTCCTATTTCAATAGAGGAAGTTAAATATGCATTGCTCTAAATGAAACCATGGAAAGCCCCAAGAGTGGATGGTTTTCATGCCAGTTTCTTCCAACAGTATTGAGATATTACAAAAGACTTAATCTATGGTCTGATCCAAGACACTTTTCAAGGGGGTTACATTTCCAACAGGGTTGAATGAAACACTGATTGCTTTGGTTCCCTAGGTAAGTAACCCAGAGACAGTAAAAGCTTTTAGGCCCATTAGTCTTTGCTCAGTTCTACGTAAAACCATCACTAAAGTCCTAGTAAATAGACTAAGACCATTTCTGATGTAGAATACGAGATGAAGAGATGAAAACAAATAGGAGAAGAAAGTTAGGATAGGTAGATTGAAGAAAATGAGAGAGAAAGAATGAGAAGAGGATTAAGAGAGAGAAGCTTTTAACAATATCAAAATCAGAATAGTCTATCCTTTGTTGAAAGACAATAGCCAATTTATAGGCTTATTACATTGGTAAAATAGGAAACTATAATAAAGACATTAAATACTAAATTATTCTCAAAATCAAATTATTCCCAGCATTAAACCGAATCAATCAAGGTTTATATTTTCGCCTAAAATAGGTTTTTAATTCCCTTGATTTATGCGCTGCATCATTTTCCCCGGGGTGAAAAGAACTCAGCTTCGTCGAGTTCTGCTGCAAATAAGACTCCAACAAGTTAGGATCAAGTTGGCGAAACTCATCGTCGGTGATCCAAGTATCATTAGTGGATGGACGATCCTTCCAACGTACTAAGAATCGATGAACTCCTCCAGTGGAAGAAGTCACATGTTCGTCATCCAAAACATCAACAATTATATTAGTAGGGCCAAAAGAGGCTGCAGGAAGATTTGGTGCAACAACGAAAGATGGACCTGTAGACATATAGGAAGGCAAAACCAGAGGCTCGAAGGTGCCTCTATAAACAAATAAATCTGCCACATTAAATATTGGATTGATAGATAAATCAGGAGGCAAATCAAGCACATATGCATTGGATCCAATCCGACGAGTAATGGCAAAAGGGCCCATAGAGCGGGCATGAAGTTTTTTTACGGAATTCTTTGGGAAATGCTCAGGAGTAATGTGAGCCATGACGTAATCACCAACCTAGAATTCCTTATGCCTACGATGTGCATCAGCAGAAAGTTTATAATTTTCATTACTTAAAGCAATTTTTCGCCTAATCTCAACATGTAAATTGTGGATATGGTCAACAAAGGCTTGGGCGGAGTCAGAAGGGTGATAATCTATGGGCAAAGGAATGAGGTCAATAGTTTGTTTTGGGGAAAGGCCATAAACAATCTCAAAATGGCTTTTACCTATGGAACGATTGACAGAGTTGTTATAAGCAAATTCAGCAATGGGCAAAATGACATCCCAAGTACCAGGTTTTCCCTCAACTAGACAACGAAGTAAATCGCCTAAACTATGGTTAACGACCTCCGTTTGACCATCGGTCTGTGAGTGAAAAGCAAAAGAGAACTTCAGTGTGGTGCCAAACAATTTCCAAAGTGTCTTCCAAAAGTAACTAACAAACTTGACATCCCGATCAGACACTATGGTTGGAGGTAAGCCATGTAATCTCATAATCTCTTTAAAGAACATCTTAGCAACATGTGACGCATCTGTGGTCCTAGAACATGGGACAAAATGGGCCATCTTAGAATATCTATCAACCACCATAAAGATGGAATCATTTTTGCTAACAGTCTTTGGTAACCCTAGAACAAAATCCATACTAAGGTCACGCCAAGGAGTATGTGGGACAAGGAGTGGAGTGTACAATCTGGTGTTTTGCTTCTTTGCCTTTCCTAACTGACAGGTACGACACTAGGAAACTATCCGGGCAACATCCTTCTTCAAAGAAGGCCAGTAAAAACGATCCTCTACCAAAGTAATGGTTTTATCCCTACCAAAATGTCCAGCTAGCCCCCTGCATGTAATTTCCACACTAAAAAGTCTCGAAGAGAAGTTCGTGGAATACACAGTTTAGTACCTCGAAAAAGGTAGCCATCTCGAATAAGGAAACCAACATGTTCTCGACTAGGGGTTTCTAATAGGTCTTTATAAATAAGGCCGAAATCAGGACATGGCAAGAATCCATCTCGAAGATGCTCAAAGCTAGTGACATGAGTGGTCATAGAATGGAGAACGAGAGAAATTTGACTAAGAGCATCGACAACCTTATTGTCATTTCCAGCACAGTGCTTAAGTATAAAGGTAAAATCTTGAAGAAACTCAACCCATTTAGCATGTCCATCAATCAATTTTCGTTGGGAGCTTAGGTAGCGAAGGGCTTGGTGGTCAGAGTAAAGAACAAATTCCTTTGGCAACAAGCAATACCGCCAGTGACGAAGGGACTGGACCACTGCATAAAATTCTTTGTCATAGATGGAGTACTTTTGCTTGGCCTCGTTAAGTTTTTCATTGAAATAAGCAACAGGGTGGCCATCTTAGCTAAGAATCCCACCTATACCTACACTGGATGCATCACAAGAAACTTCAAATACTTTGGATAGATCAGGGTGTCTCAAAAGTGAGGCAGTGGTCATCTTTTCCTTAATTTCAAGGAATGCCTTATGAGCAGCAAGGGTCCATTTAAACTCTCCTTTCTTCATGCACTCAGTGATAGGAGCAGTGATGGTGCTAAACCCTCTATTGAATCGTCTATAGAAGGAGGCTAAGCCATGAAAACTATGAGCTTCTGTTAAAGTCCTAGGCTTATGACATTATCTAATAGATTTAACCTTATCAGGGTCAGCAGAAATTCCTTGGGAAGACACAATGTACCCTAAAAATAGTACCTAGCTTTCCAAAAAGGCACACATTTTAATATTGGCATACAACTTTGCCTCTCTAAGCGCTGACAAGACTTGACGAAGATGGTCTAGGTGTTGCTCCTTAGACTTACTGTAAATCAATATGTCATCAAAGTAGACAACAAGGAACTTACCTATGAAGGGGCGAAGAACATGGGTCATGACTCTCATGAAGGTGCTCGGTGCGTTAGACAAACCAAATGGCATTACTAACCACTCATACAACCCATCTTGAGTTTTGAAGGCAGTTTTCCACTCATCTCCAGGTCGAATCCTAATAAGGCGATATCCACTTCGTAGATCTATCTTTGAAAACACTTGAGCACCAACTAATTCATCCAACATGTCTTCTAACCTAGGGATAGAAAACCTATATTTACTAGTGATCTTGTTAATGGCTCTACTATCCACACACATCCGCCATGATCCATCCTTTTTTGGGGTTAATAAAACAGGAACTGCACATGGACTAAGACTATTACGAATAAATCCCTTTTTGAAAAGACCGTCTATTTGCTTATTCAATTCAGCTCGCTCAGTTGGATTCATTCTATAATGTGGGGCAATTGGGAGCCTGGGACTAGTTTAATGGCGTGTTGGATATCTCTCATCGATGGTAACTCATTTGGGAGTTCATCAGGCATGATGTCCTTAAACTCATCTAGAAGTGGAGAGACACTAAAGATATGGTCTATGTTGGTATCTAAGGGAAAGCAGAAGCTATCCTTATTGACAAGAGCAAAAACTAGACCAGTCTCAGTTCCTATATTCTCAAATTGCTTATAGGACAAAATCTGAAGCCTATTCTTGCTAGTATCAACGAGAGTGGAAGACACAGACTTGTTCTTAAAGGTAGGTTGGGTAGGTTGTAACAAAATGGTCTTCTTACCACGGGTGAATGTGTAGGTGTTGTCTCGGCTAAAATACTTAACATCATGATCATATAACCAAGGGCGACCCAACAAGACGTGTGCAACATCCATAGGTAAGACATCACAATAGAGTTCCTCAAAGTAAGGTCCCATCCTAAGAGGTACTAGACAGCGTTCTTTGATAAGCAGGGAAGTTTTATCTGCCTAAGCAACTCTAAAAGGATTGGGATGGGGTTTAGGCTTAAGGTTGAACCTTGTAAGGACTGTGCTAGAAATCACATTCATGGTGCTACCGCCATCAATGACAATCTTGCAAGCTTTGTCCTTTAGAGGAACATAGGTATGAAAGATACTAGTGCGTTTCCAAGCATCAGGTGAGGTAGGTGTGGACAAGATGCATTTCATTACAACAGAAAGGTGACTAGGGTCTGCAAAAGAATCATCGACAAAGGCCTCAAATGAGTAATCGTCACAATCAGGATTCACCATAGGGGTGGTAGCAATAATGTCAGTATCATCCTCAAGTGTAGTCTCGTTAACATGCTCTAAGGCTAAAGTTCGATGTTGGCATCGAGAAGCTATATGTCCTTCAGTGTGACAGTGATGGCACTTTATCAGGGGACGAGAAACACTTGCGGTGGTAGTCTCTTTACCCTTGTTATAAGTAGGGGCAACAGAGTTTGAAACTGTGTTGGTCTTAAGAGGGCCAGGTTGGGTTCCACTATTAACCCTAGAAATATGAGAAGGAACAAAGGTACGCCTAGGTGGAGGATATTAGAGGTATTTTTCAAATTCTAAAGCCTTATGATATGCATCCTCTAAAGAATTGGGTGATTGCACAATGACCTCCCTCTTAATATCAACTCTTAACCCATTAACAAACCTAGAGACTGTAAGCCTGGGTTCTTCGTTGATGTCACTCTTCAATAACAACTCCTCAAATTTGGCAATGTATTGATAGACATGAGAGTTTCCTTGCCTATGGTTTAGTAGTTGGTCTAACAATTGATCCCCATAGTAAGGTGGCAAATACTTTTCTTTCAACTGTTCTTGCATCTCGGCCTAAAGAAGAATAGGGGGACACCTGAGATGATCATTGTTGCGTTGAACATTTTGCCAATAACGCTTGGCAGATCCTACTAACTTTATTTTGGTGAAACGAATGCGTTGAGCATCGTTCATTTGGTACCACTCAAAATAATCTTCCATATTGTACAACCAATCCATGAAAACACCGGGATCTAGTCTACCATCAAACTCAAAGGCATCTACCTTAACCTTCCTAGACATATCGAGCTCATCATCATCACAATGCTTAGGGCGATCCAAAGGATACTGAGGATTTAGCTTATGATAGCTCCTTTTGGGTCTTTGGGCATGTCTAACATGTGGTGGATGCTCTAAATACTCTTCCTCAGAAAAAACTTCCTCATCGACAATAGGCGAGTGATTGGCAGTAGGATATGTCCTAGGTTGTGTAGCCAACAAACCAGCTCGGGTATTCTTATTGTTTCTAAGATCGAAAGTCATAACAGAACTTTGACCATTGTTTGGTTCACTACTGATTTCCCCTTCTACTTGCTTTTCAGGATTCTTACAAGTTGCATAAAAGTCATCTTGAAGGAGGTTAACTGATTTGGCAAATTGTTCAACAGTAGTGAAAAGTTGGTCAAGTCGGGTTTCTAGGTGACTAACCCTTCCCTCGATTTTGTTCACTCTCTCTTCGATTTGACTTCGTCTTTGCTTAAGTTTTGTGAAGGCATTTTCAAGTTCTTTCACAGTTATTGTGTAGAGGAAAAGATAATGATAATGATGCTGAGAGAAAACTAAAACAACGTTAAGCAATAAAAATTAAAATTTTTGCCGATAACAAAATAGTAAAAAAAATTACCAAGTTAATAATCATGCAATGAGGGTGGGTTATTTTTTTTTTTTAAGTTGAATGGTTGAAAAAGAAACCTCAAAAATGATAACTAAGACACACTTTCTAGTTGACAAACTCAAATAATGTACAAGTTCAAATAAAGCAAATCAAACAAAAAAGCTTAAATAATCAGATCCAAGTGCAATATATGGTAGGAAGCCTCACTAAATTTATTAATCAACCGTATATTCAAAAAGTCAGAAGTATTACCAATTAGGCACGAAGGATGCAATTTCTTGTCGAGCCTGCTGCTACAATTTGTCGTCAAAAGACAAGACTGCGTAGAAGCAATTTGTTGTTGAGTGGCAAGACGGTATGGAAAGCGTGGTTTTTTTTTTTTGGTCAAAGGAAGCGTTAATGGCTCTAATGCCACTTGATGTAGAATACGAGATGAAGAGATGAAAACAGATAGAAGAAGAAAGTTAGGATAGGTAGATTGAAGAAAATGAGAGAGAAAGGATGAGAGGAGGATTAAGAGAGAGAAGCTTTTAACAATATCAAAATCAGAATAGTCTGTCCTTTATTGAAAGACAATAGCCAATTTATAGGTTTATTACATTGGTAAAATAGGAAACTATAATAAAGACATTAAATACTAAATTATTCTCAAAATCAAATTATTCCCAGCATTAAACCAAATCAATCAAGGTTTATATTTTCGCCTAAAATAGGTTTTTAATTCCCTTGATTTATGCGCTGCATCAATTTCTATGTGATCTTGTGGCACTTGCACAATCTAGTTTCATTCCTGGAAGACAAAGGGCAAATAATATTATTATTGCTCAGGAGTTAGTTCACACAATTACTAGATCAAAAAGTAAGAATAGGCTGATGGTAATTAAAATTGACCTGGAAAAGGCATACGATCAAATTAGATGGGATTTTTTGGAAGGGAACTTAGTTGCCTTTGGTTCTTCAGTTAAATGGATTCAACTAATTATGTTTTGTGTGAAGAGTACCTCTATGTGAGTCTTATGGAATGGCAAAAAAACAACAGCTTTTTGTCCACCAAGAGGTTTACGACAGGGTGATCCAATCTCTCCCTATTTGTTTGTATTGTGTATAGAAAGGTTGGGGCATATGATTGATAAAAAAGTCAATGATGGTAATTGGAAACTGATCAAATTTGGTAGGAGTGGTCCGAGTATCTCGTACCTTTTTTTTCGTAGATGATCTATTTTTGTTTAATAGAGCATCCACGGTGCAAGCTATAAAGATCAAGAAGGTGATAGATGAATTTTCTTCTTCCTCAGGTGCCAAGGTAAATTTGGAGAAGTCGAAGATATTTATCTCTCCTAAAGCCAACAAGGAAAATAGAAGAAATGTATGTAACATACTAGAGATTAATCATACTTGCAGACTTGGGAAATACTTGGGAGTTCCTTTGATACAAGGACGTGTTACCACTTTAATCCAGTCAGTTACCTCAACAATTCCTACTTATACTATGATGGCTTCAGCTTTACCTAAGGGGATGAACGAGACAATTGATAAGCTGAATAGGAGTTTCATTTGAGGGAGAGCTACAAATCATAGAGGGGTATTGCTTGTGTCTTGGGATGCTATTTGTAGACCAAAAGCGCATGGTGGACTTGGTTTAAGAAAGATGGAGACACAAAATCGAGCACTACTTCAAAAGATTGCTTGGCAGTTTGTTACTGAACCAGATAGCCTTTGGGCAAGATTGTTGAGATCTAAATATGCAGTTGTTGGAGATGTCATTAGATAGCAATGAATATAGAGCTACCAAAGGCTACCTGGTCCTATTCTTGGAAGGGTATCATAGTTGCATGCAAGTGGTTAGCTGTAGGTTTGAAAAGATGAGTTGGTAATGGAATTACAACATATTTTTGGACTGATTCTTGGTTAGATAAACCAATTGTGGAGTCTGGAGGTGGATACAACTATGAACTTGTCTAAAACAGTTGATGTATATATAAACAGAAATGGTGGGTGGAATACTGAGCTTCTATTCTCTGCTTTACCGGTGGAAGTGGCATTAAAGGTTATTGGTGTCCCCTTACCTAGATTAGTTGAGGTTGAGGATAAATGGATTTGGCAATTTTCTTTAGATGGCATGTTTAATTCAAGAACAACATATAATTTGAGTATAAAGTCAGTACTAAGAGATAGTTAGGATGAGTGGGGATGGTTGTGGAGACTGCTTGCACCACAGAGGTGGCTTTGTTTTACTTGGTTGGTGAGGCAGGATAAAATTCTCACTAATCAATTACGGGCTAGTTGGGGGATGTCTCATACATATGCTTGCAGCATATGTGGTGCACCAGTAGAATCTATACTACATGTGCTTCGGGATTGTAGAAGAGCTAAAGATTTATGGAGCTTATTGTTGGTATCTGGATCAAAAGATAATTTTTTCAATTGCTCCTTAATTGAATGGGTGGACAGTAACACAAAGGAAAATTTGGTGAGGAGTAGGGGAAATGGGGACTGGTGTTGTGTATTCCTCACAACATGCTGGCGATTATGGAAGCAAAGGTGTGTTGTTGTATTCAACCTGGAGAATTATTTGCAAATGGATGTAAACAAGCAGGTGGAGTTTATACTTCAAGATGTAAAAGAAATTAAGAGTACTTTTAGAAAGTAGGCAAAGCACAAAGAAGTTATCGACCGAATCTCCTGGATAGCCCCATGTCAAGGTAATGAAGCTTAATACAGATGGTGCATTGCTAGGGAACCCATGCATATCAGGTGTTGAAGGATTGATTCAGTTAGACACTAGGAAATGGTTATCAAGTTTTTGTGCGCATCTTGGAATATGCTTAAACACGGTTGTTGAATAACAGGCAGTGAGGTTTGGTCTTAAGTTAGCTTGGAATGAAGGGTACAGGCAAATCATATGCGAGTTGGATGCGTAAGTTGTAGTTTAGCTCATTAAAACAGCAAATTCTGCCACTCATCCATTAGGAGGACTTATTGAAGATATCAGGCAACTTTCGAATAGAGACTGGATTTGTGTTGTCCAACATGTTTTAAGTGAGGCAAATTTCTATGCTGATGCATTAGCGAAGTCGACATGCAGCCTAGAAGTGGAGTACGAGTGTCTTCAGAACCCACCAAAATGTGTTTTACCATACCTTTTAGCTGATGAACAAGGAACATCTTATCCTTATGGTTTTAATTTGCTTTAGTGTTTATTTTCAATTCTCTATGTAAAAAAAAAAATACTACTTTCTTAAGCATGTTCTTAGAAAACAAAAAATTCTCCATCACTTATCCAAACAAGTCAGAGCTAATAAGATTGGTTAGTTAATATTCAATGAAATTCTTATCACACAATAGAACCTCTCTCTAAATTAATCTTTTTTAAATTAATAATTTTTCTAAATCAATAAAAAATTATGATCTCGAGATGGGTCAATATAGAAATTTAATAAATTCCTCTATCGCAATAATTATAAATTTTGTTTTAAAACCTAGTATAAATTTTTTGTCCTAACTCATCATCATCATAGCCTTTATCCTAATATTGGAGTAGATTATATGAATCAATATATAACCTCACACTAAGTTGTCAACATGAATTCTCCTCCTCCACTCATTTATGTTTAAAGTAATATGTTCTTCCAACTCTTGTCTCGACATATCTTTCCGGATTACTTCTTTCCAAGTCTGTCACATTCTAAATTTAGATATTTTTGTACATTTTCCACAAATTTCACAAGATAAAGATTGGGCTATCTGCAGTGCCTTCATTTCACTCATGTAAAATCTATATACAAAATATTATTTATTTATTTATTTATATTATGAAATTATACTTAATTTACATCCCATATTCGCATTTTACATACATTCGTACTGTACAATATAAGTCTGAATACATAAAAGAAGTAAATATACCTCAACCGTAAAATAGTTCTACCTAAGAGATACCTCGCCACCAACCTCTTAAGCGGAAACCAAGATCTACTAAAAGTAATCTGGATGGAGGGGAAAAATGGGATGAGCTAATGCCTAGTAAGAAACATATATAATAAAGCTTATACAATATAAACTATATGCTAGTTTTCAAAAACATGCATTCAAATTTATAGAAAATGCACATACAATATGTTAGACACGAGTTTCACAAGAAGAATACTATAGTCAGCTAGAAAACTAGATAGAGTATGGGAGATATTTTAGAAAACTAGTATAAATTTTTTGTCCTAACTCATCATCATCATAGCCTTTATCCTAATATTGGAGTAGATTATATGAATCAATATATAACCTCACACTAAGTTGTCAACATGAATTCTCCTCCTCCACTCATTTATGTTTAAAGTAATATGTTCTTCCAACTCTTGTCTCGACATATCTTTCTGGATTACTTCTTTCCAAGTCTGTCACATTCTAAATTTAGATATTTTTTGTACATTTTTCACAAATTTCACAAGATAAAGATTGGGCTATCTGCAGTGCCTTCATTTCACTCATGTAAAATCTATATACAAAATATTATTTATTTATTTATTTATTTATATTATGAAATTATACTTAATTTACATCCCATATTCGCATTTTACATACATTCGTACTGTACAATATAAGTCTGAATACATAAAAGAAGTAAATATACCTCAACCGTAAAATAGTTCTACCTAAGAGATACCTCGCCACCAACCTCTTGAGCGGAAACCAAGATCTACTAAAAGTAATCTGGATGGAGGGGAAAAATGGGATGAGCTAATGCCTAGTAAGAAACATATATAATAAAGCTTATACAATATAAACTATATGCTAGTTTTCAAAAACATGCATTCAAATTTATAGAAAATGCACATACAATATGTTAGACACGAGTTTCACAAGAAGAATACTATAGTCAGCTAGAAAACTAGATAGAGTATGGGAGATATTTTAGAATACCTGTCATGTCCCGATTTCTAGATACGATTACAGGGAGTTCAAAAAGTAATTTTATTTCACAAGTAAATTTCATAAGTTTAAATTCAAACAATCAATTCTAAAATACTCCACAAAACATATATATATATATATATATATAACGTTAATTCCCAAAATTCATAGTAAGTCACAATTTAAAATCACCAATATCATCGCAATCATAGAGACAAAGCATCACCCAATAGACTCATGCAATAAGACATATGGCCATAGTCAGCATATAGTCCTCATAATAGCATGTGCCCGTAGGCAGTTATGGGGACAATAGTCTCTAAAACTATCTAAAACATTTTATAGTTGTTCACGGAGATTATTTCATAAAGCTGAATCATTAAATTTTTCAATAAAAACATATCTCGAAGACATAAGTAGTTCAAACATAAAAATTTATAAAATATTCACAATTCAGTATTTAGTTCTAAAAATAGTCTATTTATCTACAAATGAGTTATAATAACATGCCAATACCTACTCATACACAAAATTCGATAACATGAATTTTTAAATATTATTTTTCATTATAATATGAAAATAATGAATTTCAATAAAATAAATGGAATTACTTGGTAAATCATTCATTACCAATGTTCAATGATATAAAAAGAGTAATTCATGAAATTATTAAAATTTCAGCAGCATAACAGCTAGATATATTCTAACCCTCCTGCACAAAAATAACCGAAATTCCACAACAGCAGTTCAAAATTTTCAATCCAATTGATTCCAAACCAATTTCAAAGAATTAATTTTACAGCAAAACATGCATTATAGTATCCCTGTGTTCATTATATATATCCCTTACCTGATAATTTATCACTGTGCTATGAATGAGCACCAGTGTCCTCCTCAGTTTTCTTAGCTGCAAATTATCATATCGGTATTCTTAATATTCTATATTTTAATTATAAAAATATTTAAAATCATAAAATATATTACATTGCCAACTGTAGCCTTATTGCCTTTCTATTTTCTATCGATACAAAAATTATAACTTCCTCTACATAACTCCGATTTCGATTTCAGTTGCGCCTAAATTCTCCGAATAATTTATACATTATTTTAGGACCTAAATGAGATTGAAATAGGCAAGAATTCGCCTTCCCCTTCTCCTTGGCCGAAAGGTTCTTTCTCTCCCACACTTGTATTTCTTCCAAATTTAATTACCTTACTAATTCCAATTTAATTCTACTAATTTTCTATAATTCTTCCACATGGTTTACACATCAAATGACACAAAATTATGGTCCCTCATGCCATGGTCGAACCTTCCCTTAGTGACCAATATTTTGAGTTTCTTCCATTTAATCATAACTAAGCTCAATTAAGCTAAATTCCATGCTTTTCATAATTTTAACAATTTTTCTACAATTATTACTCATCAAATTACACTATTTTCATGTTCATGGAATGATGACCGAACCCATAACCCAACTAATTTCATAGTTCTAACATGATTCAAGCTTAGGAAAGTATGTAAACAACTTGAACATGTAGGAAATAACAAGAAAACCATGAAATTTTCCAAGGTTCCAAGCAAACTCACCTTGGCCAAATGATGTAAGAAGGCTTGGGGTCTGATTTTGGTCATTATAGTGTGAGATATTAATGCCAATTGAAAAAGCATTGAAAGATAGACTGAATTTGTTAAGGAAATTTTTTATTTTGGATGACTTTTACTAGGTTTTTGGAAGGTTTCTTTCTCTTGGAAGCTAATGTTAATAGAATTTTTGGAGAGGGACGGATTCCAACAGAAAAGGATGAGGAGGCTGCTGGAGAAGATGAGAAAATCTGATTTTTATGGGCAAAATTACCATTTTGCCCTTAATTGTGAAAATTTTAGACTATTTTGCCCTTTCGGTTTTACTTTGTTGAAAACTATCAGTCTAATCTCAAAAATATGTATTTTAATCACCAATCACATCTATTTAACATATTCTTAGAGTCAGAGAAGCTTTTGTTGAAGTTTGACTGGTTATTTGCGTGAAAATACAAAAATACCCTTAACCATAAAATCGTGTAATTTTCTGTTTCTTCAGATGATTTAGTCTATATATTGCCATGGCATGGGACTCTTCCACATGAGGATTATTTTACATTTGAAACTTGGCTAGAAGTCAATTTCATTTGACTGTTATTCAAGAAAATTCCACCGACCTATGTCCTTAATCGTCATTTTTAAATTTGTTTTAAATGCTTCAAAAATAATCTAAATAATTGAGTTTGGATTAGAATTTCTTAGCATCACTTTATGTGGCTCTGAATATCAAGTTTCCCATGTTTCACCTTCACCCGGACACTAAAAGGTTCGTTGGGGCCCACATGCTGTTACCCTGTATACATACGAAACACATAGGAATTGAATAGTGATGAGAGTTCTAATATACGCTATAGTATTAAAATATGTGGTTCTCACAAAGTCTTCTTTAGTTTTCCCCAAGCCTTGACTCTTTTTACATCATTCATAGCCTTTACTCTCCTAACTAGTGCATCCAAGGTCTATATGTCCAAACCAACGTAAACAACTTTCACTTATATTGTCTTTGATAGGTGCTACTCTAACCTTTTTGCAAATGTCTTTATTTCTCATTCTATTTTTTTTTGTATATCCGCACATCCATTGCAGTATTTGTATTTTTACTACACTCATCTTCTGTGTATGCAGTATTTTAGTTGTCAAACTTTCGCTACCATAGTGTAATTTTCTATAAAACTTGTCTTTCAACCATATAGGAATTCATTTGTCACACAACACACTTGTAATGCTTTTTCACTTGCTCCAACTAGCCTATATCCTATGAATCACATCATAATCGATCTCTCTATCCATTTGTAAGATAAACCCCAAATATCTAAAATGATCCCACTTACAGATCCCCACCCCATCTAGCATTAATTTGTTTCTGTCTTCCTCTTTGTTTGAGCTGAATTTACATTCCATATACTCAATCTTTATTCTGCTTAGTCTGAATCTTCTTGATTCCTGTTTCTCATATAAATTAATAATTTGATAAAAATACAAAAAATTCTCATAGCACTGAAGAACTAGAAAAGCATTTCAAGATATTAATTTACAAAATTTATCATGCTTGAAATTTTTTATTTCAAGAAATAAAAAAATATTAAATAGATTTTTTTTGGACAGAAAAAAATACTAAATAGATTACATAAGATATATTTGCAAGAAAATTTTTAAGGAGTTTATCATTCAAAAGGATATTTTAAGAACATTAAATATCAAGTTACTGAATGAATTTAGTGAATGTGAAAACTAAAGACACATTTTTTTAAGATATAGTAAGAATTGACAAAATAAACCCTTTAAATTAATAACCCTTTTAAATTAATATTCATTGATGGATTCAGAGGGATTCAACTGTATATAGCAAGACTTATTGTATTTCTTTTGTTTGTAAGAGAAATTGCCATTGCCAGCCCGATAGCGAGAGAGATAATAAAGTTTTTGCTTTAAACGCATTTATTTTGTTTACCACCCTAAATTTGGTTTTTTAAAGTTTCGAATTGAGTCGATCTCGGGTTTGGATTGTTAGGGATTCATGTTATGACAAATTTAAGTACTATCGGTTTCGAACTTTTTCAAATTCAGACTTTTCTTGTTTGAATATTTTCAAGTTTGATTTGAGCCAAGTTTAATTCTTTGACTTTTTAAAGTTAATTTGAATCGATTTAAGTTCAATCACGTATCAATCTAGACGAATCATGGAGTTCGGACTTGATTTGCTAGTTCTAAGATTGTATTGAGTTCAAGAAAAATATATTTCTTTTAAATATCAACAACGCTTGCATTTAAACTTGGATAAACAATTTTTATAAAAAAAATTAGTTTGAGAAATATACAAAAAAAATTTTAAGCAAATTTAATTTGGAAAACACATAAAGTTTTTTCATTTTAAAATAATGATCAATTTAATTCTAAGCTATATAATAAATAATTTTTGAATTTTCCATTTTAAAATATCACTTATTATGTCATTTTTAAATTAAAAAAAAACCATATATCTTGAATCGAAATTATCCGAAACTTTTAAATATTTTCTCTAAAAAATTAAAATGAGGCATTTAAATCTATATATTTTAACATTAAATTTAATTTATTATAAAGTAAAGGATTTTATTTTTTGAGATAATTTCATAATTAAATAAAATTATTTTATTTGATAAAATAAAAAATAAAATTCTTAATATTTGAAGGAAAGATTTTGAAGCATACATTAAAACATTTGTGAAAATTGTGAATTTTTTTGATTTTTCAATAAAACATTTTTTATAGCTTTTATATGTAGTGCGTTATATTCTTTAACTTTCACTTCAAAATTCCATTTTAGAAACATATTTTTTTATTATTTTCAAATTATTAGCAATATCTATATGTTTTTCCAAATCTAATAATATTGTATGCACAATTTTGTTTTTTATATGTTTAGTTCCATTAACCTAATCCTTTATGCACAAATTTAGGAAATGTCAACAATCATTCTCTACTTATGCGTGATTGATCACTTATTCAACCTAAAGACATCCTAAACTCCACTAAAGATACTCAACATGGACAAGGACTGTTTTACATTTAGAGTTCTAGAGCAAAGAGTAAGATTACATGTAGCACCATTAAAATACCCATTCTAAAATAGTACCAGCCTAGTATTAGTCTCCCAAGTTTACCTTTTGTTTCTATTAATTTCAATATTTTAAATATTGAAAAACTTTTCAAAGTCGTCTCCACCATTCTGAAGCTAAACAACATCTCTAAAATAGTACCAGCCTAGTATTAGTCTCCCAAGTTTACCTTTTGTTTCTATTAATTTCAATATTTTAAATATTGAAAAACTTTTCAAAGTCGTCTCCACCATTCTGAAGCTAAACAACATCTAATATATATATATATATATATATATATATATATCCTAACTGAAGTCTCAATCCAAAAATACTTAATAAAAATATCAATTTTAATCAATAATGAATTTTTAGTAGAAACAATTACTCTATTTGACACAGGAGCTGATCAAAATTGTATTAAAGAAGGAATAATTCCAACAAAATATTGTGAGAAAACTTTTGAAAGTTTAAAAGCAGCAAACAATGAAAAACTCCAAATCCAATACAAATTAACAAAAGCAGAAATCTGTAAAGACCAAATTACATTCAAGACACCATTTTTAATAATAAAAAATATTAGTCAAAATGTTATATTAGGATTACCATTTATATCCCTAATCAAACCATATATATATATATATATATATATATATATATATATATATATAATACAAATATTATTAATATAGATGAATTGAACCACAATCTTCCTTCATAAATTTCACTAGCACCAACTATATTATTATATATTAAAATGTTGTTCATGTGCATGTAATTAGTTTTATTTGGTGTATCATTGTTAGGATATTTTGTCTAGGTCAGGTTTTCAAGGAGTGAACTTAAATTTATGAACTCAAGCATGATCTTCATTATTTCCATGTTATCTTGTGTCGTTGATAACTCAAATTCCTTCGTGAATATAGTGAACCTCATTATAATTTCTTTTTTATCACATGAACATGAATAGTTTCATAAGGCATTTGAGATGCCTCTAACACAAAATACCTAGAAAATAATTAAGATGAAGCTTGGGCTTATAAATCCATGTTCATTTCTAAAAAACTTGATCCAAACAAAAGACCATAAAAATGATTTGCCAAAATGAATCAATTACATGAACATAAATGACATCCTAATGTATAAAAAAACAATTGTGTACAAGCTCTTCAACTATCCGAAAATTAATATTAGATAGTCATAGCTGAGATGTGACACTTATATAAACGTATAACTCATAAAGAAATTATCAAAAGTCATTAAGATACAATAAATAGATCACCATACTTTAATATTCTCTTGATTTCTAAAAAAAAATACGGTATAGTTTATCTAAAAATATAAGAATAACAATAATAAATTAGAAACTAAACCTTATTCTCTATAGGAACTGGATGACAGAGCAAACAAACAGCTTTCACCTTCAAATCTACAAATACAAGTGACAAACAAAACAAAATTATATATAAGAATAAAAACCTAAAACAATTTAAGTAAAAAAATAGTAGAGAAGAAATCCTAAAAATGGAAAAAAGGGTTTTCGAGCAAAACGAGGGTTTTTTTTTTTTGCACCAAACCTTTTTATGAAAAAACCAGTAAGGTCTGAACCTCTTGAGCAAGAAACAAATTTTCTTTAAGTTTTTTTTTAAAGGTACTTTGAGCCAAGGGAGGAAATATGAGTCGAGAAAGAAGGAGGGAAAAGGAGGTTTTCTTACCAAGTGAGGGTACTTTTCATACTAAACCTCGTAACATAAGAACTAGAGAAAGTAAGCGAACCATTTTAACAAAACCAAATTTTCTTTAAGTTTTAAGAAAGTCATTGGGACAAATTATAATAAATGTGGGATTATTGGAATTAATTAAATAGTTTAATTAAGTTATGGTCAATTGCATTAATTAAAATTGGATAATTACTTCAAAATTTAATTGTTTATAAAGAGGTGTACCCAGCTATAACAATAATAAGTCTAACCACTAAATGATAATTGTGCTAATTAATGAAACACAATTGACCTATGCTATAAAAACATCATTATGGTTGACCACCTTAGATAAGAATACATGATTGAATGTAATTGTATTGTGCAAAATCCCAAAGAAAAAATGGCAAGCATAGAGAAGATACCCTGAAGAAATCAGCAATATTGATTTTCTTCCCTATGAATTACAACAACTTGCAAGCTTTTTTCTCTAGGTTGTGCAGCAAGGTACAAGGTATTGTTCTTGGTGTTCTATGCCCAACTCTTTTAATAGTACGAATCCTTTCCCTTTATTGCTCAAGTTTGACTTGAGATAAACCCTATAGAGTTTGCCATGTAGGAATCGGCTTGCACAAGGAGTTGTGCATCCCTGTGCTGATTTCCCTGAGATGATTATGTTTGTTTTTCTAGCTCCGGAAGAAAAAAATTTTCCTTAAGATTGTGATTTTCAAGATTGTGAATATTCAGTGGGGGGTGTACTGAATCTCAAACTGCTAGCATGATAATGGTCATATTTCAAGTCAACCTTTGAAAGGTTCCACTCATTGCTCATGTCGATAACGTTAGAGTTCGGATAATTGGATTGCTTTGGTTTACGACAACCTGGCCTTGGTGTATAATAACAAGGAGGGATCAATGATATGTCTAGACAAAGTATAAAATTTTTAATTCTAGTGTATGATTGAAACCCTAAAATTGATTTCTTGAATATTTATATCAAATACAATCCTGTGGTAGTCTTTCTTTTTGTTAAATTCCACTAGTATTCCGCTGCGCAATTCTGATAGTGTATTTGAGCATGAGTCAAACCAACACAATTGGCATCCGAGCCTCGTTTAATAAAAGCTTGAAATAAAAACTGAGTCAATAATTGTCACGATCCGTAATATACTGTATTCAATCACTTTCACACACACAGTAGAGTGGTTAGGCTGTCTGCGATGCCTTTATCACACTCATTTTCAACAGTAAATCACTTTTGAATAAAACCATATTGATAGCTTATATAAAATTTACATCAAAATATTATTTACAATATCTTTCACATGTTCTACATCCCCTGTGCATAAATTATACAACTGTAGTACTATACATAATAAGTCTGAACATATAAAAGAAGTAAAATATACCTCCAGGATCCACTCAAAGCTGCCTCAGGGTACTATAAACGCAGCCGAAATCCATGGAACAGTATATAAAATGATAACTGCAAATAATCTGTGGGAAAAGTAAGGGATGAACTAACGTGCTCAGTAAGAAAATTGTATGCAAGATTGATACTATGAAATCTATATGCTTAAAACATTTAGTTCCTAATAGTGCACTTAGGTATAAATCAGGAAGGATACTATAGTCAGCTAGAAAACCGGATGGAGTATGGAAGGTATTTTAGAATACCTGTCGTGTCCCGACCCCTAGAAGCGATTATAGGGAGTAATCGGTTGAAAAAAACATGTATAATGATTATAAATCACTTGAAAGCAATTAATGGTATTATTCAACATATATAAAAAACAAGATATATAACACTTTAATTAAACCACTTCAGTAAACAATGCAGTATATTAGTCCAATAAATAGTACAGTAACACTTTAAAATTCCACAATAAAATCAATAATTAAAACATTCATTTCTGTACCAGTAGTATTTCAATCCAGTAAACATTATAGTACAGTAGAGACCAAGCAACACCCAAAGTATATCATGCTATAATAGTATCCCAAAAGGGAGAAACAATAAACACATGAGACATATTGTCGTAGTCTATGAGGTCCACAGTGTGCACTTGCCAGGTGACAACTGTGAAAGCTAAAGACTTAGCAGGTCTATCAGCAATAATAACAGTAGTAATAGTAACAATACACGTAACAAGTGAGCATAATATGGGGCCTAACAGTCTCAAACAATGTATATTCAGTAGAAATACCATTTATGAAATCAATTTCACTGATAATATCTTCAATTAGTCCATAAATAAATATACTAAAAAATATAATTTAGTTCAGGAATAAAAATTCATAAAATATTCACACTTCAATATTATTTTCTAAAAATGTTCTATTTATATGTAGAATAGTAATAAGTATATGACAGTACCTTCACGTAATTAAAATTCATTAACATGAATATTTAAATATTATTTTTCGATAAATAATAAAATTATGAAATTTTAATAAATCACATGAGGAATTACTTGGAAACTTAATTATTTCTAACATTTTGGAATATTAAATATAATTTCATAAAATTCTCTAGAATTTTCAGCAGTATAATGACTGTTTTTAACCTAGCCCTCTTGCATTGAAAATACGGTTTATAAATCAGCCAATATCCACAATTTCACCAATTCTAAAGCAATTGATTTCCCAACCATTTCATGAAATTAATTTGAGCCAAAACATGAGTTCACAGTATCCTTCCAGCTTATACACTGATCCCTTACCTGTCGTTTTTCTGCTGACTTATCGATAGCAGCACTCGATATTCCTTTACTTCCGGGCTACAAAACATTATACCAATCACCATTATTCACCATAATTCAATTTCTAATAAATTTTTCTTCATTAAATTCTACCACATTGTTGTAGAAAGTATTAAACCAGTCTAAATTATACGGGTACTAAAACATAACTTCACTTACGTAATTCCGATTTTAATTCTGACTTCACCAACAGTCTCCTCTCAATTTCTATAGTCTTATGGCATTCTAAATTTATCAAATCGAGCACAATAACCCCCTCCCATAGCCATGGCCAAATGCACCTAAGCATGGTTTCCTTGGTTTTTCAACAATTAAACATGTAATTCATGTTTATTCATGCTTCTTCGTTAATTTGGCACCATTTTCATGCATCAAACATCATGTATCAATGTCCTTCCATCAATGGCTGAAACCCTAAGGTGGTGAATGAGTGGGATTTAATCCAAACCAAGGCTAGAATCATGCTTAGGAAGCTTGATTTCATCATGTCGTAACCTTAAAACTTAAAGAAACCATAAGCATAAAAATGACATACTTTGGCTGAATCTTAGGGGGAGTCTCTCCTCTTGATTTTGTCCACTTTACAATGAAATATTGGTATAGACTTGTAAAGGATTAAATTTTAGGTAGGATTGTAGAAGAAAATTAGATGAAAAAATGCGATTTAAGTGATGTTTTCTTAAGCTTTTTCTTTCTTAAGGTGGATGTTAATGGTGGAAAAGAGAAGAGGTTGAAGATGATGAGGTATAGCCGGCCAAGGAAGAGTAGAGATAAATTTAGAACCTTCCCAAACAGTAAAATGACCATTTTGCCTTTATGAGAATTTTGGACATTTATACCCTTAAAATTCTATAATTTTTCTAACTATTCACTTTAACTCCAAAAATTCATATTCCATCACTAAATATTATTATTAAACATATTTTGATGAATGATGGTAATTTCATTAAGGTTTGATTGACCGTATGGGTAAAATTACGAAAATATTCCTACTAGGCCAATCGCTTAAATTTTCAATTTAACTATCGATTCAACCTATCTAGTGACATAGCCTAGGACATATTTTCATGTAGAATATCATACATTCATAAGTAAGTCAAAAGTCAACTTAGTTTAACCATAATTTACGAAAATTCAATCGAGCTATGTCCTTAATCATCATTTTCTAGATTATTGGCACACTTCCCAAAAATAATCTAAATAAGGGATTTTGGGTTCCAGATTCTTACTGTAGGCTTATTAGACTCTCCGTACAATATCTGTCGGGTCTCACGTCATACGGGCACTGTAGAGTTTGTGGGGCTCACCATATTGTGTTAGGTCGTACCTGCGAAATACACACGAATTGAACAATGGTGAGTATCCCTACATACACAACAGTATCAGAATACAGGGCTCTCACAATAATTGTTCCCATTGATGTATAGGATGCATGATAGGCATTTGATCAAATTATTTAATGAATTATTATTATTATTATTATTATCATCATCATCCTCATCATCATCATCATCATCATCATCATTATTATTATCAATTCTTAAAATTAATTATTATTAGTACAAAACAAGGATTGTATAGCCTAAGGAGTTCTAATTTTAATCCTACTAGGCTTTGGACTTAAATTATAATTATTTTCCTTAAGGCCAATTATTTAATTGACTTCTAGTCCATGATCCACTTAAATTCTTTTTTAATTGAATTAGCCCAATGTCTGTTTTATTAATTAAACGATGGGCTTTAGTAATTTAATTAAACCATTTAATGAAATTTTCTTGACCACACTTATTTTAGACAAGCCCATTAATTCTTTTAATTAATGCATTGGACCAATGGATTTAATCAAACCCCTAAATTAAATCTATTATAATTAATTGTGGGTCTTTATGATTAAATTAAACTATTTAATTAAATCCACTTAATTAAACACTTTTAATTAAGTCCACATAATTATAATTCTTTCTTAATAAGTCCAAATGAAAATTTCAAATTTTCCAATCCATGATTCCATTTAATTTATATATTGCTCTTTGTATGTCAATCCTTTCATCAACAATATTTCAAAAATAACTAAAACTTGGTTAAGTGTCCACTTTAAGTATATTTTCATATTTATCCTCAAGCTTCAAATATTAACTATTCTCAATTAGTGCTTTGGCCAAAGACTTTATGAGTTAATACAAGCTAGGATACATAAGATATTATTCCCTTAAAGTCATTCCGGCTGATGAATCCCCATCTTAACTACTTATTCACCTTTATATACTTCAGACCATACCCAAAATATTCGTTTTAGGCATTGTCCTTGCAAACCCATAAGGATGAAATCAAAACATAATGAAACACATATAAGATGACCCGGCATCTCAAGTTAGAGGATCACTTACACTACTGACACGTGGAAATGTATTCAGGACACTCAAGTTACACTACCAAATGGAACTCCCACTTTGGGTCATGTTCAATAAACTTCTCTATTAAGCACCCACATTTTATTCTCAAATATCTCTATATTTCAATCTATAAGAACGATTGCTTACTTCATAAGTAAAGAGGCTTAACATATACCGATCTTTGAACATTATCAATGACTTGTCTTGACAGTACAATGACCAGGAATAGTTTTAGGAACTGAGCTTTGGTGCATAAGGATTCTTATACTTGTAACCACATTATACATCATAGGCTTCTTCTTATCTTGAAGTTATTATTTGTCAATATAATCGACTATGACGGTGAAGGGAAACATTTCATGTCACTTCCCTAAGCGAATATATTTTGCTACAATACCATGCCTCTCACCAAGTGAGTTGTATCCAAGGCATACACTAATCAAAAGAAGGAAGCGTTGGTGGTTTGGGAAAGAATACAAAGGAAGAAAAATTTTAAGGAAGAATAAAGAAACAAACAGAGGAAGGAGAGAAGAGAGGCTAAAAGAAAAAGCCTTATGAAAAATGGTGCAGTTTTGATTCTTTGACGTATGGCACTTATACACCTCATCTTGTCTTTTTTTTTTTCTATTGTTGTTGTTGTTGTTGTTGTTGTTGTTGTTGTTGTCTACCTCATGTTCAATTATTTATTTTATTTGTTTGCTTATTTTTACTTTATTCTTATGCATCATCTAATAAACTTTAATGCGTTTCATTTGTTCATTTTTTATTATTTTCGTAGAATACATATATTAATAAATTATTAGTATTTTAAAAATAAATAAACAAATAATAAAAAAATTTCAAAGATGAGATTCTAAAGAGTCACAAATAGTCGACATTTAAAAATCTCTAAATGAGAAATTTTCTTTAAGGCTATGCTTGGTATAGCTGAAAACTGAAATGAAAGAAAATTAGGGAAGGAAAAGTAGAAGGAAAACAAATTTTGAGACTGCTTGGTAGAATTGAAAAGAAGAAGGAAAGAAAATGGGAGAGAAAATTGTTTTTTGTTCTTCAAACAATACTAGTCCGTCCAAATTGGATAGATAAAAGGAAAAAAAAAGAGGAGCATGTGCATAAATTAATTAAAAAGACAAAATTACCCTTATTAAAATTTAAATTATCAACTTTGGTTTCCTCATTTTTTCAGATCTATTATTCTCACCCAATCTCTCCTTCTCTGTCGCCGATGTGCTCTCTCCTACCGTCGATTGAGAGCCGTTCGGGTCGCCATTTGCATTGGTCAAGGTGATTAGTACTTGGCTTGGACTCTAAAGATCCTTCGTTTTTCCATTTCTTTCTAATTACATTACGTATGATCTGATCTCATCTCTATTTGGTGGGAAACAGATGAGTTTCCGAGCATAGTCTAATTCAAGCTTTGACCAGTGAACTGGTAGGTGATCAGTCGAGAGAACCGCCATGAAAGAAACACAAAGAAAAAATATAAGTGGAAACAAAAACTGCTCGAAACAACACTGAGAGTGTGACACCCGATTTTATTACACTGTACACCATAATTGTAAATGATTGATAGTGGAAATAAATTAATTTAGTGAGATTAAATAAATATTGAATGTGAATTTTCACTTTGAACTATGGAATTATTGGAACAAAAATTTATAATATGGTGTATATAAATAATAAGAAAAATTTTATGGTACATGTGAAATTTTGTTGAACGGAATACGCAAAAGAGAGAAGAAGCAAGTCAAGAGAAAGTGCAGCAGAAATTTCACACCTTTCCTTATTGGTCGATCACGTGTGAAAGCAAATAAAGAGAAGACGACGAGGAGACGGGAAACAATAAATGTGCCGTGAAAATGGACTGCTCGTTTAATCTTTTTAACGCTCCTTTTTGCTGCAGTTTTCTTCAAGTTTTTAATGCATGAAAGACGTGGAATTATGAAAGAAAACGAGATAAGAAACAGGTGGTAGGTTCTGATTGGATTAACAAGACTATATAAGACAACTTCATAAGAAAACCGACATTAGCAAACTTCATCTTCTTCGCTCCTACTCTACTGATTCTCGTCCATTATGTTTTACTGCAAGTTCAAATCTCGTTTCTTCCGTTCCTTTCACACGTGAGCCATGAAATTTCATCCTTTAGTTAGCTAAACTTTTTCTCCATCGTTTGAAGAGCTAAGGAATAAGCAAAGTAAAGCTAACGTGAGACAGAAAACACCCTGTTCTGGAAGTGCAACTCAGTTAAGGTGAGTTCCTTATTCCATTGGTTCTCTTGATGTTTATTAGTATATTTCTATGTTTTACACCGTAAGAAACATAGATACAGCCTTGTTTTAGTTAAATCTTGTTAGGATATAAGAAACTAGAACAAGATGTGGTTTAGAAAATAATCGAGAATAAACAAGGAAAATGCTAAAAACGGTGTAAAAGTGATGAGAAATAGGTGAGCTCGCTATTATGGGCGAGCTAAATAATATTGAGCGTGGTATAGTGGGCGAGACCGCCACATGCTAGTTTAATTCATAGGCGAACCCACCTCTGAATAAAAAGCAGTGTATGTCGAACTCTCATACGTAAGCATGGCGAGCTGATTTGTGGGCAAGCTCCCACGTATAAGCCAATATATGAATGGCGAGTTATATTGGGCGAGCTAGAGGATTAGTCTCAAGTCTCGCCAAAGTGTTGGAAACATTTGAACAGACTATATTGATAGTCTTGATAATTTATTTTGCAGCCGGGAATTAAGAATTGATAAAGGCGATCGGGAAGTTAGGTTTCGTGAGACCAGGTAAGGGAGATGTGTGTGAAGTGAATGCATGTTTTGTGGAGTTAAATTTTATGGAAATATTGAGAAAATGATTTGATTTGAAACATGCATTGGTTTGATAAACTGTTTTCACAGACCATGATTTGGACGAGCTATAAAGTTGACCCCTATGTTGTTTTCTGGGCGAGCCAAAGAAAGGTGACCCCTGTTTTGCTAAAATCCGGGCCAACCAAAGATAAGCGACCCCTTTGTGATATTTCAGGCGGGCCAAAAGTGGACGACCCCTTGGTTTTTAAAGATAAGTGCTTATGGGCGATCCCTAATAATCTTATGGGCAACCCTGAACTATTTTGTGGGCGACCCCCCAGTTCAACTCGGTCTGAGAGCCAAAGTGGGCGATCTTAGTTCGCCACATGGGCGAATAAAAACAGGCGAGCTCAATCCATTGCATGGGCGAACCGTAATGGGCGAGTTGATAAGGGGCGAGTTGGTTTAACTTGTGTTTTTCTCACACAAAAAATTGTGAAATTACTAGCTGTTTTTACTGTGTTTTGTAAACATAAAATATAAAACCTTTTTGGAAAACAATCATTTTACAGAAATGATGAAATATGTGAAATAATTCCTTAAAGGTTCTTCATGAGATATAAAGTGATTTTTGAGACTTTAGGCCCCGAGTTTCATGCATTACTATTCACGAGGCTGATTGACCCGTCAAGTCATCAGAGGTCTCGAGGTCACCTGGCAAGTGTACCCGAGGACCACCTATAGATTGTGGCTATAGATCTACAGTATCCCTGTGGGGATGATTACTATGTTTCTTCGAAAACGATGCGTTCCTTTGGCAACGATGATAGCATGATTTAATTGTAGGGTGAGGCCTAGTCTCAACTTATTGATTTCTGTTTACTGAAAGGATTTACTGAATCCTGTTTACTATTTACTATACTATATTGTAAACTGTTTAGCCAGTGATTTGAATATTAAAGACTGTTCATTATATCCACTGTTTTCCTACTGGGTATGTTGTTAGAGAAAATAAACGTTCTGTGGGATATAGTTTTTATTTTATAAAGCAGCATACACCTTCCTTACTGAGCACGTCGTCGCTCACTCCTGATTTTCCACTCCACAAGTTATTGATCTTGGATTAAGAGAATTACCTTCCAGAGATTATCGACTGCTAGAGTCAGCAGATTTTCGATATCGAAGGTATATGATTTTCTTTTATATATTCGGTGAATTTGTACAGTACTACTTTGAGTAGAAGAGAATGTGTGTGTGTATATATATATATATATATATGTATATATCTTAAGGAAATAATGTAACAATGCATACTTCCATATTGGTACGATGAATAAGAGTACTAATTTTACTAAAGTGATTAACGGATGGTTAAGCATCACAGACAGCCTAACCGGTGAAAATGTGTGATTTATAAGTAAATATTATGTTATATTGTGGATTCGAGATGTACAATTATTAGAGCAAGATTAAGAAATTGCTGAAATGAAAATAACGATTTTGCTCATGATACGGTAGCGTTTCACTCTTTCTGCCTTTCCTCATTTATAGACCATGAAGAAGAAACTTTGCACCGGTGCAAAAACCGAAATTCATAATTAACAAATCTTTAATTTAATAATGATGATATTAGGTCCTAAAATATTTATTAAAAAACAAAAATTAAATTTTAAAATTTTCAAAAATTTTTATAACAATTTATTACCCGAGAATATGGGAAATTCTTTTATAAATCCATTGATTAATTGACAAAAAAATTATTTATCTTTTGGTTGTTTAAGTTCAAATGTACTAAAATATTATGAAAAAAATTAATTTTTCATAAATTCATACATAAATAATTTATTTGAATTAATTAGAAATTTACATTATTAAGTAAGATTTAAAATTTTCTTATCCTTCAAAAAAATAATAATTCCTTTAATAAGCTATAATTATTTTTTTAAAAAAGCTATAATTATTGTTTATAATCATTTGTCAACACTCAGTATCAATTCATTATTTCATGATAAGGGTGTAAGTGGGTTAAGTTAATTGTGAGTTAAATGATTAAACTTGATAAATATTTGTATAAGGGGTAGGATGGTAAAATTATTTTATTTTTAATTTTCTTTCCTCTCACTTTTTCACTCTACCAAGCAATAGAAAGAACGAAATTTGTTTTCCATTCATTTTTCCATCATTCTTACCAAGCATACTTAAGGAAAAATATTAATGCTTTCCATCTCTCCATTTTTCTCTCCCTCTAATTTTTTATCCTTTCATTTTTCTTTCCACCATACCAAGCACAACCTAAAGGTGTGCTTGGTGCTTGGTATAGTGGAAAAGTGTAAGGATTGAAATATGTGTTGAAAAGTGAAAAGAAAATGGTTTTTGTTAGTGCTTGGTAGGAAGGAAAATTGTGAGGAAAGAAAATATAAAAGATTGTCATTTTTTTATTAACAAAACCAAATCATTTCAAGTTGGAAAGATTAATAGAGAGAAAATGAGAGAGGTGTGAATCAAGCAAGTATAATTACAAATTTATCCTTCATTCTTTTAATTTTATTTTGTTATCATAGCTCATTAATAGTATAATGGTAAATTAATATAGTTTCATTTTCTTTCCTTCTATTTTTCAACTCTAGCAAGCAATAGAAGGAAAGAAAATTATATTTTCTTTCACATTTTTCATCTTTTCTACCAAGCAGGCCTAAGGAAAAAATTAATGTTTTCCATCTCTTCATTTTCCTCTCCCTTCAAATTTCTATCTTTCCATTTTTCTTTCCGCCTTACCAAGCAAAGCCTAAGTCTCATTAGAATGATAAAAGACTTAAAAGAAGTTTTCAATATTAATAATCAAAATATATTTTCAAGAAAACAAGAAGATAAATTTAATAAAATAAAAAGGAATAAAAAAATATGAATAAAAACCTCCAATAAAAGGGAATAAAAATATGAATAAAGATAGAATTAGAAACTATTCATAAGAGATTTAATAAATTCGATGCCAAAGCCTCTTCATGAAAGTCAAATGGTACTACTTGAATACTCTTGAAGTGATAATAAATTTTTAAGAAATTCTGTCAGAATTATGGAGAGTTTCTTAGAAAATTTTCCATATTTAAATACTTGAATAAAATAAAGGACAATTAGTTATATATCATTTAATCAAAACTATTTCAAAAGATAATACAAGATTAATTAGGTACAATTCTAATATAAGTATTATGAGGGTGCTAATAGTTTCCTTACATGTGACCGTACTCTCAAACCCTAAATTGAGACGTAAACCAGTCCTTATCCTTAGTTTATATAAATGATCAATCACATTTTAGTTTGAATGGTCGGTGGCGACTTCTTAAATTTTATGTCTAATTATTAGGTTTTCAAAAATTAATAAGTTTTTAGATCATAAATAATACAATTTAAACATAAAACGTTATTAAACTTAATGCAATTGAATGCTATTGTACTGTGGAAAATTCCAGCGCAAAATCGACAAGCCTAGAAAAAATACCCTGAAGAAATCGGCAACCCTACTTTTCTTCCTTGTGAATTGCAACAACTTGCAAACTATTTTTCACGATGCTGTGTAGCAAGGTACAGGGTATTATCCATAGTGTTCTGTGCCGAACTTCCTTGATAGTATACGAATCGTTTTCCCTTCATTGACTTATGTTTGACTTGAAGCAAATCCTATGAAGTTTGCCTTGTAAAAATTAACTAGCACAAGGAGTTGTGCATCCTCGTGTCGATTTTCCTAAGAGGTTTAGGATTGTTTTCTTTGCTTTAGATGAAAGAATTCTTCCTTAGGATTGTGATTTTCAAGATTGTGAATCTTAAGTAGTGAGTTTACTAAAACTTAAATTGCTACCACAGTAACGATCATAATTCAACTTAACCGTCGAGAAGGTTCCATTCACTACTTGTGTGGATACCATTAAAAGTTGGATAATTGGACTGCTTTGGTTTATGATAACCTAGCATTGGTATACAAGAATAGGTCAGGATCAAATTCTTAAGATTACAATAGCTCTAGACAAAGTATAAAATTTTGAATTCCATTGTATGCTTGAAACCCTAAAACTGATATCTTGAATGCTTGTATCAAATGTGATCCTATGATGGTTTCAATCTTTCTTTGTTTAAATTCTGCATATATTCCGCTGTGCAAGTATGACTCTATATTTCAGCATGAGCCAAAACCAACAACGTCATGGTGGGAAACTGAGTTTATTCAATGTATGGAACATTCTCAAAGATATAATCATATGTTGAGGCTTCATTAAAAAGCTTATAACTCATGCTAACATTCACGAAATCAGTAACTAAATTGGAAGCCAGTTGCCTTAAAATCTCAATAAGATCACCTGTGGAAGAGATTTAATATTGTTGCATGGCTTGACAGTTTTATTATTCATGGTTTTGAGATTAAGAAGGAAAAGAACCAATATTGTTGGAGAAAGAGATAGAGAGAAATTAAACAAAGTACAGAGTCAAAGTGATGGATGATGGATGTCTCTACGAACTTTAAATAATGTAACATGCTTTCCTGAAACTTTATATTTGTAAATTGACATTTTCAATCTTACAGGTACACAAATCTCGGATAACGAAACATCAGACATGAAATATTACATTTAAAAACCTAAATCGTAATTTATAAATAAATAAAAATCGTAGTTTAATTTATTTAAACAACAAAATGTTCATTTATAAATGATGTTGCATCAACATTGCTTGAAACTGAAATGATTTCAAATGTATATGAACTTCAGAAGACGAAACATTAAGCTACAAAAAATTACATTTGAAAAAAAAAAACAAACTAAATTGATTTCAAATGTATATGAACTTCGAAAGACGAAAGATTAAGCTATAAAAAATTACGTTTGAAACAAAAAAAAACAAATTGAATTGATTTCAAATGTATATGAACTTCGAAAAACAAAACATTAAGCTACAAAAAATTACATTTTAAACAAAAAAAAAAACGTACACTACAGCAAAATGTACTTTTAGCAGCGTTTATAAATGCCGCTAAAATTTCACGGCATTAGCAAAAAACGCCGGCTATTCTAGTGTCGGGAAAAAGAGCGGCGTTTTTATGAAAAATGCCGCTAAGTTCGTGACGATTTTTTGCCAATTAACGGCGCTTATAGGCACCGCAAAATTAGCAGCGTTTTTGACAAAGCGCCGCAAAAATAGCGGCATTTTTCTGCATAAACGCTGCTAATTTGTAACTTAGCGACGTTTTATAAAACACCGCTAAGTTAGACTTTTTTTTTTATAATTTTTATTATATAATTAGATTTTATATTTTTTTCAATTTGAAAACATTTAATAAATTTTAATTATATTTTTAGAAAACATTTTAATTATTTTTAGAAAAGAATAGAAGAGAATGATGAAACTATGAGTTTTTGCCTTCAATATTAAGAGTTGTCAACTGTTAAGAATGTAAAATAGACTTTTTCTTTCAGCAAAAAAAGTAAATAGACTTCTTCTAGTCATATGAAAGTCATAAACTGTTTATCAACTTGTTTATATATAAAATATAAAATAAGCGTAATGTAAAAACATATTTACATAGAAAATACATCTCTTATCTGTCCTAAACAGAACCTATGCTACGTTGCTGCTGATTATAAAACAGAACTAACAAAAGATACACAAGCATCATTGGAGGTTCCAGCAGTGGGGTGGTTTACTCTGTCAAAGGAACGCTTTCAAACTTGCATCCCTCCTTGTGGGCTTTCTTGGCAACTGCTGTAGCATTATCATAACCAATTTTCTGGAAGCAAGGAAGTAATTAGGGATGTGCTTGAAATGCAAAGACTCTTGTGGAACAACTGATCATAGATAAGGAAACAGGGATGAAAACTCAAGACTTACAGGGTTCAAGGATGTTACAAGCATTAGAGACTGCAAGACCACGCAAAATGTCACGAGGCAACAACATATGATCATTAGCTCGGGAATCTATCAGATGGTATCAAAATAAATTTAAATATTCAGTATGTAGCATCAACTGACCTCATGCAATAATTTTGAAATTCTTTCCCTATTAGCTTGAATTCCCCTCACACAGTTCTTCTCAAAGGAAGCAGATGCATCACCCAGCAATCTTAGCGACTGATAGCAAAGAATCAAGATGACTAGTTAAATTAAAATGAATACATTCAATAATCTAATCGTGTAGTCAGCATCATAACTGGAAAAAAAAATTCAAGGTAGGACAAGCACATGATAACCAAATATTGAATCCTATGAACATTTTTCGTTGCAATAATTCATTTAGTTCATATCCAATAATTTTTGTAAGATCTTAGGAAAAAAGAAATTTGATTCTTCAAATGAGAAGTTTATTAGCACAGGAATTTTAAATTTCAATCAAAAAAATCCCATGCATTAATTTATAAACTTTTAAGGGAAAAAACTGTATTACAGTTGCTTATTAGCCAAAACGCCAGTATGTGTATGTGGAATTGCTATCTAACCACACTTAGTTAATATAAGTCATGCACTAGGAACTCGAAAGTTTTGAAATTATATGAATTGCAGTTTTTCAATTACTATTGTTACAAAAGAACATACATGTAGGAGTGCACTAGCAATCATTGGCTTGAATACATTCAACTCAAAGTGGCCATTTGATCTACCCACTGTGATAGCAACATGGTTACCCATAACCTGCAAAGAAAATTTTTATCTTGTTATACTCTGATAAAAGTGATGATTGAACTGCCAGTAGATAAACTCTCTAGTTGGTTAATAGCATCTGAATGTTAAAAAAGTAATAGTAACAAAATTTACCTGTGCACAAACCATAGTAAGAGCCTCACACTGGGTAGGATTCACCTTCCCCTGAAACAGAATATCATATTATCATATTATCCTCACTTGCATTCTTAAATGCATAATTAAGAAATTGTTCTACTCCCTCTCGGTACTCTTGACTTAACCTCGACTTTTGCATCCAACTCTTATGCATTTATAACTTGCTACATTATACACCAATAAAAAAAAATTAGATGTCTATACACTATAGTCTTCGGGCTCAACTCGATAGTTTTCGAGCCGAGCTCGAGCTACCTAAACAATGAGTTAAGCCAAGTTCAAGAATTTTAACAATCATTCAAATGGCTTTTAATGTAAATAGTCAGCAACAACATAAAAAATACTACTGCACATTCAATAATGTAGTTCATGTGCAAATAATGGAATTTAACTACATATTAACTAACATGCAAAACAATTCAGAACAATCTTTTACACATCATGGAGGAGCATTACATTAGCAATCAAGTTCACTTGCAGATAAAAGAAGAAAGCATCAATTCTGAGTCTAAAAAGAGTATATTATCATCAGCTAATGCTAGACAAAACACAGTAACATATTAACTAAAATTATTAACTAAAATTATTAAAAAGAAAAAACAGAAAGCAACCATTCTGAAATACATTTTTATGTACTATCACCTTAAGGCATTATCAGTTCAAGTCTAACTCACAAGTTAAGAAAACTCAAACAGCCCAAGTAGTAACCTACTAGCAGGATCTCTTGCCCCAAATGTTTTAAACCTGGAAAAGCAAATATAGATTTCAGGAAAATTGGATATATCTGCAAATAGGCTAACAAATTTAGGTAAATGACATATCTGTTGGATTATGCCCTTAGAACCATTCATTAGATGATTGACTTTGGCATTTTTTATGTATCATGACATTTTATTTAATATAGCTCATTATTATATTTATCTTATAACTGCGCAATGTAATCTTATATGATAATGTCCTTAGAATAGTAATAACACACTATTCTTAAAATATCCCTAGTCAAGTATTATTGTGAACAAGGATAACAATGTACGATAAGACTAGTATATGGTTGACTGATGACCATTGTCATGGATATAGGATATCAAGTCATCACATAGGTACATGTTAGAGAACTATGTACTGGATCGACCCTCCATGAGAACGCTACATGGATTGTTATATGAGTGTCATAAGCGATTCTCATAGTGATGATGGTGTATGTGATCCTTTGACTTGAGATCATCAGAGATCCCAACATAGAGAATTGCATACTTTAATGCTGCTAGATGTCATTCGTAACAGGATGAACTATAAAGGTAGTAATTGGGTATGCCTTGATCTATGTAGAGGGATGTTAAGTGATCAAGATAGGATTTATCCCTCTTATATAACAAGAGTGATGTCTTGGGCCCTTTGATAGAGTGAGACTAAGAAATGCATGGCCGTGCTCGAATAAGTCAATATGAGATATTGATTTTATTTGTTTAATTAGTCTACTCAGGAATCAAGAAACGCTGATTAGACTATACAAGTGTGACACCTTCCATGACTTGTGTCTAATCAAGACATCAAAGGATAAAGGGATTAGACTACACGGTAACATCTATCACGAGTAAGGTTATCTCGAGTCATTGACATTCTCGTTACATGGGTAGCAATGATGTGTTGCTAGATACCGCTCATTGTCTGTGACAATTTTGTCATTGCCATTGTTTTGAGAACCTATTGGGTCGCACACTTAGAACGGATCAATGAGGAGCTTAATTAATCCTATTCTGAATTGGATTAAGGATATATCTAATCCTATTCTGAATTGGATTAAGGATATAGTTAATCCTATTCTAAGTAGGATTAGAGTTCTATTTGGCAGTAAATTTTAGGGTAAAATTTACTGCCTATAAAAGGATGTTTTTTTCTAAAACATAGCCGCACAATTAAAAAAAACAGAAAAGGTATTCTTTTAATCAAAGCTAGCAATTCGATTATAAAGAATCAAAAACGCTCTTTAAGGCTTCTGATCGTGAGACGTTCAAGAGTCGTGAGATCCGTTCGTGTGGATCCATAGAGGCAGGAACGAAAAGTTGTTGCTTGTGACTCGACCAACGACAGAAAATCAGAGAAAACGTCAGGTAAAATCTCGAAACCCTAATCAGGCAACTTTCTGAATCGATCCTGGTGGAGGCCGAATGATTTAAATTCCGCTGCGTGTTTGTTTCGGTTTCCTTCAATATCTGCAGCACTTTACCTCTATAATGAACCCCTACCAAGGAAAAGAAGTTTGTTTAGAACATTACCCATTCTCAAAAAAATATATAAACTACGTAGTTTATTTACATATAATATTAGGATGTTTAATAGGGAAAAACAAGTTTTTCCATCTTATATAAGAAATAATGTTTTTTAATTAAATTATTTTTGTACAATTAATAATATTAATTATAGTTACAATAAAACCGTATTCTTTTGCTATAATAACTTTTATAAAAATGTAAATTTATTTACTTTTAATTTCTAAAAATTATAGTTTTTTTTTAAAAACCACAGTTTTTGATTAATTATGTTTAAGTGTGATTTTTATTATCTCGAATTATACTTTTTATATAAACGTAATTAGAACCATGATGTCTAAAATCTCAAAATACGATTAAAATTTTATAAATCATTATTAATGTGAGAACCATAAATTTTCGTAAACCGAATATGTATTCATTGTGTAATTTAAGTGAATATAACGCTATGATGGAATATCAGGATTTCAAATATAAGATCTTGGTTCGTATTATGGAATAAAGTCTTCGAGTAAAGGAGCCGAGAATAACGTGAAACATACATGTATGCGGTATATATAATGTATGTTAAATTAATATGAATGGAGTTTGAGAATTTCAGACGTATGTTTACATGCACGCGTGCCTCGAACTAAATGCATGCATGAGTACATAAACTAAAAGCACACAACGTGCATGCACGCGTGCGTATGTAAACGTGCATACATGCAACATACGTACATGCGTAAATAAGTGCATATATAAATATAAAAAAAAGGATCAAGTGAAGTGAAAATAAATAACAAAATAAGCTAAATACGTACAAAAAGATATGTAGGAGTATAGATATATTTACTTATATTTATACACATAAAGATAAATATACACACAAGCAATATGATGTGTAAATACATGTATATGTGTATTTGTTATTAAGATGAGATGATTTAATATATATATATATATAAATAATATTAAGAAAATTAAATATATATTATATATATAAAAAATAAAAATAAATAAATAAACAAAGATAAATAAAATATATATATTTTGGGTTGATGGGAAAACTCATCAACCCGTCAAATTCAAGCTCTGCCTCCCCACTATCATATAAAAAATAATAATAATAATTTATCACTCACTGACCTTTATCTCTCGGCTCACACTATCCCATCACATTGCAAACAACTTAAAACACTCTTCCTCTCTCTCTCACGCATCATCATTTCATTCTCATCTCTCTGACACTACCCCTCACCTCAGCCATATGATCCTTCACGTTAATTTGCACTGGAAACAGAAAAGGAAATTAAGAAAGGAAGGATCGAGAGAGGAAGGGAAGGAAAATGAGGTAAGACAATAGTAAAATGAACCAAGGAAAAAGCCAAAGTAGGGGTTTGCCTTTCGACGTGAATCAGGGCAGCAACAGGCTCCATTTCTCTGGTTAGAAAATAGGCCAACATAAGAGATTGCTAGCCTGCTCTCATTCTCGATGCAAACAGAAAAGCAGTAGAACACTAGAGAAAAGAGAAAGATCCAGAAAACTGCAGCAAAGGAAAGAGCCGAGAAAGAGAAGGAGTTTAGCCGCTGGGTGAAGAAGAAAACAGAAAAGAAAAGGCTGAAGTAGAGGAGAAGCGATCGAGCAAAAAGGGAGAATGGCAAGACACGGAGAGAGAGGACGATGGTGAGATTCATGGCTGGAAGAAGAAAAATAGGGAAAGAAAGGTCGAAAAGAGCTTCATTTTTCTAATCTTCTAAGTTTTCATTCCCACCTAAAACAAGGCACTTTCAAATGGGAAACATTGAGTAAAGGTAAAGAGATCTGAGCCGAAAAAAAAAAAAAAGGGCTGTAAATGGGGCTAACCTCTTAATATTTCAAGGTTGTCTTGGAGGTGAAATGGAGCTGAGAAATATGGCTAATCAGGTTAGTCTTTAGGGGCTGAACCGTGAGTTTTGGGTTGCTTTTGAAGATAGTTCAAAGTAAGGAAAACAAGGCTGATTAAGCCTGAAATGAGAATTGAATCAAGGCTGGAACCAGCTTGAGCTAGGGGTTGTAGGTACTCAAAACAAGGACCTCGCCCATGCTTGAAGAAATTAGGCTCAGTCGTGGCACTAGGGGCCAAAAATTGGAGTTTTAAATGCTGTAACAGCACTGAACAAAAGGGGTTGAAACAGAAGGGAGGCAGCTGGAAAAAAAAAAATCTGACTTCTAGGAATAAAGGCTTGAGAGATTGAAGTAGCGAGAACAGTCCAAAGCTTGGCGGAATGTTGAGGAGTGAAGCAAGAAATTGATCTGGATCAAAAGGAAAGGGTGAGAGCAGTAGATCTCAGCATTTATTGAAACCCTCTTTAGGTGAAAGCAAGATAGGCTTGTCCTTGGGACCCAAAGAGGATTGATTCAGAGATGTTAAGGGAGATGAAAGATACAGAGCTTGACTAAGGAAGGTTTAAAGAGGGGTAAGACTCTTATACTGCATACTCCTTAATTATTTACAATGTAAAATTAATTATATTTTTAATAATAGAAGTGTGAAATGAGAAATAAGACAGAATGTTATTTAACAATTAACACTATATTACTGTTACAAAAATGTATATATATATATATCCGGTCAAAGCTAATGAAATTTTTCTATCCTATGAGAAATATAAGATAAGGTTACATTAAAATGATAAGTAGTACCTTAGAAAAATACATGAAGACTAGCTTTCGACCAAGAAGTGAACCCAAATAATTATGGTTCAAAGAGGTATGTTTGAATTATGATTTAAGATAGATAATATTAACTCAAGGTAAATAATACAAACATGCTAAAGAATGAGAATGACGATAGATATCGTTATATATATATATATATATATATATATATATATATATATATATAATGATATCAGTATGTTCATATGTCATTAAAATTATATATAAAAGTGTATATATATATATACTTATGCATAATACATATTTATATAGAGAAGGAAAAAGTAACCATGAATAAATAAATATATTTACAAAGTACATTGGGATACACACATAGATATAAACATATATGTGTTTAGATATATATATATGTGTGTGTGTGTGTGTGTGTACATAAGGATGAGTAGCGATAGGTAAATCGCAACCCACGATAGGGAAGTGGCCTTGAATTAATAGTTAATCGAACTTGATAGTGTTTTTAAGATTTTTGTTTTAAGTACATGATTAAGTGCAATGATGGAAACTTATCGAAACGTCATTGGATTATGTGTAGTGAATCGGAACGGTTAAGGGCTTGAATACGGATTTCAAAAGGTCAGGAAGAAAACGGTTAAACCTCGAGGTAAGTGGGTTAAATAAATCTTACTAGTATCATCTCGTAAGAGATGAAAGAATCCTCATTAAATAATTAATTAAATTTATATAAGATATTGGTTGGATATTACGGGTAAGACAAATAGAATAAGTATGGTAAGATTTTTAAATCGAACATAATGTGCCTGTGAAATGTGCTTATTTGAAAAGTGATTTTTGTTGTGAATGGTATAATGTGTTATGTGTTATGGCTCTCTTATGATTACTGAACATGTTAACATATTGTTATGCTTTGAGTATGGACATGTGATTTGAGTACTAAATATACATATCGCTTCCGATGTTGAGTCAATGGACCCTAATCAGCACCTAGTTATATTTGTCGAAAGCTAGGAAAACTAAAGGCCAAACCGAGCAAAGACTTGAATTCCGAACCGTGGGAGCCACCTCTAGAGTCCTTCGGGAACTAAGTGCTACACGAGTTTCGATGTACTAAAGGTCCAACCGAGCAAAGACTCGAATTCCGAACTGTGGGAGCCACCTCTAGAGTCCTTCGGGAACTAAGTGCTACACGAGTTTCGATGTACTAAAGGCCCAACCGAGCAAAGACTCGAGTTCCGAACTGTGGGAGCCACCTCTAGAGTCCTTCGGGAACTAAGTGCTACACGAGTTCCAACGAAATATAAAAGTCATAGGATATTGTGATGATAAGTAAGTGATTGTGAATCGTGAATGTGACGAATGTCGAATGATGAAACAGATTTGAGGCATATGACATACAACGCGTGTGATTATTGGATTATGTTATATATGCCATTTGAACATGTGCGACTTGAACGTTCGTTTCTTTCGATTATTGGAATTATGTTATATATGCCATTTGAATATGTACTACTTGAATGTTCGCTCTTCCACACTTAATTATACTGATAAAGAGAATGATATCTTGTGAAATCAAGGATGAAATGTAAGCATGAACAAGTTTATTACATTTGTGCACTTACGGAATGATAATAAACCTTAGTATAATCCATACATGCTAATTTACAATAACTCAAGCATGTATGATCGTGTTTTACGGTATGAGCCTAGTATGTTTTATTTAAACTACTTACTGAGCCGTGGATTGCTCACCCCTTAAATTAACATCTGCGGATCATACGAGTTGATAGCCGGCTCAGGCTTCGCGTAGGCTTCCGGGAAACCATACCTTGTAGTGGTATTCAGTTGCGTTCTCCGGAGCTAGCATTTTGTAGTTTGGAGGTATACTACTAGTATATCATTTGATAATCTTGTGTACGTTAAATTTCACAGTACTAGGAAGGTATATGGGATGTAAACCTTGGATCGTACTAGATGATTATGTGAGTCTAGGTGGTTATCGAGTCCGATCCGGGTCAAAAGGTATGTTTAAACTATATATGGATGAAGTGATATAAGTGAACTTAGTAATGACCTAACTCTTGGAATCTTTGATATACGTGGTTGCATGAAACTGTGGAGAATCACCAGCTGCCATACTATGTGATTTAAAATGTGTTTTTGCAGGAAATTATACCTGGGGAAATTCATAAAATACAAAAGGGAGGTTTTCGACCTGTTTCTTTTGGGAATAGTGAAATAAGACGAAAATCATAAGGAAAACTTCCTTGAGAAACGTGACATAGATTGAGAAATAATATAAATAATATAGGACTGGATTTAGATACTACACTGACACCGAATACAAACCGTAAGTAGAGAAAAAAAAATTGGTTCGAAATTTTCATAAGAAATTAAGTAAGTATTAAGTGGACGTCATTGACCTTCGGGTCGTGACATACTAGAAACTGTAGTCTATTTTTATGTAACCGTAGTCTATGACAATTTTTTCTTGTAGTGTTGAAGATTGAACTACATATACAAATTACAGTTCTTCTAAAAGTAAAAATTTAATGGATTCATATATACCATGTTTTCAATATAACTATAACTATATATAATATATATATATATATATATATATATAAGACAATTTAAGCAAGGTAAAATAGAACTTTTTATACTTTTATGATGTACTTTTCTTTTATAAAAAAGAAATCTCAAGAAGACAACACAGTTGGAATAGTTGAGAAAAGTCCTTCGTCTTATCCAATTAGGGATGTAAACGGGTCGGGTACCCACTAGATTTGAGATACCCGAACCCGAACCCGATTAACTTTAATAATACCCTAACCCGATTAACTACCCTATTATTTTTATTTATGCTACCCGAACCCTAATCCTATAAAATATAAATACTCGTTTAACTACCCGAACCCGTTTAACTACCCGTTTATTAAGTCAAAGTTTGATTTTTAAATTTAAAATTAAAATTAATTTTAGAATAACTTAATTAAAATATTATATTAATAAATTTAATTTAACTCATAAAAATAAATTAAAGTTAAAAATCATAATTATAATATATAATGATTTAATTTAATTAAATAAAACATTAATAATAAATAATTGATATATAAAAAATATAAGTATTGTATTAATTAATTATTATTTATAATCGGATTCGGGTAGTGGGTACCCTAAGGTAATTACCCGAACCCTACCCTAACTCGTGACGAGTAGTAATTTCACTACCCGAACCCTACCCGAACCCGATTATACATTACCCTAATCCTACTTAAACGGATCAAGTAACACCGGATACTCGTTTATAGGGTACCCATTGCCATCCCTATATCCAATTAAAACTTCTAACGTTTTGACAGCTTCATGGATAAATTTTACGTTCTTGGCCATCGACATGTCAAGCTGTCAATGTAACCGTCTTAATTCAAGGCAAGCTGTCTACAATAGCAGCCTATTTGTCCTATTTTTTTTAATGTTATTTAAAACTAAATCCTAAGGCTTTGCTGGATGTTTTAAAACTAAAATTTGCTTTTCCAGTTTTTACTGCACCCAACATGCCAACTGTAAAAAATCATCTATTTCTGCCTATATATTATCATATTATTTCAGACATTTTCGCATAGTTTTTTCCAACTAGACAAAACCAAAATTTCCAGTTGTCCTGCTCCTGTCCCACTCTTCTATGGCAACAAAAGCTCTCTCATCAAAGCTCCTCAACAGCCTTGGCTCTTTCACCAGGCCACTTAATTCTGCAGCCTCCTCCTCTTCCATCACCGCCGTTTCACCTTTAAATCTTGACGAAAACCCTGAATCCGCTGCCCTTGAAAAACAGCCGGTAACCCTTGACCTTGACGATCACCAGAAGCTCTTTGCTTCAGTTTCTACCATGAAGCTTTTACGTTCATCAGCCATCCTTGGGATGGCTGCCAAAGAGCCTTTTGTCGATTTTGGCATGCGGGTTATGAATTCCAGGCTGATGGAAACAAGTTTAATACGTAATATTATATTAAAAACTGCAAAGCATAGCTTCTTTGAACATTTTTGTGCTGGTGAAACGACGGAGGAGGCAGAAGAGTGTGTAAGGAAAATCCACGAAGCTGGTTTGAGAGGGATGCTTGTGTACGCAGTTGAGCATACAAGCGATAACAGCGGTTGTGATCGGAATTTGGAAGGTTTTCTTCGGAGCGTTGAATTCTCCAAGTCGCTTCCACCTTCTTCTGTAAGTCTTAATTCAATCGTTAGCCAATAGCCATAGCCAACTTTCTTCATCTTTTAACAATGATAAATTCTTTCCGAATTTATAATTCAGATTTCTCTCCCAACGCGTAAACTTCTTATTCAGGATCGACTCCATGTAAATGAATTTAATTAACATCAAAGAGAAATTGTGTTAATGACATGCCAAACGTACGGGGATGCATTAACAATTTATCTCACGCTTCAGTTAATTTAGAGGCCCCTCCAATTGCTATTTGCTAGCAGCGGTGCTCTTGTGGCCGAAAGCATGTTGTCCTCCATTTTTAACAAGTTTTAACAACTTTTTAATATTTTATTAACATTATTTTTAAATTATTCACTTTTATTAATTCTTTCATTTTCTCTTTCACGCTTGATGTGTTATTTTTATTTTTTTAATCTTGAGGGTTTTAATTTTACATTTATTTAATGTATAAATAAATTTTTATATATTTTTTGGCATTTAATAAGAAGAACGATGATTGTTGAAGCAAGATATCTACTCATAATTACAAAATCTTCTGACATTGGGATCCAGTTAGCTGTGTCCTTGGCAGGATTTTGTACTTTAAATTCTATCTTTACCATTGCCTTTCGAGTAACGTGTTTTCAATGTGATAGATGTAAAAAGAGGAGAGCCTTTTGTTGTACATTCGAAAGTGAACGGTGGGAGTTTTGACAACTGGCTAGTGTTTAATACAAGCAAGAAAGAAAACAATAAACAACTTCTCTGACCGAGTATTCATTTTTTGTGGCACGCAAAGGAAAAGAATCTGACAATTGAGGAATGGGAAGTCTTCAATGATTCTCTAGGAATCCAGCTCGAGGTTAACATCTATGAATTGAACATTCAGTGGAATGTCTCTGTCACCGTGAGCTTTCCAGCTTGGAAAATTTCAGGTCGAGAATTGAAAATGAGAACCGTGTTGGACAAAACTCCACACAAATTTCAGCAGCCGCCATCCTAGTTGACGAGTTGCAAGGATTGATGAATGGAAAGGCAGAAACAAGCTGCTCTTCTTCATTTGTCCTGCTGGAACAATAAGATTTGAGTATCCGTAATCTGGATAAGAAAGTTCAAAGAAAGCCACTTGAAACTTGAAATTTCACGTCTTCCTTCACTTGTAGGATAATTGGTTAGAAAAGTAGAAAATTTCTTTATTGTTTTTCCGGTCAGCTTAATTTAGTAAAGTTAGGTAAGATATTCATTTTTCTCTTTTTCCTGATTCTACAGGTGAGCTTTGTCGTAGCAAAGATTACAGCAATTTGCCCCATCCGCCTGCTCAGAAGAGTTGGTGACTTACTGAGGTGGCAATACAAGGACCCTTCTTTTAATCTTCCCTGGAAACTCAACACTTTACCAATTTTCTCTGACTCTAGTGCTTTATATCACACGCTCGAAAAGCCTCAAGCTCTAACTCCACAAGAAGAGTTAGACCTTCAATTGGCCCACCGCAGACTACTAAAGCTCTGCCAAAAGTGCATAGAAGATAATGTGCCTTTAACAATCGATGCCGAGGACACATCACTGCAACCTGCCATTGACTACTTTACATACTCTTCAGCAATCATGTACAACAGAGATGATAAACCCATTGTTTTTGGGACAATTCAAGCATACCTGAAAGATGCGAAAGAGAGGCTTTTTAAGGCAGCAAAAGCTGCAGAAGATCTTGGAATACCATTGGGGTTCAAACTAGTAAGAGGTGCTTATATGTCTAGCGAAAGAAAATTTGCTTCTTCCCTGGGATATGAATCCCCAATTCACAACAGCATTCAGGAGACGCATGCATGCTACAATGACTGTGCTTCTTTTATGCTTGAGAGGATTGCCGATGGCTATGGTGCAGTTGTTCTTGCAACTCATAATCTTGAGTCAGGTACAGTACTAAGTCGAAACTTTTCATTCCTGATAATGTTTAACACCATACAAGATTAATGAAAAAATTATATATTTATGCCAATGATCAACAGGGCAACTGGCAGCTTCGAAAGCACGCGATCTGGGGATTCAGAAGGGGAATCAAAAGCTTGAATTTGCACAGCTATATGGAATGTCAGAAGCTCTTTCTTTTGGTTTGAGAAATGCAGGGTTTCAAGTTAGCAAGTATTTACCGTATGGACCTGTGGATATGGTAATGCCATACCTTCTAAGGAGGGCTGAGGAGAATAGAGGACTACTATCTACTTCAAGCCTTGATAGAGTACTTATGGGGTAAGCTCTTAAGCTTTATAGTAAAAGTTAAGGTTCAATAAGATCAGTTTAGTGATATGATATCACTCTTTTCATTTTTGCCATCTATTTTTGTGCAGGAAGGAGTTGAAGAGAAGACTAAAGGGCATGCAATTTGTTAAGTCGGAGTTGACAGCTCCGAGTAGCATAAAGGTAGAAATAGGCACACAGTGAAAGCTTTAACCTGGTGGCTCAAATATGGCTTTCGTGGCCAATTTTTGCCAAGAATGTTGAAAAAATAATAAATATTTGTATCCTTGGCGAACGGCCCCATATGAATGAAATTTGCATTATAGAATTGAATGGCTTCTAATCATGTTGGCAATCATATAAATGCCATTCCACAAGGTTATTGGACAAATTTGTGTATCAATTAATAAATAATCTACTTTTGGATTGGGATTAAACACCATGGGAAAATGTCACCATTCTTATCAAATATAAAAATTCGTTTTCGTGCACACATTTCACGTTTATTTTGCATAAAATCGTATTTAAAACATGTAAAATATGAAAATTATTATGTAAAAATTCGTATTGATATATTAAATAATTGTTTTAATTTTTATTAAACTCATATAATTTTTCGTCAAAAATTTAACTTGTTCTACCTTTGGCTTGTGATCAAAATTACAAGTGCCTATCAAAGTCACAGCAAGTGGGAGCTTCAATCAACTGAGATGCTACTAGAAAAGCACAGCATTTGCTCACTGCTGAAGTACGGAAATTCTCCATGGCCACTTTAGTTGATTCGGATTTCAACTTGTCAAAAAGCTTTGCTGAAAATGATATAAAGGGGAATGAATGTGAATCTGAGAAAAATGTTTCACTTTGAAAAGGAATTTGAGAGTGGAATCTAAAAGAGAATCTAGAATCCTACGATATATATAAGATGCAATATAAGACAAACATATGGGAGTGGAAAATACAATTTCTGCAAAGGAATTTAAAAAAAAAAAAAAAACCCTTTAATCTCTTAGATGACTTGGAGGGAAAGAGGTTTTTTAAATTTGAGCAGAAATCAAGCTTGTTAAGCACAACAATCTTGTAGTCTAGGTGACTTCGAATAAGCTGATTGGCAACGTGGATGCAATGAACCCAGCAAAGCCAGTTGTGAGGATGTTATTTGTGGTATATCTATAAAGAGCCTTCTGAAATAAATTAATAGACCACGGATCTGACTTGGAGATGTCTTAACAGTGTACATTGAAGCATAATGCATTGCCTTTCCAACCCCTAGTCCATAAGTGAGGTGTCTACTAACCAGAACTATTAAGTGAAAATGGTGTCACAAGATAGAGCCTAAAAAACACTAGTACATCCTGACTTGGAACGGTTGAGGGACACGTGGAACCCACAATTTCAACATTTTTCAGTGCAAGAATTGATGCTGAGAAAGTGACGTACGCATGCCGACGAGATGCTAGATACTGACTTAACTTGCAAGTATAAAATTCCTAGGTAAACTTTAACAAAACCAGGAAACACCTAGGAAAGGGGCAGATCAATTATATGCAACATTAAATTCATGCCTAGTCTATCTCAAATTAACATAAGAAAAGATCATAAAACAATGCAATATCATAGAGACAGTGATAGAGAACAGGTATTGTAAAGAAAGTAAGAAAGGTCTACTTTTTTAGGTATTAAAAAGAATCACACCTAAATTTGCAAGTTGAACACTCACACAGAAAAACCTTAAGCAGCATTGCACGGAAATCCAAGCATAGACTGTGCTTGAATTTGCAAGTCTCAATTTGTTTTTTAGGTTACACAAGTCTCAATTTGACATATAATCAGATGCAACTCAAATAGCACAGAGACAGTGAACGAGATCAAGAGAAAAAGAAATGAAAGAAACAGAGATGGATGCATTTAAAAAGAAATGAAACATTACAAAGTCACATATATGTTGCCTTATGGTATAATAGTCTTTAAGCATAGCAACATGTTCCAAAATTGATACGCATTACCAAGCACTGAAACATATTTGCATGGTATTTTTTGGTTTTCTGAAGAGCATAATTTAGATGTAGAACAGTATATAATGAAGTTTAAAATTAAGGTTAAAGATATATTTATATGTGGCTTTCAAATTGGTTCAGCTAACAAAACGCCCTCATCCCCATCAGACCAACCATGATTAAGGCAGAAAAAACCATGGCTAACTCTCTCATTACCTGACCTAGGTCCGATGCAGATCGCTTATAGAAAACAAACAGAGCAAGCCTGACTAAGTCCAGGTTGATATGCTTCTTAGGATGCAGCCAAAAGTTGCATCACCCTCCGGCTGCTACACTCGCTCGCAGAGCCAGACCATTTTCCTTTTTTTTTTCACACTAAATGAAAGCAAATACAAAATTTATTAGTCAAAATTTCCTATTGAACTACAAATTCGAGTAAACCATTAATGTGTTCTTTAGCTTCAGATCCTGATAAAAGGGAAAATAGAAAAACCTTAGCCGTTGCTTTCCACTCCATGTCTCCTGACAAATAATAAGTATTCTCTTCTCTTGGATGAGCCAAGACATTACCTTTAGAGGCAGATACACAAACATAACAAGATCTTCGCAAACACAGTTTCTGTTCATTTATTTGGTAAATCTATTATTTCTGAAGAGGTACATATAATTTCTGTAACTTTTTATTGAACTTACAATTTATCATAATTTTAAGAAATGTATAATAAGAATAGAAAGGAGAAGAGAAAAACAACAGTTATAATATTCAATGACAAGTTTCAATTTGCAAATTCATACAGCAATAATGCAACAGGACATATAACATGCTGACGGATAACTTTGTACTTTTTTTATATATTAATATTGTCCAATTAGCAGCATAACCATGCTTATAAGAGAAACTAATTAAAAAAGGATTAATCTACAACTATTTTTATGCATAGAAATATATTGGAAGAATTAGCTAGGCATTTATGGCTTTATAGTTTTCCAGTCTAATTTACAACTTGGCCTTGCTTGAAATTGTTGCAAATAGTATTACAACTACGATGTTAGAAGTGTAAAACAATAATTAAGTAGCGGAAAATTACACAACATGCTTGCTAAATGGTCAAATTATCCCAGTAGCCTTCCACAATCAATCAAGTGGTCAAAATTCATTTGCATCTCAAGGCTTTGTTCTATTTTATGATTCTAATCAAGGGTTTCAATTTTGAATTTATCAGTTTTGTAGAAAGCCTCAAGAATGAATGTAAACATAATGCTAATTCACACCCTCTATTTCATATAAATCCTATATAAAAATTTGGGACTTATACATTACTTGTTAGACAGTAATGAAGTACCAGGTCATTGAATGACAAATTCCATTGCCAGCTATCATGTTTTGGTACAGTGATCACAGCATAATGACCAAAGTTTAGATCATCTCCATAGGCTAGAGATCAGCGTGATCATAACCATTTACCAAAGAAACCTCAAAGAGAATGATTGCCTATGAAGTTATGTGGCCATGGTTTGAGGATATCTGGATGCTAATACCTGAATCATCAGAGGCAAGGCAGAATGTATTCCATCATTTCCAATAGAGATCTCTTCCACAAAACTTTTAAGTAAATAAATAAATAATTGTTTTCTGATTTATATCTTCAGAGCATCTCAAGAATCATATAATTGACAAATTACAGAATAAGCACTGAGCAAGTAGCACTTATCAGCTTAAAGTTTGATAGCCCATGGGCCCTTGCAAACCATCCTGTTTTGTATCACTCCTTCCCATCAAGGAGGGCATCCATGGGAAAAGTTTTCCAAGCTCCTTGCCTATTGTACTCGGCTGCCTATCATTAATCCCAAATTTAGCTCTCTCAACAGCTTCCATTATATCTTCCCTTGTCACAGTCTCACCACCTACAGAAACAAGCTGAGTAAGACAAATTTTTCATCTTTGTTGTCTGCAAAGTATAAGTTTACAGCACAAACATAATTATTATTCACCCAAAAAATTTAAAAAAAGAAAAGGTCTGTGTGCGCTGCAGGGGAGGGGGTATCTGCTTTTATGATTCTCAACAAAAAAACTCACACAAAAATGGGTCAAATGTCAACTTAAAACTAGTGGCACAGGTGATGCAATCTGATATCAAATCGTAGCAGCTACATATCATCTTCTCACCTCGACGAGCAGCAAGTAAAGCTGCTTCATTGACAATGTTTGCAAGATCAGCACCTACAAAACCCGGGGTAAGTGGAGCAACTAAGTCAGAAATAAGTTGTGTGTCTTCTTCTAGAGGAACTCCTCTCAAATGTACAGCCAAAATCTTTTTCCGGCCTTCCTCATCTGGTTCCCCCACCAACACTTTTCTTGAGAAGCGACCAGGGCGGCAGAGGGCTGGATCCAGAGCTTCTGGCCTATTGGTTGCCCCAATAACAACCACTTTCATGTCTGACTCAAATCCATCCATTTCTGTCAGTAACTGCAGCAGCAAAAAGAGATTTTAAAAGCCCATTAATAGCTTTAGAGAATCAAAAAGTCAGGATTTTATGTTAAATTGTATTAAAAGTTTAAAAAAGAAACAAGAAAAAAAACTTCAGAAAGAATTGCAAGGATAGCTCCTTCAGACTAAATAAGACTGATAAAACAAAAAAATAAAGTGGTTTGATTCTAAAGGGCAATATTCACACAGAAGTGATAAAAATGTTTACTGAAGTCCCAATTAGATTAGAGTAATAATGAGTTTAGTAATAGAAGTGAAAAGAACATAAGGAATGCAACTAAGGTTGAAGGTTAAATTGCCTGGTTCAATGTTTGGTCTCGTTCATCATTGAAACTTCTACCACGCTTCCCTCCAACTGCATCAAGTTCATCAATAAATATAATCGATGGTGCAGATTTCCTAGCCACATTGAAAAGATCTCTAATTCGAGCGGCCCCTCTTCCAACAAATAATTCCACAAATTCACTTGCTGATACACTGAAGAAAGGAACTCCAGCCTCTCCAGCTACTGCACGAGCCAGTAATGTCTTCCCTGTTCCCGGTGGACCCACTAGCAATATACCTCTAGGTAATTTTGCACCCAGTTTTTGGTAGTTTACATATCCCTGAAGGCATGAAACTATCTACAAAAAGAATTTGTGTCAACAGAAATAGCCAGCAGAGAAGTACTTCATTATTCATGAGAGATTCGGTAAACCTAGTTTGCAATAATAAATATAAGGAAAATCATCTCTACTATGACAACAACAAAAGCCTCTGACAAATTAGTACTTGCACTGCAAAGAACAAAACGATCCAAAAACATTTGCATAAATATTTTTTTTATCACTTTGTTTCCACACAGACCTAGAAGATTCGATGATAATATATTAATGCAAACAAGAGTAAGACACAGCAAGGACATCCTGTTAGCAAAAGCCTGCTACATGACCTACGTAACTTGTTAAACCAAATAATTTGATTTTGTGCTACCTAAATGCAACATGTTTAGGGCCTCACAATTATTATCAATATCATCAAAAAAATTCTCAAATGCCTTCCAAAAAATAAATGAAAGACAAGGAGATCAAAGAGGGGTGCGGAGGGGGGGGTGTATCCACATACTATTTTTCATATTTTAGTACCCCAAAAAGACTTAACAGTCATCTGGACACATCAGAAGGGAGCTGCTCTTCAACCTGCCTCCATGTCTAGGTGCAACTAAGATTATTTTCAACACAAACAATAAATGTCTGGATATGCGCTTGAAACTATTAAAGATAAAAGAATCAGCGCTAAGAGCAGATGCAATATTCTAGATATCAGAGTCATGTCAGTTATAATACAAAGAAAGTAATCATTCACTGGTAGCATAGACAGTCCTAAAAGAAATCATGGATGAAAACTATGCTTGCAGACTTGAATGTTTTCTAGCTTCTTTGGATAATATTATATTCAGAACCAATTTGAATCTAAAAAAGAAGGAACATATACCTCCTTATCATTAATTCCACAATGTGGCCAGCACAAGAATGACTCGATATTAATTATTAAAAGAACAAAACAAGATACTCAATTTATGAAACTTTAAGGAATTGATTACCTCCATAAGCTCCACCTTAGCAGTATCAACTCCCTCCACGTCATCAAACCCAACAACGTGATTATTTGGACGGCGCTTTTTTGCAGGGCTATTAGCCGCAGAAAGTTGACGATACAGAAGCCACATCAAAGGCATTAAAGGAATCCACAAGGATATTATTGTTATTAAAGTACTCCTCATTGACATTAGGACTGATTGAGGAGCCGAGCTATAAGTTGTACCCTTTTCTCTCATCAAATTAAGAAGAAATTTTTCATCGTGATCAATTTTCCTTGTCAAATACTGCCACTCAGATGTAGAAGTTTGAGGTCCTGTAATTTTCTTAAATAGACCTTGTTTTTGCAACTGTTTATCTTGCACACCATCATCTCTTGCAGCCGTACCAGCTAGATTTTCAGCTGAATTATTGAATGCCAGCGATTCTTCTTCCAAACTTTGAGTATTTTTGTCACTTTTAAAATCCATATTGAAATATATACGACGAGAACCCTCTTCAAGCAAAACCTTTGTCACAGAACTATTCTGAAGGCTTGTTATCAACTCAGAATATGGAACAATCTTAGGAGATGGCAATGCAGTTAATTTCAAGAACAAATAGCACATTCCCAACGCCACAGATATTGTACTGTAAAGAGTAACTCTTCTTATATTCTTTCGTAGAAACATAGCCATATCATTTAACACCAACCTAACTGAAACTCTCTTCATTCTTATTGTTAATAACCGCAACCTGGGACGCAATCTTAATGAAAATCTGTTTCTCACATTAGTATTTTCTCTTTTTCCCAATTGGGTTTTCTTATCTCCACCATTTGCCCTCATTAATAGCCCACTGTCAGCCTTGCAACAAACTTGAAAACCAAATAAAGGACCATCATTTCTTCTTCCATTAGTAACCAATCTAAAGCTATTTCCACCAGAAAAAACCATATTCTGGGCCTTGTGATGGTCATATCTATATGTTCCAAGCGAAGGAAAGCGAAATGAAGTATAAGAAAAACTAGTATATCTCGTAAAAGACTTTGTTTTTCCATAGTCAATTACCAAGTGTTCTTTACTAACAAAAAAACCATTATTGCAAACAAGATTAAAACAAGCCATGTCTCTTGTACATCAACCACAACAAAATTGGGAGGAGATAAAACCAACTAAAGCTACATAGAAATCAGAAAGTTGGCAGCTTTAAGTGGAAGAAGTTTTTTTTTTTCTCTTACCTGGATTTATGAGCTCCTAAAAAACATGAAACTGAAGAATGGGATGGACGGAAGTAGGGATATCTATCTTCATTTCTTTTTTAATGTCGGGATTAACACTCTTTTGCAAAATATCTGACGGCTTCAAAGCTGGGATGGTTTGATCAGATACGTATGCCTGTACGTGTGGCTCCGAATCTTGCAACGGGTCGAGGGTCCAAGCCTTTTTCCAAGTATTTCTTTGAAAGTGAAAATCTTATTCTAAGGTTGTTTGAAATCGTTTACGTATTTTGTTTTTGTTGAAAATTTTGTTTGTATTTTGTTTGGTTTTAAAATTTTGAAAACAAAAAATATGTTTAATTAAAACTGTTATTTATTAAAAACAAATATTTAAATTGATTTAGATATAATAATTTAATTCATAAAACAAAATTTTAAAAATTAATAATAAATTATATATTTATTAAATAATATAATTTTATACTATTTAATACTAATATTAAATATTTTCATTTAAAATTTAATATAATTTAAATAATATATACTTAAATATAATATAAATAAAATTATAATTAAATATAATATTAAATAAAATAATTCAATTAAAAATAATATTAAATAATTTTTATAATATTAATTTTTTATTACATAATAATTCATATTAGTAAAATTCTAAATTTATATATTAAATAACAATATGAACTAATAATTATAAATTTTATTCATAATATTATTTAATTTAATTGTAATAATATTAAATTATTAAATAATAAATTTAACTAATTAATTTATAATAAATTATATAGTTATTAAAATATTATATTTAATATAAAAAATCTAATATTACATATTCACTTATTTAATAATATTAAATTATTTAATAGTAGTAATGATATATTTTAAATTTAATTGAAAGAATATAATATTAGATAATAATATTGTCTTGTAAAATAATAATTAATTATATTAGATAATAATACTTAGCAATAATATTAATTAGTAACATATCAAAATTATAATAAATGATATTATTTAATAAAATAATAGATTCAATAAATTATTATACAATTTTAAATTAATTAATATTATAATATTATAGTTTAATATTATTTATATTTAATTTTTTTTTACGTTTTCAACTTTTCTATATTAAAATAAATATATTAAATTTTAATTAAATAATATTTTATATTAAATTTTAAGACTATTTTATTTTAAAAATTTAATTAATTTTATTTTATATTTTTTATTATGAAAAATATTGATATTATATTAATATATAAATACTATTCACTTACTTGTGAATAGTACCATGAATAAAAGTATGTTTTCAAAAACAATGAAAAAAAATATTTTTGTTTTCAACAATTTTGAAAATTTTTGTTTTTGTTTTCATTTTTTGAAAACAAACATGTTGCCTAATATGTTTGTTGTTGTTGTTTTCAAATAAAATGAAAAAAAAACAAAAAATAATGAACAAAAGCGATTCCAAACGATCCCTTAACAACTAACATATTACGTTCTGACTCTGTGTTTTATTTGGTTAGAGGTGGTTATTAGGCCGGGTTGGCCCGACCCAGTTTGCAACCTGATCGAGTCGATCCGGCCCAATAATCGAACTAGCCCAGTGCCGATTCTCATTATTTGAAACGGGCCCGACCCATTAAGGACCGGGATCAGGCGGTCCTAGTCCCGAATCGAACCAATTCTGGTTAAACCGGTTCGGTTCAAGTTTTTAAAAAAAAGCTCCCATTACGCGCTTCATAGTGGCAGCCTTGCTACTTGCCTTGGCAAGTCACAACCGGCGACTTGCCATTTGATATGTTTTTATTATTTTTTTATTTTAAAATTTTCCATTTTTTTCCTATAAATACCTCTATTCTTCCTTTTATTTTTCTTTACATTTTCTTCTATATTTTCTCTCAAATCAACTATCTACATTCATCTACTCTTATTCTCTTCACTCACATACTCTCTCTCAATATTTACTCAAACTCTCTCAAATTCACTTAAATTCCCTTATTCCAAATTTATAATATCATCATTTTCCTCTCTAAATTTCGTTTTTCTTTTTATTTTATAATTTTACAAATTTTACTTTTAATTTTCAAGTTTCAATTTACAAATTTGAATATTATATATATATATTCTACGTCTATTTTTTTAATTTTTAACATATATTTATTTTCAAAAAATTATAAAAATGTCAAATTTCTTTCGTCGTTCATGTTCTGTTTCTCGACCTTTTGGTTCCACTGAAATTCCTAATTTGGGTGACGAATCATTTAATGAAATCGAACCCAATATTCATTCGGAGGAGGAGGAGCTTCCTTTGGCACCATCGTTTGGTCGTGGTCGTGGAGGAGGGCATGCTCAAACATAATCATCAGCTGCCACCACTGCTGCTACATCATCAAGACCGAAGTTTAGTCGAAAAAAAACAAGTAGGGTATGGGAGTATTTCGACATTGTAGCAAAAGAAGGTGAGACGAATAAATATTGTGCTATCTGTAAATTGTGCAAAGGAGTTTATTCTTATAACTTCGGTGGAGGTGGTGGCGGTACAGGTACATATAAAAGACAGTTAATTACTATACATAAAATTAATCCTGATGCCAAAGAAAATGAAATTTTAGAAGGCAAACAATCTCAAATTAATACACATGATGGTGGAAAAAATTTTAATTTTGATAATATTCAAGCTATACGTGATTTAGTTAGATTTGTAGTTATGATTGAACAACCATTCACAATTTGTGAAAAAGTAAGATATTTAGAATTTGTTTGTAAATATTTACAACCCGCATATAAATCTGTTTCTAGACATACATTAAAAAAAGATTGCATGGATATGTTTAAAGAATATAGACAAGCTTTAGTTGATAAACTTAATAATATTTCATCTAGGGTTAGTTTAACTAGTTATATATGGACTAGTACTAATGGTACAAGTTATCTTGTTATAACTTGTCATTGGATAGATGAAGATTGGTGCATGCAAAAATGAATTTTATCTTTAGATGTAATAGAAGAAACACGTAATTCATATATTATTCATAAATATATTACTAAAGTTTGTAAATTATATGGACTAGAAAATAATAGAGTTTTTGCTATTACTTTTGATAATGCTTCGAGTAATAGTGCAGCTATTCCTCATTTAATTAAAAGTTTAAACGCTGTTATGCAAGGTATATTTTTTCATGCAAGATGTGCATGTCATATTATAAATTTATGTGTTCAAAGTGGTTTTAGTTCTAGTGGTACTGGTAGTGGCAGAGGTCCAATTGATAAAATTAAAATTTTAATAAAATGGATTCGCACACCAAGTCATAAACATGAATGGAAGCAAATTTGTATAATAAAAAATATACCTGTTAAAGCATTTCCACTTCCCGTGGAAACAAGATGGAATTCACTTCATCGTTTGCTTTCTTCTATTTTACCTTATAAAGGACTTGTTACTCCTTTTTCTAACAATTATACAAGTAGCACGCATTTAGTACTTTTTGAAGAAGATTGGACTTTTATTGAATATTGTGTTGATTTATTATCTACTTTTAAAGATGCAACCGAAAGATTTTCAACTCAATTTTATCCAACTACATCGTATTTTGTTCCTATTATCTACACAATGTTTGAAAATTTTGTAAAATTTAGGAATCATGAAACTTTAAGTTCTTTTGTATATGATATGGAGGAAAATTTTAAAATATATTGGGAAATAATTTCTCCTATTTATTGTATTGCAACTTTACTAGATTCTAGTCAAGGTGAGGTAAATATAGAGATTTTTTTATTGTTATAAAGAATTTCTTGGTCTTGATTCTATTGAGGATTAAAAGTCCTCAATTAACAATCTTTTTCGAGAATTGTTTAATGTTTATGAAGCAGAAAGGGAGCAGTTCAACTTTAATCGAAGAGAATAAGATTCATACGAAGAAACCGAGAGTAGCAAAAGAGGAAAAGGAATTTTAAACGCAATTAAGGAAGCAGCAAAGAAGAGAATGAAGCTAAAAGGAAAAGCCAGCGGATCTGGATCAACAACTCGATGAAGTTCTAGCTTCAATGAGCTAGGATTTTTCTTAAGTCAAGATTTTTCTGTAAATGAAAACTTTGATCTTCTCCAATGGTGGAAGGAAAACCAAAAACAATTTCCAATTTTAGCTTCCATGGCCTGAGATGTTTTTGCGGTGCAAGTTTCTTTTGTTGCTTCGGAATCTACATTCTTGACATATGGAAGAATTATTGAAGACCATCAAACCACTCTTAATCCAGATTCATTATGCATGTTACACATGCCTTAAAAATTGATTTGATGCAGAATCGCGCAATATCGAACTTGAAATAGCCAATGAATTCGCTGATAATAATTCAGAAGAAGAGGAAGAAATTTCCAAGGCAATCCGTATAAATTATGAAGAATAGAGAATAATCTTTTTTTGTGTAAATTATATGTAAAATTGTAAATAACTTTAGTCATAGTAAATATTTTTATGGACTACGGTCATGTGGTTTTTACCCTTCTAAGTTTTGAAAGGGTTTTCCACGTAAAAAATCTTTGGTCTCCTACTCTCTCCTTTTTCTTCTTTGTTGTTGTTGTTGTTGTTGTTGTTATTATTATTATTATTATTATTATTATTATTATTATTATTATTATTATTATTATTATTATTACATATCAAATTAATTAATGTTATACTTATCTATGTTTAAAATAAATAAATGTTTAAAATACAAAATGAATGAATATTTTAAAAACATCTTAAATAAATGAATAAATAAATAAATCAATAAATATTAAGTAAATGATATTTCAAATATAATAAATTATTTTAAATGCAAAATGAATATAAATAATGATATGCAAAATGATATTGCAAAATGAATATAATAATAATTTTCATAATATCATTATTTGTATTTTGAATCAAATATCATTTTATCATAATAACTTTATTATAATATTATATTCATAATATAACTTTATTTTATTATAACAATAATTTTATTAGATAATTTTATAGTAATTTAAAATTACATTATTGTTACATTAATTAAATAAATTATAATAATTTTATAATAAACTATTGTTAAATTAAACTATTAACATTATTTATTATAAAAATAAATTTATTAGATTAAATTATAAAAATATATTAATATATATTTTTATTAAAATAAATTAATATAAATTTTAAACAATAAAAATTTTAAATTTATTAAATTAAAAAAAACTGGACCGAACCGGTTTAAACCGGTTTGGTCCGGTTTTGAGCGAACTAGTCCTGTGAACCGGGCCGGTTTGCACCTTAATATCATGCGAACCGGTCCGAGCGGTTCAGACCGGTGTTCATTTAGTATGGGTCGGAACCGGTGCAAATCGATCCGGAACCGGTCCGGTCCGGCCCATAACCAGCTCTATGTTTGGTTATAGAAATGTTTTTTATCTTTTGTTTTTGGAGTTCTATTTTGTACATAAAAATTTAAAAAGATTGAAATTTAAAATTATGAAAATGTATTTGTTATTTATATTTTCATAACAACAAATATGAAAAATATTAACTAAAAATATTAAATAAATTGCAACTTTTGACAAAAAAAGGGGTAAAACGTAACTAAATAATAAAAAGAAACTATAATTGAAATAAGCACAAGACTTGAAATTATTAAATTGTGTTTTAGTATCAAACAACTAGCAATACTTTTAAGCTAAATGCTATGGTTTTGAAATATTAATTTTGCCTGTAATTATTTTATAAGGACATAGCAATTTCTTCTCTAACTTGAACTATTTCAGTTGTTTGTGACATGTCAAATGCAATTTGCTCATTGCTCAAACCAATACAAGTTATTTTTGTGTCATCAAATTCCCATGCGTTTTCTTTTTTACCATCTTCAAACAGTTCATGTTTTTTAGCTTCCAACTTAATGAAATTATGCACAATATAATATGCTTTTCAGTATACGATATTGTTTTTTAGTTGGTCAATTAGGCATATCCCTCAAAATGAAAAATCTTTTCTTAACACTTCGCCGCTTCATTCAATCACATTACACATATATATTAAATAATTCTTCGTTCCCCTCGGTTGGTGCCTACTTATAAAGTCTTGTGCATGATACCTTTGTCCACGAAATGGTGTTAAAAATCTATGTATGTTTTGGTATCCAGCATCTTCTACATAATATTTACCTACAATATCAATATTAATTACTTATAAATAATAAATATGAAAACTATAGACAATGTTAACAAATTAAGTAGTTCTTAGGAAAAATTAAATCAATTAAAACATACCAGGACTTGGCATTGGAAAAGAACTGTGTAACAAAAATATTTAGTGCCGCATTTATAAAAACTCATGTTATGAGCTGTACCCTCCCATCCAGCATATATAAATGTAAAAAGTATGTCATGAGAGTAAGCTGCCATTACATTTTGCAACATATTTTTCTTTTTATTTCAAAAAAGAATGCTAGGGACAGTCATATTTTAACATTTTTCATCTTATTGGACTACGTCACTTCCTAGTTTTACTTGAAGACCTATTACCTACTATTACAAGTTACTTGGAAAGTATTTTTTAGCATCCACATACTTCAGCTTTTCAACTTTTTACATGGGCAACCGGTCTTCACGTAAAACTAAAAAGTGACATGGCCCAATAATTGGGAGTGCTGAAATATGACTGTTAAAGTGACTACCCCTAGTGTTCTCTTTTTTTTTTTTGAAATGGGACATGCTTTGATGCAAGAATCCCAGCAAATATTTCAATTCCATCAATAATTTAAATGCAATCTTTAATTAATATATATGTATAATGTGATTTTCCATTAAAATAAAAAAAATTCAAAAAATATTGATAAAAAGATGGTATTATATATAACATACATTGAAATATGGAAAGCCTTGTAGTATTTCTAGCAATTTCTAGTTGAACATCACCTCAATCTCTTTGACAAAGACTTTTAGTTCCCAATTTACAACAACAATCAAAACTCTTTCAAACTATAAAGAAGCAATTTCAGTTGAATGTTGAAAACAATCACTTGTAAACCTTCATTTCTCATTTTGACCAAGTATATATAAAAACATTACAACTGATTCTTCCACATAAACCACTTTTCATTATGTAAAAGATGTTCAACTTTTAATCTATCACAAAAGATTTAAAAAAAAAAAACATGTCTTCTCATGTGAAATATTTCATAACATACCGTTGGATTTTCATATAAAATCTCCATAACATATGCCTTTCCACTTAATATAATGCATGGCATCTTAGCTAAATAGGCCTTGTAATACTCATAGCATATTTTATAAGTAAAAATTGTCCCATCTCATCATCTAAATTGGATGAACTTTCTAAACTAGAGTTAACACTCATTATAATTACGTACATAAATGAAAAATATAAATGTTATATTAATGCATTATATTTGTTATAATAATTTTAGTTAATATAACAAAGTTGAAAGAGAATTTATCAATCACTCAATAACAATAAATAATTCCATGCATTCCACATTATAATGTTAGGATATTATTATATCGATAAAAATAGAAGTCAAATATTGAAAAGTAAAAAAAAAATAGAATTAAATAAGACTATCCACCCAAGCCTTTTGTCACACATCAATCATTTTGACAAAAATTTGTCTTTATTCTGCTGATTTGAATTTTTTTATTGCTTTATAATAAGAAAATGAAGAAACGCCTTTCATTTTTTTCTAAAAGACTCATGCATATAACTATAAATAAAAAATTAAAATCAAAAGTGGTATTTCCACTAGTAATAGATGATCTATATCTCTCGTCTTTTGCTTTAGTATCTTCTTCTTTTGCACTCAATGTGGTTGCCAACTTCTCCAAAAATAAATCCATCTTTTCCATTTTATTCACATTGCTAGATGGATGCCCACTAGGAATTGAATGTATCTAACACTTTTTATCTTTTTCCATCCCTATCACCTTCTGAATTGTTACTACCAAAATTAACATGCACAAACCCAGATAAAAATTCTTTTTCCAACCCTCTTTCTCCAGTGCGAGATAATGGATCTTTAATGGATAATTGTTGAAGTTTTCCAGTTGTAGTTGTTGTGTTGAATATTTCACCAAGCAACTCATAATCTGCACAACCTTGTTTCTTGAATTTTTTGAAATCTTTATGTTTTTGCATAATTAAAAAAATAAACAAATAAGATTAATAAACATAGATTATAAACTATATGATAAAAAAGAAATATAAATTAATAATCCCTTAAAAAAGTCTTCCCAAATTGTTTGTGTAACATTCACAGTGTTGGACGTCATATCACATTTAACTCCAATATGTCCAATTAATTCGAAAAAATGATGATGAATGGTACATAATCGATTGAACACCTTTCAATATTTCAATACCATAATCTACTCTAATTATATCATGCAGCTCATTGTTGATCTCTGACCTCACTTCTTTTTTAAACGTAGATGATTGCAACATTCATTCTCTTACGTTTTCAATTAAGAGATGAATAAATACAAATCTCTTTTTCTTTTGGCCAATCTTTTGAATTAGCAACTTTACCTTTTCCTTCCATTTAAATTAATATTTAGAGGACAAGTTAATCATCAATAAAGCAATCATATAAATATATATAAATATATATATATATATATATATATTATAGAATCTATGCTTACCTGATAAGCTAAGCTACATAGATACTTACATGAATAGGTTCTTTATACAACATTTAAGATACACCAAAGAATGAAACTGGTTATTATGGTTTGAATTTTAAAATAAAAAAACTGTCCATGAATTTATCCATTTGATTTGAATTTTAAATTAAAGAACTCCCATTTGATTTGACTTTTAATTAAAAAAATAAGCTTATCCGAAATTAGCTCATAATCCACTACTAATGAAACTACTTCATTATGATTAGAACTCAAAAATAAAATAAATCACAAATAATCTTGATTTGTTAATTGATCACAAATCTACCCATTATCCAATAGGATTGAATTTAATTAAAAATAAAATACATCATTTGTCTTCTAACCATGTTAACAAAACAGATAAAATCTCTTCCAAAAAGCATAAAACCTATTAAAATATTATTTAATACATTTAAAAAATTATTTAATTATATAAAAAATTAAGTTCCAATATTTAAGTCAATTTAAAAAATATATATTATCTGATAATTTCATATTATCTTATCTAAGCCTAATTTACTGAAAAATTTTCAAACATAAAACAAAGCATGTCTAGTAGAGGTGTCCATAGGCCGGGTTAGGCCAAGTTTGGACTAGGTCTAGGCTATATATCAATGAACTACATGCAAACCCCAGCTTGGCCTAGCTTGACCATTTGGGCTTAAAAATTAGTCCAAGCCCATTTTATATTTTTTGCAAAAGCCTAAGCTCGATTCAGTCCGATTTTTTTTTTGCATTTTAATTCTTTTTTTATTTTTTTAATTATTTTATTTGTTTAAAGTTTAATTTGATTTGTTAAACTTTGCATGTAAATTTTCATATTATATATATAGTGTTTATTAATGAACAATGTTTTAAATACATATGATTACATTATATTTAGTAAAATATATTAAAAAAATTAATAATTTAATTATGTTCAGGCCAACCCTAAGTCTCCACGGGCAAAGCCCAAGCTTGGCTTGAAAACTCATCAGACCTAATTTTTTTGTCCAAGCTTGTTCACCGAGCCTTTTTTTTGTCCAAGCCCACTAAAAAATAAGTTAATTTTCAAGCTTTAATAAGCTGCCTAGCCTATGGGCAGGTCTAACGTTTATCTTGCCATCAACTTCTCCATTCTAATATTGACTACCAAAGCAATTTTAGATGAAACAAATTTGGCCAATTTTTGCCATTATCCCTCTTATCTTGTTCTACCTAGTTTCATTCAAAACGAACAATCTTTCAAGGCTTAGTTTCATTATCAACTGTATTAGTTTTCCATTTACAAGTGTTATAGAATGATTAGAACAGAAAGAGACCAAAGAAAGAAAGAGCAAGAAAAGAAGGGAAATTTTGGGTATTTTCATTCATAAGGTATATATTTTTACACTAGAAACATTTTTGTATTTATAATCTGCCAATCATTGCACAGAATTCTTGGCCAATGAGAGAAAAGATCCTAGGACAGCTAATTACATAATGTGGTCTTAACAGCTTATGGCCAACTCATCATTCTAACGGTCTACTCTATACATTCTCTGCCTTGCAACTACATGCTCACTGCCCTACTCTCCTTTGCCATATTGCAACATATTCCATAACCTCCTTTAACTGTTTCTACATCAGCATCAAGTTTCATGACATTACCCCCCACTGTAGGTAATCCTTGTCCTCAAGGATCAAAGTTAGGGAATTGAGTACTCAAGACTAAGTAGTCTTCCCAATTGGCATTTTCTGGCCCAAGGTTAATCCTCTTTGTCAGTAGCTAAGTAGCAGCTTGATTTCCCCTTTTTACTATCCTTTTGTCTAACACAGCTGCGGGGTAAACTAGAGGTTGACCATCGTCATTCACAGCTAGAGGTTTTATGGAGGGTACCATTTTGGAACTAATTTTCTTCTTTAGCTTGCTTACATAGAAGACAAGGTGGATTTTGGCAGAAGTTGGTAGCATTAGCTTGTATGCTACTAGGTTGATTTCAGCTATGACTCGGTAAGGACCATAGTACTTGGAAGAAAGCTTTAGGTTTTTTCTTAGGGTAAAGGTGGTTTGCTTGTAAGGCTAAATCTTTAAGTAAACCTCATCTCCCACTTGGAACTCCCTTTCTCTCCTCTTTTTGTCAGTATACCATTTCATTCTACATTGTGCATTCTCCAATTGATCAACTAACAACTTACTTAGTTGTTCTCTTTCTTTAAGCACACCATATACAGTAACTACTCTTGCTTCAGAATTGGTGTTCCACATAAGCCTTGGAGGAGTATACCCATAAAGTGCCTGGAATGGGGTTATCTTGAAGGCTGAGTGATAGCTAGAGTTGTACCACCACTCAGCTAGAGCCAATAATTTACACCAAGATTTTGGCTGTAAAAAACACATACATCTCAAATATTGCTTTAAGCATTGGTTTAACCTTTCTGACTATCCATCAAATTCAAGATGGTAGGATGTGCTCATCTGAACCTTTGTTCCTAGCAGCTTCATCATCTCTTACCAAATTGAATTAATGAACACCTTATCTCTATCTGAGATAATCACCTTAGGAGCCTCATGCAGTTTGTAGACTTGGTCCAAGTATAGTTTAGCCACTTCCACTGCAGTGTAAGGGTGGGACAATAGTAAGAAGTGGGAGTACTTGGTGAAGTTGTCAATGACTACAAGGATACAATTAAATTTCTACGATTAGGGGAGGCCCTCAATAAAATCCATAGTGATCACTTCCCAACTGCCATGAAGAACAGGAATGGGTTATAGTAGCCCTAGGTAAGTTGTGAGCTCACTCTTGTTCCTTTTACATACGTCACACTGTTTCATATAAGCTTGCACATGTTTTATTATGCCTGGCCAATAGAAATACATCCTCAATCTGTAGTAGGTTGCTTGGGATTCAAAATAACCTTCTTGAGGAGAGTCATGTAAGGTCTGGAGAATCTTTTCTCTCAAATCCCCATTACAGCCTATATGGACCTTACCTTTATATCTTAAAATCCCATTAGCAAAAGAGAAGTTTGGAATCCCATCAGAGTTAATAGTAAGAGTTGTAATCTTCTCTTGAGCTGACTCATCCCCTTCATAGCTACCTTCTACATCTCTAACCCATTCTAGAATAACAATGGTAGAAGCCAAACTGTTGCAACTATCTGCTTCTTCAAACTTCCTCGATAAAGCATTAGCCACCTTGTTTGTCTTACCTCTCTTGTATTAAATGGTGTAATTCAGCCCAAGTAACTTGGTTAACCTCTTTTTCTGAATTGTTGTGGTGAGCTTTTGTTATAAGAGGTGCCTTAAAGCTTTATGGTCGGTTTTAATGACAAAAGGTCCCTCTTCAAAGAAGTGCCTCCATTTAGTGACTACCATTAAGATGGCTAAATACTCTTTTATATATATATATATATATTTTATATATATATAGAGTGAGAGAGAGATATGGAGAGGTCTACATAGTTAGGACCTAGTGCCTTACTAAGGAAGCAATAGGCCTTCCTGGGTTAAAACAACCCCAATTCCACTTGAACTTGCATTAGTTTCCACACAAAATGGTTTGTCGAAATCTGGTAGGGCCAAGACTAGAGCAGTAACCATAGTTTCCTTGAGTTGCTGGAAAGCCTCTACTACCTTTTCACTCCATTAGAGGTCGTTCTTTCTCAACATCTCTATCAAAGGCCTGCTGATTGCTCCATACCCTCTTATGAATTTTCTATAGTACCTTGTTAGGCCTAAAAAAACCTCTAAGGGACTTCAAGTTTGTAGGTAGCTGCCACTAATGCATGGCTTGGATTTTAGAGTGGTCTATGGGTACACTATTTGTTGAAATCACATGCCCTAAATACTCCACTTGTCTTTGGCTAAAGAAACATTTACTTCTTTTGGCATACAATCAGTTCCTTCTTAGCACCTCAAGTATAGTTCTTAAATGCTTAACATGCCTGTCCATGTTAGTGTTATACACTAGGATATCATCAAAAAACACACGTACAGATCTCTTTAATTGCTCAAAAAATAAGTCATTCATCAAGGACTGAAAGGTAGCTTAGGCATTTGTTAGCCCAAAAGGCATTACCTTAAACTCATAGTGGCCCTGATGAGTTTTGAAAGCTATTTTTGGAACATACTCCTCTTTAACCCTAATTTGCTAATAGCCAAACCTTAAGTTTATTTTGGAGAAAACAATTGCTCCTCTCAACTCATCTAAAAAATCTTCCACCATTAGAATAAGGAACTTGTTCTTAATTGTCATATCATTGAGTTGTCTGTAATCGATGCATAACCTTCAGCTACCATCCTTTTTCTTTACTAGCAAGCAAGGAGAAGTAAAAAGACTAGAGCTGGTTTGGATAACTAAAGATGCAAGTATGTTTGCAATCTTTTTTCTGCTTCATTCCTTTAGTAGTGGGGAAACCTATAGGGTCTCAATTTCATAGCTTGGGCTCTTGGTTTCAAGTGTATGCTATGGTCATGAGTCCTTTTTGGGGGCAAGCCTTGGGGTTCCTCAAAGATGTCATGGTAAGTGTCTAACAAGGATTGTAACTCCATAAGAACATCCACCTTGTCTAAATCCATACATAGCATGTAAAGCTCTTCTGTCAGCTTAAGTTCTTTGTTAACCATCTTCTACAGTTTGTCCTTGGAAATGAGCCTTAGAGTAGTGGATGGTTGTCCTGCTTTAAGAGTAATCTGTTTGCCTTCCTTTAGAAAAGACAAGGATAGCTCATTAAAATCCAACACTAGTGGGCTATATTTCTTTATCCAATCCACACCTAACACCATGTCACTCCATCTCATAGAAAAAACCCTTAAGTCATGAGAAAACGAGTGGCCTTACATACACCATTCTAGCTGTCTACATTGTGCAGTACTATACAACTTCTCTCTGTTAGCCATTGTAATTGTTAAAGGACTGGTATGAATGAGTTCCACCCTATCTTTGGCCCATTTAGGGTTCACAAAACTATGGGTACTCCTACTGTCTATCAATATGTGTAGTGGCTTGCCCTTAGTACTCCATTGGAGTCTAAAAGTGTTGTGTCCCATATTGCCAGTCAAGGCATTGATAGAAATCTCCAGATTGTCTTTTCTATAGAAATCTCTAGATTGTCTTCTCTATGTTCTTCTCCCTTACTTTCATGCTCCTCTTTAAGAGCTGATTCATCTAACTTAGGTTGCTCATTTGAAGTTTCAAAAAGTGTTGTGTCCCATATTGCCAGTCAAGGCATTGATAGAAATCTCCAGATTGTCTTCTCTATAGAAATCTCTAGATTGTCTTCTCTATGTTCTTCTCCCTTACTTTCATGCTCCTCTTTAAGAGCTGATTCATCTAACTTAGGTTGCTCATTTGAAGTTTCATCCCCCATTATAGCATTCAATTGTTTACTTTTGCAGACATGTCCTGGGCTGAATCTGTCTCCACATTTGTAGCAAAGATTCTGAGCTCTTCTTTACTCCATTAATGTTTGTTTTTGGTTTCTAAGTAAGGAAGCAGAGGTAGTTTTATGTGTTTGGTTGTAAGTAGGAAAGGTGGGTCTCAGTGTATATTGGTGGTTTGGAGTGTGGGTGTTGGCATTTGTGGTATAAGTAGGTTTAAGGTTCTGCTTGTGCATTTTCTATTCAAACTCATGTGACAATTCATGGAGTTTAGCCTATTTGTATGTGGCAACAAGGATGTTGTGGTTATTTACTTTCACCCTGGGTTTTAGGTCATCCTTGAGTCCACTTATGATGCTCGGAACAAAGTAGTCTTTTGGGAGATGGGGATTATATTGCAGCATACAGGGTCTTAATTCCTCAAACCTTTCTTGGTACTCTTCTACAATTGTCTTTTGTTGGAGTTTGTTGAATTCCTCAATTATGTCTAAACAATTTCTATCACTAAACCTCCGACATAATTCCATTGAGAACTCATGCCAAGTAGCAATAGGGTGTTGCATAATGTACCCATCAAACCACACTTCAACCTTGCTTGTTAGTAAACCCAATCATGGGTCGGACCCAAGACATATAACAATGGCAGATGTGTATGCTCAAGTTCAGCTTGGTCCGAAAATTCAAGCCTAACTTTTAGTTTAGGCTCGTTTTCATTTTTATATTACAAGCTCGAGCTCGAGCTCGACATGGCCCACCTCGATTATAATTTTTTATTTTTTATATTTTAATTTATTTATTTATTTATTTATTTATTATTTTATTCTTTTTAAATTTTAATTTAATTTGTCAAAATTTGTATGTCAATTTTTATATCAAATATTTATAATCATGTTTATTAATCATTAATGTTTTATATACATATACTTATATTATACTTAGTAAATATATATAAAAAATTTAATTAATATTCATATTCGGGCCAAGGGCCAGGGCTTGGAAAGGTCAAGCTAGGGCCCTACTCGATTTTTAAATAGGCCTAAAAATTTTGCCCAAGCTCGGTAATTGTATAAGATATTTTTGTCTAAACACAACCAAATATTATGCGGGCCTTTAGGTTGGGTAGCTAGCGTGGCCCTTGAGCAAGTTTACCTATTAGGTTCAATGAAGCTAACTCTAGTTTTTGATGATCTTCAACAGAGAATATTGAGAAATATTTCTAGCATTTCTTAAGCCAACCCTTAGCATTCGTGCCTTCAAAATAAGGTAACTCTATTTTGGGTTAGGTGCAAAGACATTTAATGGTGTAGTAGTGTTAACCCCCACGGTAAGCTCCCCACCCTTATTGGATTCAAGCTGATTTTTCACTAGCATGCTGGAATCATTGTTCCTCGCTAATAAACCAGGTTCATGGTTCTTTAAAAGGTGTCTACTAATATCATCAGTCACAGTTACTTTGATTGGGGCCTTACCTTCTTTCTTGGTGTGATGTGGAGAAGCTATTTGAAAGTTTGCTCTAGTGGGCTTACTTCCTATCTCCACTTGATTCTCAGCTGTTTCCAAACTCTTCTTTTGTTCTTCCCACCAAGCAAGAATGGTGGTTTCACTGGATTTCATACTCTCGAGCTGTCCTTGAAAAGATTAGACCTGCTCTTGAAGTGCTTTAAATCTGGCATTCTCTGCCATAGTGATTGTTTTTCTTGGTTTTCCCAGAATGATGTTGGATCACAAACCGCTCTGATGCCAATTTGTTATAGAATGATAAGAACAGAAAGAGACTAGAGAAAGAAAGAGTAAGAAAAGAAGGGAAATTTTGGGTATTTTCATTCATAAGGTATATCTCTTTACTCCAAAAATGTTTTATGTATTTACAATTTGCCAATCATTGCAAAGAATTCCTAGCTAGTGAGAGAAAAATCCTAGGACAACTAATTACATAAGGTGGCCCCAACAGCCTATGGCCAACTCATCTTTCTAATGGTCTGCTCTGTACATTCTCTGCCTTACAACTACATGCTCACTGCCCTGCTCTCCTCTGCCATATTGCAACATATTCCATAACCTCCCTCAGCTATTTCCACATCAGCATCAAGTTTCATGACAATAAGATATTGCCTCCTTCCTCGGCCTCAATGACCACCACTTTCTAAATGAACACCAATTGTCTGTGCCTTGAAAACAAAGTCCCTTCTAAGTAACCTTTTCACATTACTCTTTGTATGATTTTGAGTTTCTAGGTTTTTTGGGTCAAGATTCTTTTGAACTTTAAGCTTTTTTTTTGCATTATTTTTGTATTTTAATATGTCAAGAAACAAGAATGTTTCTTTTTTGTGTTTATCAAAGAATCAACTTTTTTCCATTATTGATGTTTATGTTGCTTCAAGCTTTCTCAACTATATGGAAGTAAAAATGATGCTGTTCATGCTTGCGTAGATGAAGAAGTGGTTTCTCTTGGTGTTAGAGTAGAGAAAACATGTATACATCCATGTTGGGAATCATGAATTGAATTGAAGATTTGACTTTGAGTGCCAACATAAACTTCAAGTGTTATCTTAATTCTATGCTGCAATTTCTTTACCATTACCTTTATATATGATGCACTAACAGTGCATAATTTTTATATGTTGTCAATGTAATAGAGGTTGACACCTTATCAATAAACTTTTTTGAGGAAACTGAAAAAAAAATTATGAGTTTATATATAGTGCACTGATAGTATATAGAGACTATACATTGTCAGTCAAACACATAATGTCACCTCATTAATTAGCAAAACTTAAAAATGTGCAAGCCCTTAAATGTAAATATTAATGAAAATTTTAAATTTATTTTTAAAGGTTTGTGTGTTTTTAAGTTTTGCTTATTAATGAAGTATCATTATGTGGTTGACTGACAGTATATAGAAGCTATACACCGTCAATATATCATATATAAATCCAAAAATTTAGATGTGTCAAACGGGCTTGGCAGCCCATGACACGACACGATTCGGCATAGTGTGGATCATGCTTGGCACAACCCATACTTAAATGAGTGAGTTGGTCCAAGCACGATATACATTTGTGTGCCGTTCTGAGCTAAAAGTTTTTAGGCACATGGATTAGCACTGCATGGCCCATGAAGGGCCAGTGCTAGCGCATAACATGCGGGTTAGCACGGCACGGCACAACACGCAAGCCTATGTGCTTTGCCATATTAGCTCATTTATATAAATAAAATTATATTTAATAAATCTAATTATGAAGTATTTCAATTATTGATATATAAATTTATAATATTTTCATTTTGAATATAAAATGTATGATATGTCATATATTATGTATATAACTTTTTATTAAATACACGTCTAATAAAAACTCATCAAAAAATAAATTATTAAAGATTATTTTATTTAAAGATTTGTTAAATGTAGAAGCTAGAGCACTAGATAAACCAAATTATATAAGTGAATAATCAGGTGAAGAGAACGAAAAATAAAATAATAATATTTTGTGTTTTATAGTCTTGTATTTGTGTATGTGTGTGTGTCTGTGTTTTTAAATATTAGGATTGTAAATTTCAAAGGAGAACATTGGTGCAATGGTAAATATTGTTTTTTTTTTGTGACTTGGAGATCATGAGTTCAAAGCAAAATACTCTCTCTTAATGCAGAGGGAAGGCTGTATACAATGACCTTTCCTAGACCTTACAAAGTGGAAGCCTTTTGGTTGTGTACAATGACAATCCCCAGACCCTACAAAGTAGAGCCTTTTTTATCATGTTGCTCTTTTATTTAGAATTGTAAATTTCGATATCTTTATTAAGTAGATTTTATTATGTTTTCTCATAGAGATATACATTTTGCCTTTTAGGATTGTAAATTTCATTATCTTTATTTAATATATATTATTATGTTTTCTTGTGGATATATACATTTTGCCAAAGTGAATTATGTCTTTTTATTTTATTTTTATTTATCTTGCATGCTATTTAAATTAATAAATAAAAAAACTTCAAAAATAATAAAAATGTAAAAATTTATTAATGGTCTGTGCTTGGTACGATAAGGCACGAAAAATAATGTTGGGCTTGGCCTAGCACAACTCATTAGTGCTATGGGCCGTGTGCCGTGCAGAGCAATGTCTTTAAATTTCATGGACCTTGCTAGCACGGCCCATTAAAAAATAGTGCTATGCTAGCACAGATCCACTAACACATGGACGAATATTTAAATGGGCCGTGCTAAACCAACACAGCCCATTTGACACATCTACAAAAATTATTTGTTTTTATTTTTAATTGTTTGATTTTTTTTAGTTTGCAAGTGTGAAGACTACAATTTTGTACGGACTTTTTTGTAAGTAAATAAAGGACATCAACTAAGTTAAGAAATTGAGATTTAGTTTGTACTTGTAATTTCCTTTAGTAATGGAAATGAATAATTTGCTTAAGAGTAATTACCAATAAATGACAAGTGCTAGCATAAATTAGAATTATATAATTAAGTTCAAAACATGCGTTAATTTAATAAAGAAAATAAATTTAATTTAAGGACATTATTGCTATGTGTATATATATATATTATTAAATATATATCTCATATATATGTATGATTGAGATAAAAGATATATATATATATATATAATTATATATGTGTATATAAATATATATGAATATAGATAAATACACAATATAAGAAATAGATATATGTATGTGTATATAAGCTAGAATAAGAAATGCAATTAAATAATATAGGATCTATATGTATATATATCCCAAAAATATATTTACATAAAATGAATTAAAACAAAAACAAGATGATAAGACATAAAATATATAAATATATTAATAATATAAAATTGATTGGCTTCCTTAGGAAGCCAATTTAACGTGGGAGCAGGTTCATGTAAGAAACAAAGGGGCAGAAGCAAACGAAACAGAGAGCAAAACAGATCAAAAGAGAAAAAAGAAGGAAAAGAGAAAAAGGAAGGAAAGAGAGAAAGAATAGGAAGAGGGATCTCGATCTGAAAAGGGAAAAGACCAACGAGAGGAAGTTGGACAAGCTGCAGTCGACGGGGAGAAAATCTGTGGTAGCACTGTTGCAACAAAAGAAAGGGGACGTGAGAGGAAGAGAAGAAAGGAAAGGAGAGAGCAGAAAAGAAGAAAAAGGGAAATGAGGGAGAAAAGAAAACCTACAGCTAAAAGAGAACAAGAAGCATGAGAAAGAGGGTTGAAGAGAACCAGGAAAAAAAACGAAGTGAAAGAGAGTGTTTGTGGTTCGGTTAGGGCTGGAAGTGGCGAGGAGAGGCAGATGAAGAAGAAGATTGAACTGCAGCTGCCCCCAAATGAGAAGAAGAGTTTGAAGAACCAGCTGAATGCGTGATTAAAGGCTGATCAATGGCTGCATTTGGATCTGTTGGGAGGCTGTGAAAGAGGTCTTTTGGTGGCCAAATCTATACTATCAAGAGAGGGATTCTAGTGTGATTCCGACGGCCATTTTAGACTGGTCAATGGTGGCTCATGAACTGCCTGTAGCTTGGGCTTGACTTGGTTGTGAAGGAGGCAAGAACATGAGCTAGCCGAACTGACCAAAGACCCATTCTGCTACTCAAAACAGAACACCTCCAAATGCAGGAACGAGGGCAACAAAAGTTGACTTGAAAGGTGTTTTGAGTGATCGAGTTAGGCCACAGAGTGTGCTACATGGTTCAGGTGTTGATAAGGGTTTGGACTGAACTTTTTGGTGTCTAAAACAGAGATTTTCGGTGACTAAAAATGGAATTGGAATTTCAGATTTGGTGAGCAATTTTTGGAGGCTATTTGGTGAGTCCTTCAGTGCCAAACTTGAAATTATTTTAGATTTGAGTTTGAAGGTTATTTTGCATGATTAGTTGAGGAAATTAAGTAGAAATTATGCATGAATATTTATATATGTATACATATATATGTTGTGCGAATATAGTAAGGTTAATAATAAGATGAAGTTGGACGATGTATAATTATATGCACAAAAAAATATATACATATATATATATACACGTAAATATATGTATGTATATTGTGCTATGAAAATGAGGAATAAATTTGGATGAACTTGGTATTTGATTTTTAATGAATATTTTGGAGGAGAAAGATGGAAGATGAAACCTTAACCAAGAGAAGACTTTCATGAGGGAAAAGTTGTACATTGGTTAAGATTAATGTGTATATATATAGATTTATGCAAAAGCAAATATATGGATATACACATACCCTTTTATACATACGTATGAATTTCTAGACTAATGAGTTGTTAGCTCTTGGCATAGAAGTGGGGCTTAAGTAATAGTGACTTTAAGATACACCTCTTGTAGCATGGAATCAATTATGATGTAGGTTATGATTTTAAATGGTTACAGTGGCTTGGACTGAAGTGGAAGATTGAGTACAAACTTAAAGCTTGTCGGCGATAAATTGCTAAGTCTTAAAGTAAGTGGGTTAAGCAAGCTTTACTAGTACCATTTCGTAGGAACATTTAAATTTCCTTATTAAGTTAGCTTATGAATTAAAGGACGAGATATCGTCGATCGAGCTACTAAGGTAAGATGTAAAGAAAGGTTTAAAGTATAAAGTTGAAAAGAATGCCTGGGCTGAAATTGAAATATCGTTTTTCTATATTGTATGTTGTAGCAAGCCAAGACCATATGTTGAATAACATGAAAAACACTAGTCCGAAGCCTTTATATGAACTTGTTACTATGTCTGAATAAAGTAGGTTCATGTATGCATGGTCCATATTAGACTACACGTAGTAGCAGTGCATTATGCATAAAGAGGCTTTTACATGCATCTACATATAATGTGTTCTAATACAAGCTGTTTTATGCATGAGTTCTTTTTATGTATAATGACCTGCATACCGTTTAACTTAAGAATTTTCTGGTTTGAGCCAACTCTGAGATGAATTCGAAAACCTTGTATATTTAAGCTCGAAAGTATTTCTTATCAGTATTTTGAAATCTATGGAAGTTGAGAGCTACACAAAAGAACTGTTTTTCGATATGTTTTTGAGGATAGGCAAATCCATTGACCTTTAGGTCACTTGAACCTATTGAGCCTTGCTCTAGGTTCTATTTTCCGTCTATTGAGCTATGTGCTCTAGACTATCAATATCAGTATCTGCGCCTTACGAGCCTCGAGCTCTAGGCATTATCAGGCTTGTCTGAGAATACAACAGGCAAGTTTCAACTCTCGATTGATCAGCGAGACTAGAGCATAATTTATGGCCATAGGTATTGTGTTGCTTGCGACACCTACTCCATCACTAGCTAGGATGGACATCAGTATCAGTATCAGTTATCAGGGATTCATGCCTAAACTCTATCAGTATTCGTTTTCAGCACTTTAAGGCTTTATGCCTTACTTGATAGATTATCAGTTTTCTGTAAAGTCATTGATTTGAAGAAAATACATCAGAATCCTATTTTGATATCTGTATTAGTTTTCAATACTTTAAGGCTTTATGCCTACAGTGATTTGATTATCAGTTTTTAGTAATCTTTCTCTGCTTCGAAGTAAGTGCATTCGAAATCTGTTTGTGATCATAATATTTTCGGTATTTGAATGTTTCATATAGATACACTAGTGCATAAAATACTGTGAAGACTGCAAATTGTACTAATTTTGGTGAATAAATAAGAGGCATCAAATAAGTATAGTATTGAAATTTAGTTGTACTTCTAATTTCCTTTAGTAATGGAGACAAATATTTTATTTACGAGCACTTAGCAATTCATGATTATGATTAATGCTAATATAATTTAGAATTTATATAAATAAGTACGAGTTATATATATTAACTTAATAAAGAGAATAATTAATATTTTGTGCATTGTGAAATAAATCAATAAATTTTATAAATGCACTCACAAATCTACGGGCAAATATGTATATAAGTGAATAGACAATCAAAAAAACAAATAAATATATATAAGTGTAAATATATATTTTGATAAACTAAGGATATAAGTATATTAAATCAAATGGAATATACATGAGTATTGAAATATATGTATTAAAAAAAATATATGTATTGAATATTAAATATATGCATATATATATATATATATATATGAAAATTATAAGATAAATAAACAATGATATATATATATATATATATATATATATGTATGTATATATACTACTATAAAAAATATATTAGATGTGAGAATATATATATATTTATACATATCATGTATATACATATATAAATAGATGATAAGCATATATATAATATATATATATATGTAAAGTTTATATATATATATATATATATATATATATAATGGAAAATAAATAATATATATTTATATGAAACTCGATTGGCTTCCTTAGGAAGCCAATCAAGTATCACCTGCTCTCACTAACGTGGGAGCGGGAAATGAAAACCAAAGAAAAGAAAGAGAGGACCAAAAGTCCTCTTTGAAACAAAAAATATATATAAAATAATAAAATTAAATTAAATAATAATAAAATATATAAATAAACACTAATAATAAAAACAAAAGGAAAGGGAAACCGAAGGCTTCCTTAGGAAGCCATTGGCTCCCCTTTTTACCTGCTCCCACGATACTAAAAAGTAAAACAGCAGAGGACTTTACCAGTCCTCTGCCGAGACCCAAAAAATCAAACACAAGGAAAAGAGAAAACTGGAAAAGGAGAAAGAGAGACCAAGAAAGGAGAGGAAAGGAAGAAGAAAAACGTGAAAAGGCTGAAGAGAAGAAAGGGGTACTCCAGCTACGGGAAGAGAAAGAAAACGAGAGGAAGAAAAACCAAAAAGGGGTGCTGGAAGTGACGAGGCGAAGCAGAAGAAGAAGAAGACTGAATTGCAGCAGCCCCTCGGGAGAAGAAGGGTTTGAAAACCCAGCTGAAATGCAATATTAAAAGCTGATTCGTGGCTGCATTGTTCAGTCGTTTGTAAGAGGTGTGCACTGACCTTTTTGGTGCCTAAACAGAGGTCCTCGGTGACTGAAAAAAAAAAGAAAGCAAGAATGTTTAAGATTGATGAGCAATTTTCGTTGACTACTTGGTGAGCCCTCAAGTGCCAGACGTGGGGATTGATTCTAAATTGGAGTTTGAAGGCTGTCCTGCGTGGCTAGGTGAGGAAACTAAGCTGAAAATATATGTGAATACATATATAAATATTGTGTGAATGTAGTAAGGCCATTATTAGGATGAAGTTGGGTGATGTATAATTATATATACACAAAAATACATATATAAATATATATACATATACATACATGTATGTATATATATTGTTAGTATGGAAATGAAGAATAAATTTTGGACGAATTTGATATTTGATTTTTTTATGAATATTTTGGAGGAGAGAAATGGGGAGATGAAACCTTGACTAAGAGAAGATTTTCAAGAAGAAAAAGTTTTACATTGGTTAAGATTAATGTGTATATATATAGATTTATGCAAAAGCAAATATATGTATATACACATACTCTTTTATACATACGTATGAATTTCTAGACTAATGAGTTGTGAGCTCTTGGCATAGAAGTGGGGCTTAAGTAATAGTAACTTTAAGATACACCTCTTGTAGCATGGAATCAATTATGATGTAGGTTGTGATTTTAAATGGTTGCAGTGGCTTGGACTAAAGTGGAAGATTGAGTACAAACTTAAAGCTTATCGACGATAAATTGCTAAGTCTTAAGGTAAGTGGGTTAAGTAAGCTTTACTAGTATCATCTCGTAGGAACAATTAAATCTCTTTATCGGTCGAGTTAGCTTATGAATTAAGGAACGAAACATCGTCGAGGGAGCTACTAAGGTAAGATGTAAAGAAAGGTTTAATGTATAAATTTGAAAAGAATGTTTTGGCTAGAATTTAAATACCATTTTCTGTATTGTATGTTGTAGCTAGCCAAGAACACATGTTGAATAACATGAAAAACGCTAGTTCGAAACCTTTATATGAACTTGCTACTATGTCTGAGTAAAGTAGGTACATGTATGCATGGTCCATATTGGATTACACTTAGTAGCAGTGCATTATGCATAAAGAGGCTTTTACGGATGCATACATGCATTTATATATAATACGTTTTAATGCAAGCTATTTTATGCATGAGTTCTTTTATGTATAACGACTCGCATGCTATTTAACTCAGAAGATTTTTTTTGTTTGAGCCAACTTCTAAATAAATAAAAAATATTGTATATTTAAAGCTCTAAAATGTTTCTTGTCAGTATTTTGAAATCTATGGAAGTTAAGAGCTACACGAAAGAACTGTTTTCCGATACGTTTTCGAGTGCTGGCAAATCCATTGACCTTTGGGTCACTTGAACCGATTGAGCCTTGCTCTAGGTTCTATTACCCGTCTATTGAGCTTTGTGCTCTAGACTATCAGTATCAGTATCTGTGCCTTACGAGCCTCGAGCTCTAGGCATTATCAGGCTTGTCTAAGAATTCAACAGGCAAGTTCTAGCTCTCGACTGATCAGCGAGACTGGAGCATAATCTATGGCCATAGGTATTGTGTTGCTTGCGACACCTACTCCATCACGAGCTAGGATGGACATCAGTATCAGTATCAGTTATCAGGGATTCATGCCTAAACTCTATCAGTATTCGTTTTCAGCACTTTAAGACTTTATGCCTAACTTGATAGATTATCAGTTTTCTGTAAAGTCATTGATTTTAAGAAAATACATCAGAATCCTATCGTGATATCTGTATTAGTTTTCAATACTTTAAGGCTTTTTGCCTACAGTGATTTGATTATCAGTTTTTAGTGATCTTTCTCTGCTTCAAAGTAAGTGCATTTGAAATCTGTTTGTGATCATAATATTTTCAGTATTTGAATGTTTCATGTAGATACACCAGTCCATAAAATACTATGTCATGCATATATATCATGTCATTTGCTACCATGCAATTATGCACATATAGACCGACATGAGCCTAGTATCTGTTTACTTAAGCTACTTACTGAGCTGTGGTTTTGCTCACCCCTTTTTAACAACATCGTAGATCATACGAGTTAGACTCCACACTTGGAGTTTTTGGAGCAAGGCCTCGAAGACGATCTTAAGTAGCGATACTAGCTTGGATCCATCGAGTGCTGCTTTTGTTGATCTTGAGGTATAAAAGAGATTATTTTGTTATTCATGTATGACATTCTAATGCACAGTACATGCTTATAAGAATTTTTGGGATGTAACTTAGGATCGTTCTAGATTATTGTAGCCTCATATGATTATCGAGTGCGATCCGAGAAGTGAATGGTAAAGACTATAAATTATGAAATGCCATGCATATGTCATTGATGATCCGAGAAGTAAATTTTGTCAATTATGTGTTGTAAACTGCCATACATATATATGTAATGATTTTGGAAGTATGGGTAGTATATAGTAGAATGAACTAAGAATTGTGGATTGAAATATGAGGCTAGAAATAGTTGTATTTTATCGCAGGTTATTAAGCTTGGGAAAGTCGATTTTATATAAGGGGGAGTTTTCGACGTTTTTCTTTCATGAGTTTAATATTAAATGAAAATATTAAGTAAGACAAATGGTTTAAGAAATGGTAAATTAAACGATGAATGTACATCAAGTGAGGAATGCAAATTTAGTAGAGAGAAGACACTGACACCGAATACAAACCTTAAAGTGAAAAGAAAAATTTAGTTCGTAAATTTGGTAAAGAGTAAATCAGGTTGAGTGTTAAGTGTACCTCACGGCCTTCGGGTCGTGACAGATTTAATGGTATCAAAGCCCAGTTTGTCTAGTACGTGTCAGTGTCATAGAGATTGTTATTAGTGTTACATCCCATGTACTGTATAATGTCTGCATGTAACTTACTGTTCCCGACTTATACTAAGATTGATCTGCTCTTGGTATAGGTCTTACTCTTGATTGAAATACAATAAGGAGAATTGGAGGCAGACCTAGGGGGTTAGCTCGAAGGTTTCCGATTACACGTCCGACCCCATCCACTGCACCTCCATCATCCTCACATCCCACGCCTCCACCACTAGATAGTATTGAGGCAAGGATGGCTAGAATAGAACAAAGTCATGAGACCATGACGGCCCTATTACAACAATTGGTGGCCAACCAGGCTGGTACACAGCAGGCTACACCACCCCCTCCTACACCTCTTGTGCCACCACCTACTGCACCTGCTATGCTACAGCCTCCACCACCACCGCAACAGGCACCACCTCCGCCACCTCCGATAGTGCCATAGGTCGTACCTTTGCCAGTTGTACCTCCACCAGCCGTACCTGAGGCTGGGAATCCGGTGGATAGAAATTTGACACTCCTCTGACAATTCCAGAAGATGAACCCATCACAGTTTAAGGGGGAGAAGGATCCGGCGAAGGCTGAGGAATGGATAGAGGAGATGGAGTTCCTTTTCAAATATATGGGTTGTAATACCACTGAAAGGGTTTCCTTAGCCGTGTATATGATGAGGGGTGATGCACAGAAATGGTGGAAGACTCATGAAACGTTCTTATTGGCTAAGGATCCGGTTATTAAATGGGAGAGACTTGTAGAGGCTTTCATGAACCACTATATCTCCAAAGCTGCCAAGAGACAGAAGAAGAAGGAATTTATGGAACTTACTCAAGGATCGATGAGGGTTGATGAGTACGAGACCCGGTTCACTGCCTTGGTTAAGTATGATACAGATTATGCTGCTAATGATGAAAAGAAGGTAGAGAAGTTTGCTTCGGGATTGAGACCTATCATCCGAAGCAGGGTCACTCCATTTGAGCTCACAGAGTATGAGGCAGTGGTTAGAAAGGCTCAGACTGTTGAGCAAGAATTGGAGATTACTCAGGCTGAGTATGGGATAAGGAAGCCTCCTAGAGCTAAACCATTCATAGATAGCAGAAATGAGAAGAGGAGGTTTGAGCTGAGTAGATCCCAGGGAGAAAATAAGAGGCAAAGGTTTGTTGCGCCTCGACCACAGGCTACTAGGCCTACAGCTACTGCTACTCCTCCTAACAGAGCATTGGCCATCATCCCTGCTACTACTTCTACATCTCAGCCATGTACTATCTGCGGTAACAAGCATGGTGATCGACCTTATCATAGACTTACTAGGGCTTGTTTCAGGTGTGGCAAGACAGGTCAAAAGATCAGAGATTGTCCTTTGCTTAAGGCCACAGAGAGACAAGTTGAGAAACAAAATGTGCCGCAACAGAAGAAGGCCCAAGATAAGGGCAAGGGGCCAATGGTGCAGGGTAGAGTATTTGCACTCGATCAAGAGGCAGCTGATGCTTCCGGCTCAGTTATCAGGGGTAAGCTCACTATCTATGACTTGGAAGCATTTGTACTTATAGATCCAGGTTCAACTCACTCATTCATATCACCTGCATTTGCTAGTAGATTGCATATAGAGTCAGAACCTCTAGGCTATCTGTTACATATTACTACTCCTTTTAGGGAATCTCAGACAACTGAATATGTCTATCGTCAGTGTAAGGTGAAGGTGGGAGATAAGTACTTAACAATAGATTTGATCTTATTGAATTTGTATGAGTTTGATGTAATACTAGGCATGGATTGGTTAACAAACCATCGTGCTAGTGTAGATTGCTATAGGAAGATTGTAACTCTCTCCCTACTTGAAAAGCTTGTATTACGCCTTGAAAATGATAAATAGATTGATTTTGATTTTGTTGATGTCTCATTAATATGAGATTAATTGTTTATGAAGGCTATCTCGCGTTTGTCGAGGATGCCGAAAGGAGCCATCTAGAACTGTCCGATATTCCAATTGTCAAGGAGTTCTCTGATGTATTTTCGGATGAGCTATAGGGGCTACCTCCGGAAAGGGACATAGAGTTCGCTATAGAGCTACTCCTAGGCACTCAACCGATATCAAAGCCTCCATACCAAATGGCCTTGGTTGAGTTAGAAGAACTGAAAAAGCAGTTGCAAGAACTGCTAGATAAAGGTTTTATAAGACCAAGTGTGTCTCCCTGAGGGGCTCCAGTGTTATTCGTGAAGAAGAAGGATGGTAGTTTGAGGCTGTGTATAGACTATAGACAATTGAATCAAGTGACGGTGAAGAATAAGTATCCACTGCCTAGGATTGATGACTTGTTGGATCAGTTGAAGGGTGCTCAGATATTTTCCAAGATTGATTTGAGGTCTGGGTACCATCAGCTAAGAATCAGAAAGGAGGACGTATCGAAGACAGCCTTCAGGACTCGTTAAGGCCATTATGAGTTCTTGGTCATGTCATTTGGTTTAACAAATGCCCTTGCAGCGTTCATGGGACTGATGAATGAAGTGTTCAAGCCCTATTTGGACAAGTTTGTCATCGTCTTCATTGATGACATACTGGTATATTCTCTCTCTCGAGAAGAGCATGAACACCACCTCCACATTGTGCTTCAGACTCTTTGAGAGAAAGAGCTCTATGCAAAGCTCAGTAAGTGTGAATTTTGGTTAGAACAAATCAGTTTTCTGGGTCATGTAGTGTCAATAGATGGTGTGTCGGTTGACCCAGCTAAGATAGAGGCGGTAATTAATTGGGAAAGGCCTAAGACAATAACCGAAATTCGTAGCTTTCTAAGGCTTGCGGGATACTATAGGAGATTTGTAGAAGGATTTTCTAAGTTGGCTGCTCCAGTAACCCGACACACGCAAGAATGTCAAGTTTGAGTGAAATGATGCATGTGAGCGCAGCTTTCTAGAATTGAAGCAGCAATTGACTACAGCTCCTATTTTGACAATTCTGAGTGGATCCGGGGGATTTGCAGTATATGGTGATGCCTCTCTACAAAGTCTAGGGTGTGTATTAATGCAGAATAGTAAAGTAGTGGCCTATGATTCGAGACAATTGAAGGACCATGAGAGGAACTATCCCACACATGACCTAGAGTTGGCAACGATAGTGTTTGCGCTAAAGATATGGCGCCACTATTTGTATGGTGAACGGTTTCAGATTTACACGGATCATAAGAGTTTAAAGTATTTATTCTCGCAAAAAAAGCTGAACATGAGACAGAGACAATGGATGGAGCTATTGAAGGACTATGACTACGAAATTCTCTACCATCCGGGTAAAGCAAATCGAGTGGCTGATGCATTGAGTAGGAAGAGTATAGGTTTAATCAGCTACATGATGATGAAAGAGTAGGATTTGATGGAGAAATTCTTGGAATTAAATTTGAACCTCGAACCAAAAGGTGAATGTTTGATGGCTAGTTTGAGGATAGAGGCTAGTATTATTGATCAGATTAGACACGCTCAGAAAGAAGACCCTCGACTTATGGAGATTGCTAGTAAGATGCAACCAGATCAGGACTCAAATTTTGAGGTCGGAAATGATGGGCTGTTAAGATATAGGTGCAGGATTTGTTTTCCGGATAGTGAGGTCTTGAAGAAACAGATTATGGAAGAGGCACACAGCTCCAAATACACAATGCATCCAGGTAATACAAAGATGTATAAGAACTTACGCAAGGTGTATTGGTGGGCTGGTATGAAGAAGGATAGAGCGACCTTTGTGTCCAAATGTCTAGCATGCCAAAAGGTTAAGATTGAACACCAGAGGCCAGTGGGCTTACTGAAGCCTTTACCCATACCTACGTGGAAATGCGAGCACGTGACTTTATCATGGGGTTTCCGAGGACTCGTAACAATCATGATGCCATTTGGGTGATAGTGGATCGATTGACAAAGTCCGCCCACTTCCTAGCTATGAAGGCTACCGATTCACTTAGTGCCTTAGCAAATATGTATGTTAAAGAAATAGTGAGGTTACATGGGGTCCCAGTGAGCATAGTTTCGGATAGAGATTCTCGGTTTACTTCCCGTTTCTGGGGACACTTCTAGGATGCTTTGGGAACTAGACTGAGCTTTAGCACAGCCTTCTATCCTCAAACCGATGGGCAGTCAGAGAGGACAATTCAGACTCTTTAGGACATGTTGAGGGCATGTGTCATGGATTTTCAAGGCTCATGGGATGATCATTTGGCACTAGCTGAATTTGCATATAACAATAGCTTTCACTCTAGCATTGGGATGACACCTTATGAGGCATTGTATAGACGTAAGTGTAGATCCCCTGTTGGCTGGGAAGAGGTAGGTGAAAGAAAGATATTTACTCCGAAATTAGTAGAGAAAGCTTCTGAAGACGTGAGGTTGATATGTGATAGATTGAGGACATCCCAAAGTAGACAGAAGAGCTATGCGGATAATCGGAGAAGACCTTTAGAATTTCAAGTTGGAGATAAAGTGTTTTTGAAGATCTCTTCGTCTCAAGACATAATGCGATTTGGTAAGAAAGGAAAATTGAGCTCTCGGTATATTGGTCCGTTTGAAGTACCGGAGAGGGTTGGTGACGTAGCATACTGACTAGCGTTACCACCAGAGCTGTCAGGTGTGCATAACGTCTTCCATGTATCAATGCTCAAGAAGTATCATCCGGACCCCTCCTATGTCATTGAGCATGAACCTTTGGAAATTAGGGAGGATTTGAGCTATGTTGAGAGACCCATTCAGATTTTAGATAGAAAGGATAAGATATTGAGGTCTAAGACATTTCCTTTAGTGAAAGTACTTTGGCAGCACCACTCTTCAAAAGAAGCTACATAGGAGTTAGAGAGTTTGATGAAGGAGAAGTATCCTTACCTTTTTTAGATGGACATGGGAAATTTGGAGGACCAAATTTCCTAAGGTGGGGAGAATGTGAAGACCGCAAATTGTACTGATTTTGGTGAATAAATAAGAGGCATCAAATAAGTGTAGTATTGAAATTTAGTTGTACTTCTAATTTCCTTTAGTAATGGAGACAAATATTTTATTTAAGAGCACTTAGCAATTCATGATTATGATTAATGCTAATATAATTTAGAATTTATATAAATAAGTACAAGTTATATATATATATTAACTTAATAAAGAGAATAATTAATATTTTGTGCATTGTGAAATAAATCAATAAATTTTATAAATGCACTCACAAACCTATGGGCAAATATGCATATAAGTGAATAGACAATCAAAAAAACAAATAAATATATAAATATATATTTTGATAAACTAAGGATATAAGTATACTACATCAAATGTAATATACATGAGTATTGAGATATATGTAGTAAAAGAATATATATGTATTGAATATTAAACATATGTATATATATATATATATATATATGAAAATTATAAGAAAAAGAAACAATGATATATATATATATATATATATATATATATATATATACTACTATCAAAAATATATTAGATGTGAGAATATACACACACACACACACACACATATCATGTATATACATATACAAATAGATGATAAGCATATATATAATATATATATATATATGTAAAGTTTATATATACATATATTTAATGGAAAATAAATAATAAATATATATTTATATGAAACTTGATTGGCTTCCTTAGGAAGCCAATCAATATCACCTGCTCCCACGAAATGAAAACCAAAGAAAAGAAAAAGAGGACCAAAAGTCCTCTTTGAAACAAAAAATATATATATATATATAAAATAATAAAATAAAATTAAATAATAATAAAACATATAAATAAACACTAATAATAAAAAAAAAGGAGAGGGAAACCGAAGGCTTCCTTAAGAAGCCATCGGCTCCCCTTTTTACCTGCTCCCACGATAACTAAAAAGTAAAACAGCAGAGGACTTTACCAGTCCTCTGCCGAGACCCAAAAATCAAACACAAGGAAAAGAGAAAACTGGAGAAGGAGAAAGAGAGACAAGAAAGGAGAGGAAAGGAAGAAGAAAAACATGAAAAGGCTGAAGAGAAGAAAGGGGTACTTCGGCTACGGGAAGAGAAAGAAAACGAGAGGAAGAAAAACCAAAAAGGGGTGCTGGAAGTGACGAGGCGAAGCAGAAGAAGAAGAAGATTGAATTGCAGCAGCCCCTCGGGAGAAGAAGGGTTTAAAAACCCAGCTGAAATGCAAGATTAAAAGCTAATTCGTGGCTGCATTGTTCAGTCGTTTGTAAGAGGTGTGGACTGAACTTTTTAGTGCCCAAACAGAGGTCCTCGGTGACTGAAAAAAAAAAAAGAAAGCAAGAATGTTTAAGATTGATGAGCAATTTTCGGTGACTACTTGGTGAGCCCTCAAGTGCCAGACGTGGGGATTGATTCTAAATTGGAGTTTGAAGGCTGTCCTGCGTGGCTAGGTGAGGAAACTAAGCTGAAAATATATGTGAATACATATATAAATATTGTGTGAATGTAGTAAGGCCATTATTAGGATGAAGTTGGGTGATGTATAATTATATATACACAAAAATACATATATAAATATATATATATACATATACTTACATGTATGTATATATATTGTTAGTATGGAAATGAAGAATAAATTTTGGACGAATTTGATATTTGATTTTTTTATGAATATTTTGGAGGAGAGAAATGGGGAGATGAAACCTTGACTAAGAGAAGATTTTCAAGAAGAAAAAGTTGTACATTGGTTAAGATTAATGTGTATATATATAGATTTATGCAAAAGCAAATATATGTATATACACATACCCTTTTATACATACGTATGAATTTCTAGAATAATGAGTTGTTAGCTCTTGGCATAGAAGTGGGGCTTAAGTAATAGTGACTTTAAGATACACCTCTTGTAGCATGGAATCAATTATGATGTAGGTTGTGATTTTAAATGGTTGCAGTGGCTTGGACTGAAGTGGAAGATTGAGTACAAACTTAAAGCTTATCGACGATAAATTGCTAAGTCTTAAGATAAGTGGGTTAAGTAAGCTTTACTAGTATCATCTCGTAGGAACAATTAAATCTCTTTATCGATCAAGTTAGCTTATGAATTAAGGAACGAAACATCGTCGACGGAGCTACTAAGGTAAGATGTAAAGAAAGGTTTAATGTATAAATTTGAAAAGAATGTTTTGGCTAGAATTTAAATACCATTTTCTATATTGTATGTTGTAGCTAGCCAAGAACACATGTTGAATAACATGAAAAACGCTAGTTCGAAACCTTTATATGAACTTGCTGCTATGTCTGAGTAAAATAGGTACATGTATGCATGGTCCATATTGGATTACACTTAGTTGCAATGCATTATGCATAAAGAGGCTTTTACGGATGCATACATGCATTTACATATAATACGTTTTAATGCAAGCTATTTTATGCATGAGTTCTTTTATGTATAACGACTCGCATGCTATTTAACTCAAAAGATTTTTCTGGTTTGAGCCAACTTTTAAATAAATCCAAAATATTGTATATTTAAAGCTCAAAAATGTTTCTTGTCAGTAGTTTGAAATCTATGGAAGTTAAGAGCTACACAAAAGAACTGTTTTCCGATACGTTTTTGAGTGCGGGCAAATCCATTGACCTTTGGGTCACTTGAACCTATTGAGCCTTGCTCTAGGTTCTATTACCCATCTATTGAGCTTTGTGCTCTAGACTATCAGTATCAGTATCTGCACCTTACGAGCCTCGAGCTCTAGGCATTATCAAGCTTGTTTGAGAATTCAACAGGCAAGTTCCATCTCTCGACTGATCAGCGAGACTGGAGCATAATCTATGGCCATAGGTATTGTGTTGCTTGCGACACCTACTCCATCACGAGCTAGGACGGACATCAGTATCAGTATCAGTATCAGTTATCAGGGATTAATGCCTAAACTCTATCAGTATTCGTTTTCAGCACTTTAAGACTTTATGCCTAACTTGATAGATTATCAGTTTTCTGTAAAGTCATTGATTCGAAGAAAATACATCAGAATCCTATCGTGATATCTGTATTAGTTTTCAATACTTTAAGGCTTTTTGCCTACAGTGATTTGATTATCAGTTTTTAGTGATTTTTCTCTGCTTCGAAGTAAGTGCATTCGAAATCTGTTTGTTATCATAATATTTTCAGTATTTGAATGTTTCATGTAGATACTCCAGTGCATAAAATACTATGTCATGCATATATATCATGTCATTTGCTACCATGCAATTATGTACATATAGACCGACATGAGCCTAGTATCTGTTTACTTAAGCTACTTACTAAGCCGTGGTTTTGCTCACCCCTTTTTAACAACATCACAGATCATACAAGTTAGACTCCACACTTGGAGTTTTTGGAGCAAGGCCTCGAAGACGATCTTAAGTAGCGATACTAGCTTAGATCCTTCGAGTGCTGCTTTTGTTGCTCTTGAGGTATAAAAGAGATTATTTTGTTATTCATGTATGACATTCTAATGCACAGTACATGCTTATAGGAATTTTTGGGATGTAACTTAGGATCGTTCTAGATTATTGTAGCCTCATTTGATTATCGAGTGCGATCCGAGAAGTGAATGGTAAAGACTATAAATAATGAAATGCCATGCATATGACATTGATGATCCGAGAAATAAATTTTGTCAATTATGTGTTGTAAACTGCCATACATATATATGTAATGATTTTGGAAATATGGGTAGTATATAGTAGAATGAACTAAGAATTGTGGATTGAAATATGAGGCTAGAAATAATTGTATTTTATTGCAGGTTATTAAGCAAGGAAAGTCGATTTTATATAAGGGCGAATTTTCGATGTTTTTCTTTTATGAGTTTAATATTAAATGAAAATATTAAGTAAGTCAAATGGTTTAAGAAATGGTAAATTAAACGATGAATGTACATCAAGTGAGGAATGCAAATTTAGTAGAGAGAAGACACTGATACCGAATACAAACCTTAAAGTGAAAAGAAAAATTTAGTTCGTAAATTTGGTAAAGAGTAAATCAGGTTGAGTGTTAAGTGTACGTCACGGCCTTCGGGTCGTGACAGATTTAATGGTATCAGAGCCCAGTTTGTCTAGTACGTGTCAGTATCATAGAGATCGTTATTAGTGTTACATCCCATGTACTGTGTAATGTCTGCATGTAACTTACTGTTACCGAGTTATACTAAGATTGATATGCTCTTGGTATAAGTCTTACTCTTGATCGAAATACAATGAGGAGAATTGGAGGCAGACCTAGGGGGTTGGCTTGAAGGTTTTCGATTACACGTCCGACTCCATCCACTACACCTCCATCATCCTCACATCCTACGCCTCCACCACCAGATAGTATTGAGGCAAGGATAGCTAGAATAGAACAAAGTCATGAGACCATGACGACCCTATTACAACAATTGGTGGCCAACCAGGCTGGTACACAGCAGGCTACACCACCCCCTCCTACACCTCCTGTGCCACCACCTATTGCACCTGCTATGCCACAACCTCCACCATCACATCAACAGGCACCACCTCCGCCACCTCCGGTAGTGCCACGGGTCGTACCTTTGGCAGTTGTGCCTCCACCAGCCGTACCGGAGGCTGGGAATCCAGTGGATAGAAATATGACACTACTCCTACAATTCCAGAAGATGAACCCGCCACAGTTTAAGGGGGAGAAGGATCCGGTGAAGGCTGAGGAATGGATAGAGGAGATGGAGTTCCTTTTCAAGTATATGGGTTGTAATACCACTGAAAGGGTTTCCTTAGCTGTGTATATGATGAGGGGTGATGCATAGAAATGGTGGAAGACTCATGAAACGTTCTTATTGGCCAAGGACCCGGTTATTACATGGGAGAGACTTGTAGAGGCTTTCATGAACCACTATATCTCCAAAGCTGCCAAGAGACAGATGAAGAAGGAATTTATGGAACTTACTCAAGGATCGATGAGGGTTGATGAGTACGAGACCCGATTCACTGCCTTGGTTAAGTATGATACAGATTATGCTGCTAATGATGAAACGAAGGCAAAGAAGTTTGCTTTGGGATTGAGACCTATCATCCGAAGCAGGGTCACTCCATTTGATCTCACAGAGTATGAGGTAGTGGTTAGAAAGGCTCAGACTGTTGAGCAAGAATTGGAGATTACTCAGGCTGAGGATGGGACAAGGAAGCCTCCTAGAGCTAAACCATTCATAGATAGGAGAAATGAGAAAAGGAGGTTTGAGCTGAGTAGATCCCAAGGATAAAATAAGAGGCGGAGGTTTGTTGCGCCTCGACCACAGGCTACTAGGCCTACAGCTACTACTACTCCTCCTAACAAAGCCTTGGCCATCATCCCTGCTACTACTACTACATCTCAGCCATGTACTATCTGTGGTAACAAGCATGGTGATCAACCTTATCATAGACTTACTGGGGCTTGTTTCAGGTGTGGCAAGACAGGTCACAAGATTAGAGATTGTCCTTTGCTTAAGGCCACGGAGAGACAAGTTGAGAAACAAAACGTGCCGCAACAGAAGAAGGCCCAAGATAAGGGCAAGGGGCCAATGGTGTAGGGTAGAGTATTTGCACTCGATCAGGAGGCAGCTGATGCTTCCGACTCAGTTATCAGGGGTAAGCTCACTATCTGTGACTTGGAAGCATTTGTACTTATAGATCCAGGTTCAACTCACTCATTCATATCACCTGCATTTGCTAGTAGATTGCATATAGAGTCAGAACCTCTAGGCTATCTGTTACATATTACTACTCCTTTTAGGGAATCTCAGACAACTGAATATGTCTATCGTCAGTGTACGGTGAAGATGGGAGATAAGTACTTAACAGTAGATTTGATCTTATTGAATTTGTATGACTTTGATGTAATACCCTGCATGGATTGGTTAACCAGCCATCGTGCTAGTGTAGATTGCTATAGGAAGATTGTAACTCTTTGTTTATGAAGGCTATCTCGCGTTTGTCGAGGATGCCGAAAGGAGCCATCCGGAACTATCCGATATTCCAATTGTCTAGGAGTTCTCTGATGTATTTCCGGATGAGCTACCGGGGCTACCTCCGGAAAGGAACATAGAGTTCGCTATAGAGCTACTCTCAGGCACTCAACCGATATCAAAGCCTCCATACCGAATGGCCTTGGTTGAGTTAGAAGAACTGAAAAAGCAGTTGCAAGAACTGCTAGATAAAGGTTTTATAAGACCAAGTGTGTCTCCCTGGGGGGCTCCAGTGTTAATCGTGAAGAAGAAGGATGGTAGTTTGAGGCTGTGTATAGACTATAGACAATTGAATCAAGTGACGGTGAAGAATAAGTATCCACTGCCTAGGATTGATGACTTGTTGGATCAGTTGAAGGGTGCTCAGATATTTTTCAAGATTGATTTGAGGTCTGGGTACCATCAGCTAAGAATCAGAAAGGGGGATGTATCGAAGACAGCCTTCAGGACTCGTTAAGGCCATTATGAGTTCTTGGTCATGTCATTTGGTTTAACAAATGCCCTTGCAGCCTTCATGGGACTGATGAATGAAGTGTTCAAGCCCTATATGGACAAGTTTGTCATCGTCTTCATTGATGACTGTCGTAACGATTTTCGTCCGGGGACTCGATCGTTAGACGATTTTGAAAAAAACACAAAATGGAGTCGCCACCAATCTTTTTTTGGCTAGGTGTGATTGGCCACCTAAAATTATTTATCTTTTTAATAAAATCTTAAAATTAATTAAGTTTTATCAAAACATAATTTTTGGTCTGCGAAAACAAAGTTTGGGTTCGGGAGTTCGGTTACGTGTGGGGAAGGATTAGCACCCCCACAGCGCCCGTTTAAAAAACGGTACCACTTAATCGTGTCTTATCTTTTGATCTTAATAAAATGGTCTTAATTAAACATTTAAAAAGAAATTCATTTATTTTGAAATCAATTTTTTTATTTACTTATTATTTGAAATATTAAATTTTATTTATGTTAAATTTATTTTTTATTTGAAATAAATGAGAATCTTTTGTATTGAAAATTATTCTGAAGTACCCCAATACTTTTGGTAGCATTTCGGATAATTTCCTCACCTAAGGATTTATTAAGAATCGCTACTTGCGATTTCTATAAAATCCCATCCTCGGGATATTCACACTTATTTTGAAATTTCATGGATGCAAATGATGCAATCAAAATATAGATGATGCACATGAGAAATCCATTATTTCATTTTATTATTTCTTAATTCATTGATATTATTATTTATATATATTTATAAAATCTTGTTTTTATTAAAAAATCATACTAAATATTCCAATACGCTGGTAATATTTAGTATATTTCTCTCACCTAGAGATCAGTTAGGAATCACTACTTGTGAATTCCATAACATCTCATCATCGGAAAATCATTTATTTAAATTTAAAATTTATTATTAATTTTTAAAAATTCAATTTTGTTTTCAAAAATTTAAATTATTGAAAAAAATCATACTAAATACCTCAATACTTTTGATAACGTTTAGTACGACTCTTCTCACCTAGGGATCAGTTAGGAATCACTACTTGTGACTTCCGTAACATCCCATCATCGGAAATTATTTATATCTTATTTATTTTAATTTGTTTTACTCTTTATTTTGAAGTCTTGTTTATTTGTTTATTTTAAATATTTATTTATTTATTTATTATTTTTTAGTGTTAGTTTATTTCATATAAGTTGATTATATTAGAAATCTTAATATCGAACTAAAATTATTTGAATACCCCAATACGCTGGTAATATTCAAATATTTTATTTCGACCCTAAGGATAATCAAAGAATCATTACTTGTGATTTCTAGGGAATCCTATCATTGGGGACCTTTTATATTTAAGATGTCTATTTATTTATTTGTTTTAATTCCTAAATTTTTACCTATTTAAAAGCCTTTTTTTTTTATTTCTATTCACTTACTATTTTCTCACATTTACCTATTTTTTTATATTATTATTTTTATTACCATATTTATATTTATTTTTTTTATACTAAGAAATCTTATTAATATTTTCTTTATATCGAAATGAAATCACTTAAATGTCCTAATACGCTGGTGACATTAAAGATTTTATCTCGATCCTAAAGATTATCAGAGAATCGCTACTTGCGATTTCTAAGAAATCCCATCATCGGAATAATATTTATATACTTAAATATTTATTTTATTGAATTTTAAATATTTACAAACTTTAATAAAATAATATACAATTTTAAATTAGTGGTCTAACTAATATGATTTCTTTTTACCTTTTCCGTATTATCAAATAATAAAACTATGTGGCTAATTATAAAAGTTTAAACATGCATGAAAAAAAAAGATAACAAAATAATTGATAGAAAACATTAAGTCCAACAAATATAAAAAGGTTTCAATGGATATCTCAACATGATATTGTCCATACCTTTCTTATTAAGTTCCAGATTGATTTCAATACCTCAATTCATCGTGCTTGACGCCATCATAACAATGTTACAGCTCCTGAGCATACTTTGGATTTTTTCATAATATGCTTATCGATTCCCTCATCCACGATTTCTTTCTTATTTTACGTTGCCAGCAACCCCCTTTTTTTTTCTTTCTTTCTCTGCTATCTTCACGACACGAGCAGCAGTGAACCAAAACAGAAACAACACAGCACAGAGGAGGCGTGAAGGGAGGAGCGACCGGACAGGGGCGTGCGTTGAGGAAGAAGCAGCAACGGCGATGAGCAGGGACGATTGGCGAGGAACAGAGACAGTATGGTTGCAGGCAGCGAGCTTGGGCCACGAACAGGGGTAGGACCGAACGGGGACAACAGCAATACGATGAAGATGATGAACAGGGACGTCGGGAGTGGAGATGATGATGGTGGCTTACGGTCGAGCGATGTGATGATGCAGAGACAGCAAGGGCAACAGCGATGAAGATGGTAAGGCCAAGAGTTGAAGTAGACTGATGCAAAAAAAAAATGGTGTGATAATGGACTTTGGTTCAGTCCAGGCAAGACAAGGGCAATGAAGATGATCATGCAGCAACCTCATGCAGAACCAGCGTGAGAGGTAATTCTGACAGGAAAGGAAAAATGATCATGGTCTGAGGTAGGGTGGCCCAGGTACAAGGTGGTAAGGATGTGGCTGCCGGCTGTAGTGAAGGTCCCCAGGGGATGGTCAGGCTCGGTCATCAAGCTATGCAGTAAGGTTACGGTCCAGAAAAAGGAAGCTTGGTCCTCTCCCTTTTTTCAAGGTTTCTAGGGTTCCTTTTTTAGGGTTTTTCTTAGGGTTTTCTCTACTTTTTTCTTCGGTTTTTCTCCCCTCCCCTTTTATAGCCATTTCTAGCCTCAAACTTTTATGGAAACAAATCAAATATTTATAGTTGATCCCATGATCATGGGATTTTTCATTTACTTGTTTGACTTTCCCTCTTTTTTTTTTAATTTATTTCCATTTCATTTTTTTTATTTTTGGTAATCAATTTTCAGATTTTATTTCACTTTGATTATTTCCTTTATTATTATTATCTTTCTTATGGCAACAAATCATTGAAGTCAACTCTCTTTTATTTTATGATTTGTTTCTTTTATTTATTTTTTTTGATTTTTTTGATTTTTTTGATTTTTTGATTTTTTTTATTTAAAAATTGTTCGGACAAAATTAGGTGTCTACAATGACATACTAGTATATTCTCTCTCTCGAGAAGAGCATGAACACCACCTCCACATTGTGCTTTAGACTCTTCGAGAGAAAGAGCTCTATGCAAAGCTCAGTAAGTGTGAATTTTGGTTAGAACAAATCAGTTTTCTGGGGCATGTAGTGTCAATAGATGGTGTGTCGGTTGACCCAGCTAAGATAGAGGCGGTAATTAATTGGGAAAGGCCTAAGACAGTAACCGAAATTCGTAGCTTTCTAAGACTTGCGGTATACTATAGGAGATTTGTAGAAGGATTTTCTAAGTTGGCTGCTCCAGTAACCCGACTCACACGCAAGAATGTCAAGTTTGACTAGAATGATGCATGTGAGCGCAGCTTTCTAGAATTGAAGTAGCGATTGACTACAGCTCCTATTTTGACAATTCCGAGTGGATCCGGGGGATTTGCAGTATATGGTGATGCCTCTCTACAAAGTCTAGGGTGTGTATTGATGCAGAATAGTAAAGTAGTGGCCTATGATTCGAGACAATTGAAGGACCATGAGAGGAACTATCCCACACATGACCTAGAGTTGGCAGCGGTAGTGTTTGCGCTAAAGATATGGCGCCACTATTTGTATGGTGAACAGTTTCAGATTTACACGGATCATAAGAGTTTAAAGTATTTATTCTCGCAAAAAGTGCTGAAAATGAGACAGAGACGATGGATGGAGCTATTGAAGGACTATGACTGCGAGATTCTCTACCATCCATGTAAAGCAAATCGAGTGGCTGAGGCATTGAGTAGGAAGAGTATGGGTTTAATCAGCTACATGATGATGAAAGAGTAGGATTTGATGGAGAAATTCTCGGAATTAAATTTGAACCTCGAACCAAAAGGTGAATGTTTGATGGCTAGTTTGAGGATAGAGCCTAGTATTATTGATCAGATTAGACAAGCTCAGTAAGAAGACCCTCGACTTGTGGAGATTGCTAGTAAGATGCAACCAGATCAGGACTCAAATTTTGAGGTCAGAGATGATGGGCTGTTAAGATATAGGGGCAGGATTTGTATTCCAGATAGTGAGGTCTTGAAGAAACAGATTATGGAGTAGGCACACAGCTCCAAATACGCAATGCATCTAGGTAATACAAAGATGTATCAGAACTTACGCAAGGTGTATTGGTGAGCTGGTATGAAGAAGGATATAGCGACCTTTGTGTCTAAATGTCTAGTGTGCCGAAAGGTTAAGATTGAACACCAGAGGCCAGCGGGCTTACTGAAGCCTTTACCCATACCTACGTGGAAATGGGAGCACGTGACTATGGACTTTATCATGGGGCTTCCGAGGAATCGTAGGAATCATGATGCCTCCGAGGAATCGTAGGAATCATGATGCCATTTGGGTGATAGTGGATCGATTGACAAAGTCTGCTCACTTCCTAGCTATGAAGGCTACCGATTCACTTAGTGCCTTAGCAAATATGTATGTTAAAGAAATAGTGAGGTTACATGGGGTCCCAGTGAGTATAGTTTCAGATAGAGATTCTCGGTTTACTTCCCGTTTCTGGGGACACTTCCAGGATGCTTTGGGAACTAGACTGAGCTTTAGCACAACCTTCTATCCTGAAACCGATGGGCAGTCAGAGAGGACAATTCAGACTCTTGAAAACATGTTGAGGGCATGTGTCATGGATTTTCAAGGCTCATGGGATGATCATTTGGCATTAGCTGAATTTGCATATAACAATAACTTTCACTCTAGCATTGGGATGACACCTTACGAGGCGTTGTATGGACATAAGTGTAGATCCTCTATTGGCTGGGAAGAGGTAGGTGAAAGAAAGATATTTACTCCGGAATTAGTAGAGAAAGCTTCCGAAGACGAGAGGTTGATATGTGATAGATTGAGGACAGCCCAAAGTAGACAGAAAAGCTATGCGGATAATCGGAGAAGACCTTTAGAATTTCAAGTTGGAGATAAAGTGTTTTTGAAGATCTCTCCGTCTAAAGGCATAATGCGATTTGGTAAGAAAGGAAAATTGAGCTCTCGGTATATTGGTCCGTTCGAAGTACTGGAGAGGATTGGTGACGTAGCATACCGACTAGAGTTACCACTAGAGCTGTCCGATGTGCATAACGTCTTCCATGTATTAATGCTCAGGAAGTATCATTCGGACCCCTCCCATGTCATTGAGCATGAACCTTTGGAAATTATAGAGGATTTGAGCTATGTTGAGAGACCCATTCAGATTTTAGATAGAAAGGATAAGATATTAAGGTCTAAGACAATTCCTCTAGTGAAAGTACTTTGGCAGCACCACTCTTCAGAAGAAGCTACATGGGAGTTAGAGAGTTTGATGAAGGAGAAGTATCCTTACCTTTTTCAGATGGACATGGGAAATTTGGAGGACCAAATTTCCTAAGGTGGGGAGAATGTGAAGACTGCAAATTGTACTGATTTTGGTGAATAAATAAAAGGCATCAAATAAGTGTAGTATTGAAATTTAGTTGTACTTCTAATTTCCTTTAGTAATGGAGACAAATATTTTATTTAAGAGCACTTAGCAATTCATGATTAATGATTAATGCTAATATAATTTAGAATTTATATAAATAAGTGCGAGTTATATATATATTAACTTAATAAAGAGAATAATTAATATTTTGTGCATTGTGAAATAAATCAATAAATTTTATAAATGCACTCACAAACCTACGGGCAAATATGTATATAAGTGAATAGACAATCAAAAGAATAAATAAATATATATAAGTGTAAATATATATTTTGATAAACTAAGGATATAAGTATATTAAATCAAATGTAATATACATGAGTATTGAAATATATGTATTAAAAGAATATATATGTATTGAATATTAAACATATGCATATATATATATATATATATATGAAAATTATAAGATAAAGAAACAATTATATATATATGTATATATGTATGTATGTATATATACTACTATCAAAAATATATTAGATGTGAGAATATATACACACACACACACACACACACATATCGTGTATATACATATATAAATAGATGATAAGCATATATATAATATATATATGTAAAGTTTATATATATATATTATATATTTAATGGAAAATAATAATATATATATATATATATATATTATATATATATATATATATGAAACTTGATTGGCTTCCTTAGGAAGCCAATCAAGTATCACCTGCTCCCACTAACGTGGAAGCAGGAAATGAAAACCAAAGAAAAGAAAGAGAGGACCAAAAGTCCTCTTTGAAACAAAAAAATATATAAATATATATAAAATAATAAAATTAAATTAAATAATAATAAAACATATAAATAAACACTAATAATAAAAACAATAGGAGAGGGAAACCGAAGGCTTCCTTAGGAAGCCATCGGCTCCCCTTTTTACCTGCTCCCACTATCGTGGGAGTAGGAACTAAAAAGTAAAACAGCAGAGGACTTTACCAGTCCTCTACCGAGACCCAAAAATCAAACACAAGGAAAAGAGAAAACTGGAGAAGGAGAAAGAGAGACCAAGAAAGGTGAGGAAAGGAAGAAGAAAAACGTGAAAAGGCTGAAGAGAAGAAAGGGGTACTCCTGCTACGGGAAGAGAAAGAAAACGAGAGGAAGAAAAACCAAAAAGGGGTGCTGGAAGTGACGAGGCGAAGCAGAAGAAGAAGAAGAAGAAGAAGACTGAACTGCAGTAGCCCCACGTGAGAAGAAGTGTTTGAAAACCCAGCTGAAATGCATGATTAAAAGTTGATTCGTGGCTGCATTGTTCAGTCGTTTGTAAGAGGTGTGGACTGAACTTTTTGGTGCCCAAACAGAGGTCCTCGGTGACTGAAAAAAAAAAGAAAGCAAGAATGTTTAGGATTGATGAGCAATTTTCGGTGACTACTTGGTGAGCCCTCAAGTGCCAGACGTGGGGATTGATTCTAAATTGGAGTTTGAAGGCTGGCCTGCGTGGCTAGGTGAGGAAACTAAGCTGAAAATATATGTGAATACATATATAAATATTGTGTGAATGTAGTAAGGCCATTATTAGGATGAAGTTGGGTGATGTATAATTATATATACATAAAAATACATATATAAATATATATACATATACATACATGTATGTATATATATTGTTAGTATGGAAATGAAGAATAAATTTTGGATGAATTTGATATATGATTTTTTTATGAATATTTTGGAGGAGAGAAATGGGGAGATGAAACCTCGACTAAGAGAAGATTTTCAAGAAGAAAAAGTTGTACATTGGTTAAGATTAATGTGTATATATATAGATTTATGCAAAAGCAAATATATATATATACACATACCCTTTTATACATACGTATGAATTTCTAGACTAATGAGTTGTTAGCTCTTGGCATAGAAGTGGGGCTTAAGTAATAATGACTTTAAGATAGACCTCTTGTAGCATGGAATCAATTATGATGTAGGTTGTGATTTTAAATGGTTGCAGTAGCTTGGACTGAAGTGGAAGATAGAGTACAAACTTAAAGCTTATCGACCATAAATTGATAAGTCTTAAGGTAAGTGGGTTAATTAAGCTTTACTAGTATCATCTCGTAGGAACAATTAAATCTCTTTATCGGTCAAGTTAGCTTATGAATTAAGGAATGAAACATCGTCGACGTATCTACTAAGGTAAGATGTAAAGAAAGGTTTAATGTATAAATTTGAAAAGAATGTTTTGGCTAGAATTTAAATACCATTTTCTGTATTGTATGTTGTAGCTAGCCGAGAACACATGTTGAATACCATGAAAAACGCTAGTTCGAAACCTTTATATGAACTTGCTACTATGTCTGAGTAAAGTAGGTACATGTATGCATGGTCCATATTGGATTACACTTAGTAGCAGTGCATTATGCATAAAGAGGATTTTACGGATGCATACATGCATTTACATATAATACGTTTTAATGTAAGCTATTTTATGCATGAGTTCTTTTATGTATAACGACTCGCATGCTATTTAACTCAAAAGATTTTTCTGGTTTGAGCCAACTTTTAAATAAATCCAAAATATTGTATATTTAAAGCTCGAAAATGTTTCTTGTCAGTATTTTGAAATCTATGGAAGTTAAGAGCTACACAAAAGAACTGTTTTCCGATACGTTTTCAAGTGCAGGCAAATCCATTGACCTTTGGGTCACTTGAACCTATTGAGCCTTGCTCTAGGTTCTATTACCCATCTATTGAGCTTTGTGCTCTAGACTATCAGCATCAGTGTCTGCGCCTTACGAGCCTCGAGCTCTAGGCATTATCAGGCTTGTTTGAGAATTCAACAGGCAAGTTCCAGCTCTCGACTGATCAGCGAGATTGGAGCATAATCTATGGCCATAGGTATTGTGTTGCTTGCGACACCTACTCCATCACGAGCTAGGATGGACATCAGTATCAATATCAATTATCAGGGATTCATGCCTAAACTCTATCAGTATTCGTTTTCAGCACTTTAAGACTTTATGCCTAACTTGATAGATTATCAGTTTTCTGTAAAGTCATTGATTTGAAGAAAATACATCAGAATCCTATCGTGATATCTGTATTAGTTTTCAATACTTTAAGGCTTTTTGCCTACAATGATTTGATTATCAGTTTTTAGTGATCTTTCTTTGCTTCGAAGTAAGTGTATTCGAAATCTGTTTGTGATCATAATATTTTCAGTATTTGAATGTTTCATGTAGATACACCAGTGCATAAAATACTATGTCATGCATATATATCATGTCATTTGCTACCATGCAATTATGTACATATAGACTGACATGAGCCTAGTATCTATTTACTTAAGCTACTTACTGAGCCGTGGTTTTGCTCATCCCTTTTTAACAACATCGCAGATCACACGAGTTAGACTCCACACTTGGAGTTTTTGGAGCAAGGCCTCGAAGATGATCTTAAGTAGCGATACTAGCTTGGATCCTCCGAGTGCTGCTTTAGTTGCTCTTGAGGTATAAAAGAGATTATTTTGTTATTGATGTATGACATTCTAATGCACAGTACATGCTTATAGGAATTTTTGGGATGTAACTTAGGATCATTCTAGATTATTGTAGCCTCATATGATTATCGAGTGTGATCCGAGAAGTGAATGGTAAAGACTATAAATTATGAAATGCCATGCATATGTCATTGATGATCCGAGAAGTAAATTTTGTCAATTATGTGTTGTAAACTGCCATACATATATATGTAATAATTTTGGAAGTATGTGTAGTATTTAGTAGAATGAACTGAGAATTGTGGATTGAAATATGAGGCTGGAAATAGTTGTATTTTATCGCAGGTTATTAAGCTGGGGAAAGTCGATTTTATATAAGGGGGAGTTTTCGACGTTTTTCTTTTATGAGTTTAATATTAAATGAAAATATTAAGTAAGTCAAATGGTTTAAGAAATGGTAAATTAAACGATGAATATACATCAAGTGAGGAATGCAAATTTAGTAGAGAGAAGACACTGACACCGAATACAAACCTTAAAGTGAAAAGAAAAATTTAGTTCGTAAATTTGGTAAAGAGTAAATTTGCTTGAGTGTTAAGTGTACGTCACGGCCTTCGGGTCGTGACAAATACTATGTCATGCATATATATCATGTCATTTGCTACCATGCAATTATGTACATATAGACCGACATGAGCCTAGGATCTGTTTACTTAAGCTACTTACTGAGCCGTGGTTTTGCTCACCCCTTTCTAACAACATCGCAGATCATACGAGTTAGACTCCATGCTCGAAGTTTTTGGAGCAAGGCCTTGAGGACGATCTTAAGTAGCGATACTAGTTTGAATCCTCCGAGTGTTGCTTTTGTTGCTCTTGAGGTATAAAAAGGGATTATTTTGTTATTCATGTATGACATTCTAATGCACAGTACATGTTTATAGAAATTTTTGGGATGTAACTCAGGATCGTTCTAGATTATTGTAGCCTCATATGATTATCGAGTGCGATCCGAGAAGTGAATTGTAAAGACTATAAGTTATGAAATGCCATGCATATGTCATTGATGATCCGAGAAGTAAATTGTGTCAATTATGAGTTGTAAACTGTCATACATATATATGTGATGATTTTAGAAGTATGTGTAGTATATAGTAAAATAAACTGGGAATTGTGAATTGAAGTATGCGGTTGGAAATAGTTGAATTTTATTGCAGGTTATTAAGCTGGGGAAAGTCGATTTTATATAAGGGGGAGTTTTCGACCCTTTTTTTATGAGTTTAATATTAAATGAAAATATTAAGTAAGTCAAATGTTTTAAGAAATGGTAAATTAAACGATGAATGTAAATCAAGTGAGGAATGCGAATTTAAGAGAGAGAAGACACTGATACCGAATATAAATCTTAAAGTGAAAAGAAAAATTTAGTTCGTAAATTTGGTAAATAGTAAATCAGGTTTGAGTGTTAAATCTACATCACGGCCTTCGGATCGTGACAGCAAGTGTCAATTTTGATGCATTGATAGTATTTAAAGATTATATAATGTCGGTGCATGATGTATAAATTCAATATTTATTAACAACTATCTTTACTAGTTGCTAGAGGTGGTTACGGGCCGGACCGGGCCGGTTCCGGGCCGGTTTTTACCGGTTCCGGCCCTAACCACCTCAGAACCGGTCCGAACCGGTATTGAATCGGTCCGGTTCGGACCGGTTCTACATATTATGTGAGGCGAACCGGCCCGGTTCGTTGGACCGGTTCGCCTCAAAACCGGACCGAACCGGTTTAAACCGGTTCGGTCCGTTTTTTTTTTCTTTTTAAAATTTTTATTTTTAAAAAAATTATATTAATTTATTTTAATATATATTAATATATTTTAATAATTTAATGTAGTAAATTTATTTTTATAATAAATAATCTTAATAGTTTAATTTAACAATAATTTATTATAAGAATATAAGTTATATTATAATTTATTTAATTAATGTAACAATAATGTAAAAACAAACTATTATAAAATTATCTAATAAAATTATTAAAATGAATAAATTAAAGTTATATTATGAATATAATATTATGATAAAATGATATTTGATTCAAAATACAAATAATGATATTATGAATATTATTATTATATTCATTTTGCATATCTTTATTTATATTCATTTTGCATTTAAAATAATTTATTATATTTGAAATATCATTTACTTAATATTTATTCATTTATTTAATATGTTTTTAAAATATTAATTCATTTTGTATTTTAAATATTTATTTATTTTAAACATATATAAGTATAACATTAATTAATTTGGTATGTAATAATAATAATAATAATAACAACAACAACAAAGGAGAAAAAGGAGAGAGTAGGAGACCAAAGATTTTTTACGTGGAAAACCCCTTCAAAAGTTAGAAGGGTAAAAACCACGGGACCGTAGTCCATAAAAATATTCACTATGACTAAACTTATTTACAATTTTACATACAATTTACAAAAAAAAAAATTATTCTCTACTCTTCATAATTTATACGGATTGCCTTGGAAATTTCTTCCTCCTCTTCTGAATTATTATCAGCAAATTCATTGGCCATTCCAAGTTCGACATTGCGCGATTCCGCATCAAACCAATCTTTAAGGCATGTTAACATGCACAATGAATCCGGATTAAGAGTGGTTCGATGGTCTCCTATAATTCTTCCACACGTCGAGAATGCGGATTCCGAAGCAACAGAAGAAACTTGCACCGCAAAAACATCTCGGGCCATGGAAGCTAAAACTGGAAATTGTTTTTGGTTTTCTTTCCACCATTGGAGAAGATCAAAGTTATCATCTACAGAAAAATCTTGACTTAAGAAAAATCCTAGCTCATTGAAGCTAGAACTCCGTCGAGTTGTTGATCCCGATCCCGATCCGCTCGCTTTTCCTTTTAGCTTCATTCTCTTCTTTGCTGCTTCCTTAATTGCGTTTAAAATTCCTTTTCCTTTTTTGCTACTTTCGGTTTCTTCGTATGAATCTTCTTCTTCTCGATTAAAGTTGAATTGCTCCCTTTCTGTTTCATAAACATTAAACAATTCTCGAAAAAGATTGTTAATTGAGGACTTTTGATCCTCAATAGAATCAAGACCAAGAAATTCTTTATAACAATCAAAAAAAATTTCTATATTTACCTCACCTTGACTAGGATCTAGTAAAGTTGCAATACAATAAATAGGAGGAATTATTTCCCAATATTTTTTAAATTTTTCCTCCATATCATATACAAAAGAACTTAAAGTTTCATGATTCCTAAATTTTACAAATTTGTCAAACATTGTGTAGATAATAGGAACAAAATACGGTGTAGTTGGATAAAATTGAGTTGAAAATCTTTCGGTTGCATCTTTAAAAGTAGATAATAAATCAACACAATATTCAATAAAAGTCCAATCTTCTTCAAAAAGTACTAAATGTGTGCTACTTGTATAATTATTATAAAAAGGAGTAACAAGTTCTTTATAAGGTAAAATAGAAGAAAGCAAACGATGAAGTGAATTCCATCTTGTTTCCACGGGAAGTGGAAATGCTTTAACAGGTATATTATTTGTTATACAAATTTGCTTCCATTCACGTTTATTACTTGGTGTGCGAATCCATTTTGCTAAAATTTTAATTTTATCAATTGGACCTATGCCACTACCAGTACCACTAGAACTAAAACCACTTTGAACACATAAATTTATAATATGACATGGACATCTTGCATGAAAAAATATGCCTTGCATAACAGGGTTTAAACTTTTAATTAAATGAGGAATAGCTGCTGTATTACTTGAAGCATTATCAAAAGTAATAGCAAAAACTTTATTATTTTCTAGTCCATATAATTTACAAACTTTAGTAATATATTTATGAATAGTATATGAATTATGTGCTTCTTCTATTACATCTAAAGATAAAATTCGTTTTTGCATAGACCAATCTTCATCTATCCAATGACAAGTTATAACAAGATAACTTATACCATTAGTACTAGTCCATATATCACTAGTTAAACTAACCCTAGATGAAATATTACTAAGTTTATCAATTAAAGCTTGTCTATATTCTTTAAACATATCCATGCAATCTCTTTTTAATGTATGTCTAGAAACAGATTTATATGCGGGTTGTAAATATTTACAAACAAATTCTAAATATCCTGTTTTTTCACAAATTGTGAATGGTTGTTCAGTTCTAACTACAAATCTAACTAAACCACGTCTAGCTTGAACATTATCAAAATTAAAATTTTTTCCACCATCATGCGTATTAATTTGAGATTGTTTACCTTCTAAAATTTCATTTTCTTCGGCATCAGGATTAATTTTATGTATAGTAATTAAATGCCTTTTATACGTACCTGTACCGCCACCACCTCCACCGGAGTTATAAGAGTAAACGCCTTTGCACAATTTACAGATGGCACAATATTTATTCGTCTCACCTTCTTTTGCTACAATGTCGAAATACTCCCATACCTTGCTTGTTTTTTTTCGACTAAACTTCGGTCTTGATGATGTAGCAGCAGTGGTGGCAGCTGATGATTGTGTTTGAGCATGACTTCCTCCACGACCACGACCACGACCAAACGATGGTGCCAAAGGAAGCTCCTCCTCCGGATGAATATCGGGTTCGATTTCATTAAATGATTCGTCACCCAAATTAGGAATTTCAGTGGAACCAAAAGGTCGAGAAACAGAGCATGAACGACGAAAGAAATTTGACATTTTTATATTTTTTTTGAAAATAAATATATGTTAAAAATTTAAAAAATAGATGTATGATAATATATTGAAATTTAAAAATTGAAACTTGAAAATTAAAAGTAAAATTTGCAAAATTATAAAATAAAAAGAAAAATGAAATTTAGAAAGGAAATGATGATATTATAAATTTGTAATAAGGAATATATATAATATATTAGAATTTGAAAATTAAAAGTAAAATTATAAAATAAAAAGAAAAATGAAATTTATAAAGAAAATGATGATATTATAAATTTGTAATAAGGAATATATATAATATATTAGAATTTGAAAATTAAAAGTAAAATTATAAAATAAAAAGAAAAATGAAATTTATAAAGAAAATGATGATATAAAATAAAAAGAAAAATGAAATTTATAAAGAAAATGATGATATTATAAATTTGGAATAAGGAATATTGAGAGAGTTTGAGTGAATATTGAGAGAGTATGTGTGTGAGTGAAGAGAATAAGAGTAGATGAATATAGATAGTAGATTTGAGAGAAAATATAGAAGAAATGTAAATGAAAGTAGAAGATTATAGAGGTATTTATAGGAAAAAAATTAGAATAAAAAAATAAAAAAAATTTAAAAAAAAAAAGATTGATGGGCAACGGCCAAAATGGCCGTTGCCCATCAAACACAGAGCAGAGGCAAGCCTCTGCTCTGTGCCTCTGCATGCAAGACAGTAAGAGGCTAGGCTGCCACTGCGTGCGCAGTGGCAGCCAAGCCTCTTTATAATTTTTTTTAATTAAATAAAAAAAAATATTAAAGATTGATGGGCAACGGCCAAATGGCCGTTGCCCATCAAAGTAACAAATGCAGACTCGCAGCCTTGCGAGTCTGCATGCTGCAGTTGCACTGCAGTGCAACTGCAGTGCAACTGCAGCTTTTATTTTTTTTTTTTACCGGACCGGTTCGGTCCGGTTCGAACCGGTCCGGTTTTGAACCGGGCCCTTAACGGGCCCGGTTCTTAACGGGCCGGGCCCTTACCGGGCCCGGTTTGAAATAAATAAAACCGGCCCAGCCCGTTAACATAACGGGCCGGCCGGTTCCGAACCGGTACAGTACCGGTTCGGATTTTTGGCCGAATTGATCCGATCCGGTTGCGAATCGGATCGGGCCAACCCGGCCCAATAAGCACCTCTACTAGTTGCACCGTTTTAATGCCTCACTCCCTTAATTCAGATAGCTCCTCTCAGCTTGATTTAGGCAAAGCTTCTTTGAATCTATCACTTAGTTCTTTTTATTGGGTTTAAATAAACGCGTTCCAGTAGAATTCAGGTACTAAAAATTTCAGGCGCATAATCTGTTGCTCCAATTGGTTTGGAAACGTCGAAACGAAACCAGCCTTCTTCGTTATTTATTAATTTAATAAACCATCAATTTCGCGCAATAGATAAGCTCTTCTTTGATCCACGCTCAAATTCCCCAGTAATCACCCAGTACTTTTCTTTTTCTTAAGTTCTTTCTGTTTTTCTTCAATCTCGTTATTCATTGATTAATTCGCAAATTTTTAGGATTCCGATTTCATTTTTTGCAAAATATTTGTGGCTTTCAAGTTTCTCCCCATGATCTTCTTGTTTACATTTATTTTTATAATTTGCATAATTTAGCCTCTTATAGTTAAATTTTTTGAATGTGTGTTTTAATTCAAAGTCTAATGGTGTTTGTTTTAATGAAAAATGTTCAATCATTTGTCTTGTAGTTTACAACATTATATATCTTTGTTTGTTTCTAACCTTTCCTTTCTTGGATTATACTTCCTTTGTTGTCTATTATTTATTAGTGTAATGAATTTGGCATATTGTTCTTATTGATCGCGATTTTATATGTTCGTTGCTGATTGTGATTATAATTTTTAATAATAAACGTAGCATGTGGTTTATTCTCATATTCTTCCAAAAAATCAAAGTTGCCATTTGCTTTCTTGGATGGATATTTTGCTGTAAATATCATTTTTAATAGCTGCAGCCTGCAGCACGGTCTGTCCATTCGATACTTTCATCATTTTAGCTTGACTCTTTCTGATGAATAGAGTTGCCCTTTATAATTTACTTACTTTTGTCTTAGTTAAAGTGGCTGTAAACATCATCTTTGATTTCTTTTACTGCTTTCAGGTTCTGCCGGTATATGTGATCAAACATTTTCCCAATTCTTTAACATGTGAAGGGTTAGAAAGTTGGTTTGCCACTTGGCTTGTCATTGCTTATGAGTTAGTGAAATGGAAAGGAGAAGAGGAATAGATGACTATGAACCAGGACCCGTTCCTCCTCAAAAACCATTGGACAGATTTGGATTTATAAAGCAGGATGTTAGTGGCAGCAGTCCAGAAGGTTTAGCGAAGAGTAGGTCAGTCGTTGATTACGAGAGGTATGTTTTTTCTTTAATTATTTTGTTTCAAGTTCTATTAGTTGATATGACTGTAGTAGTCCCTTTATGATTTTATACTTCATGCTAACAAACATTAATCTTGATTGTGTTTTATGGTGGTTAAAAATTTCAGGGAAGTTCGAAGAGTTAGAAAATGGAGGAAAATGATTGGTGCTGGTGGGAGTGATTGGAAACATTATGCAAGGAGAAAGCCTAATGTTGTCAAACGGCGTATAAGGAAAGGAATTCCTGATTGTTTAAGGGGTCTTGTTTGGCAGTTGATCTCTGGAAGTCGAGACCGTTTGCTTATGAACCCAGGGGTTTATGAGGTACTTCTTTTAATTACTTGCAGGCTTGCTCATTCTCTAATAACTAAACACTATGAAATTTCTGAATGTTATGGCCTTTTCTTGACTTACCTTTGTGTTTTAACTTGTGATTTTATTTCTTCTAAGTTTTTTAACATTCATGGAACAAAAATGGTCTCCTCCCCGCCTCATTATTAATTTTTGTTTATCCTATGTTTCACACTTAGTTTTCTATCCTGAATGCAACCTTTAGGTGTTTAGTTCTAACCTCATGGATACTATATCCTTTTAATTTAATCCCCATCTGGGCAATTCATGTTATTTTATGTATGGGCATTTGTCAAACCTACTTCTGTAAGTATTATGTTTCTTACATCAAAATATGGTTGAGTCATCAAAAGAAAAGAAAAAGGAAGATTGTCTTTGATAAAATGCACCCAGTTCCCTCTGGATTAGGGAACTATAACATTGCTTCCAGTTTGTAACAAAACTGGTTTTAATGACAGACATTGAACTTATTGGGAGTGATGGAAGCTGAACTTTTAGAATTTAAATTAAAAGAAAACTGTCTATCAAAGGTTTTGATATGATTGTATTGAGCATTATTATGAAGTTATCATAGATGGATGTAGGGGTGTAAACGAATCAAGCTACTCATAAGCTACTCAAGCTTGACTTGAAGATTACTCGAGTTTGAATTATTTATTATAGAGCCGAGTTCGAGCTACTTGAGTAACGAGTCAAGCCAAGTTTGTGTATCTTAATATCCAACTTGAGTGGCTTGCGAGCCTAATCGAACATTTTTAATATATTTTTTATATTTGTTATTAATTTATCATTTTACTATTATAATATATGGTTGGAAAATGAAAAATCAAGCTTATTGAGTCGAGTTCGAGCTTATAGAGTCGAGCTCAAGCGGCTCAAGTATTTTGTCAAATTGAGCCTGAGCTTCAAAAACTAAGTTTGATTAAGTTTGAGCCGAGTATTAGATCATCTCAACTTGGCTCGATTGCACTCATGGATGGGATAATATCACAGGATTCCAAACTCTGTGTTCCAAGATAATTTGTGCTTGGTGGTGCTCGCTATTATCATGACATTCTTGTTTTCATGGACCTTAAACTCAAACCCATATAAGGGCGAGGTGGAAAACCAGTTTCTCAGTTTCATCTTATAGTCTTTTAAGCAGGTTTTTGTAAAGCATTTGGTGAGAGTGGGCCTGAATTCTATGAAATATCCTTTTTTTAACAATGCCATGAATGGTTTCATCGTGGGTTGGAGTTCGATCCCAAGTAAAGCAATTTGTAACAAACCATTTTGTTTGAGAAACATTATGGTTGAATCCAATTTGAATTTCAGTGGCAGAGCCAAGTTCAGTTATGTCTGGACCAAATCCTTCTAGACAACTTACAGGGTTTACGTTGTCAAATCTAAAATGGTTTTGAAGTGGTTATTAGGGTTATAAAACTGTTGAGGTAAAAAACAAAGGCTGGTTAAGAACTTTGGGGATCATAGGCGTTATTTTCCTGCAGTGATGACTACTAGAGCATGGGCTTTTGAAGATCTGAGAAGAGTTTTGAGTTTCTGCTGTTTTTGGTACTTTAACTTACATTCTGGTTTGTTTCGTATCTTTATGGATGCAAGCTTTGGCTTCAATTTTGTATAAGGTCATTGAGTTAATGTAAACATCAGTATTTAAAATTCAAACATCATTTGTAAAATGCTTATGAATTGGCTTTTTTGGGGATAATGGTGCCAAAATTATTGTCTGTCACCACAAACTTGTTTGGTAACTCCTAGAGTTCTAACATGTATTCGCTTTTATGGGGATCATGGGGCCAAAATTATTTTCTGTCACCAGAAACTTGTTTGGTAACTCCTGGAGTTCTAACATGTAAGTGCATAGATTGACAAGAATAGATGATAAGATCAAGTATCGTCACACAAAGATTGGAATTTTAAAAAGCTACTAAGTACCAAAATTATTTCATCCTAACAGTTATGATTTATCTAAACAACCAAATAAACCAATAGATATGCTTTGAATTCAAGTGCATAAAGTAAAGAGCAAAGGTAAGAAAGACTTACAACCAAAACCTGAAATATAAATGACAGCAAATCAAATGAAAATTAATAAAACTGCATAAAAATAAAGTAACTAAGATTAAAATTTGAAAGAAATTAAAACCGAAATTCTTACCTAAACTGAAACTACCTTACCTTCTTGAGGAATTAATTGCATGAACTTAATGCAAACTTAACTAACTCAACATCTAAATGACCTTAAAACACTTTTAATTTACTAAATTTATTATGCAGAAACAGAATTTAAGTAGACAATGCAAATCAGAGAGTTAATTTTAACTAACTCAACATCTAAATGACTTTAAGACTCTTTTAATTTAATAAATTTATTATGCAGAAACAGAATTTAAGTAAATAAGGCAATCAGAAAGTTAATTTGGACTTAATGCAATTGACTTACTTAGCTAAGGAATTAACTTAAACTAACTCTAACCTTTAAACCTTACTTAGATGAGACTCAATTAACCTAAACTAAACTTCGAATATGGCTTAAACTCTGAAAATTTAAAGTTTGAATGAAACTAAAACTGAAAACTCAAATAGACTAGACTTTGAATGGAACAAAATTGACTCTAAACTTAACCTTTATGAACTAATTAAATCTCAAACATTAACCGTACCTCAAGCAACTTAAGTAAACAAAAAATTGGGAAAATTTTGGCTAATTTTATAACCAAACCGTGACTAAAAAGGGAAGGCAGAAAATAATGCAAAATTTTAGAAGCAAAACTGTTAACTATATGAAGCGTCTAATGGCCTCTAAACTTGACCTTGAATGCCTAAATATACCTAACCAATAAGCTAACACCTAAGTGCACTAACTTAACTTGAAATATTAGAATTTTCATGAAAGATTTAATGCAAAAACGTGGCTGCATGTGAACCTAAAACCAGCAGAAGTTCACTGCCATAAACTGTGCCCACATGCCACCTTCAACCACTGATTTGTGATTCTTTATTGCTTAAGTTTTTAGCCTAACTTATTTAAATGGATGACTTTAACCCTAAACTAACCCTAAACTTCAGCTTAATTGAAGCCCAAAATAAAATGCAAATCATGGCAAAACAGAAACTACTTTTTGGATTGAAATTGATTTTAAGGCAGTAAAGAAAACTTGATCAAAATTTAATAAAATTTGACTTGATTGTTCTGTGAATCAAGATGAACAATAAGAGCTAGGGAAGCATATTTTGAACTCCCAAAATCTCCAATAAACTTCAATTGGAATCTTGTTCAGAAAATTCAAGAAAAACAACAATGAAACTGAATACTTTGGATATAAATATCTGCTTGAATAACTTGCTAAAAAAAAATTCTAATGAAACAGTGTTTACTTGATCAAAAATATAAAGAAAACTTAAGAACTCTCAATGTAAGAACTCTCAATGTAAAAGAATGAATGGTCGGCTGCCTCCTTAGAAAACTAAAGAAAGAAAATTAAAAACCTAATGAAACCTAAAGGAACCGACCTAAAAACTGGGCCGCTGGACAGTGTTTATCTTTGCTCATTGTGCTGTTTCTTCAACACTTATGTCACTCCCATTTGAACTCTTCTTTTGAACCATAGGTTCCTATCCAAATTGGCTTCTTATCTCTTGAATTTAATTCAGCACATGGGGAGCATAAACTCCTAGTTGCTTTACGAAATAGTGCATTGTATAGGGAGCTCCTTGCTTGTTTGTAAGTTAATGGGGTAATTTTGGCTGCTTCTTTTCTTCATAATATCATAGTCCAAGTAGGACTCTTCGATGCTAAAAAATGGCAACTTATTCCCACTATAAATTCGGCTTGTTCTAGCTTCTCATTTGTTGTGGAATATTCTTCAATTCCTTCCATCTTTTCTTCATTTAAGCTTCCAATTCACATATTTTTCCTACAAATAAATTTATTTTTATCATGAGTAAAATTCAATAATTTGAATGATAAATTAATTTAAATTATCAAGACCTAAGCAACATTATGCAATTAAATGCAAGAATAACTCTACTTTTGTAGAGTTATCAACTTTATGTAACTTTTGGTTCCATTCGATCTAGTTTTTGTCATCTTATCTATCCTTGCTCATTGGTTGATGTAGTGGATTAATATAGTGTTAGGTTGATGATAATGAGCTAGATTGCTGGAAAAATTATTTGCTCATTTTGTTTTTTAGGGAGAAAAATGCTCTTATTTGGAAAATGTTCTCAGCTTAAAGGGTTCTTTACTTTTTCATTTGAAAATTTTCTTTTAATATTCAAAGTCTTCTTTGCTGTTGCACATGTTCTTTGCTTATGAAACTTTATCTGTTGCAGCAACTTGTAATATATGAGAAATCTGCTTCAGAACTGGATATAATCCAGGATATATCTCGCACCTTCCCCTCACATGTTTTCTTTCAGCAGAGACATGGACCTGGTCAAAGGTCCCTTTACAATGTTTTGAAGGCTTACTCTGTCTTCGATAGAGATGTTGGCTATGTCCAGGTTTATCTCATGTGTCTTGGCCCTCATATATAATGTCTAAGGTAATAATGCTATTAGTTTTTTGTTGAAAATGCAGGGAATGGGTTTTTTAGCTGGTCTTTTGCTTCTTTATATGAGCGAAGAGGATGCATTTTGGTTATTGGTTGCATTACTAAAAGGAGCTGTTCATGCTCCTATGGAAGGATTATATCAGGTATTTCTTGTATTCTACCTATGGAAGGATTATATCAGGTATTTCTTGTATTCTATAAACCTATTTTGCTATCTGGGATGCACTTTTTAAGGTTGTTAATGGTTTAATTTAGACTTTGCACGTGACATTTTAATATTTTGATCTATAGTTTTGCGTCCTTATTAGATCTTTTGGTATGCTTATGCAGCAAATATCTAGGCATTCTCGGCGTACAGTGGGGCACTCTTTTGAAATTAACCAATAATTTTAATTAGTTTTGTATTGAATCTCTCTTTCCAGCCTTTCTATTTTGAAATGAGCCACTAACGTTTTTGAAGTAATTGGCCTAAAAATCTAGGCTTCTCATTTCTGTCCAAAAAAAAAAAACTATGTCTTTGTATGTCCAGTATAAACAAAGGAGAAGACTAAACTTTTTATCATTGTCTCACTTGAAAAATTATACACCATTGATATCTTATGGAAGATACAATAGCTAGAAAAGGAAACAACATAGAAAAAGGGAAGCTAGTTACCATGCGTAGCTATACATAAAAAAACAAGAGTTGACTACGTTATATTTAGAAACAAAATAAAGGCAAATTAGATAGCTAGTGATTTGGTATCATTAATGACTGAATCTTCCTAATTTTCCACTCCTCCGCAAGCTGGTCTGAAAATATCTTCCATGGCTAGCTTGCTTATCAGTTTGTCCAATTGCCTTTTACGCAGTCCCTCTGTGAGCACATTAGTGATTTGATTGCTAGTCAGGATGCAGGGCATACAAATCAGCTTGTCATCAAGCTTTTCTTTGATGAATTGTTTGTCAACTTCCACGTGCTTTGTTCTATTATGAAGCACTGGGTTATAGGCAATGGATATTGCAGCCTTATTGTCACAATATACTTTCATAGGAGCGGAGTCAAGCACCATTAATACTTCCAATAACTTTTTTATCCACATATCCTTACATATTCCATGAGCAACTGCTCTGAACTCAGCTTTAGCACTACTTCATGCTCCCACACTGTTTTTCTGCTTTGCCAAGTAACAAGGTTTCCTCCAACAAAAGCACAATAATCTGGAGTTTGCCTAATTAGTGTCGGTGTAGACTTCATTATGTAGATGTCCATGTTTTTTGAACAGCAGCCCTCTTTTGGGAGTCCCTTTCAAGTACCTCAAGATCTTGCACACAACTTCAAAATGCTCGAGACATGATGAATGCCTGAATTGGCTCACCATACTCACATCAAAGGCGACGTTGGGTTGCGTATGTGACAAGTAAAGTAGCCTTCCAACAAGACGTTGATATATTTTCTTATCGACTATTTCTTCAGCTTTGGCTGGTTGTAACTTGAGATTGGCTTCAATTGGTGTTTCGGCTGTTGTACAACCTAGTAAACCCATTGTACTAAGTAAATCATAGGTGTATTTTCGTTGACATACAAAAATACCTTCTTTAGAGCTAGCAAACCCCATCCTAAGAAAGTACTTTAGCCTTCCTAAGTCCTTGATTTCAAAGTCACCAGTAAGATTTTTCTTTAATTTTTCTAATTCAACTTCACCATTGCCACTCAAGATTATATTATCCACATAAACAATCAAGATAGCAGTTTTTCCTTCACTTGAATGTTTATAGAACATGGTTTGATTTGCTTGACTTTGACAATAACCATGACCTCTAATAGCATTTCCAAAGTATCCGAATGACACTCTGGGAGACTGTTTAAGAACATATAAGGACTTATTTAACCTGCAGGCCTTACCATTGCGAAAATTTCCTTAAAATTTCAAGAGTAAACTCGTAAAAACCTCCTCCTCCTCCAAGTCTCCATTCAAAAACGCATTTATAACATCCATTTGATTTAGAGGCTAGTTGAAATTTTTCGACAGGGATACTAAGACTCAAATTGAATTTAACTTCGCGATCGAGGCAAAAGTCTCCTAAGAATCAATCCCATAGGTCTGCATGAAACCCTTGGCCACTAGTCTGGCCTTGTATTTTTCTATGCTCCCATTTGCATTACATTTCACTATAAACATCCATTAGTATCCCACAGTTTTCTTGTCCTTGGACAATTCAACTATCTCCCAAGTTCCACTTTTCCTGGAGCAATCATCTGTTCCAAAATTATTGATTTCCAATTTTGATCATCTAGAGCTTCCTGTATGTTTTTTGGAATAAATATGTGAGAGGTTTTATAGGTAAAGGCCCTATGGTTATTTGAGAGATTTTTGTAGGCCCTATGGTTAGATGGGAAGGCGATACCTAAGTAGGAGCCTTTTCGATATTTAGGGTCGATAGTACAAATGGATGGAGAGATTGATGGTGATGTGAACCATATGATCTAGGCTGGATGGATTAAGTGGAGAAGTGCCACAGGTGTACTGTGCGATAAATGAATTCCTATATGGTTGAAAAGGAAGTTTTACAGGACAGTTGTTAGACCATCATTGCTATATGGTAGTGAATATTGGGTGACTAAGAGACTGCATACACAAAAGATGAGTGTGGCTTAAATGTGGATGTTGCGGTGGATGTATGGATATACAAGAAAGGATAGAATGAGAAATGAAGAAATTTGCAATATGGTTGGACTAGTACTTATCGAAGACAAGATGTGTGAAAGTCCTTTATGTTGGTTTGGACGTGTATGACATAGATCTGTAGATGCTCCAGCTAGGAGAGTGGAAGCTATGAATGAGGAAAGAAGGGTCAGGATTGGAGGAAGACTGAAAAAGACTTGGAAGGAAGTAATTCAGAAAGATATGGAGGTATTAGAGTTGGATGAAGGCATTGCCTTGGATAGGAATGTGTGGAGGAGGAGAATTCATGTGGATGACTTAAGGTGATTTTAGATATTGATTCATGTAGCCTACCCCAATCTATTGGGATAAAGGCTCTGATGATGATGATGTATTTTCAATGTGATGGTTGGTACAAGAACGAACTAAGAGCTATAAGGATATCAAGATCTAGAGGCTCATTAGGAGTGGAATTTGGAATCGACAAAACTTGAATTGGAATCAAGGAGTTACTTGGAAGATTCACTAGCTCATCACTTTGAGGTTCAGATTGGTCTTGTGCTTGTGTGATAGGCAGGTCCCTCTTCTTTGAATGATATTTCCTTCTAGTATAAACCTGAAGCTGAGAATTTTTTTTTGTAGTGTTTCTCCTCTAGGTTGTGAATCAATTATGTTTGGCAAGTTGAACTTGGATTGCTTTGTTTTTCATTATCTAAAACCAGAATTGTATTTGTTGAAGTTTCTTCAAGAATTGCATTGGGTGGAGAAACTACATTCCAAATATTATCTTTGTTGAAAGGAGAAAAATCTGGTTGATTTAAAAGAGAAAAATCTGCTGTAATTATAGGTTTGATTTATTCCTGATTTATAGTTTCCTAATTTGTAGATTCTTTCTATTATTTGTTTCCATGTAATTATCCTATAAAAAGGATATGTGTATACTCTATTAGATACAGATGAGAAATAAAAAAATATCACTTTATTTCTCCTAGCTGTCAACATGGCATCAAAGCTGGTGAACAGCTTTTAGGGTTTCCACCACTACACAGCCGCTGCAAGACAGTCACTGGTCTTCTCTGATCAGCCGACCCTCTCTGGTTAGTCTTCTACCTTAATCAAAGATCAATAAGCTGACACAGGTGTGTTTAGTAAAGAGCAAATGAATCAACTCCTTCAATTGCTAAAATCCAATTCAACATCTAGTATTCCTAATGCTTCTGTTGCTCAAACAGGTAATAATTATAGAGCCTTATCTTGTCTAGTAAATTCTGCTCCTTGGATCATTGATTCAGGAGCCTCTGATCATATGACCAGTGTTTCTCATTTATTTTCTACCTATTCACCATGTTCTGGTCATGAAAAAATTCGTATTGCAGATGGTAGTTTTTCCCCTATTGCAGGTAAAGGAATAGTCAAAATCTCTGAGAATATAGATCTCAAATCTGTTCTCCATGTCCCAAAATTGAAATGTAATCTTTTATCTGTTAGTAAATTATCTAAGGATTCTAATTGTTGTGTCACCTTCTTTGATACACATTGTCTTTTCCATGACCAAAGTTCGGGGAAGATGATTGGCAGTGCTAGGGTGATCGATGGACTTTACTATTTTGATGATGACTCCTTTGGTAATAAAAAAGCTCAAGGCTTGAGTAGTATTAGTTCTATTTCTGTTTCTGAACAAATAAGGCTATGGCATCTTAGATTAGGCTATCCAAGTTTTCAATATCTTAAACATTTGTTTCCTACATTATTTAAGGATGTGGATTGTTCAAAATTTCAATGTGAAAGTTGTCTTTTATCAAAAAGCCATCGTGCTATTTACAATTCCCAATTTTATCGTGCATCAAAACCATTTTATTTAATTCGTAGTGATATTTGGGGACCCTCCAAGATCCCTACTTTATCTGGAAAAAAATGGTTTGTCACTTTTATAGATGATCATACGCGTTTATGTTGGGTATTTTTACTAAGTAAAAAATCTGATCTTGCACAATTGTTTCAAGACTTCTATCACATGATTGAAAATCAATTTCAAACAAAAATCAGCATACTTCGGTCTGATAATGGAACAGAATTTTTTAATGAATGCATAGGCAATTTTTTAAAGGGAAAAGGCATCTTGCATCAATTCACTTGTCGTGATACACCTCAACAAAATGGCATTGCTGAGCGAAAAAATAGACATTTACTTGAAGTAGCTCGTGCCATTATGTTCTCAATGAATGTTCCGAAATATTTGTGGGGTGATGCAATTTTAACAGCTGCTTATCTAATCAACCGGATGCCTAGTAGAGTTTTAAAATACAAAACACCTTTGCAATGTCTTAAAAATGTTTTCCCAATGACTAGAATATATGCTGATATACCTCTAAAAGTCTTTGGCTGCACTTGCTTTGTTCATATACCCAGCATGTTTCGTTCCAAATTGGATCCTAGGGCTGAAAAATGTATATTCCTTGGCTATGCCCCCAACAAAAAGGGTTATAAATGTTTCAATCCTCAGACCAAAAAGGTGCATGTTAGCATGGATGTTAACTTTTTGGAAAATCAACCTTTTTTTAGCAAAAATTCTATTGAGGGGGAGATTAAGCAAGAAGAAGATAATTTTTGGAATATTTCTGTTTTACCAACTCCTGTTTTTTCATCAAATTCCTCTGAAAATCAACAAATTGTTCAAAATATTGAAAATACAGAGAACCCTACTCAATTGATGCCCAGGATAGATGTCTCAGAAACAGAGGGAGAAATACTTCTTAAGGATAGAAACAATCCTGATTCTGAGTTTCAGGTTTATACTAGGAAGAGAAATCGTAAAAATGGTGACAATTCATCAATTCCTCTAGCACCAGTCCAATCATCATCGAGAGATGGTCCTATCAACAATCCAGGTAATTCCATTTCTATTCCTTCCTCTACATTACCCACAGATTCAGAATTAAATCTTCCCATTGCTATTAGGAAAGGTGTTCGAACCTGTACTAAGCATCCTATTACTAAATATGTTTCATATCAAAGGTTGTCTGATAAACATAGAGCTTTTACCACTAGGATATCTAACCTATTTATTCCAAGAAACATTCAGGAAGCTATTGATGATCCGAATTGGAAATTAGCAGTTGTGGAAGAGATGAATGCTCTTAACAAAAACAACACTTGGGAGGTTGTTGATTTGCCAAGGGACAAGAAGATAGTAGGTTGTAAGTGGGTGTTTACTGTCAAATGCAAGTCTGATGGAAGTATAGAACGATACAAGGCACGGCTGGTGGCAAAAGGTTTTACACAAACTTATGGAATTGATTATCAAGAAACTTTCGCTCCAGTGGCAAAAATCAATTCCATACGGGTCTTATTGTCACTTGCTGCGAACCTAAATTGGCCCTTATACCAGTTAGATGTTAAAAATGCTTTTTTGAATGGAGACTTGGAAGAAGAGGTCTTTATGAGTCTTCCACCGGGATTTGAAGAGAGAATTGGTGAAGGGAAGGTATGCAGGTTGAAGAAATCCTTATATGGCCTTAAGCAGTCTCCAAGGGCTTGGTTTGAACATTTTGGGAAAGTTGTAACCATGGTTACTATCAAAGTCAAGTTGACCATACAATGTTTTACAAACATTCAAAAGATGGGAAAGTTGCCATACTAATTGTGTATGTTGATGATATAATTTTGACAGGTAGTGACTATATAGAGCTGCAACTTCTGAAGAAAAACTTGGCTAAAGACTTTGAGATCAAAGACTTAGGTTCGCTGAAGTACTTCCTTGGTATGGAGGTTGCAAGATCCAAGGAGGGCATATTCATTAATCAGCGAAAATATGTTCTTGACCTATTGGGAGAGATGGGTTTGCTAGGTTTTAAGGCTGCTGAAACACCTATTGAGCCAAATCTGAAACTCCAACTTGCCACGGCTGAAAGTGTTGTGAAGAGGGAGCAGTACCAAAGGCTGGTCGGGAAATTAATTTACTTATCCCATACACGACCAGACATAGCATTTGCTGTTAGTGTGGTGAGTCAATTTATGCACTCACCAGGACCGGAGCACTTTGAAGCAGTATATAGAATCATGAGGTATTTAAAGGGTACACCAGGAAAGGGTCTATTGTTCAAGAAGCGTGAACATCTGCAGATAGAAGTTTATACAGATGCAGATTGGGCTGGAAGTGTTACTGATCGCAGGTCAACATCAGGCTATTGTACTTTTGTTGGAGGTAATTTGGTAACATGGAGAAGCAAAAAGCAAAATGTAGTGGCTAGGAGCAGTGCAGAAGCAGAATTCAGATCTGTTGCTCATGGAGTTTGTGAGTTAATGTGGATTAAGAGACTATTAGAAGACTTAAAAATTTCCACTGCTTTACCTATGAAGACTTACTGTGATAATAAGGCAGCAATGTTAATTGCTCATAATCCAGTTCTACATGATAGGACTAAACATGTAGAAGTGGATAAACATTTCATCAAAGAAAAACTTGATAGTGGAATAATCTGCTTGTCATATATTCCAACTACTGATCAGGTTGCAGACATACTCACCAAGGGCTTACAAAAGAAACAATTTGACAAGTTACTAGGCAAGCTGTCCATGGAAGATATCTTCAAGCCAGCTTGAGGGGGAGTGTTGAAAGGAGAAAAATCTGGTTGATTTAAAAGAGAAAAATCTGCTGTAATTATAGGTTTGATTTATTCCTGATTTATAGTTTCCTAATTTGTAGATTCTTTCTATTATTTGTTTCCATGTAATTATCCTATAAAAAGGATATGTGTATACTCTATTAGATACAGATGAGAAATAAAAAATATCACTTTATTTCTCCTAGCTGTCAACAATCTTCTTTTTTTTCTTTCTCCCCTAAAAGAAGATTTTTGAAAAATGGTTCATTATCAACAAATGTGATATCTATGTGGACATGCATTTTTTTTTGTAGGGTTGTAGCATTGTACCCTTTTGTATTTTGTGCATATCCTACAAAAGCAAATTTTTCTGCTTTAGGATCTAGTTTAGATCTGAATATACCAGGTATATGCACAAAAACTATACAGCCAAATACCTTAAGTGGTAGAGCAGATTGTATTCCAGACTGATTTTATTATTTTAAACATTCCAATGGTGTGGTGTATCTTAAAATTCAAGTGGGCATCCTATTAATCAAATAGGATGCTGTCAAAGCAGCTTTACCCTATTCCCAAAACCTAATTGAATTATTTTGTATCGTTGTTGGAATGAAGTATCCCAATTTTGTTTAGAATTGATTTTCAATCATGTTGAAAAATCTTTAAATAATTTTGGTACTTAAGATTTTTCACTTGTCAAGTATATTCAACGTAATTGGGTATGGTCATCAATAAAGGTAAAAATTCATTTATTTTTCCAGTTAAAGTGGTGACTTTGGAGGGTCCCCAAACGTCTCTATGGATCAAGTAGAATGGTTTCGAAGCATGATATATTTTTGCAACATAAGTAGTATGATGACTTTTGGACAAACAGCAACTTTCACATTGAAATAATGAAACATTCACATTTTTGAATAAATTTGTAAATAATTGTTTTAAGATATGGAAAACTAGGATGTCCTGGTATATGATGCTAAAGCATTATTTGATCATAAGCAAGAATAGAACTAATACTACTTAAGCCGTGAGCTTTTTTATTACTCAAGGTTTTGTCATTAAAGTAGTAGTGACTGTTTATCATCCTAGCAGTGCCAATCATCTTTCTCGAGCTTTGGTGTTGGAATTCACAATAAGATTTGTAGAAGACAACACAACAGTTAGAATTTTCATATAGTTTGCTCATAGATAAGAGGTTACAAAGGTTTAGGCACATGAAAACAGATTTAAGGTCAGTGTTTTCTGAGATTTTTATTGAGCCTTTTCCAACGATGGGTGAGAAACTTTGTCAGCAGTTTTGACTTTTTCATTGCTTGAACATGGAGAGTAAGTAGTAAATAAACATGAGGAACTAGTTATATGATTGGATGCATCTGAATCTATGATCCAAGTGGCAGAATTTAAAATGCAGGATAAGGCAGTAAAATCACTACTTGTTTGGGCAATTGACACACTAAGAATACTACTAGAAGAGGAATTGGATTTCAGCAACTTTAGAAGATGATCCATTTGCTCCTTGGTAATTGGACTGGTCTTGGCTTCGTTGGCAATGGGCTGAGTGCAACTAGACTTGTTCTGGGGTTTCTAGTTTGCTGGTTTTCCATGAATATGCCAGCAAGTCTCTTGCGTATGGCAGGGTTTGTAACAATGGTTAGACCAACTCAAGGCTTCTCCTGTTGGCTTGTTTTGCTCGCATTAGCATCAACCACAACTAGTGCAGAGGTCTCGGTTTGCAAGTTCCCAGCCTTTTTCCCAAGCATAACATTCCCATGACTCTCTTCCGTCCTAACTTCAGAAAAAACTTAAGCAAGAGAAGGAAGAGGTTGCCTACAAATTGTCCTCCCCCTGACTTCCTCAAACTCAATGTTAAGCCCTACCAAAAGCTTGAATATTCTGCGATTCTCAACCATCTTTTTGTTGTGGTTACAGTCATCAGTAGACTTCCATTCATAGTTGTTAAATAAATCTAAGATCTTGCCACAATTGTTTCAACGAATTAAAATACTTAGTGACGCTATCTTCCCCTTGCTGAATTTCACCAAGTTTAAGAGTAAGTTCATACACCTAGGATTGATTTCCCAAGTTCATACACCTGGGATTGATTTCCCAAGTTTAAGAGTACATTTGGTTGATGTTGTCATAGAGTTCCTTTGTTGTGGCATAACACATGTAATTGGAGCTGATTTCTTCTTCCATTGAATTCAAAAGCCAGTTCATGACCACGGACTTCTCGGCATCCTATGTAGCGTGGGCTGCGTCCTCATCTGGCACCTTTGCATCTCCGGTCAAGTACGCAATCTTGCGTCGCCCACGTATATACGTTCAAACCAATTGAGACCAGTGCAGGAAATTATCACCATTCAATTGGATAGTGGTGATTTGGACAGGACTTGATTGGGTTTCGATGCTTTTGCGTGGGTTCAAGATTGGTTGGGATGCTAGAGCTGGATGAAATTTCAGACAGTAAAAAAAAGCCTCCAGGTGAACAACTAGGGTTTTTTAGGGAGGAACGACGATGGTCGTAGTGGAGTGTTGGCAGCGACAGTAGTGGTTTTGGTAGAAACAATGGTGATCTAGGGCTTTGCAAGAGAAAAAACTGCTTTGATACCATATAAACAGAGAAGATTGAGTTTTTTTATTATTGTTTCACTTGAAAAAGTATACATCGTTGTTCTCTTATAGAGGGTACAATAACTAGAAAAGGAAACAACATAGATTAAGGGAAGCTAATAACTATTTATAGCTATACATAAAAATACAAGAGTTGACTAGGATATATTTAGAAACAAATAAAGGCAAATTAGATAGCTGGTGATTCAGTATAATTGATGGCCGAATCTTCCTAATTTTCCACATCCCCTTATGATGGTATTGGCATATTGTTTGGCTAGTAATGTAGCACAGTTGACATTCTAATCCAAGATATTAGTTAATTGGCATTCTCAACAACTTCTTGATGGAATAACTGTAACACAGCTTTCTTGGAAGTTATTTTATGTTATCTCTTTAGGGGCTTTCATTCTTCTAGTTGCACCTTTGTCTATTTGGCCACCAACGTTTAGTTGATTTTGCTTCAGAACAGAGAGCCTCATTTAAATAGCATTCAATCTCTCACTTCTTTGAAAATCTTCCTAATTTTCCACATCCTCTTATGATGGTATTGGCATATTGTTGGCTAGTAATGTAGCACAGTTGACATTCTAATCCAAGATACAGGTTAATTGGCATTCTGAACAACTTCTTAATGGAATAGCCGTAACACAGCTTCCTTGGAAGTTATTGTATGTTATCTTCTTAGGGGGTTTCATTCTTCTAGTTGCACCTCTGTCTATTTTGCCACCGACGTTTAGTTCATTTTGCTTCAGAGCAGAGAGCCTTATTTAAATAGCACTCAATCTTTCACTTCTCTGAAAATTCCTATGCACTTGGTAGGTGGGGCTGCCTCTTGTACAACAACACTTGTTTCAATTTGAACACTTGGTCAGAAAGCACTTGCCAAAGTTGGGTGAGCATTTTAGCCAGGAGATGATAAATCCAAGCATGTATGCTAGCCAATGGTTCATAACTGTATTCTCGTACTCATTTCCATTCCCTTTGGCTCTTCGAATATGGGATGTGTTTCTCTATGAGGTCAGTGATTGGAAATATGATATAGGTTCCAACTGCAGTATAAATTACATGGCCTGAAAATTGGTTTTAAGTGAAATACTTTTTCTTAAAAAAGTGATGATAATAATAAACAACTTTTTTTCTTTTTCCTAGGGTGTCAAGATTGTCTTTAAAGTTGGTTTAGCCCTTCTAAAATATTGCCATGGTTACTTGGTGAGTAGTTCAAGAACACTTTTATTATCTGCTTGAGATCCACTCAATTATCTTTCTTTAGTACTTAAATATGGTAGTTACATTGCTGATCAGATGAAATTATCCTTTGAGAAACTCATTCATGCTTTGCGTAACTTTCCGGAGGATGCAATGGATCCAGATACGTTGTTGCCCATGGCTTATTCGATCAAGGTTCTCTCTCTTACATACTTACAAGTATTTCTGGCATTAATTATTTTAAGTTTCTCTATTCCATTAATTTCTAAGATCTGCATGCATCTTTCTTGTGGCATGATGATCTTTACCTCTCTCTTGCAGTCTTGGTTTTTAACAATTATTTGAATTATGCTAAGATTTAACTTTGTGATATTATTTTACATGCATCTATTGATAAATTTCTGCTTGATGACTTGCATATCATTTTGTGTTTGTTGGTTTTGCCAATAGAAGGTGCTTGAACTGCTTTAGAATGGTAATGAGCTTAAAATTTCTGATTCGGTCAAATGTATTAATAATTTATGATGCCTCCCTAGTGAATAATTAAAACTTGTTTGCACGAGTTATCATATAAAAGGTTTTTTGAATGTCACCATAACCATCATCATCTCCAGAGCCTTTATGCCAATACTGGGGTATCTCCTCCACTCATTTCTATCCAAGGTAATGTGTTCCTCCAATTCTCATGTTGCGATATCTTTACAAATGACTTCAAGTATTTTTTAGTCTTCCCTCAGCTTTGACCCATTTTTTCATCATTCATAGCCTCTACGCTCCTAACTGGAATGTCCACAAGTCAATGTCATATGTCTTTAAACCAACATAAATGACTTTCACTCATCTTATCTTTTTATAGTACCACTCAAACCTTTTTGCGAATGTATTTATTTCTCATTCTATCTTTTCTCATATATCCCCACATCCTCCGTAGCATTCACATTTTTGCTACACTCATATTCTATGTATGTATTCTCTTAGTTGCCCGACGTTCACTATCGAAAAGCAATGTTGGTCTAATAACTGTCTTGTAAAACTTGCCTTTCATCAATATAAGATTTCCTTTGTAGCAAAGTACACTTGTAGTGCTTCTCCACTTGCTGGAACCAATCTGGATCCTATGGGTCATATTTTCATCAATCTTTGCATCCATTTGTACTATCAACCCCAAATATCAAAAGTGGTCTTGCTTAGGAATCGCCTCCTCGTCTAATTTTACTATGCTTTAGTCTTCATCTTTGTTTGAACAAAATTCATATTTCATGTATTCAGTCTTTACTTTGCTTAGTCTGAACCTCTTGATTCTAGCATCTGTCTTTACAGTTCCAACTTTGCGTTGATTTCCGCTTTTAGTCTCATCAATCAAGATAATCTTATCTACAAACACCATACATTAAGATATCTTATATTGGATAGATTTTGTCAGTTTGTCTATTATTGCAACGAAAAAGATTGAACTTTAAGCTGACTCTTGATGTAATCTCATTGTGATAGGAAATTAGTTTTTGTCTTCCACATGTCCTTACATGTGTTCTTGCATCTCCATAACTGTCTTTAATCTCTAAACGTTATTTGCAGAAATTTTATTTGTTTTTTTCTCAAAAAAAAATTATTTGTGTTATTGAAACAAGATTTTACAAATTTTAAAGGATTTTCACACGTATTTGGTGTAAAATTGGCCAGGCTGAGATTTTATACTATTTTTTTGAAATGTATAAATCATGAATCAACTCTTGCTTAGTTAAATATGATTTTTGCTCTTTAGCGTGCACAGCCTTTTTCTCCGTATTGTTGTGAAAAACCTGGTTTAATATGTTGGTCAAGGGCTTGTTCTATAATTTTCTGGGAAAATAGGTTGAATAGTAGAAGAATTAAGAGACAGAGAAACTTGAAAAGAGAAGCTTAAAGATAGGAAGAGAGAGGGAGAGAGGTAATCAAGGTGGTTTAGCATTTGTAACCTCAAAATAAGTTGTACTTGAGGTATTACGGATTTTTCAACTCTTGGCCTCATTAATTCAGATCTGTGATCCAATCATTCCTTTTCAGACATTAAGGCCTAAACTTAATAGGAATTGATAACACTGCTAATGGTTTCTTACACTAAAAACCAGTGACTATGTTTGTTTGTTTGTTGTGAGTTAATGTTTTGTAGTGTATTACTATGTTTATGTTGGAATGATTATCAGGTATCCAGGAGCTTAGAAGAATCAAAAAGAGAGTATGAGAAGCAAAATGGAAAGCTCATACAATCTACAGAATTGTTGGGGAAGCATAAACAGCTTAATCAGAAGGCAGGCTAAGGCTAAGCAACTAGTGTACTTGTTCATTCTGTCTCCCTATTGTTTTCCTTCTATTATTGTGTTCAGATAAGAAGCGTATGCGAAATACTGACTTCATAAATTCATAATATATCTGCTATGCTAGAGTTTAAAAATCAATTAAAGGCAAATTCAACTACTTTAATAAATAAAACATTCTAAAAATCCCTACAGCCTGTACCACAAATTGTGCAAGGGCTTGGATTGTTTCCATGGCAGCATACAACCTTGCAAATACTTGAATAATTGAAAACTCTCTTAGACACCCGTTGCATGCTCTGGAAGTCTACAAAAAGGCTAGGAAGACTCGTGTTTGGAACAGCAAATTGTTCCACCAATCCACAATTCCTTGCTGTCTTGTCTTCTTTCTGAGTATATCTTTGTTTCAACACCAATGGAATGTGATTAAAGTTTAATTTATGCATACTAAAATTTGCTCATTTGAATCAAATTAATTGAATGAGTCCTTAAATTTCAAAAGAATATGATTATAGTATTAAGACTTTTCCACCATCGAGCAAAATACTTTAGGGACTCGTTCATTCATCTATAGAATAAATTGAAAGCAGCGACCTCATTGTGCAGTGTGCACCTCCTCTTGAACTTGCTCTATAACTTCAAATGTTAACACATCTTGAGTCCATTATTTATAGCAACATCCTTTGTGACTGTCGGTAGAAGTTAAATTCATCTTTTTAAGAGGCACATAGAAACAGTCAAGCTGAAGTGTACGCAATTAAAAAATTATAGTATATTGATTTTATCATGGTGTCATTGCATAATTTTTGAAGCGAAGAAATAACACAGATTTATTTCAAAACTAAAATGATCAATGTCATGAATTGAAGGTAGTAAAACAATTAATTAAACTAGAGTTGATCTGAATTTTGGAATCGCAGTAGGTTGTTGATCAACGAGTAAGTCTTCCTCATACTCACAATTATATTGTGAGGTACTAACTTTGAAAGCTTAAAATTTGTGGGTAAATTTTTTTCCTCATTTTCTTTCTTTTTCACTTTACATTTGTTAATGACTAAATAGGTAGGAATTGTTCAAGCGATTCTGATGATCACTTGGGTCCAATTTTAAATATAAAATAGCATTTCTTTTAATGCGTCTATTTAAATACGAAATTCCCAATTATGTTCTAATTAATTGAAACCATTCGTATTAAGCCATGATACGTTTGGTTATGCATTCATCATATTTCATACCATTTTCAGCATGAATCGGTTAATTTCATTGCCAATCCTTTCTAGGCCGAATGCTTCATGCCTTAGCACCAAGATCATACATCATGTATGTCACACCCATACAACGCTAACTTTATCATTTACACCTCTAAGCCGAACGTATACATCACAAACCTCAATCAAATATACACCTTAGATCATAACTACACCAAGATTGTCGATCCATAGGCATCTAGCAAGTAGTATCACATTCACATATTCATACACCAGGGCCTTAACATTTCATCTGTCATACTTAAGTTATCATCATCAAATCACATCAAATTCAGTTTACAACACTATAGCTAAGTAGTCCACATCAAAACAGTCAAATAATCGTCAACATCAACATGACTATCTAGTAGAGTCTACAAGAAATATATATACATAGGTGCATTGTGCTAACAAGTCCATGTCTCAGATGTAAACATCGAACAGCCATATACCTTACCATTGAGCACAAAATAACCTCAGAGGAGGTGTCTAGTCCGAGGCTAGTGGTAGGTACAATATAGTATCTCAATTTGAGAGGAGAAGAAAGAAATGGGTGAGCCAATACTCAATAAGAACTACATGTGAATCAGTGTATATAATCATGCACCTTTCAAAACTTGGATAATATGGGCATGCATGCCAAATTAGAAAAGTATATCAAGTATGCAAATGTATAAATCATATGTTACATGTCCAAGGTTTTCAAATATAAACAGTGTTTAATAGTATGCAAGGTTCAAATAGCTCAATCAATCAATTTCAAAACAGAAAACTTGAGATGAAGCATTACGTCTAGACTTATCACATAGAGACTTGTATATATATATATAACGGTCCACTATAGCTAACAGTAGCAATCTCTCAAAAAGGAATGCTATCTATGCCTAGACCAATTTACCCTAGTCCATTGATTGGATGAAACTGGGACTTGCCTAAACATAATATACGGGACAAGTCAATTGTTTTCGAGGTTATACTCAAGAAATAATTGCTCTAAAGGATAGTATAGATGCCTACACATCTCAAAGTCTCAATTCCCAATGGTCTCAACTATTAAAGGGCTCAATATCAATCTATCAAATCAGTTCCAAAATAGCTTTCCAAGTAATCATTTTCAAAAGCTAGCCCTTGTAAAAACATAGTTGAAATCAAAACGCTTATTTTGAGAATGTCATTAAAGTTTAGAATTAAAAACAGTTTACTTTCATGTTTAGAAACCATGAGATACATAAACTAGGCATGCTAAAAACTTAGGAGTTTAAATCCTCTTTGAAAACTACATTTATAAACTATAGCTCATTTCAAAGGACAAGCATAGGGCTTGGAAAACCCTTTAGGCTAAAAGCTTTTTAAAACAATTTAGCCATTGGAAAGCTTAAGAAATGCAATTCCCAAATCACATATGCTTTAACATCAATAGCATTTGCAATTCAAAATCAAATAGTTCATGTTTACATATTTTGGATGCATAAAGAAACACTTGTAGGTTACTTACAGTACTTTCCCTAGCCAGCAAGTTCAAAGCCCCCTTTCTTGCTTAGCTCCTAATTCCACAATTGTCTTAGCTCTTGATTTGGCTCACTACCTTGCACATGGCAATCAAGTTACTTCTATTACATTTAACCTTTATCAACAACATTCAAAAATTTACATTTCATCCTTACCACTACCTTAGGCCAAAAGTGTAAGATCCGATTTTACACTACTGTAGACTCTAATTTCACGAAATTGATATTGGAAATTAAATAAATAATGAATATTGATTTCACTTAAGTGAAAAGCTCCTTAACTTAGGATGAAAAGGGAGTAATTTCTGTGAAATATTCGACGGGTGAGTACTATGAAGCTCGCCAATAGGCGAGCATGGTAATGGTGTGATCGCCAATGGATTATGGCGAGGGCGAATGGTAAGTTCGCCAAGTTAATTGGCAGGATGATCGTCCAAATGAACTTAGAATTGATTGCCCAATGAGTGAGAGGGCGAGTAGGATTCAATGGCCTCATTGGCGAATAGGTGAGTTCGCCAAGGCTGTGATTAGATGATGGCCCGTGTGTGGTGAGGACTGTGATCGCCCAAAGAATGTATTTGACGAGTAATGTGGTTGCCCATATAAAAGCACAAATGATAGCCTAGCAAAGGAAATCATTTCGTAAATTCCAGATATTGAGTTGGCAAACTGAAATCGAGTTGGTGAGCTGAAGGTCTCCAGAATGAGGAGGCGAACTGAAAGCAGTATGGACAAAATGAAAATAGATTCAAACCATTTTGCAGCCAAAATTGACTTTGTAAGTCATGCGGTTGAAGACAATAAATTGAGAAAGAATAAAGTCAATAAAGGAAGTAACCTCATTGGTTGAGGAATAAGACAAAAGGTATAATAAGTTAAGAAAAGAGGTTGTGGACTTCACGCCATTGGCTTCTCGGTTTAGATAATAAATGGCAAGTGAAGTAAGTCAAAATGTGCAGAGAATAGCTTCTCATAGCCGTTCCTTTTGCTGCAGTTTTTCTTCTGTTTTAAATGAATGAAAGACGTGAAATAAACGAAGGAAGGTGGGAAAAGGCTAGGTGATGGATTCTGATTGGATAAGCATGGTTATATAAGAAGAAACAATCGAGGAAAACCAATTTAGCAAACTTCATTCTCTTCACGAAAACCATCCTCCTGCGAATTTATGTTCTGACTTCATCCATTTCTACTATGCTTGATTTACTAAGCTTCATCCTTATGTTAGCTAAATAAGAAAATCTGTTTGCAAAACCTTTCCTCCATCGTTGATGAGCTAAAAGAATAAGCAAAGTAAGGCTAATATGAGACAGAAAGAGTTCTGTTCTGAAAGTGCAGTTGATTGAGGTGAGATTTAATGGTTTCTTGAGATTGAATGATATATTTCTATGATTTCAAGTATGAGAAGTATGATTTTAGTGTTGCTTTTGATTAATTCTTGTTAGATCATAATAAATTCATATCTTGAAGTAGATGAAGAATAAAATGAAACTGGGTTGAAATTGTAGTAGAATGATGGGAAAATACTGGAAAAGTGATGAAAATGGCAACTATTGAGATCGCCCATGTTGAAATTTAGTGATCGCCAAAGGGCGAGTGGGCAATATGAACTCGCCAAGTCCAAGAGGGCGAGGTCGCCCAGCTTAGTTTAATTCATGTGCGAACTGATAAATGGGCGAGCTCAGCCATCATTGGTGAACTAAATAATATGAACTGTGTTTGTGGGCGAGGTTGCCACATGTTAAGTCTTTGGCGAGCCCACCTTAGACTAAAAAGCCATGTCCAGCGAACTAACTTGAGTATGTATGGTGAACTCAAAAAGGGCGAGTAGAAATGTGGGCGAACTCCCACATTTAATCTAATAAAGGCCTGGCGAAGTGAATGTTGGGCGAACTCCCAAATATATTAGTGTCGAGTAATGGCAGGCGATCTCCCACATGTAAGCCATTTATTGAATGGCGAGCTCGGTTGGGCGAGCTAGTTAGAGCTCTATTGGGCGAGTAGTCATTTGATTTATCTCAATCTCGCCAAGTGATATGAAATGAAAATATTAATAGAATTTATAAATTATTTGCAGCCGGGAATTATGAACTCGGTGAATGCGATTTGGAAGGCAAGAAGGAAGCAAGGCTTCGTTGAACCAGGTAAGGGAGTTGTATGTGAAGTAAAATGCATGTACTGTGGAGTTAAATTTTATGAAATTATTGAGAAATTGGTTGTTTTATGACATGCATTATTATGAAAAATCGTGTGCTTGGGCGAACTGATAAAATGACAAGCGAGCCAAGTGGGCGAGCTCTCTTTTATGATGTTTGATATCTTGGGCGAGTAGCCCTGTTTTAAGAAGTTGTTTTGGGGCGGGCGGCCCCTGTTTTTATGGGTGGGCGAGTTGACCATGGCAATGCCATGAAGGGCGAGCCTTTGGGCGAGCTAGGAGTTTTAATCGCCAAGGGTAGGCGGGAGAACACAGGTTCACCGCACTGGGCGAGTTGGCCATGGGCGAGCCGTACTTGGCGAACTGATCATGGTCGAATTGATTTATGAGTAATTTCCCAACGAAAAATGAATTATTTTAATATTTTGAAAATAGAAATATGAAACCTTTTCTTGGGCGAGTTGAACATTGGGCGAGTTGACCAATGGGCATGTTGTCTATAGGCGAGCTGACTATGGGCGAACTAGCCATGGGCGAGCCAGCGTAACCCGTGCCTTTCTCACACGGAAAATGTTGAGATTGCGGGCTGTTTTACTATTTTATAAATCCTTTTGGAAATCAAATTATTTTGTGGAAATGATAACATGAGTGGAATAATCCCATAAAGGTTTTCATGAGTTATAAAGGTGATTTTTGAGACTTTAGGCCCTGAGTTCATGCTTTATTATTCGTGTAATTGCGTAACCCACCTGGGGTGGTGGCTCGGGTCGATGGACTTACGAGTGCACCTCAGGGCGTCACAAGGCTGATAGACCCGCCAAGTCATTAGCAGTCTCGAGGTCACTTGGCAAAGTGGACTCCAGGACCATCTATAGATTATGGCCATAGATCTAGCTGAGATAGCCGTGAGGGGCGGTGGCCTACGGGTGCACCCCAAAAACAGACGAATTATGTTCCTGGGGGGAACCGAGCATGATTTAGTTATTGCCTAGTCTCAACTTGTTGATTTCTGTTTACTGTTAGGATTTATTGAATCCTGTTTACTGTTTACTACATTTTAAAGTAAACTGTTTAGCCAGTGATTTGACTGGTGTATCGAAAGTGTTGGTAACTATATCCACTGTTTTCCTATTTGATGTGATTTTTGGAAAACAAATAAATTGTGGAATATGGTTTTGATTTTATAAAATAGCATATGTCTCCTTTACTGAGCGTACGAATCGCTCACCTCTTTGTTTTGACTCCACAGATAAAAGACACGAAGTTGAGAAAATTAGCTCCCATATGGATAGCTACATATCAAGCACGGGGGGCAACTTATGTCAAATATGACAGGTATAGTCACTTCTTTTTTACATTTCAGACATAAGTATACAGTACTACTTTATTGAGACAAAGATAATAAGGGATGTCAGATGTAAGTAATAATGAAAAGAAATTTCATATTCCATATTTGATAAATAAATATTATTATTGTAGAATGTTATTGACATCGCAGACAGCCCAATCGGTAAAGTTGTATGGAAATACGTGAAAAATGTGGTAACGGGCTGTTACAAAAAGTATCACCTATTCCATCTTCACCATTCAGCACCTACAACAAGACATGTACACTTTCATCACACAATTGAGTTATTTACAACTCATTTCTTAGGTTGTTTTCACAAACTTTCCTTACCACAAGTGATAAGGCCGAGACTCCTCTTTACTTCCAAACTTCCCTTGACAGCACTACTCAACCAGACCTTGGTCACAATTCTATTTTGGTGACATTAACATAGTCAATTTAGAATGTTATGGAGTTCTCTTACCACACACTTGGACTGTGAACTCTCAAGAGGATTTCTTTCAATCTCCACTAAAACATCACAATATAAGTCATATACTTTAGTAATTTCAACTTTTAGAATTACTAACTACAGTTGCCACTTTGGTGCGGTTTTTTACTAATTGATTCAAACCAAGGGCTTTAGTTTCAACACAAGCACATTTTTTTGGCACCTAAGGCACATGTACACCATTACACATCTAGTCATTTCACCAACATTCTTCCAAAGCAAAAGATTTAGGATTTTTCTTACCCAAAAGGCAAAATACCCGAGGGCTCCAATTGCCTTTTTTTTTCATGTATTCCTTCAAGTCTCTCACCTACACTTCCACTACAAGAATTTAGATAAAGAAAGTCTAAGTTTTAACCACCTACAACCAAGGAGAATGATTTTCTTCCTACCTCAAGCCATGGAGGCCGAATGCCCAACTTCACTTAGCTCTCGGCTTCCAAGCTTCCTTGGCACTTCACCTTACTCCTTAAACCAGAGAGCTCCAAGAATTTCCTTATATCTTCTTCAAATTTTCTCCTCACTACAAACAAGCCATAAAGTATTTAACAGCAACCTTACGAAATTTCTAAACTTAAACCACCGGTAGGACACTTCTCTTTACCTCAACAGTGGTGGTCAAACCTTCAATACTTCCTCCCTTTCGATCTTCAAGTTTTCCTTCAATTAATACACATGCAATATCATTAGACTATCATCTAAGGAGATTTAAGCCTCAAGAAATCAAAATGAGTACTTCTTCTTACCTAGAATCGTGGGACTGAAAGCTCTTCTTCCTTCTCCCTTTCGGTTTCCCTCTTCCATTTAGTATTTCATACATGCAAAGCCTATTCAAGCTTCCTCTATGTTTCTCCAACAAGGTTCCTTCATGAATTTTCAAGAACTTGATGAATGATGAATTCTTCTTCAATTCTCAAGAAGGTGGCTGTTAGTTTTCTTCCTCTTCAATGCAGAGAGTGAGAGAGATGAATTTGTGAATTTTCACTTCAAGCACTACGAGAAATTTGCCTCGCCAATTTTCGGTTTAATGAAGGGATATAGGAGAATTTTCGTAGTTCTTTAAGGCTATATTAGGCCTAGTTGATTAAGGAAAGATAATTAATGCTAAGTTACTGTAGACACCTAATTTTGTCCGAACAATTTTTAAATAAAAAAAATCAAAAAAAAATCAAAAAATGATAAAAAGAAACAAGTCAATTTTGGTCAAATCTCATGTGGAGCACATGCAAAATTCACACCTTCAAGAGTTGACTAAAGTTGATATTGTTGCCAAAAATAAAAAGAAAAAATAATCAGCCATTAAATCAATGAATAAATTAAGGAAGAAATAAATTGGGTGAAATAAAATCTGAAAATTGATTACCAAAAATAAAAAAAATGAAATGGAAATAAATTTAAAAAAAAGAGGGAAAGTTAAACAAAATAAATGAAAAATCCCATGATCATGGGATCAAATATAAATTTTTGATTGCTTTCCATGAAATTTTGATGCTATAAAAGCCAATGAAACGGGGCTAAAAAAAAAAAACCTTGAGGAGAAAACCCTAGAAAACCTTGGAGAGGACATACAGCCACCATCCATCATCCTCTTCAACTCAGCCTCGCCAACCACCATCGTTGGACAGGCACACAAAAAAAACCTAGCTGGTCGTACCATTATCATCTCCCTCCCCTACTATCCTTGTTTTTTGGGCCATCTTGAATTCATCCTTGCTGCCACTCTCCCCTTTTGCGTTGCTACTTTGCTCTACATCTCTTCACTGTTAATTATCTTCATCACCCCGCCAAAGAAAGAGAGAAGAATCCGCGAGTTTGCTCGCTCGTCCACGAGCTCGCCCGCCCAAAGAGAAAGAACATCCAAGAGCTCGCCAATTCAAGGAGTTCGCCCGCCCAAGGAGGCTATCTTCGTTCGCCTGCCCCGCCAAAGAAAGAAGCTGTGTGCTCGCCCGACCGAAGAAGAGGGAAGACTTGTGAGCTCGCCCGCCCTCCAATAGAGGTATATTCCCCTTTTTTGCCATTCATTTACTTAGGTATTTTTAATGTATGGGTAGAAAATAATAAGTAAAATAAATAAAGGAAAATAAAAATAGAATTTTTCCGATGATAAGATTTTGAAGAAATCACAAGTAGTGATTCTTCGACAATCTTTAGGGTCGAGAAAAAATCTTTGGACGTTACCAGCGTATTGGAACATCTAATTGATTTTATCTTGATACAAAAATCATTTTGATATAAAAATAATAATAAATTTTAAATTTTAAAATAGTTAGACAAATAAGAATGTAACTATCAAAATAAATAAATAAATAAATGCAAGTATAAGTGTTAAAATAAAATATATATATATATATATATACATTTTTAAATAAATGAACAAAAAAGGAATTTCCGATGATAGGATTTCTTAGAAATCACAAGTAGTGATTCTTTGATAATCCTTAGGGTTGAAATGAAATATTTGAATATTACCAGCGTGTTGGGGTATTCAAATAATTTTAGTTCGATATTGATATTTCTAATAAAATTAATATTTAAAAATAAATAATAAATAAATAAAATCTTTTTAAACAAATAAGTAAACAAGAATGTAAAATTGTTACAATTAATCTTTTGGAATAAATAATAACAACAACAATGACGAAGAAAAAAAGAATAATTAAAGAAAAATAAACAAGATATACATTTTAAGGAATTTTCGATGATGAGATGTTACGGAATTCACAAGTAGTGATTCCTAACTGATCTCTAGGTGAGAGAAATATGCTAAATGTTACCAGCGTATTGGAATATTTAGTATAATTTTTCAATAAAAATAAAATTTTATAAATATAAATAAATTACAAAAGCAATAATATAAATATAAAAGATAATAAAATAATATATTTCTCATGTACATCATATCTATTTTGATTTTATCATTTGCATCAATGAAATTTTAAAATAAGTGTGAATCTCTCGAGGATGGGATTCTATAGAAATCGCAAGTAGCGATTCTTAAGAAATCCCTAGGTGATGAAATTATCCGAAATGCTACCAAAAGTATTGGGGTACTTCGGAATAATTTTCAATATAAGGGATTTTCATTTATTTTAAATAAAAAAAAATAAAACTTAAATATTTCAAAATAAAACAAATAATAAAAATGGTTTCAAATAAATGGAGTTCTTTTTAAATGTTTAATTAAGATCATTTTTAAGATCAGAAGATAAGACATGATTAAGTGGTACCGTTTTCTAACGGGCGTTGTGGGGGTGCTAATCCTTCCCCACGCGTAACCGAACTCCCGAACCCAAACTTTGTTTTCGTAGACCAAAAATTTTTTTTTTGATAAAACTTAATTAATCTTAAGATTTTATTAAAAAGATAAATGATTTTAGGTGGCCAATCACACCTAGTCAAAAAAGATTGGTGGCGACTCCATTTTGTGTTTTTTTCGAAATCGTCTAGCGATCGAGTCCCCGGACGAAAATCGTTACGACAGCCTTGGCGACTCCACTGGGGACGTTAGAGAGTCGAACCATAATTAATCATGTCTTATCGAAAATCTTTATTAATGGTCTTAATAAATATTTAATAAAACCCTTCATAAAAAAATAAAAATAAAAAAAAGCAAAAAATAATACAAAAAAAAAATGTGTGTGAATCATTTTCATCATTTGTGTTTTGTTGGGATGCATCTTAAATTTTATTCTTTTGCATACATGACATATTCATTGCATACATCAACCCTACACCCGGGTTTGTCCCTTTTAGGAGAGAGTATAGTACCTTTGCTCTCGTGAGGTAATAACCTCCGCAATGGCAAGTGAAATACTCTCACTCAAGTTGAACCCTTTCCGTTTGTAGCCTGTCATGGGTGAGGATTGGGGTGCCTTACTAGTCTAGTGTGGACGTCAGTAAGGAACAATTTGAGAACCTCTTGTCCTCTAGAACTCCAAACCAAACATATAGTAAACTTAAGAGGACCAACTTGGGATAGAGTCATGTTAACCCTATTACTTAGGACATATCTTTGATCATGTATGTTTGCTTTTGTTTGACATGTGAGACACTAATAGGGAATCATAGGTTCTTTAGCAAAACATTTCCATGCTTGATTTTTTCCAAACACATGTAGCATTTTGTTCATCCATTCATCTTCATTCATTTTTTTTCAAGCATCACCACATGTGAAATGATAAATTCTTAATTGTGGTAATAAAAGATTCGAAGATAGCTCGACCAAAGGTTCATTCACACAACACTCGCCATCAAGCTAAGATCATGGAAGAAGAGCAAAGCATTTGCATGGAGAAGATGAAAAAGCTCAAGATGATATAAAGGGGCAATTGGCCCAAATTACTGAGTTGTTGAGAAACTTGGGTAAAGGAAAGGGGATAATATAATAAGTTGTAGTTCAAAAAGAGATTTGTCTTACGGGGGCATGAAGGGTTCTAGCCATGCGATATTGAAGATTTATAAATTCTAGTTTTTTTTGCTTTCTTTTATTTCTTTAAGTAATGCAAGAGAGTTTTTGAAAGTGCTTAAGCCCATAAGTACAAGATAAAGTTTTATATGAGCTAACTCTTATTTATTTCCCTTTCAATAAAGCGACTAGTGTGATGCACTGTCAATTTCTCATTCATTCTATTCATTTGCCATTTCTCACATACTCACCATATCTTTCATTCACAAGTATCAAAATAATGAACATGATGATAATGATGTCAATAAATCTGGGATTCAAATTTGAAAGAACCACTTTTATTAATGGATTATCAATCTGCCAAGGTGTCCAAGTAAGAAAGAAGAAAATTTGTTCACAATTTTGATGGAATAAGAAAAGGTGAATCTCTTATAGAAGTTCCTAACAAGTTTGTATTTGTTCAGTAAATGATCTTCAAGGAGAAGATTTGCATTTGAAATGATAAATGGCCTTCTTTCACTATCCTTCAAGCGGGAGTAAAATTATCCTTTGATTACCCCTTTGAGCCTATTATGTTTTTTTGTAATATAACCCACCAAGGATCACCCTCCACACTGGGGGCAAGGAAGATGAAATAAAGAAATTTTGGGGGCAACAAAAAGAAATAGCCCATTTTTATGAAAAAAAAAAAAGAAAAAAAAGGGTTTGATTTCAAAAAGAAAACCCAAAAAAAAAGAGAAGCAAGAAAAGAAATGAGTGAATTAGAAAGGGGCAAAATGCCTAAATGTTTTACTTGATAAGAAAAGTGATCCTTTGGTTTATAAACCTTGAAACACATTTTGGGCCTACTATATCCTTTTCTTTCATAAGCCCTCACCCGAGCCTACATTACGTGCCTTTAAAAGCCCATTTTGATCAAATGTAGATGCTTAAATTGAAGAATCATGCATTGAATGAAGACATACTTGTACAATGAGATAGTGATCCTTTGAAGGTTCAATGGAGATAAAAGAAGTAGATCAAGTTGAATGAAGAAACCCATGAGATTTAGAAGATATCTTGGATCGAAATCAAGGATGCCTATTAGGGTCGTGAATTTGGATTGAGCATCGAAGGTTGAAAAGGCCAATGAAGTTGAAAATGAAGAAGAAAAAATATTAAAAAAAAGGAAAAAAAGAAAAAAAAAGAGAAAAAAAGAAAAAAAAGAAAAATGAGGATTCAAACTGAAAACTCGAAAAGGGCAGTTTGAATCAAATGAGGAGGCGCCTAAGTTGAAAACCTGAAAGGGCAGCTTAGGAAGAAGGTCATCACCAACAGTTTTGATACAGAGGGCAAGATTGACAGACACTACATGAAAGAGCATATCGATAAGAGTGGGCTTTTGGGAAAGAATTCTAGATTGACTTGATTGAAATTGTCAGAATGTTTATTAAATGGATACTGAAAATCCTATTCCAAACAAACTGGCCTATTGATTTTTCTTGATTTCATGTTCCTTTTCTAAGAATGAATACCCATATCTCTCATGATTATTTTAAATTCATTCCGTCCCTATAATAAATTGAGAAGATGTATGAGTGCATTACATTGGTGGTCAAATTGGAAAGAAAATAAATAAATGTTGGTAACCTTTTTTTTTGGGTAAATTTTTGAAAAAAAATATTCGTTTGAGAAATCTTGCATTACTAAAAGAGAGAAAGAAACAAAAATAAAAAAATGATGAAAACATAACTTTGCAAGCATGATGGCAAGTCTTCAAGTATAATCGGACCAAGACTCATTAGAAGGTGGGAAGTGGAGATAGAAGATTTGAATAAGAAGAAGAATCCAGCAAATATGTGGAACTTGAGGAAAACGAGATGAGCTTGAGAATCTTGTTACCACAATTGAGATTGCATTTACATACATTCATGAAATAATTCAGGGGGCATGACATTGACATGTGCATAACATTCATAGCATCCATGGTATTCATGACATTCATTACATTCATGGTGTGCATGACATTTCATTAGTGCATTTTGACATTGAACTATTTGTTAAGACATTAGGATAAGAAGATCTGAATGATTAAAATTTTGAGGAAAAGAGAAAATATAAGAGATGGTAATTTGAAAAAATGATGAGGTATGAGAAGATGATGAGAAAAATACCTTTTTGAAAAAAACCTTAGATAAGAGCGAAGTCCAGTTTAGCTGGCACCTTAAAGGAGGATAAAGCCCAATATTGTTGGCATCAAAATGAAAGTTAAGCCCAGTCAAGCCCATGCTAACTGGCATTCTGAATGAAATCTTTATTTTTCAAAAGTCTCATTGCCTCTGTTGAGAGGAGCTTTATTTATTTTTTCAAAGTCTCATTGCCTTTGTTGAGAGGAGCTCTATTTTTCAAAGTCTCATTGCCTCTGTTGAGAGGAGCTTTATTTTTCAAAGTCTCATTGCCTCTGTTGAGAGGAGCTTTATTTTTCAAAGTCTCATTGCCTCTGTTGAGAGGAGTTTTTGTTTCAAAAGTCTCAATGCCTCTGTTGAGAGGAGCTTTTATTTCATGATTATTTTGTATTCCTTAGTCTTATGATAGGAAAGACTAGGAAATTTCATTTCACAGTCCTTAGTCTCATGATAGGAGAGTCTAGGAAATTTCATTTTTGCATTCCTTGGTCTTATGATAGGAGAGACTAGGAAAACTTCATCCTGCATTCCGTAGTCTTATGATAGGAAAGACTAGGAAATTTCATTTCACAGTCCTTAATCTTGTGATAGGAAAGATTAGGAAAATTCATGTTTGCATTCCTTAGTCTTATGATAGGAGAGACTAAAAAAAAATAATCTCACTTTGCATTCCTTAATCTTGTGATAGGAAAGATTAGGAAAATTCATGTTTGCATTCCTTAGTCTTATGGTAAGAGAGACTAGGAATTTCACTTCACAGTCCTTAATCTTGTGATAGGAAAGATTAGGAAAATTCATGTTTGCATTCCTTAGTCTTATGATAGGAGAGACTAGGAAAATTTCATCTTGCATTCCTTAGTCTTATGATAGGAAAGACTAGGAATTTCATTTCACAATCCTTAGTCTTATGATAGAAAGGATTAGGAAAACTCATGTTTGCATTCCTTAGTCTTATGATAGGAGAGACTAGGAATTTCACTTTGCATTTCTTAATCTTATGATAGAAAAGATTTGGAAAATTCATGTTTGCATTCCTTAGTCTTATGATAGGAGAGACTAAAAAAGGAATTTCACTTTGCATTCCTTAGTCTTATGATAGGAAAGACCAGGAAATTTCATCTCACAGTCTTATGATAGGAGAGACTAGGAAATTTCACTTCCCATTCCTTAATCTTGTGATAGAAAGGATTAGGAAATCTCATTCGATAGTCTTATGATAGGAAAGACTAGGAGAATTCATGTTGTTGCATTCCTTAATCTTAAGATTAGGAAATTTCATTCTTTAGTCTTATGATAGAAAAGACTAGAAAATCCCATTCTGCATTCATTTCCTTAGTTTCATGATAGAAGAGGCTAGGAAACTTCATTTTGCATTCATTCCTCAATCTTTATAGGAGAAGAAGATTAGGAAACTTCATTTGGCATTTATTCCTTAGTCTTATGAGAGAGAAGACTAGGAAATATCATATTTTACAAAGAATTCATTGATAGGTAGTGCATTCGGACAAAATGGTTGTCTATGTCTTTGCACAATTACTGTTTCACAGCAAAGCGCAAAGAGGGGCAGCTGTAGACACCTAATTTTGTCCGAACAATTTTTAAATAAAAAAAATCAAAAAAAAATCAAAAAATGATAAAAAGAAACAAGTCAATTTTGGTCAAATCTCATGTGGAGCACATGCAAAATTCACACCTTCAAGAGTTGACTAAAGTTGATATTGTTGCCAAAAATAAAAAGAAAAAATAATCAGCCATTAAATCAATGAATAAATTAAGGAAGAAATAAATTGGGTGAAATAAAATCTGAAAATTGATTACCAAAAATAAAAAAAATGAAATGGAAATAAATTTAAAAAAAAGAGGGAAAGTTAAACAAAATAAATGAAAAATCCCATGATCATGGGATCAAATATAAATTTTTGATTGCTTTCCATGAAATTTTGATGCTATAAAAGCCAATGAAACGGGGCTAAAAAAAAAAAACCTTGAGGAGAAAACCCTAGAAAACCTTGGAGAGGACATACAGCCACCATCCATCATCCTCTTCAACTCAGCCTCGCCAACCACCATCGTTGGACAGGCACACAAAAAAAACCTAGCTGGTCGTACCATTATCATCTCCCTCCCCTACTATCCTTGTTTTTTGGGCCATCTTGAATTCATCCTTGCTGCCACTCTCCCCTTTTGCGTTGCTACTTTGCTCTACATCTCTTCACTGTTAATTATCTTCATCACCCCGCCAAAGAAAGAGAGAAGAATCCGCGAGTTTGCTCGCTCGTCCACGAGCTCGCCCGCCCAAAGAGAAAGAACATCCAAGAGCTCGCCAATTCAAGGAGTTCGCCCGCCCAAGGAGGCTATCTTCGTTCGCCTGCCCCGCCAAAGAAAGAAGCTGTGTGCTCGCCCGACCGAAGAAGAGGGAAGACTTGTGAGCTCGCCCGCCCTCCAATAGAGGTATATTCCCCTTTTTTGCCATTCATTTACTTAGGTATTTTTAATGTATGGGTAGAAAATAATAAGTAAAATAAATAAAGGAAAATAAAAATAGAATTTTTCCGATGATAAGATTTTGAAGAAATCACAAGTAGTGATTCTTCGACAATCTTTAGGGTCGAGAAAAAATCTTTGGACGTTACCAGCGTATTGGAACATCTAATTGATTTTATCTTGATACAAAAATCATTTTGATATAAAAATAATAATAATTTTAAATTTTAAATAGTTATATACAAAAATCATTTGAATATAAAAATAAATAAATAAATAAATGCAAGTATAAGTGTTAAAATAAAATATATATATATATATATATATACATTTTTAAATAAATGAACAAAAAAGGAATTTCCGATGATAGGATTTCTTAGAAATCACAAGTAGTGATTCTTTGATAATCCTTAGGGTTGAAATGAAATATTTGAATATTACCAGCGTGTTGGGGTATTCAAATAATTTTAGTTCGATATTGATATTTCTAATAAAATTAATATTTAAAAATAAATAATAAATAAATAAAATCTTTTTAAACAAATAAGTAAACAAGAATGTAAAATTGTTACAATTAATCTTTTGGAATAAATAATAACAACAACAATGACGAAGAAAAAAAGAATAATTAAAGAAAAATAAACAAGATATACATTTTAAGGAATTTTCGATGATGAGATGTTACGGAATTCACAAGTAGTGATTCCTAACTGATCTCTAGGTGAGAGAAATATGCTAAATGTTACCAGCGTATTGGAATATTTAGTATAATTTTTCAATAAAAATAAAATTTTATAAATATAAATAAATTACAAAAGCAATAATATAAATATAAAAGATAATAAAATAATATATTTCTCATGTACATCATATCTATTTTGATTTTATCATTTGCATCAATGAAATTTTAAAATAAGTGTGAATCTCTCGAGGATGGGATTCTATAGAAATCGCAAGTAGCGATTCTTAAGAAATCCCTAGGTGATGAAATTATCCGAAATGCTACCAAAAGTATTGGGGTACTTCGGAATAATTTTCAATATAAGGGATTTTCATTTATTTTAAATAAAAAAAATAAAACTTAAATATTTCAAAATAAAACAAATAATAAAAATGGTTTCAAATAAATGGAGTTCTTTTTAAATGTTTAATTAAGATCATTTTTAAGATCAGAAGATAAGACATGATTAAGTGGTACCGTTTTCTAACGGGCGTTGTGGGGGTGCTAATCCTTCCCCACGCGTAACCGAACTCCCGAACCCAAACTTTGTTTTCGTAGACCAAAAATTATTTTTTTTGATAAAACTTAATTAATCTTAAGATTTTATTAAAAAGATAAATGATTTTAGGTGGCCAATCACACCTAGTCAAAAAAGATTGGTGGCGACTCCATTTTGTGTTTTTTTCGAAATCGTCTAGCGATCGAGTCCCCGGACGAAAATCGTTACGACAGTTACTATTACATGTACATTATGATATAATATTTGAAACATAATCCTTGTATGTTACTTTATGGTCTCGCATTAACTTAAGCTTAATTAATTTCCGATATTATATTATATTATATTATATTATATTATAACCTTAACTTATTAATTTAATATTTCTCAGTGTAACTTGCTAATCACTTTTCATGATTTTCCATTAACTCTAATGGTCATATTTAGACTCAATTTAAGTTTCGGCTGGAAAAATTATCTTTTTGTCGTTGGTTTTGGAATTCCACCAAATTTCACCAAGATAATCTCGATGTTCCTTTTATCCTTAATCGTCCAAAATTTTCAGAAATAAACTCAAATCAGTCAATAATTCAATTGCTTAGTAACGTATTTAGCAATTATTACATTATTCTTCTAATGGACATCAAAAGTTACATTTATAGTTTACTGTTTACTTTTCTCTATAATTAGAGACAATCAAGAGACATGCTCTGTTATTTATTTATTTATTTATTATCTATCATTTACTTTCATATATATGATTGCTCAAACATTTATCAACAAAAAGATGAAGACCTAACCCAAGGGTTGTGGCTCAGTTGGTAACGCACGCTAAGTTTGTGGGAAGAGCTTTCGGGTTCAACTCTCACTAAACACATCATTGGGGAGGGGTGAAAAGCCTTAACTGTGACTAAATTCGAATAGGATTAATCTCAGACCGTTAAAACGGATGAGAATACCTGTGATTTACACAAAAAAAAAAAGACAAGACCTAATGGATCTAACCGAGAAATTGTTTCCTGAGAAGACGTTCATAATCTCAATAAATTTGAAACTCAATTAAACTAATGGAATGACAAAACGGAAAAAAAATAAGAAAAATGAGGAAAAGAAAAGTAAGAAAAAACATCACGTTACACATGAACTATCCATCTTACTTTCTGTGTCATCTTTCAATTAAATTGATGATATTTTTATTGAGACACGTCTTCCTGATCAATTTCAAGAGCTACAGACCAAACTCAACACTACCGATTTGAGTTTGAAGTGGATGCTAACGTTATAATTATAATTATAATTTTAGGTTCATTACCATACAATATGATTACCATACGATTGCCTGGTGTCACGACCCAAAAGCCGTGATGTGCACTTAACACTATCACTTATACCATTTCTCAAATTTACGAACTAATTTTTTTTTGTATTCAGTGTCAATGTCACCGCTAAATCATTTCCACATTTCTCAATTAGATTTGACTTATCGTTACTATTTAAATTATTATCTCCTAAAGTAAATAAACTCATGTTCTCGTTATTTTAATTCAAGATCAACCTAGCAAAAGAAAAAGATCGAAAACCTCCCCTTATATAAAATCAATTTTTCCTGTTAATTAACCTACAAAATATGTATATTTTCAATATCATATCTCAACTTCACAATCCACAATTTACATTATAATACACCACACACAATCCCAGAATCATCAATTAAACATTTTAACATTCCACAAAGTCCACATATATAATACCACAATCACATCTCAGATCGCACTCGACAATTATACTAATCTATAACAATCTAGAGCAATCCTAAGTTAAATCCCAAAACAATTTCTAATGACATGTACTATGTATTACATAATGTCTATACATGATGTACAAAATGTCATATACCTCAAAAGTAATAAGAGTAGCACACGGAGGACTTAGCAAGTACCATTTGTAACAGCCCGTTACCACATTTTTCACGTATTTCCATACAACTTTACCGGTTGGGCTGTCTGCGTGCCAATAACATTCTACAATGATAGTGACAAATAATAATATTTATTTATCAAATATGGAATATGAAATTTCTTTTCATTATTCCTTACATCTGACATCCCCTATTATCTTTGTCTCAATAAAGTAGTACTGTATACATATGTCTGAAATGTAAAAGAGAAGTGACTATACCTGTCATATTTGACATAAGTTGCCTCCGTGCTTGATATGTAGCTATCCATATGGGAGCTAATTCTCTCAACTTCGTGTCTTTTATTTGTGGAGTCAAAACAAAGAGGTGAGCGATTCATACGCTCAGTAAAGGAGATATATGTTGTTTTATAAAACCAAAACCATATTCCACAATTTATTTGTTTTCCAAAAATCACATCAAATAAGAAAACAGTGGATATAGTTACCAACACTTTCGATACACCAATCAAATCACTGGCTAAACAGTTTACCTTAAAATGTAGTAAACAGTAAACAGGATTCAATAAATCCTTTCAATAAACAGAAATCAATAAGTTGAGACTAGGCAATAACCAAATCATGCTCGGTTCCCCCAAGAACATAATTTGTCCGCCTTTAGGGTGCACCCGTAGGCCACCGCCCCTCACGGCTATCTCAGCTAGATCTATGGCCATAATCTATAGATGGTCCTCGGGTCCACTTGCCAAGTGACCTCGAGACCGCTGATGACTTGGCGGGTCCATCAGCCCTGTGACGCCCTGAGGTGCACCCGTTGGTCCATCGACCCGAGCCACCGCCCCAGGTGGGTCACGTAACTACATGAATAATACTGCATGAACTCAGGGCCTAAAGTCTCAAAATCACTTTTATATCTCATGAAAACCCTTTATGGAAATTATCTCACCCACATTATCATTTACTCAAATGATTTAATTCCCAAAAAGGTTTAGGCTTTCTGTTTACAAAACAACTTGAAAACATTCCAAAAATCTCAACGTTTAAAACCTGCTCGCCCATGGTCAACTAGCCAGTACGGCTCGCCCATGGCAACTCGCCCAATGCGGTGAACTTGTGTTCGCCCGCAAATCTTTGCTTTTAAAACAACAAGCAAAACTGGCTCGCCTTTAGTGGCTCGCCCATTAGTCAATTCGCCCAAAAGGGTTTATATTTTCTATTTTCAAAGATATTAAAATGGCTCATTTTCCTTAGGAAAATACCATCGAAATCGGTTCGCCATGGTCAGCTTGGCAGTACGGCTCGCCCATGGTCAACTTATCAGTGCGGTGAACTTGTATTCGCCCGCCAACCATTGAATTCAAAAACGATAAGTAAATCTAGCTCGCCCTCAATGGCTCGCCCATAATTTCATTAACAAAGGGGTCGCCCGCCCCAAAATATTATAAAAGATTTTATTCGCCCAAAATATTATGAACGTTTGGCTCGCCCACCAATACCAGTTCGCCTAACATCAAAATAGGAGGGCCAGTTCGCCCAACCATATATATGCGTTGGCTTTTAGCTCGCCCAAATCAGCATATAATTTATCAAACCAATGCATGTCATAAAACAAAACAATTTCTCATTATTTTCATAACATTTTTACTCCACAGGACATGCATTGACTTCACATACAACTCCCTTACCTGGTTCAACGAAGCCTTGCTTCCCGATCGCCTTTTCGATCGCTTTTACCGAGTCTATAATTCCCGGCTGCAAAATAGTTTATTAAAACTATTAATATTTTCATTTTATATCACTTGGCGGGATTGATGAACAAAAAGTTATATTCTCGCAAGTGCACGAATCAAGGTAGTATAGCGTGCAAATACAAGAGTCGATCCCACAGAGATTTGTTAAATTTATTCAATTAAAATCTAACTACTTATGCCCAAAAAAAATTATGAAAGCCAATAAAAATAATTATCTAAGTATCTAATTAACTAATGAAATTAATTAACCTAAAATAATCAAGAAATTAACCAATAGAGAAAAGCCTAGGAATTTGATTTCACCAATATATTGCAATTTTATGTCTTCAATCCTAAAAATCTCAATTCAATTCTAGGGTTCATTCTTCCTAATATATGATTACTTTGTTTGATGGCAGCTATAATCAAGTATTTTTAATCATTAAATTATCTATGATGTGTAGCATAATCAATGACTAAAAACCCATTAAGAATAGAAGAATATATAACAAGAACCAAATAAATATTCTAGCTTGATGTATGCATCAAATATTTATTCAATCATTCAAGAGAGCTATACATGGCTTAGCATATGATGTGTACCTTTACCATGTCTCAAACAATCAATTAATTTATATTAAAGGTGGCCAATCAATAACACAAATTAAAAGATTGAATAAATCACAATGAATGATACTAGAATTTAAAGAATTGATCAATTAATCATAAGACATAAAATATGCAAGTAGGCTTAATCAAATTCCTAGTAAAAAAAATTAGTTCATGTTTAATTTAGCAAAACAAAATATTAAATTAATAAATGTCATGCTTTTAAATTAAACAATAACTAATAAAATATTGTATGAATCTAATAATGCAAATTAATTAAAACTAAAAGTACTGTAGCATCCCCTTTTTTATGCTTGATTCTCCATGGAATTTTTGACAGCAAATTACTCTTGCTAGTGGCACACGCAGGAGGTGACATAACCATCAAAACAACTCATCACTTGAACTTTGAGCGGCAGCAATATTTTAATTTTTGCTTCGTTCTTAAACAAACTTTCAAGCCCACGTGCCATTTCACGTAGCAGATCACGCCTCAAGTTAATTAGTTTCTTCAATCGGAATGTTGCTCAGCCTTTGTTCCAAGCGCAACGAAAACTCACGTCTTCTGTTGCAACCGACAGAGCCAGCAACTCGAGCTGCAGTTTACTCCTCAACTAACGGTCTTCTCTATCGATTCAGACTGCTACAACCACGATTTCCTTATCTGTTAAACAAACAAAGCTTTCGGTTCTACACAAAGACAACTCTCTTCCTACATATCTTTTCTTCACTTGTTGAGTTGCAAGGAAATTTTATGCAATTTAAAAGAAAACAACCCAACAAAGGAGACGACAACAGCTAGGCAAAACCAATCCTCTCAACTCTTTTTACTACACTCTCTGTTTCTTCAATCTTTGTTTTTCTGTCCTAGCTATTGCCGCCCCTTCTCCTCTCTCTCCTCCTCCTCGGCTCTTCAACCTATTTGTACTTATATAGAAACACAAAACTTGCAAATCAAGTAAAAGCCCTAATAAAATTTTCCTTTTTATTTTGAAAACAATATATCCTTTAAATTCTAATAAATTCAAATCATATCTTCTAAAATTAATTCCAAAGTCACTTTCTCTAAATTAATTTAAAAGATACATTTAACAATTAATTTTACATAAGAATATAGCACTAAATGTGGTAATAAATAATAAAATAATATAACAAATATATTATTATCAAATACCCCCAAACCTACATTTTTGCTAGTCCTCGAGCAAAATTAAAAGAAAATGCACTTATTTGTGACCTTTAAGAACAAAAGTGACAACTCAAGAATGCACTTATTTGTGACCTTTAAGAACAAAAGTGACAACTCAAGGACACCCAAAATGTTTCACTCAAATTCATGTAAATTCAATTTCACTTGATTTTCACATATTGCCTCAAGTATATCTCACATCTATAATTCAAGTAATTGTTCAAAACACAACTCAATAATCTCATAATTCAAATGTTAATTAATCAAATCATGATATCAGATGTGTGTGTGTGATTAGCCAAACTCAAATTCTTTGTCAGTACTCAATTAAAATTATGCAACTCATGAATAAATGATGTGATCTCAAATTTTTTTTTTATTTTAATGACATTCCATAGGCTTGCTCTTCTTACATCTCTCCACTAATGTAGACAATAAAATTAACTTAGATCAATAGGTCTTTATTAGCTTATAATGTTTGGCCAAGGTATTGGTTAACAAAGAAAGGGAAGGTAAAAATCAAAACAAGAGGGCTAAAAATGATAAGCACATACTGAATTTTCTCTCTTCCTTTTTTTTTACTTCCTTTTTCTGTTTTTTTTGAACTCCACATATTTATCTCCACAACCCCCAAACCTATCTTTTTCATGCATTTGTTTGTAGATGACAATTTCCGTGCCACATTTTAAACTCCTTCTTTCTTTCTTTTTTTTTTCATCACAATGGAGTCAAGGCATGATCCAAACAACTTTTTTTTTGGAACCTATTCTTTTATTAGCTTGAAAATATTTCTTGAATCACATCCCCTCAATGATAGATGTGTGCATTAAAGCTCTCTTTTAAGGGTACATTCATTGTTTTTCAGGCTAATTTGGGTAAGGTCAATGAGGTTATAAGAAAATTCGAATGGTGGCTATTTATATGCTTTTGCATACACCATTCTTTCAATAAGGCTCAATGGGGTATACTAGTGAATAATTTGTAACATGGTAGGCTTGAAAGGCTCAAACGTTCCAAGGAATGCCTAAATCATCTCTAAGTCAATCAATTGCCTATGATTTCGCCTCAAGTGTAATAAAACAAGTTCTAGAGTGTCATGCATGATCACTAATTTCACAAGTTCACATAATCAGTCACTAAGTATCAACAATTCATAAGAGTATGACTTATGTGCTCAATCGTTCATCAATCATGAAGTGAATAAAATTAACACTAAATTATTTAATTACCTAAGTATGCATTTCTCACAATCACTTAACCATAGTGAAATTCTCTCATATTCATTATAGGCTAGTGAAAAATCATAGTGAAAAAGAAAAAACATAAATCCAAGTAAATTTTTTTTATTTAAAAAAAATTTTTTTTTTTTGTTTTTTTTTTAAATTTTTTCACTTTTTTTATTTTTTTAAAAAATAATAAACTAAATAGACACAACTAAACCACACCCCCAAACCTAAATCAAACTTTGTCCTCAAAGTTGGAAAAACAAAGATTAATAAAAGAGTAGGAATGTGCACACTAAAAAAAAAAATTAAAAATAAAAAGAATGAAAAATCATACCTAGTTGGGTTGCCTCCCAACAAGCGCTTTATTTAACGTCTAGGCAAGACAGAATGCTCGGTCTAAGGCTTCTCCAATTCAATGAAATCCACTATCTGGCCCTTTGGAGTGCCTTCCAAATATGGCTTCAATCTATGCCCATTCACCTTGAAACTAGCTCCTGTTCTCATGTTCTCAATCTCAACTGCACCATAAGGAAACACTTTCCGCACCAAAAATGGTCCACACCACCTTGACTGCAACTTTCCTGGAAAGAGACGCAAACGTGAATCATAAAGTAAAACTTTCATACCTTGTTTGACCTTTTTCCAGAGAATAGATTTGTCGTGGTACAGCTTTGTTCTCTCCTTGTAAATCTTTGCATTCTCATAAGCTTCATTTCGAATCTTATTCAACTCATTCAATTGGAGCTTTCTAGCTCCACCAGCCAATTTGTCATCTGCTTTATCCTGCACAAGATTAGAGTCAACAACTGAGTCCAAAACATCAACTGAGAAGCAATCATTAGAATCTATAGGTAATTTTAAAGAATTAAACACAGAAAATTCCACAGTCTCATCTAAGACTATCATGGTTAGTTTCCCGTTTTGAACATCAATTATTGTGTTTGTTGTAGCCATGAATGGACGTCCAAGCAAAATGGGTAGCTCATGCTCATTCTTTGATTGTCTCTCCAAGTCAAAAACTACAAAATCAACAGGAATGATTACTTTATTAATTTGAGCTAAAATATCCTCCACAATGCCTCTAGGATATCTAATTGAATGATCAGCAAGTTGAAGAGACATTGTGGTAGGTTTTAGCTCTCTTAAACCTAATTGCAAGTAAACAGAATAAGGCATTAAATGGATGCTTGCACCCAAATCCAACATAGCCTTTTCCTTCTTTGAACCTCCTACAGTAATATCGATGTTAAAACTCCCAGGATCTTTTAATTTAGGTGGCAAATTACTTTGAAGCACAGCACTTACCGTTTCTGAAACCATTACCTTTTCATTTGGCTCATACTTACGCTTGTGAGTATTCAATTCCTTTAAGAACTTTGCATAAGATGGTATGTTCCTGATCATATCAAGCAAAGGTAAGTTCACATTAACCTTAGACAAAATATCATATATTTCAGAAAATGACTTATCCAATTTGCTTTTCTTAAGTCTGCTTGGAAACGGAATAGGAGGAACGTAGGGGTGTTGAGCCTTGTGTAACTTAGGAGTTTCACAAGATGGATTGGACTCCTCACTTTGATTTGGTTCTTCAATATCCTTATTTTTGCCACCACTTGAACTTTTATCTTGCTGCTTCTCCTTGGCAAGCTCATCACCTGTAGGTGAGGTTAAACTTTCATCAAAATCATCATTCATTTTATTGTCAAATACCTTACCGTTTCTCAAAATAGTGATAGATTTGGCTTGCTCAGGCTGGCTTGGAAATTTTCCAGGAACATGGCCTTGCAACGCCTCGGCAATTTGTCCAACTTGGACCTCCAATTTCCTCTGAGAAGCCTCTAGTTGTTGGAATCTCTGTTCATTGCTTTGCTGATTACTTTGGCAAACTTCTATAAAGTTTTGCAAAGTATCTTCTAAAGATGGCTTCCGCAGTTGGAAAGAAGAGCTTGCTTGATTCTGGTTTTGGTTGTTACTCCATGAAAAATTGGGGTGACTTCTCCAACCCGGGTTGTAAGTATTTGAAAAAGGATCATTCCTCACCCGTGGGTTATGAGAGTTCATCATATTGGCTTGCTCAACAAAATCTGGGAATTTTTCACTAGAAGGACAAGCATTAGTAACATGACCATGAATCCCACAAATTCCACATACCTCATTAGACACTGGCATTCTTTGACCCATCATCATAGCACACATAGACTTCATTTGCTTGGTTAATTCTGAAACCTGCATTGCCAACTCAGTGTTAGTGTTAATCTCATAAAGACCTCTAGGTTTACCTCTAACACTCTTTTGTTGTGAATTAGCTCCAAGCATCTCGTAGAGCTCATAGGTATCTTGTGCAGTCTTTTCTCCCATAGCACCTCCAGCAGCATTATCAACCATAGCTTGACAACCTTGAGTTAGTCCATCATAAAAAATTTGATTTTGCAATTCTAATGGGTACCGATGATGTGGACATTGTATCAAAAGCAATTTAAAGCGTTCCCAAGCTTCATGGAATGCCTCACCATCTGCTTGTGTGAATGTTGCAATCTTACCCCTCAATTCAGTGGTTTTGGCATGTGAGTAAAACTTACCTATGAACTTATTGTACACTGCATCCCATGTGGTAAGTGAGGCTGGGGTTATAGACATGAACCACGTCTTTGCCGCATCCTTCAAGGTGTAGGGAAAACATCTCATTCGTAATTGGTCCTCAGTTAATCCCTGCAAAGGAAAAGTTTGAACAGTTGCATAAAAATCACGAATGAATGTCAAAGGATCTTCAATAGTAGCACCATGAAAAGAAGGAAGCATATTAAAGTGAATATTTTTAAGCTCATAATTTCTAGCTGCATCATTGAGAACAATGCATGATGGTGATGTTCCCACAGTAGGACGTGCAAACTCCTTCATAGGACAATTTTGAACACGATTTTGAACTTGATTTTCAGCTTGATTCTCCACTTGTAACTCCATGTTCATTTCAACTAGTTCCTCTTCTTGTGCCTTCTCCTTTCTACCGATTCTGTCAATTTGATCGTTGATGGGCACTATCTCTTGACCAAGTGATCGTCGACCTTGCATCTACTATCTAAAGAAAGAAAGGAAAGAAAAGAAAAAAAAATAGTAAGCTAAAAATAAAAAAAAAAAAAAAATAAAAAAAGAAAAACACACGTAGTTAAATAAAATTGAATAAACTTAAGACAAATCCCCGGCAACGGCGCCAAAAACTTGATGAACAAAAAGTTATATTCTCGCAAGTGCACGAATCAAGGTAGTATAGCGTGCAAATACAAGAGTCGATCCCACAGAGATTTGTTAAATTTATTCAATTAAAATCTAACTACTTATGCCCAAAAAAAATTATGAAAGCCAATAAAAATAATTATCTAAGTATCTAATTAACTAATGAAATTAATTAACCTAAAATAATCAAGAAATTAACCAATAGAGAAAAGCCTAGGAATTTGATTTCACCAATATATTGCAATTTTATGTCTTCAATCCTAAAAATCTCAATTCAATTCTAGGGTTCATTCTTCCTAATATATGATTACTTTGTTTGATGGCAACTATAATCAAGTATTTTTAATCATTAAATTATCTATGATGTGTAGCATAATCAATGACTAAAAACCCATTAAAAATAGAAGAATATATAACAAGAACCAAATAAATATTCTAGTTTGATGTATGCATCAAATATTTATTCAATCATTCAAGAGAGCTATACATGGCTTAGCATATGATGTGTACCTTTACCATGTCTCAAACAATCAATTAATTTATATTAAAGGTGGCCAATCAATAACACAAATTAAAAGATTGAATAAATCACAATGAATGATACTAGAATTTAAAGAATTGATCAATTAATCATAAGACATAAAATATGCAAGTAGGCTTAATCAAATTCCTAGTAAAAAAAATTAGTTCATGTTTAATTTAGCAAAACAAAATATTAAATTAATAAATGTCATGCTTTTAAATTAAACAATAACTAATAAAATATTGTATGAATCTAATAATGCAAATTAATTAAAACTAAAAGTACTGTAGCATCCCCTTTTTTATGCTTGATTCTCCATGGAATTTTTGACAGCAAATTACTCTTGCTAGTGGCACACGCAGGAGGTGACATAACCATCAAAACAACTCATCACTTGAACTTTGAGCGGCAGCAATATTTTAATTTTTGCTTCGTTCTTAAACAAACTTTCAAGCCCACGTGCCATTTCACGTAGCAGATCACGCCTCAAGTTAATTAGTTTCTTCAATCGGAATGTTGCTCAGCCTTTGTTCCAAGCGCAACGAAAACTCACGTCTTCTGTTGCAACCGACAGAGCCAGCAACTCGAGCTGCAGTTTACTCCTCAACTAACGGTCTTCTCTATCGATTCAGACTGCTACAACCACGATTTCCTTATCTGTTAAACAAACAAAGCTTTCGGTTCTACACAAAGACAACTCTCTTCCTACATATCTTTTCTTCACTTGTTGAGTTGCAAGGAAATTTTATGCAATTTAAAAGAAAACAACCCAACAAAGGAGACGACAACAGCTAGGCAAAACCAATCCTCTCAACTCTTTTTACTACACTCTCTGTTTCTTCAATCTTTGTTTTTCTGTCCTAGCTATTGCCGCCCCTTCTCCTCTCTCTCCTCCTCCTCGGCTCTTCAACCTATTTGTACTTATATAGAAACACAAAACTTGCAAATCAAGTAAAAGCCCTAATAAAATTTTCCTTTTTATTTTGAAAACAATATATCCTTTAAATTCTAATAAATTCAAATCATATCTTCTAAAATTAATTCCAAAGTCACTTTCTCTAAATTAATTTAAAAGATACATTTAACAATTAATTTTACATAAGAATATAGCACTAAATGTGGTAATAAATAATAAAATAATATAACAAATATATTATTATCAAATACCCCCAAACCTACATTTTTGCTAGTCCTCGAGCAAAATTAAAAGAAAATGCACTTATTTGTGACCTTTAAGAACAAAAGTGACAACTCAAGAATGCACTTATTTGTGACCTTTAAGAACAAAAGTGACAACTCAAGGACACCCAAAATGTTTCACTCAAATTCATGTAAATTCAATTTCACTTGATTTTCACATATTGCCTCAAGTATATCTCACATCTATAATTCAAGTAATTGTTCAAAACACAACTCAATAATCTCATAATTCAAATGTTAATTAATCAAATCATGATATCAGATGTGTGTGTGTGATTAGCCAAACTCAAATTCTTTGTCAGTACTCAATTAAAATTATGCAACTCATGAATAAATGATGTGATCTCAATTTTTTTTTTATTTTAATGACATTCCATAGGCTTGCTCTTCTTACATCTCTCCACTAATGTAGACAATAAAATTAACTTAGATCAATAGGTCTTTATTAGCTTATAATGTTTGGCCAAGGTATTGGTTAACAAAGAAAGGGAAGGTAAAAATCAAAACAAGAGGGCTAAAAATGATAAGCACATACTGAATTTTCTCTCTTCTTCTTTTTTTTACTTCCTTTTTCTGTTTTTTTTTGAACTCCACATATTTATCTCCACAACCCCCAAACCTATCTTTTTCATGCATTTGTTTGTAGATGACAATTTCCGTGCCACATTTTAAACTCCTTCTTTCTTTCTTTTTTTTTTCATCACAATGGAGTCAAGGCATGATCCAAACAACTTTTTTTTTGGAACCTATTCTTTTATTAGCTTGAAAATATTTCTTGAATCACATCCCCTCAATGATAGATGTGTGCATTAAAGCTCTCTTTTAAGGGTACATTCATTGTTTTTCAGGCTAATTTGGGTAAGGTCAATGAGGTTATAAGAAAATTCGAATGGTGGCTATTTATATGCTTTTGCATACACCATTCTTTCAATAAGGCTCAATGGGGTATACTAGTGAATAATTTGTAACATGGTAGGCTTGAAAGGCTCAAACGTTCCAAGGAATGCCTAAATCATCTCTAAGTCAATCAATTGCCTATGATTTCGCCTCAAGTGTAATAAAACAAGTTCTAGAGTGTCATGCATGATCACTAATTTCACAAGTTCACATAATCAGTCACTAAGTATCAACAATTCATAAGAGTATGACTTATGTGCTCAATCGTTCATCAATCATGAAGTGAATAAAATTAACACTAAATTATTTAATTACCTAAGTATGCATTTCTCACAATCACTTAACCATAGTGAAATTCTCTCATATTCATTATAGGCTAGTGAAAAATCATAGTGAAAAAGAAAAAACATAAATCCAAGTAAATTTTTTTTATTTAAAAAAAATTTTTTTTTGTTTGTTTTTTTTTTAAATTTTTTCACTTTTTTTATTTTTTTAAAAAATAATAAACTAAATAGACACAACTAAACCACACCCCCAAACCTAAATCAAACTTTGTCCTCAAAGTTGGAAAAACAAAGATTAATAAAAGAGTAGGAATGTGCACACTAAAAAAAAAAATTAAAAATAAAAAGAATGAAAAATCATACCTAGTTGGGTTGCCTCCCAACAAGCGCTTTATTTAACGTCTAGGCAAGACAGAATGCTCGGTCTAAGGCTTCTCCAATTCAATGAAATCCACTATCTGGCCCTTTGGAGTGCCTTCCAAATATGGCTTCAATCTATGCCCATTCACCTTGAAACTAGCTCCTGTTCTCATGTTCTCAATCTCAACTGCACCATAAGGAAACACTTTCCGCACCAAAAATGGTCCACACCACCTTGACTGCAACTTTCCTGGAAAGAGACGCAAACGTGAATCATAAAGTAAAACTTTCATACCTTGTTTGACCTTTTTCCAGAGAATAGATTTGTCGTGGTACAGCTTTGTTCTCTCCTTGTAAATCTTTGCATTCTCATAAGCTTCATTTCGAATCTTATTCAACTCATTCAATTGGAGCTTTCTAGCTCCACCAGCCAATTTGTCATCTGCTTTATCCTGCACAAGATTAGAGTCAACAACTGAGTCCAAAACATCAACTGAGAAGCAATCATTAGAATCTATAGGTAATTTTAAAGAATTAAACACAGAAAATTCCACAGTCTCATCTAAGACTATCATGGTTAGTTTCCCGTTTTGAACATCAATTATTGTGTTTGTTGTAGCCATGAATGGACGTCCAAGCAAAATGGGTAGCTCATGCTCATTCTTTGATTGTCTCTCCAAGTCAAAAACTACAAAATCAACAGGAATGATTACTTTATTAATTTGAGCTAAAATATCCTCCACAATGCCTCTAGGATATCTAATTGAATGATCAGCAAGTTGAAGAGACATTGTGGTAGGTTTTAGCTCTCTTAAACCTAATTGCAAGTAAACAGAATAAGGCATTAAATGGATGCTTGCACCCAAATCCAACATAGCCTTTTCCTTCTTTGAACCTCCTACAGTAATATCGATGTTAAAACTCCCAGGATCTTTTAATTTAGGTGGCAAATTACTTTGAAGCACAGCACTTACCGTTTCTGAAACCATTACCTTTTCATTTGGCTCATACTTACGCTTGTGAGTATTCAATTCCTTTAAGAACTTTGCATAAGATGGTATGTTCCTGATCATATCAAGCAAAGGTAAGTTCACATTAACCTTAGACAAAATATCATATATTTCAGAAAATGACTTATCCAATTTGCTTTTCTTAAGTCTGCTTGGAAACGGAATAGGAGGAACGTAGGGGTGTTGAGCCTTGTGTAACTTAGGAGTTTCACAAGATGGATTGGACTCCTCACTTTGATTTGGTTCTTCAATATCCTTATTTTTGCCACCACTTGAACTTTTATCTTGCTGCTTCTCCTTGGCAAGCTCATCACCTGTAGGTGAGGTTAAACTTTCATCAAAATCATCATTCATTTTATTGTCAAATACCTTACCGTTTCTCAAAATAGTGATAGATTTGGCTTGCTCAGGCTGGCTTGGAAATTTTCCAGGAACATGGCCTTGCAACGCCTCGGCAATTTGTCCAACTTGGACCTCCAATTTCCTCTGAGAAGCCTCTAGTTGTTGGAATCTCTGTTCATTGCTTTGCTGATTACTTTGGCAAACTTCTATAAAGTTTTGCAAAGTATCTTCTAAAGATGGCTTCCGCAGTTGGAAAGAAGAGCTTGCTTGATTCTGGTTTTGGTTGTTACTCCATGAAAAATTGGGGTGACTTCTCCAACCCGGGTTGTAAGTATTTGAAAAAGGATCATTCCTCACCCGTGGGTTATGAGAGTTCATCATATTGGCTTGCTCAACAAAATCTGGGAATTTTTCACTAGAAGGACAAGCATTAGTAACATGACCATGAATCCCACAAATTCCACATACCTCATTAGACACTGGCATTCTTTGACCCATCATCATAGCACACATAGACTTCATTTGCTTGGTTAATTCTGAAACCTGCATTGCCAACTCAGTGTTAGTGTTAATCTCATAAAGACCTCTAGGTTTACCTCTAACACTTTTGTTGTGAATTAGCTCCAAGCATCTCGTAGAGCTCATAGGTATCTTGTGCAGTCTTTTCTCCCATAGCACCTCCAGCATTATCAACCATAGCTTGACAACCTTGAGTTAGTCCATCATAAAAAATTTGATTTTGCAATTCTAATGGGTACCGATGATGTGGACATTGTATCAAAAGCAATTTAAAGCGTTCCCAAGCTTCATGGAATGCCTCACCATCTGCTTGTGTGAATGTTGCAATCTTACCCCTCAATTCAGTGGTTTTGGCATGTGAGTAAAACTTACCTATGAACTTATTGTACACTGCATCCCATGTGGTAAGTGAGGCTGGGGTTATAGACATGAACCACGTCTTTGCCGCATCCTTCAAGGTGTAGGGAAAACATCTCATTCGTAATTGGTCCTCAGTTAATCCCTGCAAAGGAAAAGTTTGAACAGTTGCATAAAAATCACGAATGAATGTCAAAGGATCTTCAATAGTAGCACCATGAAAAGAAGGAAGCATATTAAAGTGAATATTTTTAAGCTCATAATTTCTAGCTGCATCATTGAGAACAATGCATGATGGTGATGTTCCCACAGTAGGACGTGCAAACTCCTTCATAGGACAATTTTGAACACGATTTTGAACTTGATTTTCAGCTTGATTCTCCACTTGTAACTCCATGTTCATTTCAACTAGTTCCTCTTCTTGTGCCTTCTCCTTTCTACCGATTCTGTCAATTTGATCGTTGATGGGCACTATCTCTTGACCAAGTGATCGTCGACCTTGCATCTACTATCTAAAGAAAGAAAGGAAAGAAAAGAAAAAAAAATAGTAAGCTAAAAATAAAAAAATAAAAAAAATAAAAAAAGAAAAACACACGTAGTTAAATAAAATTGAATAAACTTAAGACAAATCCCCGGCAACGGCGCCAAAAACTTGATGAACAAAAAGTTATATTCTCGCAAGTGCACGAATCAAGGTAGTATAGCGTGCAAATACAAGAGTCGATCCCACAGAGATTTGTTAAATTTATTCAATTAAAATCTAACTACTTATGCCCAAAAAAAATTATGAAAGCCAATAAAAATAATTATCTAAGTATCTAATTAACTAATGAAATTAATTAACCTAAAATAATCAAGAAATTAACCAATAGAGAAAAGCCTAGGAATTTGATTTCACCAATATATTGCAATTTTATGTCTTCAATCCTAAAAATCTCAATTCAATTCTAGGGTTCATTCTTCCTAATATATGATTACTTTGTTTGATGGCAACTATAATCAAGTATTTTTAATCATTAAATTATCTATGATGTGTAGCATAATCAATGACTAAAAACCCATTAAAAATAGAAGAATATATAACAAGAACCAAATAAATATTCTAGTTTGATGTATGCATCAAATATTTATTCAATCATTCAAGAGAGCTATACATGGCTTAGCATATGATGTGTACCTTTACCATGTCTCAAACAATCAATTAATTTATATTAAAGGTGGCCAATCAATAACACAAATTAAAAGATTGAATAAATCACAATGAATGATACTAGAATTTAAAGAATTGATCAATTAATCATAAGACATAAAATATGCAAGTAGGCTTAATCAAATTCCTAGTAAAAAAAATTAGTTCATGTTTAATTTAGCAAAACAAAATATTAAATTAATAAATGTCATGCTTTTAAATTAAACAATAACTAATAAAATATTGTATGAATCTAATAATGCAAATTAATTAAAACTAAAAGTACTGTAGCATCCCCTTTTTTATGCTTGATTCTCCATGGAATTTTTGACAGCAAATTACTCTTGCTAGTGGCACACGCAGGAGGTGACATAACCATCAAAACAACTCATCACTTGAACTTTGAGCGGCAGCAATATTTTAATTTTTGCTTCGTTCTTAAACAAACTTTCAAGCCCACGTGCCATTTCACGTAGCAGATCACGCCTCAAGTTAATTAGTTTCTTCAATCGGAATGTTGCTCAGCCTTTGTTCCAAGCGCAACGAAAACTCACGTCTTCTGTTGCAACCGACAGAGCCAGCAACTCGAGCTGCAGTTTACTCCTCAACTAACAGTCTTCTCTATCGATTCAGACTGCTACAACCACGATTTCCTTCTCTGTTAAACAAACAAAGCTTTCGATTCTACACAAAGACAACTCTCTTCCTATATATCTTTTCTTCACTTGTTGAGTTGCAAGGAAATTTTATGCAATTTAAAAGAAAACAACCCAACAAAGGAGACGACAACAGCTAGGCAAAACCAATCCTCTCAACTCTTTTTACTACACTTTCTGTTTCTTCAATCTCTGTTTTTCTGTCCTAGCTATTGCCGCCCCTTCTCCTCTCTCTCCTCCTCTTCGGCTCTTCAACCTATTTGTACTTATATAGAAACACAAAACTTGCAAATCAAGTAAAAGCCCTAATAAAATTTTCCTTTTTATTTTGAAAACAATATATCCTTTAAATTATAATAAATTCAAATCATATCTTCCAAAATTAATTCCAAAGTCACTTTCTCTAAATTAATTTAAAAGATACATTTAACAATTAATTTTACATAAGAATATAGCACTAAATGTGGTAATAAATAATAAAATAATATAACAAATATATTATTATCGATTGAGATAAATCAAATGACTACTCGCCCAACAGAGCTCTTACTAGCTCGCCCTACCGAGCTCGCCATTCATCAAAGGGCTAACAAGTGGGAGATCGCCCGCCATTAATCTCCATCGATTTATTTGTAGTTCGCCCAACATTCACTTTGCCATGCGTTTATTGGCTTAAATGTGGGAGTTCGCCCACAATTCAACTCGCCCAATGAACTTCTATTGGAGCTCGCCCTACACTATTTTCTATTCAGAAGTTAGCTCGCCCATGAATTAGACTAGCGTTGGGCGACCTTGCCCACTTGAACAACAACTTTGGCGAGTTCATTATTTCCTACTCGCCTTATTGGCGATTACTAACTTTTAACATGGGCGATCACTATAGTCGCCATTCTCATCACTTTTCCAGTATTTTCCCATCAGTCTACTACAATTTCAACCCAGTTTCATTTTATTCTTCATCTACTTCAAGATATGAATTTATTCTATTTCTATGATCTAACAAGAATAAATCAAAAGCGACACTAAAATCATGCTTCTCATACTTGAAATCATAGAAATATATCATTCAATCTCAAGAAACCATTAAATCTCACCTCAATCAACTGCACTTCCAGAACAAATCACTTTTTGTCTCATGTTGGCCTTACTTTGTTTATCCTTTTAGTTCATCAACGATGGAAGAAGGTTTATTTGTTTAGCCAACTGAAGAGTAAAGCTCAATAAATCAAGCATGGTAGGATTGGAAGGAATAACATAAACTTGCAGTTGCATAGTTTTCGGGAGGAAGATGAAGTTTGCTAAGTTGGTCTTCCTCAATTGTTTCTCCTTATATAGCCATGCTATCCAATCAGAACCCCTCACTTGGCCTTATCCCATCTTCTTTCATTAATTTCACGTCTTTCATGCATTTAATGCATGAAGAAAAACTGAAGCCTAAGCTGGCGTGAAAGTCTCCCTTCCACACTCCTTTTTCTGCTACTATTGACTTTGTTTTATTTCTCAACCAATAAGGTTAATTCCTTATTGACTTTAACATCTCTCTATTAATTGTTTTCAACCGTATAACTTACAAAGTCAATTTTGGTTGCAATGGTCACATGCTGATTCCATTTCAATTTCAATTTGCCAACACTAAGCAAATTCTCAGCTTGCCCTCTCCTTACTCCAGGTCGCCACTTTGTTTTTGATGCCTACTTAATATTTGGCCATTACGAAATAATATCCTTTCCTTGGTGATTACATAGAGGTTTGGCGATTATAGCAATTTTTCATTGTTGGCGATCACCATATTTTGCTCTACTCGCCAATTGCTATGATTCCCCACAAATTGGCAATTTTATTTAGCATTTCAATTTACTCAATCCATATGGGCGATCAGAAGCCCTCACCCGAATCAACATAACTTGGCGAACTCAATATTCACCCTCGCCATCATCTAATGGCGATCTGCTCGCTCATTGGCGAACGTCCTACCTTGCTCGCCCATTGGCAAGCTGTCCCATTATAGTACTCGCCCGTAGAGTATTTCACATAAATTGTTCCGTTCATTTCTCAAGTTAAAGAGCTTTTCACCCTTTTGGAAATTAACATTCATTATTTATTTAATTTCCATTATCCATTTTATAAAATTAGAGTCTACAGTAGGGTAAAATCAGATCTTACATTTTCTCCCCACCTTAAGAAATTTGGTCCTCCAAATTTTATATGGACCTATCATCGAAAGAGCTCTGGATGTTTCTCACGTATAAGGCTATCTAACTCTCAAGTGGCCTCCTACTGCCAGAGCATCAAATCAAAGGATAAATCTTAGATCACAACACTTTATCCTTCCTATCCAGAATCCGTACCGATTTCTCAATGTAACTCATGTCCTCTCAACATGACTTATGTCCTCTCTAATCTCTAGGACTCATGTCGAATCACGTGAGAAGGATCTGGATAACATTTTCTCTTCATTGAGACTTGAAATGTATTATGCACTCCTGACAACTCTAGAGGTAGTGCACATCTCTTACACGATCCAAGATCTCCAACGATCCAACGCATCGGGAACTAAATTTCCCTCTCATTATGCTTCTAAATGGTGAGACCTTATATACACAATTTCTTGTATACCTCAAAAATCTGTTCGACCAAGTCGAAAATAATTTTCGGTCTCCCATTTTCTCATGCTATTGTGGATTATATCGTTTGCTAAATAAACCCTTTAAGGTGCTATGCCTATACTCTCCTTTGGCCATTATCATAAACAACCCTGCCAGGGTAGAGGATTATCTCAGGAGTCTACAAAATCGCCTGCACCAGCTCACACCATATCCTCTAGCGTTCATATCATACGCTTAGACTGTCTCTCAGTCTGCGGATGATCTGCGGTGTAAAACTAAATCGGGATCCCATAGCTTTCTGTAATCTTTCTCAACACTGAGATACGAAGCGGGACTCCCTATCAAACGTAACGCTCCCTGGAATACTGTAAAACCTCACCATTTCCTTGACATATAACTCGGCCAAGGCACAATTTAGCTCAATAAATTCCATAATCACGGAATAAGCAGACTCAGTCAATATATCCACAACTATTCAGATAGCATTATACTCTTTTCAATTTCCTTATCAATTTCTAACTTTTAGTTAATCTCATCTCTAAATTGAGACCACGAGTATCTCTTTATACTCCATATTGTCATTAAGAGTCCTGCCCAGCTCTTCAAGCCATCAACAGTCATCCCTTTGGCGCTTTCCCGCGCTTTAGGATTACTCTTTCAAGTGAGTCAGCGACCATATAGTTCTTCCACACCTCAAAACACATTATCCGCTGTTAGGCGATCGCCCATCTCATGGGTCGCCATCCCGGATTTTGTTCAAGGTCCTGAAGAACTCGGGCTTCTTCTCTCAAAACCAATTTACACTCCCTAAAATCTTTTATCATCCTTGGGAGTTAGCAAATTTTTCACTTCCTTGACACCGTAACTCATTTATACTTTTCATCACTTATCATCTCATTCAGTGCTTAGTCGATAATAATTTGATGACTATCATTTAGATAGTTTTAATCACTCGTATGTAATTGTCCCAGTAGTCTCTCAAATACAACGCACTCACTCTCAATATATCCCGGAGCGTCCACACAATGCGCTCGGATATCTATACCAATCAGAGGCGGTGCTAACAGTGAAATTTTGGAATCCCAAAGCCTCTTGCTACCCTCTCAAAGCATGTGGCAAATCAGGGATCCCTATCACAAGTACCCACTCACTGGAACTTCACACACGTTCTCTCTGTTTCACTGATATATATCGACTAAGGCATTTAGGACATCCCGAAACATGATGATGAAGTGAATTAACTCGGTTACACAATCCATATTCACTTCTATAACCTCATGGTTACACTATGATTGCCCTTCTTTTGCAGACCTTAATACTAACCACTGATTACGTCTCAGGTAATCATTTTCCCCTCGATAACTTCTCTTATATCAAGTTATCATTTTTATCTCTTCTATTCTCTTAGTACATGTAATGTCACTACTTGGAGAATATACTTGAGAGTATACTTTTCCTCACATCAATTCCTGAAATTTAAATTTATTATCTTTCATATTTTCATCACCACTTTATTTATACAATTTCACATTCCCAATATGTACTTATATACACATATGTATATCCTTTTTCAGGATTAGCAGTACTTCTTGTATCTACTTCTCTGAGTATGACAATTTCATCTTTTTAATTTTGGCTTGTCATTAATTCCAGCCATAACTACATAATGATCAGAGGAAATCACATTTATTCTTATACTTGGGAACTACCTCATAACTCGTGTTCCCTAGTCATCATATGACTTGTCTCTTAAGATATTTCCATTCTATATCATTTATCACCTCTGTCATTTTCTCACTTAATATAGTACTTTAGTGTTACTATCTCGTAACCATTTCGGATACTGTATTCATACATACCCATTCACTTTCACTTTTTCCACAAATAAGTACTGCATCAATAAGGTAGCAAATTCCACAAACTCTTCAACAATTCATTTATGCTATACGGGTAAAACTCATAAATTTTATACCCCAATAACCACACTTTGATCTCACTTAAGTAGTAAAATCTTTTACTCAGACAATTTTAATGTCCACTTAATCAGTTGAGACCTCACGTCTCTAATGTATATAGTTCAATTAGAACTCATGTTCACTGACTTAACAGTAAGGCTTTCCATACCTTATTCAATAATATTGCCTATATCAATATACATATTTATTCTCTTTAAAATCATCCTAATTAGCTCTAGGCACACATATAGGAAAGATACTACAGTCGGCTAGGGATCCAGATAGAGTAAGATAGGTATTTTATAATACCATACTTGTTTCGGAACCTAGAAGCAATTGTAAAGACTACAAATCCCGTTGTTTTTCAAAACGATATTATTTTCATTTTTGCCAGTTATATCAAAACAGTTTAGTTCTCTACTCATCAATCTCTTGAGTAATTTCTCAAGCTCTTCTGATTCACTGGTAAGAGCTTACAAACAAATTCCATATTGTGAATCGAGTCAACAATCTCTCGAATCCACGTTACTCCAGAAGCTTACTTAAAACATCATCATGTAATTTTAAATTCACAAACTCATATCATCTTGGATGTCTCGTTATTTACATCCAACCAAATCACTATGTATCCTCCAAACACATGTATAAATTTTCAAGTCACTTTACAAGTATTTTACAATATTTCGATTCTATGGATATCGTAACGGACCAGCCCAACCGGCCATGGCAACCCCCTTTTAGGCCCATCGACAACGATTGCTGTGACAACGCTACTTATCCATACTGTTCTCTTTGGCGATCACCTCGACGCCCGGTCCTTCCAACCGTGCTCGAGCTCGCCCATCTCAAGGTTTCTTTCGCATCCGCAGTGACTCGAACACTTGACTTCTTTAAATGTCAATTCACTACTAATATTTATTCTCCTAAAAATAAGGAGTGTCTAGAACCAGTATTAACATAATCGATTTTACATAATTTCTCACACAATTCACCTTTTAGTTCACACTCAATAAGTACATCACTTTTCATAATATTCAATAATCTCTCATCAATATAATCCATATTTTCACTTTAATTCAGACCCTAAAATCCACAATAGGGCTGACTATCTCGCGACCTCTCATAACTTGTACTCTGAGTCACCTTACTTATCAATATCGCCGTGGGGTCCACAGTAGGGATCATCCTTTACACCACTACATACTATTTCACCATCAATTTCTATTTTAAATCAATTTAGTCATTCATGACTTAAATAAAGCATATATTCATAAATTCCCCTTTAATTCTCTCTCTTCGATATACCTCCAAACATGCGATCTTAGGGTTTATATACTAATATTATCTCTTTTTATTTCAATCTCGTCATTTCAGGATCTTAGTTCGATATGGACAAAGAAGTCCTAGGGGGCCCTTACCGAGTTCCTCACTGTACCTTACCGAATAGATCTGACATTATAATGATAAGATCGCCTATCTCTTGTAAACTTCCTGGATTACAATCTCTACTTGTAACCCTTAATTCACCAACTTTCACCATAATTCAACACTTAACTCAATTCGCAGTCACTTAACTCCACTATACATTCAGACCATACAGTACTACAAGGGATATTAACCTTTCTCAACACTTTCTGTGCTAAAGGCATCAACAAACATCAGACCAACCTAAAGCTCTGATACCATTAAATCTGTAACAGCCCGTTACCACATTTTTCACGTATTTCCATACAACTTTATCGGTTGGGCTGTCTGCGATGCCAATAACATTCTACAATGATAGTGACAAATAATAATATTTATTTATCAAATATGGAATATGAAATTTCTTTTCATTATTCCTTACATCTGACATCCCCTATTATCTTTGTCTCAATAAAGTAGTACTGTATACATATGTCTGAAATGTAAAAGAGAAGTGACTATACCTGTCATATTTGACATAAGTTGCCTCCGTGCTTGATATGTAGCTATCCATATGGGAGCTAATTCTCTCAACTTCGTGTCTTTTATTTGTGGAGTCAAAACAAAGAGGTGAGCGATTCATACGCTCAGTAAAGGAGATATATGTTGTTTTATAAAACCAAAACCATATTCCACAATTTATTTGTTTTCCAAAAATCACATCAAATAAGAAAACAGTGGATATAGTTACCAACACTTTCGATACACCAATCAAATCACTGGCTAAATAGTTTACCTTAAAATGTAGTAAACAGTAAACAGGATTCAATAAATCCTTTCAATAAACAGAAATCAATAAGTTGAGACTAGGCAATAACCAAATCATGCTCGGTTCCCCCAAGAACATAATTTGTCCGCTTTTAGGGTGCACCCGTAGGCCACCGCCCCTCACGGCTATCTCAGCTAGATCTATGGCCATAATCTATAGATGGTCCTCGGGTCCACTTGCCAAGTGACCTCGAGACCGCTGATGACTTGGCGGGTCCATCAGCCCTGTGACGCCCTGAGGTGCACCCGTTGGTCCATCGACCCGAGCCACCGCCCCAAGTGGGTCACGTAACTACATGAATAATACTGCATGAACTCAGGCCCTAAAGTCTCAAAATCACTTTTATATCTCATGAAAACCCTTTATGGAAATTATCTCACCCACATTATCATTTACTCAAATGATTTAATTCCCAAAAAGGTTTAGGCTTTCTGTTTACAAAACAACTTGAAAACATTCCAAAAATCTCAACGTTTAAAACCTGCTCGCCCATGGTCAACTAGCTAGTACGGCTCGCCCATGGCAACTCGCCCAGTGCGGTGAACTTGTGTTCGCCCGCAAACCTTTGCTTTTAAGACAACAAGCAAAACTGGCTCGCCCTTAGTGGCTCGCCCATTAGTCAATTCGCCCAAAAGGGTTTATATTTTCTATTTTCAAAGATATTAAAATGGCTCATTTTCCTTAGGAAAATACCATCGAAATCGGTTCGCCATGGTCAGCTTTCCAGTACGGCTCGCCCATGGTCAACTTATCAGTGCGGTGAACTTGTATTCGCCCGCCAACCATTGAATTCAAAAACGATAAGTAAATCTGGCTCGCCCTCAATGGCTCGCCCATAATTTCATTAACAAAGGGGTCGCCCGCCCCAAAATATTATAAAAGATTTTATTCGCCCAAAATATTATGAACGTTTGGCTCGCCCGCCAATACCAGTTCACCTAACATCAAAACAGGAGGGCCAGTTCGCCCAACCATATATATGGGTTGGCTTTTAGCTCGCCCAAATCAGTATATAATTTATCAAACCAATGCATGTCATAAAACAAAACAATTTCTCAATATTTTCATAACATTTTTACTCCACAGGACATGCATTGACTTCACATACAACTCCTTTACTTGGTTCAACGAAGCCTTGCTTCCCGATCGCCTTTTCGATCGCTTTTACCGAGTCTATAATTCCCGGCTGCAAAATAGTTTATTAAAACTATTAATATTTTCATTTTATATCACTTGGCGAGATTGAGATAAATCAAATGACTACTCGCCCAGCAGAGCTCTTACTAGCTCGCCATTCATCAAAGGGCTAACAAGTGGGAGATCGCCCGCCATTAATCTCCATTGATTTATTTGTAGTTCGCCCAACATTCACTTCACCATGCCTTTATTGGCTTAAATGTGGGAGTTCGCCCACAATTCAACTCGCCCAATGAACTTCTATTTGAGCGCCCTACACTGTTTTCTATTCAGAAGTGAGCTCGCCCATGAATTAGATTAGCGTTGGGCGACCTCGCCCACTTGAACAACAACTTTGGCGAGTTCATTATTTCCTACTCGCCTTATTGGCGATTACTAACTTTTAACATGGGCGATCACTATAGTCGCCATTCTCATCACTTTTCCAGTATTTTCCCATCATTCTACTACAATTTCAACCCAGTTTCATTTTATTCTTCATCTACTTCAAGATATGAATTTATTCTATTTCTATGATCTAACAAGAATAAATCAAAAGCGACACTAAAATCATGCTTCTCATACTTGAAATCATAGAAATATATCATTCAATCTGAAGAAACCATTAAATCTCACCTCAATCAACTGCACTTCCAGAACAAATCACTTTTTGTCTCATGTTGGCCTTACTTTGTTTATCCTTTTAGTTCATCAACGATGGAAGAAGGTTTATTTGTTTAGCCAACTGAAGAGTAAAGCTCAATAAATCAAGCATGGCAGGATTGGAAGGAATAACATAAACTTGCAGTTGCATAGTTTTCGAGAGGAAGATGAAGTTTGCTAAGTCGGTCTTCCTCAATTGTTTCTCCTTATATAGCCATGCTATCCAATCAGAACCCCTCACTTGGCCTTATCCCATCTTCTTTCATTAATTTCACGTCTTTCATGTATTTAATGCATGAAGAAAAACTGAAGCTTAAGCTGGCGTGAAAGTCTCCCTTCCACACTCCTTTTTCTGCTCCTATTGACTTTATTTTATTTCTCAACCAATAAGGTTAATTCCTCATTGACTTTAACATCTCTCTATTAATTGTTTTCAACCGTATAACTTACAAAGTCAATTTTGGCTGCAATGGTCACATGCTGATTCCATTTCAATTTCAATTCGCCAACACTAAGCAAATTCTCAGCTTGCCCTCTCCTTACTCCAGGTCGCCACTTTGTTTTTGATGCCTACTTAATATTTGGCCATTACGAAATAATGTCCTTTCCTTGGCGATTACATAGAGGTTTGGCGATTATAGCAATTTTTCATTGTTGGCGATCACCATATTTTGCTCTACTCGCCAATTGCTATGATTCCCCACAAATTGGCAATTTTATTTAGCATTTCAATTTACTCAATCCATATGGGTGATCGGAAGCCCTCACTTGAATCAACATAACTTGGCGAACTCAATATTCGCCCTCGCCATCATCTAATGGCGATCTGCTCGCTCATTGGCGAACGTCCTACCTTGCTCGCCCATTGGCAAGCTGTCCCATTGCAGTACTCGCCCGTAGAGTATTTCACATAAATTGTTCCGTTCATTTCTTAAGTTAAAGAGCTTTTCACCTTTTTGGAAATTAACATTCATTATTTATTTAATTTCCATTATCCATTTTATAAAATTAGAGTCTAAAGTAAGGTAAAATCAGATCTTACACCACTACCAGGTACAGTCCTTAAGGGCCCACACGAAACTCCAAGCGTGGACTTCAGCTCATATGATTTACGATGATGTTAGAAAGGGGTGAGCAAACCATGGCTTAGTAAGTAGTTTAAGTAAATGCATATTAGACTCATGTCGATCTACATGTAAGTATAGAAAAAAAACAATGTTGAAGTGACATATATGCATGTTATTCAATCATGATCTTAAATCAAAACACTTTCGCCATGCAGTTCAATTCAAAACACTTTCGTTATGTACTTTATTTAAATCAAATTTACTATGCATTTCGATAAATCAGTTACTATACATTTCGATTAAATTAAAAACTATGTACTTCGATAAACCAGTCATTATGCATTTCAATAAATCAGTCACTATGCACTTCGATAAAATGATCAATATGCACTTCGACATTATGCACTTCGATAAGTCAATTACTATGCATTCGTTTTAAATCAATGACTATGCACTTTGTTAAGTCAATTACTATGCAATCGTTTTAAATCAAGGACTATGCGCTTTGAGAAATCAATTACTATGCATTTGTTTTAAATCAATGACTATGCACTTTGATAGATCAATTAGTTCACAAAATGAAAATCACTAAACATTAGGCTTATAGCCTCAATTCACTGAAAATGATTTCAAAACCAATTACTTATCACTTAAGGAGTAAGCTTTAAATCACTTAAAACCATTTCAAATAGATCACTTTTCATTTTAGGCGTAAGCCTCACTTCACTGAAAACAATTTCAAGTCGATCACCTTTCACTTTAGGCGTACGCCTCAGTTGATTGAAATTAGTATCAATAGTAGAATAGTGGTATATAGAGTTTAGGCAATAATCCTCAATTACTGATACAATAACGATAACAATGTCCATCCTAGCTAGTGATGGAATGGTGTCGCAAGCAACACAAAATCTATGGCCATAGAACAATTCTCCAGTCTCGTTGATCAGTGAAGAGCTGGAACTTGCTTGCTGATTTTCCAGACAAGTAACAATCCACCTAGAGCACTAGGCTCGATAGGTTCAATACAATAGTCTAGAGCACAAAGCTCGATAGACGGGTAATAGGGCTTAGAGCTAAGCTCGAAAGGCTAGAAATGACCTGAAGGTCGTAGGATATGCTCGCACTCAAAAACAATTCGAAAACAATATTTTTGTGTAGCACTTGGCCTGCACGGATTTCAAAGCACTTATGAAATTAGTTTTGAGTTTAAAATATAAAGAAGTTTCGATTTATTTCAAAAGTCAATTTAAACCAAGACTTTGCGACTTAAAATATAATACAAGTCTTTAAAACATAGATATTAAGTAATCAAACTCAAAACATGCTATGCGTTGTAGACACCATTTTTGTCCGGTTCTTTTTCAAACATTTTTAATTAATTAGTTTTTATATTTGATTTTTAATTTTTAATTTTTATTTTTTAGATTTAGAAATAAATTTTGGATTTTGATTTTGATTTTTATAGAATAAAATAAAGAAAATAAAAAAAGGAAGGAAATCAGAATTAATTTTGATAGGAAAGTAAAATTAAATGAGACTATTAAAGATTGAAAATCAAAATTTTGTGAAAAGGAAAGTCAAAATTAATATCGGATTCAAGTCCGATTCTTGAAATATAAAATTTCCTAAAAAAGTTGATTCTTGATTTCCAAATTATTACCAAAAATAAAAAATATAAAAAATATAAAAAAATATATAAAAAGAAAAAAAGAAAAACCTAGGTCTATAAAAAGGAGAAAACCCTAGGAACACAGGGGAGGGAGGGAACCCGAAAAAAAAAACCTTGAAAAAAAAAACCTTAGAAACCTTGCATGAAGAAAAACAAAAAAAAACCCTACAGACATCCATTATCATCGTCTCCCCATCGCGTGCCGTTGCATCCCTTGCTCCTAACCCTCGTGCCAACGGCCCCAGCTCATTGAACCTACTCGCTGTACTACTGCCCTGGACCGAGACTCCCAGCTACTTTGCACCGCCTCTGTTTATCATCTTCATCACACCAGCACCTTCTTGAGGTCTTCATCAACATCGACCAATGGCAGCTTACTTCACTAGTTTCCAGCTACCCTATTGCCGCTTCGACACTGCTCCTGGCCACCGCTTCCTATGCTAACTTCACCGCCTCTGTTCCAAGCTGTTGTGTACCGCAATTCAATTTTATCGTCGTTGCAAGCTTGCACGTTGTTTTTGCTACTGTTTAGATCAAGATCTTCCGCTGTTGACTCGCCCCTGCCTTGCATCGCACTACTGCCGTTCCTTCTTGTTCGAAAATTGTCACTGCAGCCACATGAACTGAAAAGTACAGTTGTTGAAGCTTGTATCTTTGTAGTTGACGTGAATAAGCTGTGAGAACCCCTTTCCTATTCTTTTATTTATGCCATATAAAGTGCATTTGAAATTTTGTTTTTAGTAGTAATCATCATGGCTGACGTGAATTGATGGTGAATATATATATTTTTTTCTTTTTTTTTCTTGATTTATCTCCAAATTGACATCAATTGAATAAACAATAATATGTTGGTATGTGTATGAGGATCATTATTATTATTATTATTATTATTGCTATTTAAGAAAAAAAAACTAGAATAATGACTTGATTTGCATGATATAATTTGATTTGTACTATTAATGATTTATATAATATAATTTGTATGATTTAATGAATTGCATAATTTAGTATGGTATGATTAAGATTAAGGTCTAGTTCTTAGAATGAAAAAATAGTAAGTTAATTTGGAATTATGATTCATTTGAAATTCACAATATTAAAATATAAGTTAGATGAAACATAAAAAAATAATATTATTTGGATGAAAATTCTCCGACGATGGAATTTTAAAAGTACCGCGCTTGAGTAGTGCTTTTAGATATCTTGAGGTGAGGAGATTCTTCTTAAATCTTACCAGCTTGATGGAAGATTTAAAAATATATTTCCAATATTTAAAATTCAAATTTATTATTAGAAATTGAAATAAGAACCAATTAAAATTAATTTCAATTAAAAGAATAAATAATCAAATTAGAAATAAAGAATTATAAAAATAAATATATTTAGAAATAAAATAGAATAAAAATAATAAAGAGTACAAATTTTCCGACGACGGAATTCTAAAGGGACTGCGCTTGAGTAGCACTTTTGGATGTCTTGAGGTGAGGAGAGTTCTTTTAAGTCTTGCCAGCTTGTTGGAAGATTTATAGGACATTTCCAAGATTTAATAAATTAAATTATAAAAATAAAAATTAAATTAGATTAAAAAAATAGTATGTTAAAATTAAGTTTACTATAATAAAGAATAAAGATCAAATTAATAAATTGGAATTAAAATTAGAAAATAATTAAAATAAATAGAAATTAAATTAATTTAAATATTTTAATAAATGTGAATTATTCCGAGGATGGAATTTAAATGGAATTGCGCTTGAGTAATTTCTTTAAAAATTCCTAAGGTGAGGAAGTTTCTTTAAGGTTTTACCAGCTTGATGGAAGGTCTTTAAGAAAATATTCAATATCAAATAATTCATGTTTATTTAAAGATATAAAAATACATGAAATAATAATTTATATAAAGAAATAATAACGATAGAATAAAATAGGATAAAATAATAAATATAAATTGGATAGGAGTCAAAATAGGATTTGCATAAAAATATCTAAACAATCCGACGACGGAGCCTCTTCAAGAAAGGCGATTGGTCCTACTTGAATACTCTTGAGATGAGAATAACTTTTAAGTTGTCCAACCAGCTTGATGGAGGAGACTTAAAAGATTTTTCAATATTAAATTATATCGAAATTAAAGTCGAAGGCAAAATTAAGATAACCTTAGATTATTTGGTACCATTTTAGGATGGGCGTTGTGAGGGTGCTAATCCTTCCTCACACGTAACCGTACTCCCGAACTTAGAACTCTTAACGTAGACCAAGCCTTATCTTTAGTTTGAATAGGTGACCAATCACACCTAGATTAGAATGGTTGGTGGCGACTCCATAGTTTTGTGTCTAGCTATTAGGTTTCCCTCGAAACTTGATACGTTATGACAGTTTGGCGACTCCACTGTTTTGTGTCTAGCTATTAGGTTTCCCGAAACTTAATACGTTATGACATGCGTAAATGCACATATGCATCAATTCACTTCACTTAATATGCACGCTTGGCTGGGCACAACACGCAAAGCTAAAAACAAGTTTCAATCCAACCCAAGCATAAACGAATTTATAAAATTGAAACATTCTTACAAGATGGTGCTAATAGACTTTACTTAACCCACTTACCCTATACACTTAGCAATCCTTCTTCGTCGAGCTTTCAATCGAAGGTAAGTCCCCACACCGCTCTGATTCACTACAATTAAATTCATTTCCATCTCAATAATTTGACTTCATCATGCTTAGTCACACGTTAAGCATATATTTTAAAATTACAATGTCAACAGTCACCAATCCAATCCATCAATGGTTTAACATATTGAGACACGATCACAATTCCGACTTGATATCCAATTTCATTAACTATCGTACAATCATCACAGTTTCAAATCATTGTTATATGGCTAATAAAACAATATAATAATATCATAGAATTAGATAAAGGTCTTACCGAATCATTCCAAAGCAAACACAAAAGATTTAGCCAGTTCCTTTACAAATCGTATCCCAAACATTCTATACCACGATACTAAAATTATGTAAGTATTGATATCACCATTCAAGCTTACTTCAGAGTTATAACTGACACTATATAGTCACAAGTTCGACATTCATTTATTTAAATATATCAATGATTAAACTATGTCAAGACTCAACCTCAATTTCAATAAGATCAAACATGCACAAATCATGTCCATTTGTCACAACTCAATATCACAATACCGACGCTAAGACCCCCATCACCAATATGGGTCCTCTTAGTACCTCACGAAATTTAAATATTATAAAACTAAAAAGAAAATCATCAAAATATCAAGATAATGCAATATTGTTAATATTAAGTCCAAAACTTATCCATAACAAAAAACCGAGATCATTTATCCATTAGAACATCATCATATGTCCAAATTCCTCGATAATTCTCCAAACTCAATATTCGGCTATGAGATCACTAAATCTATATTAAAATCATTTATGCCTTCAGTTCATTCGATTAAGCAATATTATATGATCTATACAATATAAATCTTCTATAAACTTATATAAATGTCTTACCTACTCCTATGCTCGGGGCTCAAGCATCGAGCCTAGCTCGGATTCGATTGTTTCCTTAGCATCGAGCTACAAATTTAAACATGACATCATATTAGCATCAATTTACACAAGTTTATTTTCTAATTAATTTTATAAAAGTGGCACCCCGAAGTCGTCTTACCAACTCAGAGCATAGTGTGCGCACACTTCGTGATTTTCTAGATCCGTGTTTGTCGCCTTTACGTAGTGCTACACGTTCAAATATAATCAATTCGACCTGGTATTAATCCAACAAAATTCTAAATATTTAATACAATTTAAATCGACATCTCTTACCAAGTTTCGATACTTACTGTGAAGGTCGCAAATTTCGTACCAATTTTGTAAATAAATAAAAGACATCAAATGAACTAAGTATTAAAATGTAGCTTGTACTTCTAACTGCTTCAAGTAATGGAAACAAATATTTTATTTTAGAGTATTAGCAATAAATGATTAATGCTAATATACTTTAGATACTATACAAATAAGTTAGGGATATATATATTAATCCAATAGAGAAAATAAAAGGATATAATGTACATTAAGGGTAAAAGTATACCCAGTAAAATGTGATCCATATGAGTGTTAAAATATATAAGTACAAATTAAATAAGAGATATATATAAATATAAATACAAATACAAGTTAAGTATTAAATATATATATATGAATGTAAAAGTTAAAAATATATATATACACACACACACATATATATATATATACACATATTTCTACAAAAATATATATATATATATATGTATATATGTTAAGCATGAAATATATATAATAAATGATAATAATAATAAATATATAAAAAAAGAAAGAAAACATGAGGGAATTGGGATTGGCTTCCCAGGGAAGCCACCTAACCCCCCTTACCTGCTCCCATGATTAGTGGGAGTAGGCTAAAAAAATATAAAATAATAATAAATATATAAAATATAAATAAATAAATACATTTTGATTGAAAATTGATTAAAAAGAGGACAAGGCAGAGGCTAGGGCTAGGATCAGGTAAAAGAAAAGAAAAAAAATAAACGAAAGATTTAAAGAAGAAAAAGCTACAGCAAACGGAAAGAAAGAAATAGAAGAGAAGACAGAAAGGAAAAAACTGTTGCAGAAGAGAAAGAGTGAACTGTAGTGAAGGAAAAGGAGGACCAAAATCGAGAGAAGAAGAAGCAGAAGCAAACGATAGGAGTGTTGCATTATAGGAAGAAACCGATTGAAGAAACACTGGCTGAATCGAGAGCTTGGAAAGAGTGGCATGGGTTGATGATCTCGGGTAAAACAGGGGAGTTCTAGAGCTATTGTCTGCAGCCTCTAACAGCAAAACCTGAAAGGAGGAAGAGCAACTAGGTTTCAGCATCAACTTGACAGCAACTAAGCTGAAGCTCGAGACAACAAGGAATCGAGAAAGAAGGAGAAGGAAAGGAAGGGGCTTACCAGATTTACGCCTCTACTCTTTCTTTAGTGTCGACTATTGCTCAAGTGATATTTTGCTGGAACTACAACTGAAATAAGAAGCCTGCATGGAGCTTAGCATTAACAGTGTTTAAAGGAGGAGGAACCGAGAGTAAGTGGTTGAAGCTTGTAAGTGCCGAATAGGGGATTTAGCCGTGGGCATTAACTAAGAGATTTGGACGTGGTTTCGGGCTGTACATTGGGAACTAGAACATGTCATTAAAGGCTGATTTTCAGAGTTGGAATGAACGGCTATACAAGGGCTGGAAATCGAGAGTCAGAAGCTTTGAAACTTTAGCCTTTGAAGGTTGAAACAGGTATGTCTAAAAGCTGATTTTGGTGGCTATTTCAAGTTGGTTTAAGGATGCTTTGGCTACGTTGAAATTAAAACAATGAGAGCTTGTTGAATCGGGAAGAGAGGAAGGAAAAGATTTAATGATTTTAATTATACAATTGTATATAAGATGGTTGGATAGTATCTACATGAATGTAGATACATAAGCATGGATAAGAAGGAATTATATATATATTTTTATATATAATATGTGGACATGATGGTAAAGAATAAAGTACGATCATATATTATGCACATATATATATATTTATTTACATATATGTATATATATATATATATATATATATATATTGAACTCTAAGAGGAAGAACAACCTAGGTTTTGATTTAAATGGTTGCACTTTGATGCAATACGAATATATTACATACTTACTGATATCCATGTGCTATTAAATAAGAACTTGAGGAATGAAACTTTGGTGTAAAAATATATATATATATGTATATATATACATGTATTAAAGGGAATAATCGGTATGAAATTGATTAAGGAAAATTTTGTAAGGACTAAACATCGGTCCAAGATATATATACCTCTAAAGATGAAGATATATATATATATATATATTAGAATTATAATGCGGAGTTAATCTTGAACATGATAGCGACTTTGAATGATTATGTGTGGTTTCAATTGCATGTTTTAAAAATAGTATTAGGCATGATATGAGTATATAATTGAGATGGTATTGAAATGCTTGTAGTGACTTTAACTGGAGTGGAGGAGTAGATTTTTATCGGAGGCTCGAAGAAGATATTGGCTAAGGACATTAAGTAAGTGGGTTAAGTAAAGTATGTTAGCATCATTTCATAGAATGATTTTAAATATGCTAAATACTTCAGTTTATCCTTACGTTAAGAAAATACAAAAGTTCTGATTGGATAGTGAGGTAAAGTTGGTTTATGCTTGGGCTAGATTAAAACTCTTTTTGCCTTACGGGTTGTGGCCAACCAAACGTGCATGCTAAATTAATCGAATTGATGCATATGTGCATTTACATATAGCATATTTTGAGACAAGCTATTTAATGTTTATATTTTAACGACTTGCATCATGTTTTAAATTGTCAAGTTTTGGTTTGAGCTGACCTTTGAAATAAGTCGAAACTTTCGCATATTTGAAACTCAAAACTGTTTTAATAAGTGTTTTGAAATTCGTGGAAGCCAAGTGCTACACGAGGAAATTGTTTTTGAACCGTTTTTGAGTGCAGGCATGTCCTACGACCTTCGGGTCATTTCTAGCCTATCGAGCTTAGCTCTAGGCCTTATTGCCCGTCTATCGAGCTTTGTGCTCTAAACTATTGTATTGTACCTATCAAGCCTAGTGCTCTAGGTAGATTGTTACTTGTCTAGAAAACGAGCAGGCAAGTTCTAGGTTTCAACTGATCAGCGAGACTGGATATTGTTCTATGGCCATAGATTTAGCGTTGCTTGCGACACCATTCCATCTCTAGCTAGGATGGACATCATTATCATATCAATGATTGAGGATCATTGCCTAAACTCTACTTACTACTGTTTCATTATCAGTATTGTTTTTAGTGAATCAAGGTGATATGCCTAATAGTTATTGATTTCTTGTTTCATGACTTATGGGTTTATTGAAGTCCATATTGATCAAAATTATTGCAGCGTATATTGATCGTTTTATCAAAATGTTTATTGATTGCTTTATCAAAGTGGATATTGATTGATTTATCGAAGTGTATTAATCGTTTATTCGAAGTGCATAACGTATTGAATTTAACCGAATGCATAGTGAATTGATTTAGTTGAAATGCATGGTAAGTTTGATTTAAATAAAGTGCATATTGAAAGCGTTTTAGAACTGAAGTGCACGAAGAAAGTATTTGATTTAAGACCGTGCTTAACACCATGCTTACTTGATTACTTCAGCATTGTTTTCTACAAGTGCATGTAAATCGACATGAGTCTAACATGCATTTACTTAAACTACTTACTGAGTCGTGGTTTTGCTCACCCCTTTCTAACAACATCGCAGATCATACAAGCTAGACTCCACACTTGGAGTTTTGGTGCAAGGCCTCGAGCACAATCTTTATTAGCGATACTGGTCTAAGTCCTTTGAGTCCTGTTTTTGTTTGGCTTGAGGTATAAAAATGGCTATTTTGTTTATCATGTATGACATTTAAGATGCACAGTACATGCTTATAGAATTATTTTGGGATGTAACTTAGGATCGTTCTAGATTATTATAGATTCATATGATTATCGAGTGCGATTCGAGAAATGATCAATGTACGACAATTATGAGCTTGTGAAATGCCATTTATATTTTTAACTGATGATTTTTGGAAATATGTGTAATATGGTGATGTAGATTGTGGATTGTGGAATTGAGATCTGTTGCTGGAAATAGTTATTATTTTGCAGGTTATTTATGGGGGAAAATTGATTTTATATAAGGGGGAGTTTTCAACCTTTTTCTTTTACCAGTTTAATATTGAATTGAAGTATCAAGTAAGTAGAGTTGCTTTAAGAGATAATAAATTAAATGGGAACGTAAAGTTAAATCGCATTGTAGATGTGAAATTAGTTTAGAAACGACACTGACACTGAATACAAACCTTAAAGTGAAAAGAAAAAAAATTTAGTTCGAAAAATTGGTAATTTGTAATAAAGTGAAAGTGACAAGTACATGTCATGGTCTTCGGATCGTGACAAATTAATGGTATCAGAGCAAAGTTTGTCTAGTACGTGTTAATATCATAGAGATCGTTATTAGTGTTACATCCCATATACTGTGTAATGCCTGCATGTAACTTACCATTATCAGCTTATACTAAGCTTGATCTGCTCTTGGTATAGGTATTTCTCTAAATTGAAATACAATGAGGGAGATTGGAGGCAGACTTAGGGGGTCGGCTCGGAGATTGCCAATTACACGTCCGACCTCATCTACAGTACCTCTATCATCCTCACATCCAACACCTCCACCACCAGATAGTATTGAGGCAAGGATGGCTAGAATAGAACAAAGTCATGAGACCATGACAGCCTTATTACAACAATTGGTGGCCAACCAAGTTGGTGCTCATCAAGCTGCAGCGCCACCTCTTGCACCTCTAGTGCCACCTCCACCACTACCACCGCAACAAGCACCACCTCCACCACCTACAGTAGTGTCATAGGCCGCACCTCAGACAGTTGTGCCTCCACCAGCCGTATCTGAGGCTGGGAATCCGGTGGATAGAAATATGACTTATATAAATGTCTTACCTACTCCTATGCTCGGGGCTCAAGCATTGAGCCTAGCCCGGATTCGGTTGTTTCCTTAGCATCGTGCTACAAATTTAAACATGACATCAGATTAGCATCAATTTACACAAGTTTATTTTCTAATTAATTTTATAAACGTGGCACCCCGAAGTCGTCTTACCAACTTAGAGCATAGTGTGCACACACTTTGTGATTTTCTATATCCGTGTTTTTCGCCTTTACGTAGCGTTGCACATTCAAATATAATCAATTCGACTTAGTATTAATCCAATAAAATTCTAAATATTTAATACAATTTAAATCGGCATCTCTTACTGAGTTTCGATACTTATTGTGAAGGCAACAAATTTCGTACCAATTTTGTAAATAAATAAAAGACATCAAATGAACTAAGTATTGAAATGTAGCTTGTACTTCTAACTACTTCAAGTAATGGAAACAAATATTTTATTTTAGAGTATTAGCAATAAATGATTAATGCTAATATACTTTAGATACTATATAAATAAGTTAGGGATATATATATATATATATATATATTAATCCAATAGAGAAAATAAAAGGATATAATGTACATTAAGGGTAAAAGTATACCTAGTAAAATGTGATACATATGAGTGTTAAAATATATAAGTACAAATTAAGTAAGAGATATATATAAATATAAATACAAATACAAGTTAAGTATTAAATATATATGAATGTAAAAGTTAAAAATATATATACGCATACATATATATATTTCTACAAAAAAATATATATGTATATATGTTAATGTTGGCTCTATAGGCTATACCGAGAGGGGGGGTGAATCGGTTTTTCGCTAACCTTAAGTTCGTTTTTCGATTCTTGTAAATTCTCTAGCCTATATTGATATTTTCTAAGTTCTCTAGACTACTCAATTATGTAATATGGATTCAATACAATAAACACAAATATAATTGCAAATAAGTAAAGAGAGTAAGGATAGAGAAATTTACGCAAGTGATTTACAGAGGTTCGGCAACCTTGCCTACGTCCTCTACCTTGAGACGCTCCCAAAGATTTTCCTCAAATTCACTATCTTTGAATTTGTATTACACTCCCTCTTTTTCAAGGCTCAAGAGAAACCTCTCTCTTTTTCTAGGCTCAAGAGAAACCTCCCTCTTTTTCTTAGGCTAAAGAGAAACCTCCCTCTTTTTCTTAGGCTAAAGAGAAACCTCCCCTTTTACAAGGAATGATTGTGTTTACAAATTGTGTAATCAAAGAAGGGCCTCTAGATAGGCAAGTGATTACAATGTTTAAGCACAAGGAAAAAGCCTATACAAGATTTGTGCTATTCTATACAAAGAATATGAGAATGATGGAAGATGAAGACTTTGTAGTTCTTGATTTGTTGTTGAGGCTTGAGGAAAATGAAGAAGATGATGAATAGAATTTCTGAGCAGTTCCTCTTCCTTTCTTTAGCTTCTAAGCCTCTATTTATAGTCCCTTGGATGTATTCTAGCCGTTGGGTGGAGCCAAAACTTGAATATGATCGTTGTCTCACAAAAACTAGCTGTTACAGGCTATTTTCGGGCAAAGGGATTGATCCCTTCCCATAGGGGATCGATCCCTTCATTCTAGATTCGATTATTCTGGGCTGAGGGACCTTTTCTTGCGTTGGGGTGCTTACTGCCAAAAGGGGATCGATCCCTTCCCTTAAGGGATCGATCCCATGCCTCCAGAAAGCCTATTTCCTGCACTTTTGGGTTAGAAATGATGTGACCTTTGATCCTAATCCAACCCAAAACATTTTGACATTTTTGTGGGAGTTTTTCTTGACTTTCTCTAATGAAAACATGGTCCAAAAATTCATCAAGTAATTTTTTAAAATATTCAAGACATTTTATAAAGTATTAAGACCAATAAGAATATGTAATTAAATCATGGTCTTAATGTTTGATATGATCACTTGAAATGGATTGAGAAAATCATGTGTGATAAGGCAAATTTACAATATGAATTAAAACATTAAAGCTTACTTAAGTTTTTGTCATTTCAAAATACATATGGCAATTTAAAGCTAACAATCTTCCCTTTTTTGATATGACAAAACTTAATGTAAATTTGCTTTGAAAATTCTTTGATAAAATACTCTCCCTCAAATAAAGCAGGATTTTATAAAGTTCCCCCTTAATATAAGCATGGGTTTTGAAAATGAATTTTCAAACTATTTCTCCCCCATTATCTCTCCCCCTTAATATCTCTCCCCCTTTTTGTCATAGCAAAAAGAAGGAAAAATAAAAAATATGCTCCCCCTAAAATCATGGCTATGTGAGAAGAGATAAATATGCTCCATCCAACAAGAAACGTGTTAGTACATGGGACTCATAGCACAAATAAATATTACATGGGACTCATAGCACAAATAAATAAGTCAATATCCACAAAGAGTATGAAATATTCATGCAAAGAATATGACTTATGATCCTATACCAATTGTTTATAAATAATTTCGCAAGAAGTTTCCAATTGATAAGAAATTAAGCAAGCACCTAAGTATATCAATTGTTCTCTAAGGTCCAACTAAGGTGCATGGTAATACATCATGATTATGACCTGAAATTAGATGACATATCATATACATGAGCTCATAAATCATTTTCAAGCAAGAGTGTGCATAGAATTAAGACATATAGCAATTAATTACAAATTCTAGCATACAAGAGTTTCATGCAAAAATATCCTAAATGGATTCTTCTCTATTTGTCATTTCAAACTAAAGAGCACAAGAAGAATTGTCAATTTAAAGCTCATACCAATTGGCAATTTAGTTTTGGCTTACCAATTGTTGAAAATATGGTTGCCAATGATACTAATTGTTATTTCAATCTAAATACCAATTGTTACTAATGGTTGACTTAGACATTTTGCATGAATCCAATATCTATGTGTAGTGTGTTCATGTCAAGAAAATAATCATTCTAAATATGCAAGAACACAATCACACAAAATTATACCATATGGAAGATTCAAAAAATCGAGGTATTTAAGCAAACACATTTTCTTCCATGGCTTCAAGCACAAAAATCCTATGCTCATTTTTCAATTCAAGTCCTTAGCCAATTATGAGCAAGGAAAGATTCAAATAATAAATACATGGATATTAATAAAGGTACATTTGTTCAAGTTTGCATTTATCTTTGAATGTTGGTGTTGTCATTAAAGCCCAAGTTCTTTAATAATTTGGCCATAAGAAAAATTTAAGTACATGGATGATAAAGTTTCATGTATTTGAACAGTTAGGATCCATTTACCATCACAAATTATAGGCCAATGACCATTATCAATTGTTGAGTTTACATTTGAAATCAATCCATTAGATGTATAATTATCATGAAACCTAGTGTGGAATTGATAAGTCAAGCTAAGAGACATAATCCTATAAGCATGCTTGACTAAGATGAACAAAAGGAATGATCAATATTCGTGATGCACAAGTTCATCAAATTCTCAAATATATACACAAATCATTGAAATAAATCTCAAAAATTATGTTTAAGCATTCATTGAAAATATATTTCAAGATTATTTCAAGATTTATGCAATTCATGAATGTTTTCAACAAGAAGAATGATTTTGCACTTGTGAGTTCAATAAAAATGATATTGATTGTTAAAAGTGATACCATTTGTTGGAAATGATACAAATTGATGGAGTTGAGGCATGATATCAATGAAAAATGAATTTTCATAGTTTAAAGATCATCAAAAAGAAGTTAAAACAATGAATTTTAAGTTGAGAAGAGAGAAAGTATCAAAACAATGAAAAGTTCTTCTCAATTTTGGTTGAAAACATGCAAAAAAGCCATTTTGGCCTGGGGGGATCGATCCCTTAACTCTAGAATGCAGATTTCCTGCATTCTGCTCAAGGGGGATTGATCCTACTTGTTGAGGGATCGATCCCTCATCCTATTTCTGCAGTTTTTGACAGAAAATCCAACCTTTGAGGTACCAAAACTTCGTTTTTGAGTATTTTAAGTCCAAGTAAGGGTTTAAACATTTGTAAAACATGATTTTTGACTTGTATGAATGGAAAACATGAATGAAAAACCATTTTACAAAAGATTTTGCAATTTTGGAAGAATTTACATAATAAAATGCATTTTTGGCCTCAAAGGATGTCATTTTGAGAGTTAAGCATATTTTGACAAAACTAAAGCATTGGAAACCACAAATATGTCAAAACAAACTTGTTCACATAGGTTTTAAGCACATATATCATCAAATCATACATCTTGTGAACAACATGCCATGATTTCCAACATATAAGTTCTTCATTATTGCTCATGACATGGCATTTTGCATATATGACATATTTGGTATTTTAAGACAAGTAAATACATTATCAACACATAGGAAACTTGCTCAAAATGCAGAAATCCAATAATCATTTCAAAATCACAAATCATGCTTTTCATTCAATATATCATCCGTGGACATGATGGTAAAGAATAAAGTACGATCATATATTATGCACATATATATATATACATACACATATATATATTTATATACATAAATGTGTATGTGTATATATATATATATATATATATATATATATTGAACTCTAAGAGGAAGAACAACCTAGGTTTTAATTTAAATGGTTGCACTTTGATGCAATATGAATATATTGCATACTTATTGATATCCATGTGCTATTAAATAAGAACTTGAGGAATGCAACTTTGGTGTAAAATATATATATATATATATATATATATATATACACACACACATATATTAAAGGGAATAATCGGTATGAAATTGATTAAAGAAAATTTTGTAAGGACTAAACATCGGTCTAAGATATATATATATACCTCAAAGATGAAGATAAATATATTAGAATTATAACGCGGAGTTAATCTTAGACATGATAGCGACTTTGAATGATTGTGTGTGGTTTCAATTGCATGTTTTAAAAATAGTATTAGGCATGATATTAGTATATGACTGAGATGGTATTGAAATGCTTGTAGTGACTTTGACTGGAGTGAAGGAGTAGATTTTTATCGGAGGCTCGAAAAAGATATTGGCTAAGGACATTAAGTAAGTGGGTTAAGTAAAATATGTTAGCATCATTTCATAGAATGATTTTAAATATGCTAAATACTTCAGTTTATCCTTACGTTAAGAAAATACAAAAGTTCTGATTGGACAGTGAGGTAAAGTTCGTTTATGCTTGGGCTAGATTAAAATTCTTTTTGCCTTATGGGCTGTGGCCAACCAAACGTGCATGCTAAATTAATCGAATTGATGCATATGTGCATTTACATATAGCATATTTTGAGACAAGCTATTTAATGTTTATATTTTAACGACTTGCATCATGTTTTAAATTATCAAGTTTTGGTTTGAGCTGACCTTTGAAATAAGTCGAAACTTTCGCATATTTGAAACTCAAAACTGGTTTAATAAGTGTTTTGAAATTCGTGGAAGCCAAGTGCTACACGAGGAAATTGTTTTTGAACCGTTTTTGAGTGCAGGCATGTCCTACGACCTTTAGGTCATTTCTAGCCTATCGAGCTTAGCTTTAGGCCTTATTGCCTGTCTATCGAGCTTTGTGCTCTAGACTAATGTATTGTACCTATCGAGCCTAGTGCTCTAGGTAGATTGTTACTTGTCTGAAAAACCAACAGGCAAGTTCCAGCTTTCGACTGATCAGCGAGACTGGATATTGTTCTATGGCCATAGATTTAGTGTTGCCTGCAACACCATTCCATCTCTAGCTAGGATGGACATCATTATCATATCAGTGATTGAGGATCATTGCCTAAACTCTACTTACTACTGTTTCATTATCAGTATTGTTTTTAGTGAATCAAGGTGATATGCCTAATAGTTATTAATTTCTTGTTTCATGACTTATGGGTTTATTGAAGTCCATATTGATCAAAATTATTGCAGCGTATATTGATCGTTTTATCAAAATGTTTATTGTTTGCTTTATCAAAGTGGATATTGATTGATTTATTGAAATGTATTAATCGTTTATTCGAAGTGCATAGCATATTGAATTTAACCGAATGCATAGTGAATTGATTTAGTTGAAATGCATGGTAAGTTTGATTTAAATAAAGTGCATATTGAAAGCGTTTTAGAACTGAAGTGCACGAAGAAAGTATTTGATTTAAGACCGTGCTTAACACCATGCTTACTTGATTACTTCAGCATTGTTTTCTACACGTGCACGTAAATCGACATGAGTCTAACATGCATTTACTTAAACTACTTATTGAGCCATGCTTTTGCTCGCCCCTTTCTAACAACATCGCAGATCATACGAGCTAGACTTAACACTTGGAGTTTAGGTGCAAGGCCTCGGGGACAATCTTTATTAGCGATATTGGTTTGAGTCCTTTGAGTGCTGTTTTTGTTTCGCTTGAGGAATACAAATGGTTATTTTGTTTATCATGTATGACATTTAAGATGCACTGTACATGCTTATAGAATTATTTTAGGATTTAACTTCGGATCGTTCTAGATTATTATAGACTTATATGTTTATCGAGTGCGATCCGAGAAATGATCAATGTACGACAATTATGAGCTTGTGAAATGCCATATATATTTAATTGATGATTTTTGGAAGTATGTATAATATATGGTGATATAGATTGTGGATTGTGGAATTGAGATCTATCGCTGGAAATAGTTATTATTTTGCAGGTTATTGCCTGGGGAAAATTGATTTTATATAAGGGGGAGTTTTCGACCTTTTTCTTTTACCAGTTTAATATTGAATTAAAGTATCAAGTAAGTAGAGTTGCTTTAAGAGATAATAAATTAAATGGGAACGTAAAGTTAAATTGCACTGTAGATGTGAAATTAGTTTAGAAACGACACTGACATCAAATGCAAACCTTAACGTGAAAAGAAAAAAAATTTAGTTCGAAAAATTGGTAATTTGTAATAAAGTGAAAGTGACAAGTATATGTCACGGTCTTCGGGTCGTGACACTTACTTGGCTAAAATGTGTAATTTTCTCCCTCTTTTCCTTTTTTTATTTTTTTCTTTTCTATACTTGCCACCATGAATAGTCCCTATTGCTCAACCTTTACACGTCTCAAGGGCCACCAAATCCAGCCTGCAATATTTGTTCTTAAGCCTCAAAACTTAGCCCTTTAACAGCCTTAAACTGCCAACCTCAATAGCTTTAAAAAAAGCAACCTTCAACCATGCTTGAAATGCTAGTCGATAGTCTTAAAAAAAATCTTGCTTTCAGTATCCTTAAACCAGCCCCTAACAACAACCCAAAATACCACCTAAGCAGTACCATTTCAGCCTCTTAGATGCCATAATCAGCCCTCAAAAATTGCTCATTACCGCCCATTTTATTCAACCTTTAATCTACACCAAAACATCCTTCAAAACACTTTAATGAACCCTTAACAATGACTACATTAGCTCTCAAGCACATCCAAAATCTATCCTTTAAAACAGCACATTTTACTGCTTTGTTAGCATATTTTTGGTCTTTATAATTAGCCTTTAGACCAGCCAAATTCTGTTCCTAAAAGGCCACAAAGTCCAGCCTTAAACCTTAAGCTTCAGCTCCTAAGAAAGCTTCCTGTACCAGTCATGTTTAGCCATTGAAATGCAGCCTCTTCCTTGCTAAGAGTTCTCGATTTTCCAGTCCTTATCTCACCTCCTTTTCCCCTGCTACAGCCCCGTTCCCAGCTCCCTTTTTTCCTCTTCTTCCAGCTTTAAACGACAAGGGTTCATCCACCACGATGTCGCTAGTTTATGCCTTCAAACCCTTATTGATAGCCCCTAAAAATAACCCCTAATCAGCCTCTACTTGGCTCCAAAATTCAGGTCATGATCATCACTGGGTTCAGCCGCACTCCACTCCCTTTATTAAACTGTTTTCGTTGTTCTAAACCTTGAAATCAACCCCTTAAATCAGCACCATTCTAGCCTCTTTTCCAATACTAGTTTAGCTCCAAAAATAGCCCCAACACTCCACCTTCTAGCCTTCAAGAACTGCCTTGATCAGCCCCTATGCACCGCCGTTCAGCCACTTAAGATCAGCCTTTAAAGCCACCGAGAACTGCCCTTACTCCAGTCTAAAATTCAACTGGAACAACAATCTTGGTTCAGTTCAATTTATAGCCATGATTCTCACTAGTTTCGAATGCTTAATCAGTCAGTATTCCCCACCTACATAGCCTTGCTTAGTCTCTCATTTAGCCCTTCATGGTAGCCTTTTCTTTTTCGCTCTTCTTTACCCCTTCTTATTTCCTCCACCGCCGGTAGCCCTTTCTTCTTTCTCTTTGCCGGCTCTATTTCTCCTTTCTTCGGTTCTTTCTTTCTTTTCTTTGTTTGGCTTATGTTTAAGCCAACAAAAGGGATGGTGATGATCTGTATTTGGCGGACCATCAACGTGGACGAGTTCTAAACATACAACAAGTTATACTCTTTACACTACATCAAAAAAGAAAATTAAACCTGCTTCATTAAATTACAATTTTAACCTTTATAATAAACTCAACAATTTCACCCCTTCCTCAGCTGAAACCCTTCCTCCTTCTTGCTTCCCTAACTTCTCTTCTCTATACCCTTCCTCAGTCGAAACCCTTCTGTCACAACGTGAACGCTGTGACATATGCTCAATGCTTCCATTTTCCAAATTTACGAACTAAAATTTTCTTTTCACTTTATGGTTTATATTCGGTGTTAGTGTAATCACCAAACGACTTTCACTTGTCTTCTTCATTTAATTCAACTTAACTAACTTATTCATTCATCTAAAGATGAGATAATTAAGTCTTTAGGCTTGTAATTATCATTTTTTTGATTGACAAAATATTCTTACCTAAAAAAAACATATTGAAATATCCCTCCTTATATTTTAAGATTTTCGCAGATAAATAACCTGTAAGACATCATTTATCATAATCAAATCATACCATATCAATTCAACTATCCACACATTCACATCATAATGCAAATCATAAAATAATTATCATGTTAACATTATTAATATCCACCATTAATTATCACATACATATCGAATCCAGGATCATATTCCTTCATCATATCACTCTCAAAATAATCTAAAACAATCCTAAGTTACATCCCATGACACAAGCAGACTATACTATGTAATCTTCATAGAAGGTGCATGTAAACAACAAATACCTTACTTGTATATCTAAAAAAAAAGTGAAAGCAGGCTCAAAGGATGCTAGTATGTGCCTATGTTTAATACAGTCCTTGATGGCCCATACATAACTCCAAATGTGGACTCTATCTTGTATGATTTGTGATGATGTTAGAAAAGGGTGAGCAAACCACGACTCAGTAAGTAGTTTAAGTAAATACATGCTAGGCTCATGTCGATCTACATGTACGTGTATGCATGAACAGAAATAAAGCGATACGTTTACATGGTATTATATCCTAATGCTGGATCTATCTAGACTCATTCTTCAAGGTTAAGGATGTACAGGGTATTGGAAGGAAGGATACCCTAGGCATCTCATTTCCTGGAGTCTTAATGCGATGTTGGAAAGACACAGTCACTCGTCACAGCTGACAGAATGCATGGTATTAAAATAAGCAATGTGCTTAGTTCAAACCGATTCCTTATGCACATAGTTTAAAGCAGATACATAATGTACTTAGTTTAAAGCAGAATCACTATGCACTTGTACAAAACAGATTTCTGATTTTTTTAGGTGTGAGCCTTGAAATACTGAAATTGATACTGATGATAAAACAGATTTTTTAAACACCTGGTTCAAAATAGATGACTGCACTGAACGAATGATTGATAAAGCTAGGCCTAACGCCTCTGAATACTAAAACCTCATACTGATAACAAAACAAATTTTTTGATGCATTTAGTCTAAAACCTATAATTATACTAAATCTGAAAAATAATAATTTTAGAAACAGAGTTTCAAAATGTTGAAAAATGATACAATAATGAAACAGTTTTCTAATACACATAGTTTAAACACAATTACTATGCATCGAGTTTAAAACATGATCGCTACGACGTGAATTCAAAACACGATAACTATGCACATGAGTTTGAAACATGATCACTATGCACATTAGTTCAAAACACAATGATTATGCACATGAATTTCAAAACAAATAATCTTATGAAAATAAATACTCGATGGAGTTAGGCAAAATGTCTCGAAATTCTGAAAACTGATTCTAAAATCAGGCAAAATGTCTCGAAATTCTGAAAACTGATTCTAAAATCAAAATTGATAAACTTTAGTTATGAAGCCTCTAATCGCTAAATTCAAATTGTAATAAAAACATATACTAATCAAGTTTAGCGTAAGGTTTTAAATGCTAAACTGAAATTGAAATCCAAAACGAATACCGATAAAGTTTGGCATGAAACCTCAAATACTAAACTGAAACTGAAATCCAAAACGGATATTGATAAAGTTTGGCATAAAGCCTCAAATACTAAACTAAAACTGAAATCTAAAACGTATTCTGAAAAAGTTTAGGCATAAAGTCTCAAATACTAAATTGAAACTGAAATCCAAAACGTATTATGATAAAGTTTAGGCATAAAGCCTCAAATACTAAACTGAAATTGAAATCCAAAACGGATACTGACATAAAGCCTCAAATACTAAATTGAAACTAAAATCAAAATGTATTCTGATAAAGTTTAGGCATAAAGCCTCAAACAACTGAAAACTGAAACTGTTAAGGTGTAGGCAAAGATCCCTGATAACTGATACTGATGTCCTACCTAGCTACTGAAGGATAAGTGTCGCAAGCAACACAATACCTATGGCCATAGAGTTACTCCAGCCCTGCTGCGCAGTCGGGAACTAGAACTTGTCTACTAATTTTCCAGACAAGCCTGATAATGCCTAGAGCACGAGGCTTCTAAGGCGTAGATGCTGATACTGAAAGTCTAGAGCACAAAGCTCCATAGACAGGTAATGGAACCTAGAGCAAAGCTCGATAGGCTCTGAGTAACCCGAAGGTCCATGGATTTGCCCAAAATCAAATATAGAATGGAAAATTGAGTACTAATCAAAAGTTTTCAAATTTAGGAAATGAATACTGATCGAAACCTTTAGAACAAATTACTGAATACTGATCGAAATCCTTTAGTTCAGAAAACGGATTACTGAGTACTAATCAAAATCCTTTAGTTCAAAATGGATTACTGATCAAAACTAAATTTAACAAGACGGAATATGTTGTCAAAAATCAAAGGTACAACATTATGCCAACTGGGCTCATGGTTTTCAAGACACAGGTTAAAACAGTTTTCATGTTTCCAATTATGCATAAAAGCCCTTTGTTACAAAGTTAGTCTCAAAACTATGCTTTTCAAGTTAAAGCGTAATGTCAAGTATTACAGCGCTTATGCATAAAATAGTTCTAGTCAAAACATGCTATGTGTGAATTCACTTATGCATCAATAGAGCACCTCTACACACTTTGCATGGTTACGTAATGAGATTTTAAAACGGACCATGCACATGTACACTTAGCCTAAACAGACTAGACAAACAAGATTCATGCAATACCTGAACTCCTGAAACATTTTATTTCACACAATAAGCAAGCTTGGCCGGCCACAACATACAAATCAAAAAACACAATTTCAATCCCGGCCTAAGCATCATTCAGATTCACTATTTGATCATACCTTGTATCTTACCTTAATCGCTCGATCAATAGCATCACAACACTTAAATTTGAAAGCTAGGAAAACTATTTATAGAATTTAAACATCTCCTATGAGATGATACTAGTGAAGCTTTACTTAATCCACTTACCTCAATGCTTAGAAATTATCTTCCTCAAGCTTCCAAATCAAAAGCCATGCTCTTACACTGTTCCAAGTCACTACAAATCATTTCAATCACATATCCAAATCCATCCATAATTCCACATATCGACATTCGATTAAACATTTCTAACTCGATGACTAATTTTATCCAGTATCGTATAATCATTAAATCCAACATTTCTAAATGACCGTACAATATAAAACTACTACAAATTTATATATAAAAGTCTTACCAATTCCTACGCTTAGTGCTCACACATCAAGCTTAGCTGAAATAGTGTCGTTGCCTTAGTGTCGCACTATATATTCAAACATTGTCAAACGCCTTAATATCAAGCAAATAAATTTCTAATTTATTTTTATAAAATAAACACATTCCACATGTTTCTTACTAAATGTCGAAACTAGTGCTCTAGCAAAATTTCAAACATGGCCAAGTCTCTATTGAGCACACTTACAGTATTGCTACAATTTAATATGCATACACATTTTCTTAGAAAATAATTAAATACGATCTTATAAAAATTTCCTAGAAAATTTAAGGCTTTTTGCTAAAATTTCCTTACCCATTTTATTCTAAAGATCACACAATTTGAGCCTAAAAAATTGACCACGATCAGTCTTTGAAACCATTGTTCCTCCTTCATTTCAGCTCCCAAAATTTCAGCTAAAATCATCCCCTATACTGCCTTGTTTTAACCCTGAAATAACCACTTTTGAACATCCATTTTCGATACCTTAAACGCTAACTTTTTCAGCCCTTAAAAACACCATATTCCAGCCTTAGTACCAGCACTGTTTTGGCCCTTTAAATCTATCGCCCAACTTTATTTGAACCACTAAGGTCAGCTGTCTTGCTTTTTTTTTTTTTTAGGCCACTAATGCATAGCCTAAAACCCAAGCTCTAGCCTACAACAGCTTCTCGATCACCAGTGTCCCACGGCTCCTGCTGCATCGAAGGCTCCTCCTTGCTCCAGACTTTTTTCTTGTAGACACTTAATTTTAACCTAATCTAATTTATTAAATTTGGGCTTAAACCCAAGAGGATTGGAGGTCCATAATTTTTATGTCATTTCTGTTCTTACTTTATATGCTGTTTTATTTGTATAGCTATTAATGAGAAATATAATAAAAAAAGAGAGAAAAGAAATAAGAAAATAAAAAGGAGTAAGAATTGGAGTTTTCTTAAAACCCCAATCCCGAATTACCATGTACAACATTGAAGATTACATACGAATTAAATTTGATGGAGTCCCAAAATTAAAACAAAATCCCAATCAATGCACTTAATCAAGGAGACAATATAGAAATGTTAACTAAGCATAATTCTTAAACGGAAACTGTCAGAATCAATTCACAAATGGAAAGTTCAACAAATGAAAGGACAACCAAAATCAAGATCCCTTAATCAATGGAGTGCAGATAAACAGAAAGAAACGAAAAAAGAAAGAAATCGAAAAATTGAATGAAAGCTGAAATCAAAGATTAAAGGGAAATTAATCCCTTCCTAATCGATACATATAGGGATTATAAAAGAACTATCCACAAGCAACGGAGAGGAGACTCCTGGGCTTTTTTTTTTGCTTCATAAAACCACCATCCCTTCCTTCAATTTCTGCAACCAGTCCGGCCATCTATGCCAACTCCCACTACACCAGACCATAACGCCATCTCCTTTGCCTCTTGCGCCAAGCCGCTGCTGTTTGTTTGCTACCCTTGCTGCTGCTTTATCCCATTTCAGCCATCATCATCTTCAAGCCCTGCACGCTATTCCCTCTTCAAGCCTTTTTGCTGCACTTCGCCGAACCCAATGCTAGCTACAAGTTTCTATTGCTGCGCCAGTTTCGAGTGAAGACTAGCTGTTGCTTGAAAGCTGGGTGTTTAGGCTTGCTGTGCTGCGTCTTGTCATACTATTTCTTTTGCTTAGTGTTGTTTGTTGTGTGCTGAAGCAAGAGCAAGGGAGAGTGACGTGGAGGTTGAAGGAAGAAGAGAGTGTGACACGTTTAATTTCAATATAAAAAGGCCAAAGGGAATTTTGGCTTGTTAAGGTTTATTATCTCCCCTTTCTTTTTAAGTTTATTTATTTTATTTAATATTTATGTATGTATTTGTTCAAAAAATAATATTTTTTTTATTATTCCTAACATGCTTAAAAAAATGTTTGTGCAATATAAAAATATATATTTTTAATTTTATTTTTAAAAATAATAGATAAATAAATAATAAAAGATGAGAAACTTTCGAGGATAAGATTTCGAAGAAATCACAAGTAACGACTCTTCAACAATCTTTAGGGTTGACATAAAATCTTTAATGTCATCAGCGTATTGGGATATTTAAATGATTTTATTCCGATATAAAGAAAATATTAATAAGATTTCTTAGTATAAAAAAATAAATATAATGTAACCAAAAAAATAAATATAAAAATGGTAATAAAAATAAAAATATAAAAAATAGGTAAATATGAGAAAATAGTAAGTGAATAGAAATAAAAACTTTTAAACATATAAAAATCTAGGAATTAAAATAAATAAATGTAAATACACCGATAAATGCAAATATAAGTTTTAAAATAAAATATAAATAAAAATATACATTTTAAATATAAAAGGATCCCCGATGATAGGATTTATTAGAAATCACAAGTAGTAATTCCTTGATGATCCTTAGGGTCGAAATAAAATATTTGAATATTACCAGCGTATTGGGATATTCAAGCAATTTTACTTCGTTATTAAGATTTCTAATATAATTAACTTGTATGAAATAAACTAATAATAAATAATACATAATAAATAAATAAAAATTTTAAACAAGTAAATAAACAAGATTGCAAAATTGTTTGGAAATAAAGAATAATAACAATTAAAAGTAAATAAGATATAAATAATTTCTGATGATAAGGTGTTACGAAATTCACAAGTAGTGATTCCTAACTGATTTCTAAGTGAGAAGAATTTGCTAAATGTTACCAACGTATTGGAATATTTAGTATGATTTTTCAATAAAAATAAAATTTCATAAAATCAATAAATTTCAAAAGTAATAATAATAATAATAATAATAATAATAATAATAATAATAATAATAATAATATATTTCTCATGTGCATCATATACATTTTTTGTTTGCATCATTTGCATTCATGAAATTCTAATATAAGTGTGAATCTCCCTAGGATGGAATTATATAGAAATCGCAAGTAGCGATTCTTAAGAAATCGCAAGTAGCGATTCTTAAGAAATCCCTAGGTGAGGAAATTATCCAAAATGCTACCAGAAGTATTTGGGTATTTCGGAATAATTTTCAATACAAAAGATTCTCATTTATTTCAAAATAAAAAATAAAATAAAATCTTTCAAATAAATAAATGGTTCCAAAATAAATGAATTTTTCTTAAGCAAGTGGTTTCAAAATAAAACAAATAAAAAATGATTTAAAAATAAATGTAGTTCTTTTTAAATGTTTAATTAAGACCATTTTATTAAGATCACATGATAATATATGATTAGGTGGTACCATTTTTCAACGAGCGCTATGGGGTGCTAATCCTTTCTCATGCGTAACCGAACTTCTGAACTCAAACTTTGTTTTCGCAGACCAAAAACTATCTTTTTAATAAGACTTAATCACTTTTAAGATTTTATTAAAAAGATAAATATTTTTAGGTAGCCAATCACACTTAGCCAAAATAAATTGGTGGTGACTCTATTTATGTCTTCAAAATTGTCTAGAGATCGAGTCTTCGTACGAAAATCGTTACGACACTTCTCCTTCAACATTTGCCTCCATTCTCCCCTGGTCAGACATGAATGAAGGCCCATGCTTTTGGTGACGAGAGGCTGCGCTAAGCTTCCTTGTTCTGCCCGAGAGATGGAGGAGTTAGTAGCTTCCTGTTGCTGGCCTAATCAAAGCTAAGGGAATGGCCTAGCCTCTAGTTGTAGTTCTCGATTTTCTTCTTCCCACACAAGTAGCTTGGTGATAGGTCCCAGTCAGTAGCTATATTCATAAAACAAGAGTTGTTCTACTTGGGGTGAGAACGAAACCAAGAAAAGTGTTTATTTTTCATCTCCCTTTTACTGAGTACAAGAGGAGTTTAAATACAATAAGACTTAGCTGAAACTTAATTGATCCTAGCCTAAAAAATAGGTAACAACTACTAGATAGTGGCCATGATCACAACGTCTAAGCCACTTTTATTTTCATGTCCTATAGTTAAGCAACTTAATTAACCAATCCCATGAACTAGGAGCTGCCACTCCATCCATGATCCCATCCCTTGCACGACCATGTAACACCACTAGTCAGTCCATGTACTTGGGATTTGGCTTAGGAACTTTGGTTGATCTCCTCACCCTATCAATGCCCTCCACCTCGAGTTGGAGCTTGTCCTCAAGCTCTAGATTAGGAAATTGCTGACACAACAAATTTGTGGACTCCCAAGTAGTATCTTCTTTGGGCAAGTGCTTCCATTGAACAAGAGTTTCAGAAACAAAAGTCCTTTGTCACTTCTTCTTCTCCAAACTCATCCAAGGTGGTTGTCTTGGCCTCATAAGTTGGCCCTTCAAGCAGCATTAATTTTGGCCCTTGACACCTATGCCCTGGAGTGAATTTTTCATTACAATTGAAACACAAACCTTGAGCCCTGCGCTTTTGTATTTCTTCCCACGACATCCTTTTGACTCCAGTTTGAATTGTTGCTGAAGTGGTGGTTGTAGGAATCGTTTCTGTTTGTGGACTACTGGTTTGCCATCCCTTCTTTTGATTTTGAATTTGGTTGTCCTTCATACGAGCTAGGCTCATTGCTTCCTTGATTGTTTTTGGTTTGAACATTCTGATTCCTTCAGCAATTTCTGTCTTAAGTCCGCCCATAAATGTTCCAACCAATGCTTTCTGCGTCCAACCACGAACTCGAGTTGCCAGTTGTTCAAACTCTCTCTGGTAATCTCTCAAAGGTCCTGTTTGCTTAATCCTTGACAAGGCTTCATCAAAATCCTCGGCATCAGTGGGGCCAAAACGGGTCCTGATTTCATCCTCAAACATTTCCCACGTGATGGCCATTTGCTCTTCCGTCATTGCTTTCTTAAACCACTGCCACCAATGGTTTGCTTCTCTCTTAAGATGAAATGAAGCCAATCAAACTTTCTGATCATCGGGAACATCCTGAAATTCACAAAACTGATTGACTCAATTGAGCCACACGGTTGGGTCATCCCCAGAGAACTTAGGGAATTCAAGTTTGGTAAGCTTTGATGAAAATGGTCTGCCACTCTCGCTTGCGTCCTTCCGAGATCGACTTTGCACTTCCTGGCTAGGAACACTCGGCGATCCTTGGTTTGATAGCAATGATTCTGACAGCCTGTTGATAGTCTCTTCCAATCGTTGAATCTTGCTATTCATTCCTATCTCAAATTTCTGCATTCTATCATGAATGGCACTCAATTCCCTCTCCAATGCCTCAATTCTGTCTTTGTTAGTCGCCATAAACCTGAGCTACTGATACCAATGATAGGTCCCAGTCAGTAGCTATATTCATAAAACAAGAGTTGTTCTACTTGGGGTGAGAACGAAACCAAGAAAAGTGTTTATTTTTCATCTCCCTTTTACTGAGTACAAGAGGAGTTTAAATACAATAAGACTTAGCTGAAACTTAACTGATCCTAGCCTAAAAAATAGGTAACAACTACTAGATAGTGGCCATGATCACAACGTCTAAGCCACTTTTATTTTCATGTCCTATAGTTAAGCAACTTAATTAACCAATCCCATGAACTAGGAGCTGCCACTCCATCCATGATCCCATCCCTTGCACGACCATGCAACAGCACTAGTTAGTCCATGTACTTGGGATTTGGCTTAGGAACTTTGGTTGATCTCCTCACCCTATCACTTGGTTCTCTCATTTCAATTGCTGCAGTTTCTGTTCTTTCCTCATTCGTTTTCTACTCCTTTCAGGCTCTCTTCTCTTCTTTTTTTTTTTTGCTTAGTTTCTTGTTTAATGCCGAGATAGTGTGATGGAGTGAGGACAGGTGAGAGATGATGAGAGACGTGTGGAAGGTGAGAACATGATGAAAAGAATGGATATGCTGCTCTGTCTCCTGACAGAGCAATCACCATCTCTATTATTTCAAATACATTATTTATTATATATTTATTTAAATTCTTTTTTTTAATGTTATATTTTTTTATATTATATTTTTATTTTCAATCATATAATTTCATATTATAAATTACTTACATATGTTTTTCAATTTATATACACTTGTATATTTTACTTTATATACTTATACATTTATATAATTCTTTTATTTTATTTCGTATATTTATAAATATACTTATATATTTATATAATTCTTTTATTCTGTTTCGTATATTTATATTTATAGGGTTATGAATATATATTTATACTTATACATGTATTTTTATATGTATACTAATCTACTATTGTTATTTTTTATTATTTTTATTTTTTTGATCACTTGTATTTATATATATATATATATATATATATATATATACGTATGTATACATGCACATTGCGTGTATTTAGTTCGGCACATGCACGTATTTGTGCATATATATATATATATAGAGAGAGAGAGAGAGAGAGAATTATATCTTCTCTAATTTGTATAAATTTACACTTACATATAACACAAATTCCAAAAATTACATCTTCAATATTTAATTTACTTCAATCTTACATCTATTTGTAATTCTGAAATTGAAAATTGGTGGTTTTCACATCCTCGCCACCTAAGGAGATTTGGTCCTCCAAATTTTCCTTGTCTAATTGGAAGATATGAGAATACTTCTTCATTAAGCTTTCAAGTTCAGAAGTTGCTGCTTTGTTTTTTGGATGAATGCTGCTGTCTGAGAGCTTTCACTAGAGGAATGGACTTTGACCTTAAAACTTTCTCCTTTCTTTCCACAATCCAAAATGGTCTCTCTACAAATCTAATGTGCTTCGCTATTTCACATTTTGCAACATACAACCCCTTATCAATTAAGAATCTTCAACTAAGGTAAAATCAATGTCATGATAAGATAATCTCAAATGTCTTATCTCACACACTCTTAACTTTCACACCAATTGTTATCTTGCGTGACATGTCCTAATAATCTCCAACATTCATTCAAAGATCTGCTTCTATGACAAGTCTGTTCATTTTAGCTCTACTTACGAGGAGTTTGAAGAGTTCTTTAGCTCTTAGAATTTATAAAGTTTAAAACCATCAGGTTCTAACCATTGAGCATTTAAAATCCATATGGTTCTAAGTAATAAAATTTCAAAAGTGCAATGATTTCAATTCAAAGTCCATACAATTTCTAAATCAAATACTTTCTAATTCACATGGTTTTTTTTTTAAGTCATATAGTTTCAAAGTAAATGGGTGGTTGAAAATGCTTTTCCAAAGCCTACGTAATTCAACATACTTTTCAAGTTCAGGGGGAATCAAGTACTAATTCCTCTTTGAGGCATAACAATAAAGGTCACTTCCTGCTACATATGGTGGATAGGTTTAAACTCTTATTGGTCGAGTCCAATAGACCACGTCAAATAATACTTTAATGAAGCTCATTAAGAAAGCCTAATCCCTCAAAAATCAAAATTTTATAATTTGAAATCATCATTTTAAATTCCAAAAGTCTTAAAAAAAACCCTAACTCCAACTTGAAATTCTAAATGTCTCCTCTGATCATCAACATAACTCTTCCATCTGCTCGAAGCCGCCGTTAACCTATCACATAATAGTTTTACACTTTCAAAAGTTTTCACTACTAGTTTTGGAGTAAATATCTCTCTTTAAGTCAACTAAGGCCATTCAATACAAAAGCTTCGATATCAATTAAGTGCTTGAGGCTAGCTATATAGCAAACCTCGTTTCCCTTTTCAAAGGCAACCCCTGTAGCTTATACAAAGTTACATTGGGGAAGTCCTAACAATGGGTGAATTAGACAGCTCTGGACGTGTCACCTTGGAATTTTGCACGAATGCTAGATAACTTTCACAATAAGTACGCTCTTTAATATGTTCAGAACGGAACAATAAGCACTTATCACTTCATTACTTATCAAAACATATCTTATACCGATTAGGTAGGGAAATGGTTATAATATTCCTATAGCAGTCTTCACTAGCATGATGGTCAACTGACTAATCCATATCCAAAATGACTCATGGTCGTACATGTGCAACAATGTCAGATTTGCTACTAAGTCCTTGTCTCCCACCTTCACTTTACATTAACGATACACATGCTTATTTGCTTAAGATTCTTTGAAAGGAGTGTTAATATACAACAGATAACTTAGAGGTTCTGATTTTACATGCAGCCTATTAATAACCACAGGTGAGATAAATAAATGAGTTAAATCTGGTGCACTAGCTTGATTAGCCATTAATTGCTACAGTAGAACTGTCATTATCTCATGATTCTACTCCATCGTAGCCCGCCTTGCCTTTATAATATCAGGATGGGGAAAAGTCGGATGTGGCAACCCCAGAGGTATTGAGAGTGATGGGGTCAAAAAAGGAAGGGGCCCTTTCCGAGATGATCTTTCGAGACTACTTCTATGCCTAGTCCCTTTTATTTTTGAATTCAAATTAGAATAAAAAACTATACCTAAAGCAGACTAATCTTGATATAGGTCGATAATAAACAAATTTACATGCATACATTACACAGTAAATAAGATGTAACATTATCGCAGTTTCAACTATACTGACACATACTAGACAAACCTTGATCTGATACCATTTAATTTGCCATAACTCGAAGGCCGTGGCGTACGCTCAATGCATACATTTATTCCAATTACTAAATTTACGAACTAAAATTTTCTTTTCACTTTATGGTTTGTATTCGGTGTCAGTGTAGTCACTAAACGAATTTCACTTATCCTCTTCATTTAATTCAACTTAACTAACTTATTCATTCATCCAAAGATGAGATAATTAATTCTCTAGGCTTATAATTATCATTTTTTTAATCGATAAAATATTGTTACCTAAAAAAAAACAAATTGAAAATATCCCCTTTATATTTTAAGATTTTCCTAGATAAATAACCTGTAAGACATCATTTATCATAACCCAATCATACCATATCAATTCAACTATCCACACATTCACATCATAATACAAATCATCAAATAATTATCATGTCAACATTCTTAATATCCACCATTAATTATCACGTACATATCGAATCCAGGATCACACTCCTTCATCATATCACTCTAAAAATAATCTAAAACGATTCTAAGTTATATCCCATAACACAATCAGACTATACTGTGTAATCTTCATAAAAGGTGCATGTAAACAACAAATATCTTACTTGTATTCCTCAAAAAATAGCGAAAGCAGGCTCAAAGGACGCTAGTATGTACCTATGCTTGGGATGGTCCCTGATGGCCCACACAAAACTCTAATCGTGGACTCTATCTTGTATGATCTGCGAAGATGTTAGAAAGGGGTGAGCAAACCACGGCTCTATAAGTAGTTTAAGTATATGCATGTTAGGCTCATGCTGATCTACATGCACGTGTATGCATGAACTGAAATAAAGCAATACGTCTACGTGGTATTATGTCTTAATGCCAGATCTATCTGGACTCATTCTTCAAGGCTGAGGATGTACAGGGCATTGGTCGGAAGGATACCCTCGCCATCTCATTTCCTCGAGTCTTAATGTGATGTTAGAAAGACACAGTCACTCGTCATACTACTACAATGCTGACAGAATGCACGATATTAAAATGAGCAATGTACTTAGTTCAAACTGATTCCTTTGGCACATAGTTCAAAACAATACACAATGCACTTAGTTTAAAGCATACTCATTATGCACTTGTACAAAAAAGATTTTTGATTACTTTAGGCATGAGCCTCGAAATACTGAAATTGATACTGATGACAAAACAGATTTCTTAAACACCTGGTTTAAAATAGATGAATGCATTGAACAGATGATTGATAAAGCTAGGCCTAATGCCTCTGAATACTAAAACCACATACTGATAACAAAACAAATTTTATGATGCATTTAGTCTAAAATCGATAATTGTACTAAAATTAAAAAATAATAAGTTTAGAAATAGAGTCTCAAAACGTTGAAAACTAATACAATAACAAAACAGTTTTCTAATACACATAGTTTAAACACAATTACTATACACCGAGTTCAAAGCATGATCGCTACGCACGTGAGTTCAAAACACGATAACTATGCACATGAGTTCGAAACATGATCACTATGCAATTTAGTTCAAAACACGGTAATTATGCACATGAATTTCAAAACAAATAATCTTATGAAAATAAATACTCGATGGAGTTAGGCAAAATGCCTTGAAATTCTAAAAACTGATGCTAAAATCAAAATCGATAAACTTTAGTTATGAAGCCTCAAATCACTAAACTGAAATTGTAATCAAAACGAATACTATTCAAGTTTAGCATAAGGATTTAAATGCTGAACTGAAACTGAAATCCAAAATGAATACCGATAAAGTTTGGCATAAAACCTCAAATAGTAAACTGAAACTAAATTCCAAAATGGATACTGATAATGTTTGGCGTAAAGCCTCATATACTAAACTGAAATTGAAATCCAAAACGTATTCTGATAAAGTTTAGGCAAAAAGCCTCAAATACTAAACTGAAACTGAAATCAAAATGTATTCTGATAAAGTTTAGGCATAAAGCCTCAAACAACTAAAAACTGAAACTGATAAGGTGTAGGCAAATATTCCTAATAACTGATACTAATGTCCGTCCTAGCTAGTGATGGATAAGTGTCACAAGCAACACAATACCTATGGCTATAGAGTTACTCTAGCCCTCTAGTGCAGTCGAGAACTGGAACTTGTCTGCTGGTTTTCCAAACAAGCCTGATAATGCCTAGAGCACGAGGCTTCTAAGGAGCAAATGCTGATACTGAAAGTTTAGAGCACAAAGCTTGATAGACGGGTAATGGAACCTAGAGCGAAGCTCGATAGGCTTTGAATGACCCGAAGGTCAATGGATCACTCCAAAATCAAATACAAAACAGAAAATTGAGTACTGATCAAAAGCTTTCAAATTTAGGAAACGAATACCGATCGAAACCTTTAGAACAAATTACTGAATACTGATCAAAATCTTTTAGTTCAGAAAACGGATCACTGAGTACTGATCAAAATCCTTTAGTTCAAAAAAATGGATTATTGATCAGAACTAAATTTAGCAAGACGAAATATGTTGTCAAAAATCAAATGTACAACATTATGCCAACTGGGCTCATGGTTTTCAAAACACAAATCAAAACGGTTTTCGTGTTTCCAATTATGCATAAAAGTCCTTTGTTAAAAAGTTAGTCTCAAGACTATGCTTTTCAAGTTAAAGCGTAATGTCGAGTATTACAGCACTTATGCATAAAATAGTTCTAGTCAAAACATGCTATGTGTGAATTCACTTATGCATCAATAGAGTACCTCTACGCACTTTGCATGGTTATGTAATGAGATTTTAAAGCAGACCATGCACATGTACACTTAGCTTAAATAGACTAGATAAACAAGATTCATGCAATACCTAAACTTCTGAACATTTTATTTCGCACAACAGGCAAGCTTGGCCGGTCACAACACACAAATCGAAAAACACAATTTCAATCCCGGCCCAAGCATCATTCAGATTCATTGCTTGATCATACCTTGTATCTTACCTTAATCGCTCGATCAATAGCATCGCAATGCTTAAATTTGAAAGCTAGGAAAACTATTTATAAAAATTAAGCATCTCCTACGAGATGATACTAGCAAAACTTTACTTAATTCACTTACCTCAATGCTTAGAAATTATCTTCCTCAAGCTTCCAAATCAAAAGCCATGCTCTTACACGACTCTAAGTCACTACAAATCATTTCAATAACAAATCCAAATCCATCAATAATTCCACATATCAACATTCGATTAAACATTTCTGACTTGATGACTAACTTTATCCAATATCGTATAATCATTAAATCCAACATTTCTATATGACCGTACAATATAAAACTACTACATATTTATATATAAAAGTCTTACCAATTCCTATGCTTAGTGCTCACACGTCAAGCTTAGCCGAAATAGTGTCGTCGCCTTAGTGTCGCACCACATATTCATACACTTAGTATCAAGCAAATAAATTTCTAATTTATTTTTATAAAATAAACGGCATTCCACACGTTTCCTACTAAATCTCAAAACTAATGCTCTAGCAAAAAAATTTCAAGCATGGCCAAGTCTCAATTTAGCACACTTACACTATTTCTACAATTTAATATACATACACATTTTCTTAGAAAATAATTAAATACGATCTTATAAAAATTTCCAAGAAAATTTAAGGTTTTTTGCTAAAATTTCCTTACCCATTTTATACTAAAGATTACACAATTTGACTCTCAAAAATTGACCACGGTTTGAAACCATTGTTCCTCCTTTTCAGCTCCCAAAATCTCAGCTAAAATCATCCCCTGTACTGCCTTGTTTTAACCCTGAAATAACCACCCTTGAACATCCATTTTCAGCAACTTAAACGCTAACTTTTTCAGCCCTTAAAAACACCATATTCCAACCTTAGTACCAGCACTGTTTTGGGCCCTTTAAATCTATCGCCCAACTCTGTTTGAACCACCAAGGTTAGCTGTCTTTCTTTTTTTTTTTTGTAGGCCACTAATGCACAGCCTAAACCCCAAGCTCTAGCCTACAACAGCTTCTCGACACCAGTGTCCCACGGCTCCTGCTGCACCGAAGGCTCCTTCTTGCTCCAGACTTTCTTCTCCCTCAATGGTTGCCTCCATTCTCCCCTGGTCAGACATAAATGAAGGCCCATGTTTTTGGTGAGGAGAGGCTGCTCCAAGCTTCCTTGTTTTGCCCAAGAGATGGAGGAGTCAGTAGCTTCCGGTTGCTGGCCTGATCAGGGCCGAGGGAATGCCCAAGCCTCTAGTTGTAGTTCTCGATTTTTTTCTTTCCACACGAGCAGCTTGGTTCTCTCGTTTCAATTGCTGCAGTTTCTGTTCTTTCCTCATCCATTTTCTACTCCTTTCAGTCTCTTTTCTCTTCTTCTTTTTTTTTTTTAAGTTTCTTGTTTAATGTCAAGATGGTGTGATGGAGTGAGGACAGGCGAGAGATGATAAGAGACTAGTGGAAGGTGAGAACATGATGAAAAGAATGGATATGCTGCTCTGTCTCCTGACAGAGCAGTTACCAACTCTATTATTTCAAATACATTATTTATTATATATTTATTTAAATTCTTTTTTTTTATGTTATATTTTTTTATAATTTATTTTTATTTTCAATCATATAATTTCATAATCTGTGTATATATAGAGAGAGAATTATATCTTTTTTAATTTGTATAAATTTACACTTATATATTACATACTTGTACCTTAAATCCCTTTATGACTTGCAATTCATAAAATCTTGTTTTATAAAATTGTTGTAAGTTCATACCTCATGGATGCCAAAAATTACATCTTCAATTTTTAATTCACTTCAATCTTACATCTATTTGTAATAGCTATACTCACTCATATTTTTCAATTTTTCTAAAAGAAAATAAAATTAGTGCTTGAAGAAGAAAAAATGAGAGAAACGTAGAACTGTGAAGAGAAGAGAAGAGAGAGAGGGAAAAAGGTGAGAGAAGAGTAAAATTATGATTGAAAAAGTAAAAATTATGATTTTATTGGATATTAATGTCATTTTATTTAAGGATATTTTTATCTTTTAATAAGTTGTAATAGAAAGAATAAAAATGGTAGTGTATTTAGAATAACCCATCAACGTAGGTTTGGTGGGGATTGTCCCCCCAACCTCCACTAACTTTTTTTTTATATATTATATATATAATCTTTGATTATATATATAATATAATATATCTATTTATTTCCATTTTCACTTTATGTTTATTATATATATCTTGTCATATTTATATGATACTTATTATCCATTATTTGTCCTCAAATTCCATAAATATTTGCTAATATTAAGTTCCTAAAGTTTAACAATAATTTAAATAATTAAATCCCATGAAACTCAAAAATACTTTAAGCTACTAGATAAGTTCTTTATGTCCTTAAAACGTATCCTTATCAATTGTAAGTTAAATGTCCAAAATTTCTAATCTTTTAATTAAATTATCTCCAACTAATTAATTCTTATAATTCCCTAATCCTCATATTCCTCATGAACAAATTCTCTTAATTCTCATGCTTACTTCATCACTTTTCATAATCCGTATGATTCTCAAAATTTTAATAATCCAAATACTCCTGACAATATATTAAATTTTTTTTTAAAGATAAAAAAATCACAATTGTCACATCTGGTCTCTTTAAGTTATATATATATATATTATAATATATATATATATATATATATATATATACACACACACACACACAAGAAAGTCTTTGTTAATCTAGGAAATGATCAACTCAAAGAGACCACGCAATCATTTATTTATTTATATATATATATATATATATATATATATATATATATATATATATATACACACACACAAGAATTCTTTTTCTTGTGACAGGTTCGAATTTGGAGAAACCAAAATACTGCTTATTAATCAGAACTTTTTTATGAAACCAAACCATTATCGGCCTTAATCCATGTGAACCAAAGGGCAGGAAAATGTCAAGGTTTCAACCACCAAAACAGCATGAACTTTCGGATTCAAACTGAATTATTCTTTAAAGCTTCCTGGTCAAAAGGCCCGGAGACCTCTAAAATTGCCTTTCCCTGTACGTGTCAAGAAATGAAACAGTTTTCGAAACTATAAATTGGAAAATCAACATACAGCAAATCAGAAAAGTGCCCCTCTCTCCAATTTCTACTTTCTACAGCTTTTAGATTCCAAAACAAAGATCAAATATGTCTGATAACTCTTCTCAGAGCATGAGCTACCGGGCTGGTGAGGCCAAGGGCCAGGCTCAGGTAAAATTTTCTTGGCAAGTAATTAGGGTCTCACACTTTTATTGAATTATCGAATTCCTAGCTATATGGGTTCCTTTTTTTGATGTTTATGTCAGGAAAAGGCTAGCAGCATGATGGACAAGGCTGCCGATGCTGCCCAATCTGCTAAGGAATCAATGCAAGAGGTTCGAAAAAAAATGAGCTCCAAAATCATGGATTCAACTAGCTATAGGCTAGAGCTAGTTTCCTTTGATTTTTTTTTTTGGAAGCAACAATACTTATATATGATCTATTGTTATATATTGACAGACTGGGCAGAAGATGATGAGCAAGGCAGAGGGAGCTAAAGAGTCTGTGAAGGATGCAACTGGCATGAACAAGTGAAGATGAGAGAAGCTGAATTAAGTCCCATTTTCATTTAGATGTTTTCTTGTTTATTAGTGTTTTGTTGGAGCATTTATAAAATGCTCTTTTAGTTTTACCTATGAACAAAGAAGAGAACTCTTACATTTAGGTGCTGGGAGTTGCTCTTCCTGTTATTTCTTTAGTGCAATTCTTGTTGTTTTCAACTAGTTATTGATTGATTCAATTAATGTATCTCATTTCCTAATAATATTTTTGCACTACTAATATTAGTGCTATTTGATATTTAAATGGAAAAACTTTCAATTCTGATTTTTTTTTAATTTTGAAAAAAATTAAATACTAAATTGTTAGTCTAAAAAATCATTTGGTATTTTTGTAAGTTACCCACGTAAATTAACAACTTAATTAATAGTTTTTTATAGGAATTTTTATAGGAATTAAATGATCTGAGGTTAGTTCTATAACCTCTTAAAATTTTCTTATGTGTACTTCTATATTTTATTAATTATCTGATAATTTTTAAAATTATCTATACATATCTACAAGTGATAATTGTCCACCAATAGAATTATGTCTTTAATGTGAAGATGTATATAATGAAAATACAGGATATTGGGTACTTAATGTGACATTTTGAAAAACATATATTAGTGAGTTTGTTTAACATTAAAAGATTAAACACAAAAGAATGTAATATTGTCGCAGCTCAATATTTTCGATATTAATAACTGGAGATTAGTATTCTATTCTACATTTATGACTTATGATGTGTTATTTGCAATCTTAATGTATTAGATATCTCAATTAAGAACTTTTACTGTTGGTATCAGAACTTTTAAAAAACCTATCTTGATCTTATTCGAACAAGTTAATTGTATTTGTAATATAGAGATAGGCATGTAAAATGTAAGGTCTTGACTTATTAAAGCACTATGGTTTGGAGCAAATCTGCCTTCTCAAATCGATTTGTGTGGTTTAGTTCTAATTTTCTAACTAATAAAAGAGGCGTTGTGAAGCATGAATAAAATAAATAAAAAACGAGGAAAAACATATTATAGCAAAGCTACACAATCTGCGTATGCTTGGCTTTTTAATTAAAAAGCTTTACATCTATACGTTTGCCTTTACACCGTATATAAAGGAGGATACGGGGATGAAAACTATGTTTGAAGAAGGCTCAAGTATCAATGCCATAGCCCACAATTTTCAATATCATAAAACTAATATACAGTCTAGTGACATCTTAAGAAAATTTTATATATAAATGTAATATATAAATTCGCGTGTGTGTGTGTGTATATATATATATATATATATATATATATATATTCATTGAGAGAGTCAAATTTTTGTGAACCTATTTCAGTTCATAGGTTAATTTGTATTGGATTGATTATTAAATTAAAAATTTTTTTATAATTTCATTAAGTTTATATCATTATTTGGTTCATGATATATTTTTGTATGCTTGAATTTTATGTGTAATTAATGAATATATGTATACAAATATTATTTTTTTATAATATGTTGATAGTATACATAATTGTAAAAATTATTTATGCAGAAAATTCGATGTCATGTGATCTATATAATTTTTCTTGATCAAAGAATAGCTAGGCATCTTTGATTATGTCAAATTATATAGTAAGTATATTCGGTCACATATGGAAAAATAACATTAATTGTAATTAATCATTTTTAATACAATAAATTTTATCTCACATGAATTTTTATTGTATTTTTGTGATTAATTAGGATGAAGTACAAATTATTTTTCTTAATTTACTCATAGAAATTAAGAAAAGGAATATAATTTGATAGTTTCATCATGAAGTTTATATATGGATCTGTTTAAATTAAAACTTCACCCATATGCTGTTTTTTTATGTTATTTGATTTATATTTGAAGCATGATTTACATTGGTGAAGCATGACATATGTTTATTTGCCTCAAGTTTAAAAATGCAAGTATGAATGTTTGATTTATTTGCAGTTATACAACCTATGAATATTTTCGATGAAAAATGTGATATTCCCTGTTTAAGTGGTGATAACTGTAAGTTATGAAAATAGAGAGTTCTTTTTCAATTAGGGTGCATAGACATTGATTATGCCACTTGGAAGGATGAACCACTTATGCCTAATGAAACTAGCTCTCAGGCTGCGATTGTCCTGATGAATGATGTGAGAGATCTAAGTATGATGTTCATAAGGACATGCATATTTGCTAGTATTCATGGTTCAATCCCCGAGTGTAAAATTGTCAAGGAATTGCTGAAAGCTATTGATAAACAATTTGAAAATTCAAATAAGGCCCTAGCTGGCACCCTAATGACGAAGTTATCATCTATGAAGCTTACCAGTGTTAGAGGTGTGCATGAGCACATGATGCGAATGAGGGACATAGTGGCTCAACTAAAGTCTCTTAAGGTTGAGATATCTAAATCTTTAATTGTGCACTTTATACTGAATTCTCTTCCACATAGGGACCTTTCAAAATTTCTTATAATACACATAAGAAACAATAGTCAATTAATGACCTTCTAACCAAGTGTGTTCAAGAAGAGGGGAGACTGATAATGAAAATTGGTGAAAGTGCATATATAACAAACAAAAGGAAAAGGGTAAAATACTTATTCAAACTGAGAAGAAATAGTCTAAGTTTTCTTTCTGTAAAAAAAAATGGACACATGAAGAATGACTTCAACAAATTTAAAGCTTAACTTGAGAAGAAAAGTAATCCAATCTCATTTGTTTGTTATGAATCTAATATGGTTGATGTTTGTCATAACACTTGGTGGATTGATTCTGATTCTACAATCCACGTTTCAAAAACCTTGCAGGGTTTTCTAAACCAATGGCCAATAAGCAATGCTTCTATTCAAAAAACAAGATGCGTTCTCAAGTGTAACCAATTAGGACATGCAGATTAGTTTTAGATTCTGGTTTTGTTTTGAATTCAAAAAAAAAATTTATATTCCAAGTTACTCTAGAAATTTAATTTCAGTTTCAAGACTTGTACCTTTTGGATTTTCTTTTGAAATTTGTGAAAGTGCTTTTCATTTGCTTTATAAATCTACTGTTGATGGTTTATTTCAAATTCATTTACACAATAATACTTCAATAAGACAAGGCACGTCCAAGGCAATGTTGGTATTAAACGATGTCTTATGAATGAAAAATCCTCTATGTTGTGGCATCGAAGATTAGGACACATCTTCATAGAGAGAATTAAAAGGTTGGTGAATGATGGAGTATTTAGTACTTTAGATTTTATTGACTTTGATACTTGTGTGGACTGCATAAAGGTAAAGTTGTGATAACCGTAAATTTTCATTTAATTGGAAATTATAAATATTAGAAATAAATAAATGAATTAATTATGAGAACGTGATACTAGTGAAAATCCCGAGAATTGAGAAAGGAACGGATTGTGGAAATCCGAGTGAAGGAAATTTAAATTGGAAGTGAAAATAAAAATAATGGAAAGAGGAAATTAAATAAGGAAAGTAGGGAAATTTAATTTGGATAAATGGAAATCCAAATTAAATAAGAAAATGAGAAATGAAAATAAAATATGTTTATATAATTACAAATTATATAAATGTAATTTGACGTAAATACATATGTATTTAAATACCGTATGGTATACTGTATATATTAATATACCGTGGTATATATATAAGTATATATACTATTTGCTAAATTTAAATAATACATATGTATTCAAGTATGACATTTTATGTATATGTAAGTATATACATATTTGAGAAAATGTAAATATTAAATTTCATTAAAGTTTGAGTGTATATATATTGTTAATACAATATATATATATGGAATTACTACATTTATATAAATGTTTATATAAATGTTATTTAATTTTAAAATATATAAATATACATATATATATACAAGACATATATTTTGTAATATACAATATATATATATATATATATTATAGATAATATATATTGTACTATACATTATATATGAAATAATATTATATGTGTAATATATAGTATATATATATTATATGTATATAGTATAAAGTATATAGTATGATGTATACTAAAAAAATAGAAAGAAATAAAACAAAAATGGAAAGGAGAAATCGGGGAAGCAAACCCGATTCTCCCCCCCCCCCCCCAGGTGAGGCTGACGGTGGCGGAGATGCCACCGCCGTCGAGGGAAAAAGGAAGAGACGGCGTCGGCCAGAGAGGAGAAGACGACCGGCGACGGAAACGGGAGGAACAGAAGCGGAAACAGGGGTGGAAACCGGCGGAAGCCGAGAAGAGGAGAAAACCAAATCTGGCGGTTGCCGGCCAAATTGGCCGCCGCCGCCACAGTCGAAGCACCGGCGGAAGGAGAGGAATGGGATGGAGGCCATCGGAGAGGCTGGGAACGGCGGAGGAAGGCCGACGGAGGAGGAGAAGTGACCGAGGCAAAATCGAGTAGATCCGCCGCCGTGCCACCGATCTAGGCCAAGCTGAGGCCACCGGCAACTTCGCCTCGACGCCGGCTAGCTGTTGAGCCCCCGAGCCGTCGGAGAAGAACCGGCGGTGAGGAGGGTGGAGCCGGTCTGACTGGTCTGAACCGGCCAGGAAAGAAAAAGGAAAAAGAAAAAAAGAAAAGAAAAGAAAAAGAAAGAAAAAAGAGAAAAAGAAAGAAGGAAGAAAAAGAAGAAAAAGAAAAGGGGAAAGGAATTCTGGAAATTTGGAAAATTCTCGAGAATTCGGAAATTACGGGAAATCCCGGGAAATACGGGAATCGGTAAGAAATCCCGAAAAATATTAAATTATTTAAATAATTTATTTATTTAAATAATTGTGGAAAAATTCTAAATTTTAGAATTTAAATTCCAAAAAATTCCCTCGATGACCGAGCCGATCGAATCGGGCGAGGTGAACACAAGCGCGACCTTCGAGAGGCAGTCGCCGACCCGAAACAGGTAAGGGAGACATGTACCGCCTGTAAGGATATTCGGCCATGTTTTAAATTATGCATTTAAATTATAAATGCAATTTATCATGATTGGTTTTGAAATTTGTGGTGATTTATCGGTTTTAAATTGTGGTGAAATACTGGTTGAGAAATATAAACTGTATTTTCGGTGCAGGAGGCTAGTCAAATCGGCAGCCGTTATATTGCCGAAAAATTATCGAAAAATTACTGAAATTTACAGAAAATCATTGAAAATCATAATAAATGATTTGATTTCACGTGAAATGATTTTCAAGTATGAAAATCGAGAAATTAAGTAAATTTCATAAAACATGAATATAATGATATTTGATTTTAAAATATTCATGTTTTCGAGAATGGTGAAAAGAAAATCACCGAAAGTTCACCCTGTCGGTGATATTTCACGTGAAACGAGATGAAAATGAAAAAGAGACTGAAGTGAATATTTTTATAAATATTCTTAAATATTCACTTGATTTTATATAAAATCTTTATGGTTTTAACTATGAAAACAAATAATTATGAAAATTCCATAAAGGTTAAGAAGTGATGGAAAACCATGATTTCGAGACTAGAGGTCTCTACACGTGTTTCTAGAAGAAAAACACGGTTAAGGGATTTTGAATTTGGAAAGTAAATAATTTATTTTTACATAAATTATGAAAATATTTGATTTGAATCCCGATTTCTTTGAAAACCATGTTTTGGCTAAAAAGCACGGGAAAGCGTGCATATGTGTTTTACGGTGGAAAAAGACAATTTTGCCCTTCTATTTTTACAGTGGTGATTTTGCAAACTGTTTTCACCGTATGGAAAACATAATTTATACCTTTATGAAATAATTTGAAAAATATTATTTATTTTATAAATTTCATAAAGGTGATTATATTTACATGTGAGCCTTATGGATATTTGATTTACGGTGTTTAAAATCCATAAAGGCTAAGGTACGGTTTTTATACTGTTTTGAGACTTAGGCCCCGTGCTTCATGCATCATACTATACTGTTACTGTCACGTGGCTGATTGACCAGCTAGTTATCAGCGTCCCGGATTGTCGCCTAGCAAGCGTACACCGAGGACATATTATAGATCATGGCCATAGATCTCATTACTGTTACTGTGTCCCTAGTGGAAGAGATAGCATGATTTACTTGTAGGGTGTTGCCTAGTCTCACTTATTGCTTATTGCTTACTGTTTATTGAAAGGATTTACGGAATCCTATTTACTGTACTGTTTACTGTACTGAACTACTGTATTGTTTACTGTTTACTGATGAAAAACCGTACCAAAACACTGTTTATTACTGAACTATACTATTTACTGAGATGGTAGCCACGAATGACTGTTTTACTGAAAAGAAAGCTACCATTTACTGTTTACTGTACTGAAGAGAAGAGAAGTAAACCACTATTTTTATTACTGAATTGCCACGTGTTTTAAAGTATACTGAAGTGAAAAGAGATAAGTGGTTTACTTTGTGGAAAAACGAAAATTATATCGTTTTGAAAACAACGAAATAGTACTCTCTACAGTTGTTTCTAGGTTCCGGAACAAGCCAGGTATTTCAAAATACCTGCCTTACTCTATCTGGATCCCTAACCGACTGTAGTATCCTTCCTACATGTGTGCCTAGAGCCAGCTAGGAAGATTTTAAAGAAAATGAAAAAAATTATTTTCAGCATATAGATAGCTGAATATCAAGTGTAGCATATAACTCTCTTACTGAGCCGTGGTTTGCTCACTCCCCAATTTTTAACATTTCAGGTTTTGATGATGGTGAGATCCAATAGTTGTGGATTACGACTGCACATAAAGGACAATGTGACAGACCGACTGAGACATATAAGGTACGATCATTTATTTTCTGTATTTAGACATGTATACAGTACTACATTTTTGTATATAAGATGGGGGATGTGTATTATCTTAACAATGTTATATTAAAATTGTTTAACATTAAGTGCAAGTGAAGTATCACAGACAGCCCAACCGGATAAATTGTGTAAAATAAGGTGAAAAATATGGTAACGGGTCGTTACAAAAGTAGACCAATAAGACAATGCCAAGAGGAGTTCAGAAATATTAGAGATCATATATATAGATATTTGTAGTCTGGATATGGACTCATATGGTTAGAAATACTTTGTCTCATTCATAGATGATTATTCACAATATATGTGTCTCTACTTGCTTCATAATCAGAACGAAGCATAATATGCTTTCAAGGTTATCAAATAGAAGTAGAAAAATTGTCACGACCCGAAGGCCGTGACGTATTCATTCTATCACTCCATTTACTATTTGCCAAACTTACAAACTAACTTTTTGTTTCCACTTTAAAGTTTGCATTCGGTGTCAGTGTCCTCTCTAAACGTATTCACGTTCTTAACTTGATTTAAATTCATTATTTAACTTGTCATTTCTTAAAATCGTTCAACCTAATATTCTCGTTCAATATTAAACTATTAAAAGAAAAACGTCGAAAACTCCCCCTTATATAAAATCGACTTTCCCCAGCTTAATAACCTGCAATAAACTCAACTATACCAGCCACATATCCCAATCCAGAATTTCTCAATTCATTTCACTAGTTACAACACATACTTCAAAAGTCAACAAATATATATGAGAGACAGTTTACAACTCAAAATCACCACAATTCACTTCTCGGATCGTACTCGATAATCATAAAAACCTATAATAATCTAGGACGATCCTAAGTTACATCCCAAAACAATTACATAAACATGTACTGTGCAAATTTAACATGTCATACATAGATAACAAAATAATCATTGTTATACCTCAAGTGAAACAAAAACAGCACTCGGAGGATTCGGTCCGATATAGCTACTCAAGATAGTCCCCGAGCTTCGCACCCCAACTCCAAATGGGAGCCTAACCGGTATGATCTGCGATGTTATTAATAAGGGGTGAGCAAAACCACGGCTCAGTAAGTAGCTTAAGTAAATGCATGTTAGTCTCATATCGTTCTACATGCACGTGTAGAAAACAATGCTAAAGTAATAAGCGAACTCGGTGTTTAAGCATGATCATAAACCAAACACTTCTTTATGCATTTCGGGTATAGAACGCTTTCAATATGCACTTAGTTAAAACAAAACTTACTAGGCAGTTCATTTAAATGAGTTCGCTATGCATTCGGTTGAACTCAGTATGTTGTGCATTCAGATAAGCTATCAATGTAGTTCGCTAAGTCAATCAATAGTTACTTTGATAAAACAATCCATAAGCATTCGATAGACGATCAGTAAGTATTGCAATCACTTCGATCAATATAGATTTTCAAGAAATCCATTAGTCATAAAGCAGGATAATCGATAACAATTAGGCATATCGCCTCAGTTCACTAAAAGCAGTATTAGAAATGGAACAATAGTAAGTAGAGTTTAGGCAATGATCCTCAATCAATCAATCAATCGATATCCATCCTAGCTAGCGATGGAATGGTGTCGTAAGCAACACTAAATCTATGGCCATAGAACGATATCCAGTCTCGCTGATCAGTCGAGAGCTGGAACTTGCCTGCTGGTTTTCCAGACAAGTGTCAATCTACCTAGAGCACTAGGCTCGATAGGTACAATACGATAGTCTAGAGCACAAAGCTCAATAGACGGGCAATAAGGCCTAGAGCTAAGCTCGATAGGCTATAAGTGACCCGAAGGTCGTAGGACATGCCTGCACCCAAAAATAGTTTGAAATTAATTTCCTCGTGTAGCACTCGGCTTCCACGGACTCCAAATCATTATTAAATCAGTTTTGAGTTCGAAATACAAAACTTTTCGATTTCTTTCAAATGTTGGTTCAAACCAAAACTTTGCAAAAATATAAGTTTGATGCAAGTCATTAAGAACATAAAACATTAAGCAATTAAACTCAAAACATACTATGCATAATTGCATGTATGCATCGGTTCATGTCATTTAACATGCACGCTTGGCTGGGCACAATACGTAAAGCAGAGATTAAGTTTCAATCCAGCTCAAGCATAAACGAGTTTATAAAATTAAACCATTCCTACGAGATGGTGCTAACAAACTTTACTTAACCCACTTACCTCGAGGTTTAAAATTTTCCTTCTCGTGCCTCTGAGTCCGTATTCAAGTCCCTGCACCGCTCCGATTCACTACACAAAATCATTGGCATTTTCAATAATTCTTCGTCATTATACTTAATCGTGCACCAAAACAAGTGTCTTAGAACCACCATTCATTTCAGCTTACTACTAAGTCCAAAATCGACTCCTTATCGTCTTTCGAGATATACCGATAAGTTCTAATCCTTATTCATATATATTTAAAATATATGTATACCTATACACACATATATTTGCTTACATATATGTATATTCCAATATGTCTCTATATGCTCATCCTATTCTTTTTCCATGTAATTATTCGTTCTATATGTATACATGTATGTATATATGCATATATATTTTATATATGTATATATTATCGTATTGGTATACATGTATATCGATCCTTCATAACCTAGATATTTTTATTTGAATTCTCACAACAAGTTTCATTCCCCAAATTCTTATTTAATAACACATGGATATTAGTAAGTATGCAATATATTCAGATTGCATTAAAGTAAAATCATTTAAATTAGAACCTATGTTGTTCCTCCTCTTAGAGTTCATAATACAAGTATAAGATCTATTTATACATATATGTATTTAATTAAATATATACATACATGCAAGTATATGATCGTAATTTATCCTTTACCATCATGTTCATGGAATATATGTATACATATACCCATAGTTGTATATAGTTCATCCTTATCCATGCTTATGTATTTACATTCATGTAAATATTGTCCCACCATCTTATAACCAAATTCAAGTATCCCATGACATTAACTACATTTATGCAATTTACTTACATATTCTTTCTTTGAACATTTTCAAGGTAACCATTTCAAGGTATGATAACATGAAGTTCTACTCATGAAAATTTTCCATTATACAATTAAAAATCAATTTAACCAACATCCATGCACATTCCTACCTTTAAGCCTCTTATATGAGAGATTCTCAAACTTTCTTCTCCAAGGATTTCCTACAACCAACACCATCATCTCAATTAACATATGAAATTATATTATATACCTTTGCTCAAACAAAGAGGAAGAACTCTTACCCTAAACACCCTTGTTTGTCAATCCTTCTTTTATCAATTTTTCTGCAATATTCTCAGCCCTTACAACAGTGTGTTCACCTCTGTCTGAACCACCAACTCAGTCCCAAACTAAGCCCTCTAGCACCTCATTCTCAACCTTGATCATCGTCATGTCTAGCAACCAAGAAACCTCCAGAAATCTTTGCTTTAGGAGCTCACGGCCTAGCTTGCCAAGCTGTCTCAAGCATTACGGTTTTAGCTCTCAAATACCATAGCCTTTAGCCTTGAACAGTAGGAATCACAGCTCCTTTAAAGCCCTATAAATGGTCATCGATCCAGCTTCATTTATTCTCTGTTTCATGCAACAAAATGGCCACCAAAATCTGCTCACCATTAGTCTTGCCGAACGCTTCTGTTGACAGCCCCAATACAGACCTAACATTCAAGTCCAAAAGCCCTTATAAATTGTTTGAACAATGCAGCAAAATTCCACCCTCAATACCGTCCCTTTTCCTTTGTTAGATTTGCCTCAACAACCACCATTTACCTCTGTCACACGTTCACTGTTATGGCCTCCTGAAAATCAAGTTTTTCAGTCTTCAAACCAGTCACAAAATCTAACCTAACAATAGCCTTAACTAGCATCTAAAGTCCACATAAATTTCCTTTTAGCTTACTGACCTTGTTGATCAACCAATGTCACTTTGCCGTTGCAATTCTTTCCTTCTTTCTCTCTTTTTTTTTTGCTGCAGTAATCTTTTTCTTCTCCAGTTCGTTTCTTTCTCTCCTTCACTGCGCTTCTCCTCTGTGTCTGGCCGAGACCCCTTCTTCTTTCTCTTCTTTCTCTTCTTTCTTTTTCTCCTTCATTCCAGCCGAGATCCCTCTTTTCTTTCTTCCTTTCCTTCCTTTTCTTTGGCCGGTGTCCTTCTGTTTCGTTTTGGTTGTAGCTTTGTCCTCCTTAAACCTTTCTTTTATTTTGTTTTTTCTCTCCTTTACCCGATCCTAACTTTAGCTTTTGTCTCCTTCTCTTTTCCATCACGTTTTCAATCAAATAAATGTATTTGTTTATTAATATTTTATGTGTTTATTATTAATATATTTTATATTTTGTTTTTCTTTTGAACCTACTCCCATTAACCGTGGGAGCAGGTAAGGGGGAGGGGGTCGGGTGGCTTCCCTGGGAAGCCAATCCTGATCCTCTCTTGTATATATATATATATATATATATATATATATATTGGATTAAATATCAATATCAATATCTATTTCTAATTTATTTATAAAATTTCTAAGCTATATTAGCATTAATCATTTATCGCTAATACTACGAAAATAAAATAAAATAAAACATTCGTTTCCATTACTTAAAAAAATTAGAAATACAATTTACATTTCTATACTTAGTTCCTTTGATGTATTTTATTTATTTACAAAAATGGGTACAGAATTCGTAGTCTTCACATTCTCCCCACCTTAGGAAATTTGGTCCTCCAAATTTTCCATGTCTATCTGAAAGAGGTGAGGATACTTCTCCTTCATCAAGCTCTCTAGTTCCCACGTAGCTTCCTCTGAAGAGTGATGCTGCCAAAGTACTTTCACTAGAGGAATCGTCTTCGACCTCAATATCTTATCTTTTCTATCCAAGATCCGAATAGGTCTCTCAACATAGCTCAAATCCTCCCTAATCTCCAAAGGTTCATACTCAATAACATGGGAGGGGTCTGGATGATATTTCCTGAGCATCGACACATGAAAGACGTTATGCACACCTACCAACTCTGGTGGTAATGCTAGTCGATATGCCACGTCGCCAATTCTCTCTAGTATCTCAAATGGGCCAATATACCGAGAGCTCAATTTTCCTTTCCTACCAAATCGCATTATGCCTTTAGATGGAGATATCTTCAAAAACACTTTATCTCCAACCTGAAACTCTAAGGGTCTTCTCCGATTATCCGCATAGCTCTTCTGTCTACTTTGGGCTGTCCTCAATCTATCACATATCAACCTCACATCTTCGGATGCTTTCTCTACTAATTCTGGAGTAAATATTTTTCTTTCGCCTACCTCTTCGCAGCCAATAGGAGATCTACACTTCCGTCCATACAACACCTCGTAGGGTGCCATCCCAATGCTAGAGTGAAAGCTATTGTTATACGCAAATTCAGCTAGTGCCAAATGATCATCCCATGAGCCTTGAAAATCCATGACACATGCCCTCAACATGTCCTTAAGAGTCTGAATTGTCCTCTCTGACTGCCCATCGGTTTGAGGATGGAAGGCTGTGCTAAAGCTCAGTTTAGTTCCCAAAGCATCTTGGAAGTGTTCCCAGAAACGGGAAGTAAACCGAGAATCTCTATCTGAAACTATGCTTACTGGGACCCCATGTAACCTTACTATTTCTTTGACATACAAATTTGCTAAGGCACTAAGTGAATCAGTAGCCTTCATGGCTAGGAAGTGAGCGGACTTTGTCAATCAGTCTACTATCACCCAAATGGCGTCATGGTTCCTACGAGTCCTCGGAAGCCCCATGATAAAGTCCATAGTCACGTGCTCCCATTTCCACGTAGGTATAGGTAAAGGCTTCAGTAAGCCCGCTGGCCTCTGGTGTTCAATCTTAACCTTTTGGCACACTAGACATTTGGACACAAAGGTCGCTATATCCTTCTTCATACCAGCCCACCAATACACCTTGCGTAAGTTCTGATACATCTTTGTATTACCTGGATGCATTGTGTATTTGGAGCTGTGTGCCTCTTCCAAAATTTTCCTCTTCAACATCTCATCATTCGGAACACAAATTCTGCCCTTATGTCTCAACAATCCATCATCTGAAATCCCAAACTCTGAGTTTTGGCCTGGTTGCATTCCACTAATAATCTCCACAAGTTTAGGATCCTCTTTCTGGGCTTGTCTAATTTGATCAATAATACTAGGCTCTATCCTCAAACTAGCCATCAAACACTCACCATCGGGCTCTAGGTTGATATTCAACTCCGAAAATTTCTCCATCAAATCCCACTCTTTGACCATCATGTAGCTAACAAAACCCACACTCTTCCTACTTAATGCATCAGCTACCCGGTTTGCTTTACCTGGATGGTAGAGAATCTCGCAGTCATAGTCCTTCAATAGCTCCATCCATCGTCTCTGTCTCATGTTTAGCTCTTTCTGCGAGAATAAATACTTTAGACTCTTGTGAACCGTGTAAATCTGAAATCGTTCACCATACAAGTAGTGGCGCCATATCTTTAGCGCAAACACTACCGCCGCCAACTCTAGGTCGTGTGTGGGATAGTTCCTTTCATGGTCCTTCAATTGTCTCGAACCATAGGCCACTGCTTTACCATTCTGCATCAGCACACACCCTAGACCCTGTAGGGAAGCATCACTATACACTGCAAATCCTCCAGATCCACTTGGAATCGTTAACACAGGAGCCGTAGTCAACCTTTGCTTAAGCTCTAGGAAGCTGTGCTCACACGCATCATTCCACCCAAACTTGACATCCTTGCGTGTGAGTCAGGTTAGTGGGGCAGCAAGCTTGGAAAATCCCTCTACGAATCTCCTATAGTAACCTGCAAGCCCTAAAAAGCTACGAATCTCGGTCACTGTTTTAGGCCTCTCCCAATTCATCACGGCCTCTATCTTAACTGGATCAACTGCTACACCATCCTTTGATACCACATGCCCCAGAAAACTGATTTGTTCCAACCAAAACTCACACTTGCTGAACTTTGCATATAACTCTTTCTCTCGAAGAGTCTGAAGCACGATGTGGAGGTGGTGTTCATGCTCTTCTCGAGATCGAGAATATATTAGTATGTCATCGATGAAAACAATGACGAACTTGTCCAAATAGGGCTTAAACACTTCATTCATCAGTCCCATAAATGCTGCAGGGGCATTTGTTAAACCAAATGGCATGACCAAGAACTCATAGTGGCCATAACGAGTCCTGAAGGCTGTCTTCGATATATCCTCCTTTCTGATTCTTAGCTGATGGTACCCAGACCTCAAATCAATCTTGGAAAATATCTGGGCACCCTTCAACTGATCCAACAAGTCATCAATTCTAGGCAATGGATACTTATTCTTCACTGTCACTTGATTCAATTGCCTATAGTCTATACACAGCCTCAAACTACCATCCTTCTTCTTCACAAATAACACTGGAGCCCCCCAGGGAGACACACTTGGTCTTATAAAACCTTTATCTAGTAGCTCTTGCAACTGCTTTTTCAGTTCTTCTAACTCAACCAAGGCCATTCGGTATGAAGGCTTTGATATCGGTTGAGTGCCTGGGAGTAGCTCTATAGCGAACTCTGTCTCCCTTTCCGGAGGTAGCCCCGGTAGCTCATCCGGAAACACATCGGAGAACTCCTTGACAATTGGAATGTCGGACAGTTCCGGATGGCTTCTCTCGGCATCCTCGACAAACGCGAGATAGCCTTCATAAACAATTAATCTCATATCAGTGAGACATCAACAACAATCAAAACCATTCTATTTATCATTTCCAAGGCATAATACAAACTTTTCAGGTAGGGAGAGAGTTACAATCTTCTTATAGCAATCTACACTAGCATGATGGTTGGTTAACCAATCCATGCCTAGTATTACATCAAAGTCATACATATTCAATAATATCAAATCTACTGTTAAGCACTTATCTCCCACCTTCACTTTACATTGACGATAAACATATTCAGTTGTCTGAGATTCTTTGAAAGGAGTAGTAATATATAAGGGATAACCTAAAGGCTCTGACTCTATATGCAATCTACTAGCAAATGCAGGTGAAATGAATGAATGAGTTGAGCCTGGATCAATGAGTACGAATGCTTCTAAGTCACAGATAGTAAGCTTACCCCTGATAACCGAACCAGAAGCATCAGCTGTCTCCTGATCAAGTGCAAACACTCTACCTTGTACCATTGGACTCTTGCCTTTGTCTTGTGTCTTCCTTTGTTGTGGCATGGTCTGTCCCCCGGCTTGTGTCTCTGTGGCCTTCATCTGGGGGCAATCCTTGATTCTATGGCCAGTCTTGCCACACTTAAAACAAGCTCCAGTAATCACATAACAAGGCCTGTTGCCATGCTTGTGTCCACAAGTGGCACATGGCTGAGATGTAGCAATAGCAGTAGGGATAATGGCCAAGGCTCTGTTAGGAGGAGTAGCAGTAGCTGTAGGCCTAGTAGCCTGTGGTCGAGGCGCAACAAACCTCTGCCTCTTATTTTGTCCCTGTGATCTACTCGGCTCAAACCTCCTCTTCTCATCCCTCCTATCTATGAATGGTTTAGCTCTAGGAGCCTTCCTTGTCCCATACTCAGCCTGGGTAATCTCCAATTCTTGCTCAACAGTCTGAGCTTTCCTTACCACTGCCTCATACTCGGTAAGCTCAAATGGAGTGACCCTACTTCGGATGTTAGGTCTCAATCCCGAAGCAAACTTCTCTGCCTTCTTCTCATCATTAACAACATAATCCGTGTCATACTTCACTAAGGCAGTAAATCGAGTCTCATACTCATCCACCCTCATCGATCTTTGAGTGAGTTCCATAAATTCCTTCTTTTTCTGTCGTCTGGCAGCCTTAGATATATAATGGTTCATGAAGGCCTCTAAGAATCTCTCCCATGTAATAACTGGATCCTTAGCCAATAAGAACGTCTCATGGGTCTTCCACCATTTCTGCGCATCACTCCTCATCATATACACTGCTAATGAAACCCTCTCAGTGGTACTACACCCCATATATTTGAAGAGAAACTCCATCTCCTCTATCCATTCCTCTGCCTTCGCTGGATCTTTCTCCCCCTTAAACTGTGATGGATTCATTTTCTGGAATTGACGGAGGAGTGTCATATTTCTATCCACTGGGTTCCCAACTTCAGGTACAGCGGGCGGAGGCATAACTGCCTGAGGTGCAGTCGGTAAAGGTGCAGCCTGTGGCACGGTAGGAGGAGGTGGTGCAGGCGGTGCCTGTTGCGGTGGTGGTGGAGGTACAGGAGGTACAGAAGGTACAGGAGGTGGCGGCACAAGAGGTGCAGGAGGTGGTGGTGCAGCCTGATGTGCACTAGCTTGGTTAGCCACCAACTGTTGCAGTAAAGCAGTAATAGTCTCATGGCTTTGTTCTATTCGGGCCATTCTCGCTTCCATACTATCTGGGGGTGGAGGAGTTGGATTTGAGGATGATGGAGGCGTTGTGGATGAGGGCGGCCGTGAAATCGGATATCTTCGAGCCAACCCCCTCGGTCTGCCTCCAATCCTCCTCATTGTATTTCAATCGAGAGGAAAAACCTATACCAAGAGCAGATCAATCTTAGTATAAGTCGGTAACAGTGAGTTATATGTAAACATTACACAGTACATGGGATGTAACACTAATAACGATCTCTATGACACTGACACGTACTAGACAAACCAGGCTCTGATACCATTAAATCTGTCACGACCCGAAGGCCGTGACGTATTCATTCTATCACTCCATTTACTATTTTCCAAACTTACAAACTAACTTTTTGTTTCCACTTTAAAGTTTGCATTCGGTGTCAGTGTCCTCTCTAAACGTATTCACGTTCTTAACTTGATTTAAATTCATTATTTAACTTGTCATTTCTTAAAATCGTTCAACCTAATATTCTCGTTCAATATTAAACTATTAAAAGAAAAACGTCGAAAACTCCCCCTTATATAAAATCGACTTTCCCCAGCTTAATAACCTGCAATAAACTCAACTATACCAGCCACATATCCCAATCCAGAATTTCTCAATTCATTTCACTAGTTACAACACATACTTCAAAAGTCAACAAATATATATGAGAGACAGTTTACAACTCAAAATCACCACAATTCACTTCTCGGATCGTACTCGATAATCATAAAAACCTATAATAATCTAGGACGATCCTAAGTTACATCCCAAAACAATTACATAAACATGTACTGTGCAAATTTAACATGTCATACATAGATAACAAAATAATCATCGTTATACCTCAAGTGCAACAAAAACAGCACTCGGAGGATTCGGTCCGATATAGCTACTCAAGATAGTCCCCGAGCTTTGCACCCCAACTCCAAATGGGAGCCTAACCGGTATGATCTGCGATGTTATTAATAAGGGGTGAGCAAAACCACGGCTCAGTAAGTAGCTTAAGTAAATGCATGTTAGTCTCATATCGTTCTACATGCACGTGTAGAAAACAATGCTAAAGTAATAAGCGAACTCGGTGTTTAAGCATGATCATAAACCAGACACTTCTTTATGCATTTCGGGTATAGAACGCTTTCAATATGCATTTAGTTAAAACAAAACTTACTAGGCAATTCATTTAAATGAGTTCGCTATGCATTCGGTTGAACTCAGTATGTTGTGCATTCAGATAAGCTATCAATGTAGTTCGATAAGTCAATCAATAGTTACTTTGATAAAACAATCCATAAGCATTCGATAGACGATCAGTAAGTATTGCAATCACTTCGATCAATATAGATTTTCAAGAAATCCATTAGTCATAAAGCAGGATAATCGATAACAATTAGGCATATCGCCTCAGTTCACTAAAAGCAGTATTAGAAATGGAACAATAGTAAGTAGAGTTTAGGCAATGATCCTCAATCAATCAATCAATCGATATCCATCCTAGCTAGCGATGGAATGGTGTCGTAAGCAACACTAAATCTATGGCCATAGAACGATATCCAGTCTCGCTGATCAGTCGAGAGCTGGAACTTGCCTGCTGGTTTTCTAGACAAGTGTCAATCTACCTAGAGCACTAGGCTCGATAGGTACAATACGATAGTCTAGAGCACAAAGCTCAATAGACGGGCAATAAGGCCTAGAGCTAAGCTCGATAGGCTATAAGTGACCCGAAGGTCGTAAGACATGCCTGCACCCAAAAACAGTTTGAAATTAATTTCCTCGTGTAGCACTCGGCTTCCACGGACTCCAAATCATTATTAAATCAGTTTTGAGTTCGAAATACAAAACTTTTCGATTTCTTTCAAATGTTGGTTCAAACCAAAACTTTGCAAAAATATAAGTTTGATGCAAGTCATTAAGAACATAAAACATTAAGCAATTAAACTCAAAACATATTATGCATAATTGCATGTATGCATCGGTTCATGTCATTTAACATGCACGCTTGGATGGGCACAATACGTAAAGCAGAGATTAAGTTTCAATCCAGCTCAAGCATAAACGAGTTTATAAAATTAAACCATTCCTACGAGATGGTGCTAACAAACTTTACTTAACCCACTTACCTCGAGGTTTAAAATTTTCCTTCTCGTGCCTCTGAGTCTGTATTCAAGTCCCTGCACCGCTCCGATTCACTACACAAAATCATTGGCATTTTCAATAATTCTTCGTCATTATACTTAATCGTGCACCAAAACAAGTGTCTTAGAACCACCATTCATTTCAGCTTACTACTAAGTCCAAAATCGACTCCTTATCGTCTTTCGAGATATACTGATAAGTTCTAATCCTTATTCATATATATTTAAAATATATGTATACCTATACACACATATATTTGCTTACATATATGTATATTCCAATATGTCTCTATATTCTCATCCTATTCTTTTTCCATGTAATTATTCGTTCTATATGTATACATGTATGTATATATGCATATATATTTTATATATGTATATATTACCGTATTGGTATACATGTATATCGATCCTTCATAACCTAGATATTTTTATTTGAATTCTCACAACAAGTTTCATTCCCCAAATTCTTATTTAATAACACATGGATATTAGTAAGTATGCAATATATTCAGATTGCATTAAAGTAAAATCATTTAAATTAGAACCTATGTTGTTCCTCCTCTTAGAGTTCATAATACAAGTATAAGATCTATTTATACATATATGTATTTAATTAAATATATACATACATGCAAGTATATGATCGTAATTTATCCTTTACCATCATGTTCATGGAATATATGTATACATATACCCATAGTTGTATATAGTTCATCCTTATCCATGCTTATGTATTTACATTCATGTAAATATTGTCCCACCATCTTATAACCAAATTCAAGTATCCCATGACATTAACTACATTTATGCAATTTACTTACATATTCTTTCTTTGAACATTTTCAAGGTAACCATTTCAAGGTATGATAACATGAAGTTCTACTCATGAAAATTTTCCATTATACAATTAAAAATCAATTTAACCAACATCCATGCACATTCCTACCTTTAAGCCTCTTATATGAGAGATTCTCAAACTTTCTTCTCCAAGGATTTCCTACAACCAACACCATCATCTCAATTAACATATGAAATTATATTATATACCTTTGCTCAAACAAAGAGGAAGAACTCTTACCCTAAACACCCTTGTTTGTCAATCCTTCTTTTATCAATTTTTCTGCAATATTCTGAGCCCTTACAACAGTGTGTTCACCTCTGTCTGAACCACCAACTCAGTCCCAAACTAAGCCCTCTAGCACCTCATTCTCAGCCTTGATCATCGTCATGTCTAGCAACCAAGAAACCTCCAGAAATCTTTGCTTTAGGAGCTCACGGCCTAGCTTGCCAAGCTGTCTCAAGCATTACGGTTTTAGCTCTCAAATACCATAGCCTTTAGCCTTGAACAGTAGGAATCACAGCTCCTTTAAAGCCCTATAAATGGTCATCGATCCAGCTTCATTTATTCTCTGTTTCATGCAACAAAATGGCCACCAAAATCTGCTCACCATTAGTCTTGCCGAACGCTTCTGTTGACAGCCCCAATACAGACCTAACATTCACGTCCAAAAGCCCTTATAAATTGCTTGAACAATGCAGCAAAATTCCACCCTCAATACCGTCCCTTTTCCTTTGTTAGATTTGCCTCAACAACCACCATTTACCTCTGTCACACATTCACTGTTATGGCCTCCTGAAAATCAAGTTTTTCAGTCTTCAAACCAGTCACAAAACCTAACCTAACAATAGCCTTAACTAGCATCTAAAGTCCACATAAATTTCCTTTTAGCTTACTGACCTTGTTGATCAACCAATGTCACTTTGTCGTTGCAATTCTTTCCTTCTTTCTCTCTTTTTTTTTTTTGCTGCAGTAATCTTTTTCTTCTCCAGTTCGTTTCTTTCTCTCCTTCACTGCGCTTCTCCTCTGTGTCTGGCCGAGACCCCTTCTTCTTTCTCTTCTTTCTTTTTCTCCTTCCTTCCAGCCGAGATCCCTCTTTTCTTTCTTCCTTTCCTTCCTTTTCTTTGGCCGGTGTCCTTCTGTTTCGTTTTGGTTGTAGCTTTGTCCTCCTTAAACCTTTCTTTTATTTTGTTTTTTCTCTCCTTTACCCGATCCTAACTTTAGCTTTTGTCTCCTTCTCTTTTCCATCACGTTTTCAATCAAATAAATGTATTTGTTTATTAATATTTTATGTGTTTATTATTAATATATTTTATATTTTGTTTTTCTTTTGAACCTACTCCCATTAACCGTGGGAGCAGGTAAGGGGGAGGGGGTCCGGTGGCTTCCCTGGGAAGCCAATCCCGATCCTCTCTTGTATATATATATATATATATATATATATATTGGATTAAATATCAATATCAATATCTATTTCTAATTTATTTATAAAATTTCTAAGCTATATTAGCATTAATCATTTATCGCTAATACTAAGAAAATAAAATAAAATAAAACATTCGTTTCCATTACTTAAAAAAATTAGAAATACAATTTACATTTCTATACTTAGTTCCTTTGATGTATTTTATTTATTTACAAAAATGGGTACAGAATTCGTAGTCTTCACAAAAATAATGTGGAAAACAAATTAAGATAGTGAGATCAAATAGTGGTGGAAAATATTATGGTAGATACATTGAGTATGGAAAAGTGTTTGGTCCATATACAAGGTTTCTTGAGGAGTAGGGCATTTTGGCCTAATACATTATGCTTGGATCTCCAAACCATAATGGTATAGTAGAAAGAAGAAACCAAACCTTGATGGACATTGTGCAGAGTATGCTCAGCAACTCCAAGCTTTTTAAATCTTTGTGGACTAAAGCTCTTAAAACAAAGTGTATAAATTGAATAGGGTTCCAACTAAGGCTGTTCCAAAAACATCTTTTGAATTATGGAAAGGTTGGAAACCAAATTTGCAGCGTATATGCATTTGGGAATATCTATTTGAAGTAAGTGTTTATAATCCATAAGAAAAGAAATTGAACCTAAGGATAATAAGTAGGCATTTCATTGATATGCAGAAAAATCTAAGGGTTACAGAATTTATTGTTCATCACACAACACTAGAATTTTGGAATCAAGAAATGCAAAAGTTCTTGAAGATAACCCTAAAACATTTGCACAAGCTATGAGTTGCAGTAAATTCAAGTAGTGGTAGAAAACCATGAAAGATGAGTTGAATTTTATGGCATCTAATGGAGTCTGGGATCTTGTTGAGTTCCCAAATGGTGTAAAGGCCATTTGAAGTAAATGGGTCTTTAAACAAAGGACTCATTAGGCAACATTGAGAGACATAAAGCAAGACTCGTGGCTAAAGGATTTACTCAAAACAAAGGAATCAATTACATCGAGACTTTTTCTCTTGTATCAAAGAAAGATTCGCTCAAAAGGATTCACTCATTGGATGTGTTGATTCATGAAAATTAACACCTAAATATGTTTTCATATTTGCTCACAGAACCATATCTTGAAGGAGTGCAAAGCAATCGTAATTGCTACTTTTACCATGGAGGCTGAGTTCGTTTCTTACTTTGAGGCTACCTCACATGGTGTATGGTTGAATAGTTTCATATCTGGGCTTAGAATTATCGATTCCAATTCAAAGCCATTAAGAATATACTGTGACAATTCAACTGCAATTTTCTGGGCTAAAAATAGCAAAAGTAGTAGTTGAAGTAAATGCATCGACATTAAGTTTTTAGCCATAAGGAAACATGTTAAAGAGAACAAAGTGGTCATTGAGCACGTTAGCACTAAATTGATGATTGCAGATCCTTTAACAAAAGGCATGCCACCAAAGAGTTTTAAAGATCATGTAGTGTGAATAGGATTTGGTTCTATTATTTGAATTAGTTGTATGGGCAACTTTTATTAGTAATGAAACTCTTATTCATTTGTTTTGTTTTCTCATTCTTGGTGCACATATTGATTATTGAGAATAAGAATAATTTTTGGACCTAGAATAAACATAAGGTTTATTCATTGAGTTATGTTGTCACATATGGGTTGACATTAAATAGATGGAATATACTGTAATACATGGAAGATATTACTCATTCTTAGAGGACTTGTTGCCATGATTCATGTATTTCATTTCTTCAATTTAAGCATAAGGATTCATAGATTATGGATGAAATAGAAAGTATAATAAAATATATAGACCGAATGAGAGAATGCAAGTTACCCACGTAAGTTAACAACTTAGTTAGCAGTGTTTTATGGGAATTAAATGACTTGAGGTTAGTTTCATAACCTTTTAAAACTTTCTATTGTGTGGTTTTATATTTTATTATTATTATTATCTCATCATCATCATCATCATCAAAGCCTTTATCCTAAGAGATTGGGGTAGGCAACATGCATCAATATCTAAACTCACGCTAAATCGTCCATATGAATTCTCCTCCTCTACACATTCTTATACAAGGCAATGTGTTCATCCAACTTTAATGCCTCCATATCTTTCGGAATTACTTCCTTCCAAGTTTTTTGCGGTCTTCCTCTAGCCTTACCCCTTTCTCTCAACATTCATTGCGAAATCCCCAATTTCATGTAAATTCCCATATTTATGTAAGGTTTCCAGCTTAAATGATGTAAATAAACATGAGAATTTGATATATGAATGATATATGGGACATGGATGGAATTAGAGTAATTGAATGATTGAATAGTCAATAGTCAACAGGAGTCAATGGCTGAGATGATTAGGAGATAAAGATGTATTAAATGAAATTGTCTTCATCTTCATCAAGAAGGGCCGGCAGCCATAAGTGCTTTTTCTTTCATTTTCTCTAAGTTTTCTTCAACATTCACCTTGTAGAACAACCCTTTCCTGTCATCAACTCATTAAGCTTTTGTAACGAAAAACATTCCTTATCGCTAGCTTTAGCTATACCTGAAATTTGGAAAGCCGAATCCAAGTAATTAGAGAGATCTTGTTGCTGTCAATCATGGTCACTAACAAAGGTAAGAGAAGAGATTGTTTCTCTTAATTCCATCCTTGATTTGGAGTTATGTTATGTTGGTATAATATGCTTATGGTATTAAAATGAAAGAAAGTTAAGGGTTGAAATTAATATGATGTTTGCAGCTTTGAAGAGTTGAAAAGAAAAGCGTTGATTTCAACCAAGCGATTGGATTATCGACTAATTGAGGTAAGGAATATATGTAACGGATGTAGGGTGACTATGTTCGCATGTTTTGGATGTTTGGGGTGAAACAAAGGCTGATTTTAATGCAAGAAGTGTTCATTTCGGGTTTTTCTCCTAGTTACCAATTTGCTAGGAGCAGCCGACTGCCTAAAGACACTCAAAGTGTAGATTTTCGAAAATCGATACAAACCAGTTGATTGCTATGTAAGCCAATCGACTGCTATTTTCCAGAAAGTATTCTGTTTCAAAAACAGTTAACTGCTATATGACCAGTTGATTGCTATTTACTCGAAAAGCATTCTGTTTGAGAAACCAACCGACTGCTATATGACCAGTCGATTGCCCTGTTTTCAAAAGCATTCTGTTTGCGAAAACAGTTGACTGCTATATGACCAGTCAACTGCATTTTCTCGGGAAACATTCTGTTTCAAAACTAGTCGACTGCCCTATATGACCAGTTGATTGCCTCATGTGTTTTCAGATTTTTAAATATCGAAATTTTAAAAGAAAATAATTTCGATAAATCAAGATATGCCTTAGCAACCAACTGTCCCTGAAGACCAGTTGACCGCCCTATTTGTAAATGAGGCTTTAAGGCCTATTTTAAATAAGTACAATTGTATTAACAAAAAAAGTATATGACGAATGTTTTGAGACTATGGACTACTTGATGATCATGCATTTCTGTATCTGTCTGAGAGACTCTGATCAAGTCCTTAGTATATGTATCTATACTTGACTGAGGAACCCTAGTCCGATCCTCAGAGCCACAGATGTCACCTAATTAGTGTTCACTGTGGTCTATCAACATTAGCCAATTGTCTCTGTTATATGTTTGGCTAAGGGAGGATTCCTGACCCTTACATAGGTACGCCACCTACCCTCATGGGACATTATCTAATGCATGATTCCATTGAAATGTTAATAGTCTCCATCCGATTTGAAAGATATCTATATATGTGATTAAAAGAAAATAAATGGTATATGTAAAGTATTTGAATTATCTGAATGTATGTAAGAGATTTATATGATTATGCATATGCCATTATCTGATTTATTCGAATACTCGGTGCTTGATTTAATTGCTTACATGAAAATGAGTTATAAGATTTGATTTCTGATGTATATGATATCTGATAAAATCAAAAGTATTTGATACTGGATTTTAAAGGTTTCCACATGACATTATGAGCCAAGTAGGAAACCAGCATATAGTGGCATAGTACTCTCTTTTATATATATATATATTTCTTACTGAGCGTAAACTCACCCCTTTTATAATCATTTTTCATACAAATTACTTGAAGTGAATTCCGCTCCAGATAGAAGAGCTTACTTTTGGGATATTATAGTGTACCTTCGAGATACGCTTCCCTATAATTCCTGAAGGTATACTCAATCGTTTGTATTTCAGCTATTGTACAGTACAATACTACAGTAATATATATTAGTTGTTTGGGGATATAGCTTATGTAAGATACGTGAGATCTTGATGTATTTGACACGTGTATATATTAAAAATACATTCATGTGAATTTGATATCATGCTATAAGTAATAAAGCATAAAGTATAAGAAGAAAAAAGGATGACATTAACAAACAAGCCTAATCAAGTTGTATGTGAAAGAAAAAGTTGTATGTGAAAGAAAAATTTATATGTTAATTTGAAGTGATGAGGATGTTACATTCATATCCATATCTATCCATATCTGATATTTTTTAAAATTATCTATCATATCTACAAGTGATAACTATCCACCAATAGAATTGCATCTTTAATGGGAATGCGTATATAAAGAAAATATAAGGTATTAGACCTTAATTTGAGCATTCTGAAAAACACACCATTAGTGAGTTTGCTTAATATTAAAAGATCATATACAAAAGAACATAACATCATCACAACTCAATATTTTTTGTATCAATGGCTGGAGATTAGTATCTTATTCCGCATTTATGATCTATGATGTGTTATTTGAGATCTTAATGCATTAGATAGATCGATCAAGAATTCTTACAATTTCTACTAAAAAATTAATATAATTATATATTTTTGGTTGAATTTTTTATTAAATATTTAACATTGACAAAAGTTAAAAAGTAAAAAATAATAGTTAAAAAATTAAATAATTTAAGATTAATGTAATTAAATGACAATTTTAAAATAAAAAGGATTGAATTACTTAATGATTGAATTTAATAGCTTTTAACTACATAAAATTTTCAACACTTTTTAGTGAAAATCTTTTTTTTTTTATGTGATTCAAAGTTCAACACATTTCAATTTCTTGATGAGTTCAATCCTCTCAAGCTGGAAATCTTTTCAAAAAGTTTTCTCACAAGCTAGAAATATTTTCAAAAAGTTTTCTCATCATAAATGGTTGAGGATAAAGCTTCGAAGATGATGTAGAAATTGCCAGTGCGAGTAAAAGTAAGAAACTTCCTAAAGGAGAGCATGTGGTAAATATATATATCTTTTTTTGGTCGAAACTCTTTGGTATCTAAAAATTATTTTGGGCCATGACTAACTTAGAATTGAGCTACGGTCGGACCCTGAACAGGGGAGCTCTCAGTTCTCTCAACATTATTTTTTCCATTCATAAAGCTTGAACTTGAGACCTTGCTTAAGAGGCATCAACTTCTTTCGCTCGACCCAACAGATGTTGGTGATAATTATATATCAAAACATGCTAGAATCTATGGAAGAAAAGATTAAAAATTTCTCCACTATTCTCGATCTATCAAAAGGAGGAAGAATCGATTGAGCTCGCTCTGTTGGTGTGTGATTGGACATAATTGACTTGGTTGAATTTAGAAATTAAATACTGAATAAGGATAGACAAAAAAAATTACTACTTTGGATAAATGGCTTGAGATAGTATTGGAGCTGATAGAAAATATTAAAGATGATAAGCTTGTTTTTACATACAATAAATAAGTTTAAGTCCCGTTCAAATATTATTATTTTTCTTAAAAATAAAATAAATTCTAAAAACATAAAATTTACATAATAATTAATAAGTATAAGACAATAAGTTCAAATAAATTCTTACATAAAGATGAAAATCCAAATCAAATTTTAAATAAACAATACAAGCTCAAATTAAATTATACAAATAAACTAAAGTAATTAAAAATGCTTTGGTATATTTATCAATAACTCCCCTCACATATCTTCGGAAATCTTTTGAAATTTACAAAGTACAACATCGTATTTAATCAAATTATCAAATTAACTAAGTTATAATAAAAGTAAAAAAATTATATCTATCTAACCCCGCTTGGACTTTAAGTAATGTGTCCAAACCTCCTACGATTTTTTATCAACCCTCAATTTTCAAATCCAAACACATCTGATGGGTTTAATATATTTTTCTTAGGCCCACTTAAAATTCAAACCAGGATTTGAGCTTGAACTGGCCGCCTAACCTATGAACAAATCTACACTGCACAACACGTGTTATCAGATTTTCAGTGGTTGAAACCCGAAATTCTAAAGGATTATAGCACTGTAATCACACTGAGATAACAACCTTTACAATAATGTTCATACACAAAAATTAACTAGACAGCCTCTCTGATCTTTCACTCAGTAGGAAATGCTACTACAAGAAAATGGTGATCTCTTCTTAGACCGTAATCTATACAGTTGAGTAAACAACAAAAGGAATATTGAAAAAAAAATTCAGAGCCCATCAGGCTATGCTATATTTTCCATTGTTATGCAACTGTAGGAGTTTCATCATACTGCTTCAACTAAAATTTTCTAGCTCTCTTTTATAGATAAAAAAGATTTATTGTGAATTTTACAAGTTCACCGTGGCCCAGAGAGCTCCATGGCTTGAACAAGTAACGAAGAGTCATCAGTGAGATCAGAATATCGGTCTGATGAGGAGAACTCATGGGGCTTGCACTTGGTTGCTTCAGCGCTTTGAGAAGCTTCCCATTTTTCAGCCAACCCATCACCTTCGAGCATTCGAACCACTTCAGACATTTTTGGTCTATGGCCTGGAAGGTATTGTGTGCATAGTAAGGCTACTTGAACCATCTCCTCTAGCTCAATTCTATCGTAGTTGTATTTAAGATCCTTGTCAACAAGCATTTCGAGCTTCTTCTCCTGATGAATTTTCCTTACCTGCAAGTTTCCATTGGTGTCGCAAAGGTGAAAAGGAAAAACTATATATGGATTATCTAATCCGAAGAATCGATGCTTTAATATTTAAGTACACAAGGTGAGAACTGAAATTATACTCACCCAATCAAGCATTGCTCCTTTCTGGTTAGCAGCCTTGCCAAACTCTAGTGCTCTTTGACCTGTGATTAATTCAAGGAGGAGAATTCCAAATCCGAACACATCTGTTTTTTCAGAAGACTGTCCTGTGGAGAGGTACTCCGGAGCTATATGTCCCACAGTGCCCCTCACAGCAGTTGTGACATGTGAATCTTGGTGATCCAAAAGCTTTGCTAACCCAAAATCTCCCACCACGGCCTCGCAATAATCATCGAGCAATATATTTGCAGCTTTGACATCCCTATGAATAATCTTTGGATCACATTGCTCATGAAGGTACACTAATCCCCTGGCAGCTCCCAGACCAATTCTCTTTCTGGTGCCCCAATCCAAGACTGGTTTTTCTGTCGGAAGATAAATAATAGGTTTAATTCAGCTGCTGAAATACATCATTGTTAAGGGTATATATATCCGGCGTACTCTTGTTATTTTACCTTTGAGACGATAGGCAACACTTCCATTAGACATATATGGGTAAACAAGAAGTTTCTCTGTGGGCGTTATGCAAAATCCATATAGCCGTAGAAGGTTCCGGTGCAATGCCAGGCTGATCATCTCAACTTCAGTCCGGAACTGAATCTCTCCTCCTGCTGCATTACCATCTTTAAGCCTCTTAACGGCAACTATTGTTCCATCTTGCAAAATTCCCTTGTACACATTCCCAAAACCTCCTTTTCCTAGTATGTTTTTGCTGCTGAAGTTATGTGTTGCAGTCTGAAGTTCCCTGAACTGGAACCTCCTCAAGTTTCCAAGGGAAACTTCCTCATGATGCCGGTCTGAAATTTGAAATGACAAGACAACAATTACAAGTACTAGTTAGCTATTACATCTCAAGGATGCCAACAAAATTATATCAAGACTTCTATAGTAAGTAAGATTATTTCATACCTTTTGACCAAAAAAAAGATTATTTCATACCTTTAACATCAAAGAATATCTGTTCATTCCGCCTTTGTCTCCACCAAAGTAGTACTCCTAGTATAAGAAACATTAGAGACACAAATCCAATGCTTGCGCCGAAGGCAATGGCAATTTTGTGACTTTTGGATGTGCCTTCATGCAGAGCAGCTTGAAAAGAAAAAGAGATTCAAGTCAGATATATTAAAAGAGTACATAAAATTGAAATTTTTCGGCTTAATACCTACAAATGCCCTCTATGTTTACCATAAAATAGAATTAAGCTCTCAACGTTTAATTGTATAAAAATTAGTCCATTAAGTTTTATTTTAAGTAATTAAAACCTAAATATTTCAAAATAATAGAATTAAATCCATTTCCGTTAAATTCTTAACTACCGTTACCCTTGCAGAACAATTAAAACTTAACGGCATTAAAGGGACTTAATGGAAATATACTTAATTACTTAAAATAAAACTTAATGGATTGATTTCCATACAATTAAACGTTGAGGATTTAATTCCATTTTGTGATAAACGTAAAGGGTATATTTGTGTATTAAGCCATTTTTTAACCACATTATATTTTGAGAAATTAAGAATAATAAACTTTCAGGTTTCAGTAAGTTCTAAATTCCATACACTGTGTGCTGTTCAAGTTCATGGACATTGGCATCAGTGTCATCCCATGGCACTCAGGTTCAGAACCTGTTGCACAGATTAAAGGATTTCCCACTATGCTGCAATAACATGGTAAAGGAGCAATGTTTATCAACATAATGTTTTGCTGGGACATGAGAGTTAAAAGGGGAAGATGGGGGAATGTACCTGAATGTTTTAGCAGCAAATCTGGGTATCCGTCCACTAAGATTGTTGTAGGACAAGTCACTGTAACATTCAAGATTTTGAAAGAAAGAATCAGAAAACCATATATAGAAGCATATTTCAATCGCATATAAAAATCATAGATCTAAAAGGAGGAAACAAAAATTAAAAGGCTTACAGGAAGGCAAGCTGGGTCATGCTAGCCAAGGACACAGGACATGATCCAGAGAGACTGTTGTTGTTTAGTCTCCTAAAATCAAAATTTGCAGCCATAATGTTAAATTTGAACTTAAAGGAGTGCGGTTTAGGGACATGATAGTCCTTGAGCCTGTGTTGAGCTTCAGGTTTCAGTTCTTACATGTATTGGAGGTTCCTTAGGTTGCCTAAAGAGGTAGGAATTTCCCCAGTGAAGGAATTATCTGAAAGGTCAAGTGTTTGAATCTTTGAGAGCTTTCCCAGCTCTGAAGGAATATGTCCTGTTATGTTGTTGTTCTGCAAGAGCCTGCAAACAGCAATCATGTTATAACAAGAACAAAACGATGCATTCAATTTGATAAACACTTTGATTGGCCACAGTTATTTGTAGGATACTTACACGATCTGTAGATTTGTTAAGTTCCCTATGCTTGGAGATAAAGTACCAGATAAATTCTGGCTTGGAGTGCCCCTGCAACAAGACCATTTTCATTTCCATTTCCACATATTCTCCAAAAATTTATGGTTATAAAAAGGACTTACAGGCCAATGACCAGGCTTTGAGGTGAACAAGTAACCATGGCCCAGCTACATGGATCAACAGCATCGGCATCCCAATTATCAAGAACACCATGAGGATCATGCAGAGCATCCTTGATAGACATTAAAGCTTGCACTGAAAAACACACTGATATCAGAATATCTCTATTCACATGAATATGAAAGAAGAAACGCGACTATCCTGTTTACCTTCATAGTTTACACCTTTAGGAGAAAGCAGTCCATTTGTAGGAGTCCAAAACCATAAGAAAACCATAAAATAAAATGCAACTTTTCTTCTCCTCGGTGCCATTTTTAGGTAAGCTATTCACAAGAACAAGAGGCAACCAGTTGCCAAAGCTAAGGTTGTGTTCAACTGAGAGTTATCAGAAGAACCAAGTTTGAATTGAGACTTTCTTGTTTAAGTTAATCCTGAGATCAGAACTCACTACTCCCTGCTTTCCATGCCAGAAATCCTTTAACTAAATCTTATGTCAGACATCAAGAAAAAACACAGATTTATTGGTAGTATAAACTATAAAGTTAAGTAGCATGCCTGTCACTCTGAGTCAGGGTCAGGCGGAAGAGTTGTAAGGAAAAGTATATATAATGCCCACAATATAAAGAGAATAAAATTACACCAAATACAAGGTTTATGTTTCAAAGACAAGGAGAAACTAGGAAATTCCCTTCTCATATTTATTATTCCATACACTGAACAAAGCAATAGCAAAGTGAAGCAGCATAAATTTATATATGAATGTTTTTGCTTTGCTTGGGAGTTGTGACAATGGAGAATCCAACATTCCCTGAGTTTGGCCATTCAGTAAAAGTTATTTTTAATTTTTTTCCCACTTTATTTTTGAAAGATGTATTGAGAATTTGAGCATCTCAAGGGAGTAGGAGAGGGGGGTAGCTCGAGATTGATGATGATACAGGATTTGGTCACCCAACCATTGCTATATTTTTATTCTATGCTTTGTTATGATGAGAAAATGTGAATAATTTATGCTAAAATCTACTCACTTTTTGGCCGAAGATGTTGGGGTTTTATTTTTATTTTTGCTTTATTGCTTAATTGAAGATTCCAACAAATCCACCGTCAACTAACAATCACACGCTCTTTCTTTTCCCTTTATCCGCAGCCTTCAGCTCAGCACAGCGCAGCAGACGGTCATTCCCCTATGAGTCACGACACTGTTCGAAAACAACTCAACTTTTAAAAGCAAAAAGCTGCCATCCCGCTTCACAATAATTTTATCATAATTCATCTCAATTTCAAACGCACTCTTGGCGCGTGCAATTTTATCCTCATGTTCTTTAAATCATTTTGTAATGTTTTCTTCTCTTTTTCGGTATTATAGACGGTATAAAATTTTACTCTTTAAATTAAAATTCAATACATAAAAAATTTTGTTAATAGATAGATTGCCATCCCGACCCCAAAAATTCATCCAAGAAGGACCTTTTGAATTCGTATTAATTCCATCCAACATAATCTAACTTCAAACATTTTTCAAAATAAAATTTATTTTATTTTCACACTCAATAATTTAAATTTAAAATGATTCAAACACCAATTACTAGATTATAGGTACTCCATTTGCCCGAGTCTTGGATGGTATCTTCCAATCCATTGTGTTTAATTTTATTCGAGTCCAAAATTAAGTTAATTCTCAAGTTATTGTATTTGAAAATTCATACTCTTCGATAATGGAATTCCAAAATTTGCTTTCAATTTGTGTCTTGATACACTGGATTTTTAAACTGATTTTGGAACTTTATTTAATTTTAGACTTTGAGTTATATTTTTGGACTCCATTAGTTATTTGTAGATTTGGCAATCCGTGTCTTCGTGTCATGATACGACACGAGTCAAGACACGACACGAATTATAAAAACATGTTTGAATCGTAAACATGAACACGACACGTATTTTTTACGTGTAACACGTGACATGACACAATTGACACTTAATAGTTATCTGTATCACACGACACGATTAACACGTGATAGTTATTCGTGTCACATGACACGACACGACACAATACGGTTAACATGAAATTGACATGATACGATTTAAACAAAATAACACGAAATTGACATGACACGATTAAAGATCAAAACATAATAAAAAATGATAAAAAAATCATATTTATATTTATTCACATCTATATTAATTAAAATTCAAATATTAGTAACAAATATAACAAAATAATAATATCTTCAATCCATACAATCCATAATACAATTATAACATAATTCATTGTCATCATATGATTATGATTTAAGATTAAGTATATAAAAAAATCAATAAATCATTAATAAATAATAAGTATATTATTATCTTATTCTGATTATAATAATTTGTATGTTAGTATTATGTTATTTTAATTTCCTATAATGTAATAAGTGATAAATCAATAAATTAATTATGTTATTAATAAGTATATTATGTTAGTACATTAATATCTTATTCGTATTATAATAATTCTGTATGTTAGTATTATCAATTATGTTAGAATTTGTATGTTGTATTATCAATTATGTTAGTATTTGTTTGTTATTATACTGAATAATGTAATTCTATAAAGTGTAAACTCTTAATTTCTTATCAATATCATGTAATATAATGTCAATGATATTTTATATAATCTCTTATTAGTATAATGCATGACTTATATTTTATACATTATAGTATCATATAAGTAATGTAAAAAATTGATAATTGTATCTTAAGTTCTTAACTTACAATAAATTTTTCTTAAATTCAATACTTTATTTTCCAAATTTTAAAATTTTATTATCTTAACCATAATTAACTAATTTAATTTTATAATTTAACTTATTAATTTATTTTTTGCGATATTTATTAAAGCATTAGTTTGTTTTAAGATATAAATTTTCATAATAAATTATATCAATACAACACACTTGTTCATTTGGCAAGGCACTTAAGTATATTTGCATTTGACCAACGTTCAATTCCCACTAAAAGCATATATGATTATCGTGTCTTACATGTGTATTTGTATATCAGTCTAACACAGTTTTCTTTAAGCATGTTTTTGTATCGTGTTCGTGTTACTTGTGTATTCGTGTGACACAATTTTCTTAAACATGTTTCTGTGTCTTACACGTGTTTAGCCGTGTTTGACACGGTTAAACACAAAAATTTCCGTGTCTAAATTCATGTCGACACGAATAAACACGAATTTCCCAAACACGAACACAATTTTTTCATATCGTGTTTGTGTCGTGTTACACGTGTCGTGTCTAGATTTGCTAGGTCTAGTTACTTGACCATTTTAATAGTGTTATGGATAGGTTTAGTTAGGAGACAGTTGCACCAAGCCTAACCCAACAAGCCCAACCTAGACCATGCTCAGTCTCTTGTCTCCTTAGTTTCATGCATAAAGACAGACTGATCTCACTCAAATAGATAGACTCCATAAGATGGTAACATATGACGTGATCTGAGTACCTCCCATAGCCTTTCTCTCTCTCTTTCTCTGTTTATATATATATATATATATATATATTTATATATGCTTTCTTTCCAAGGCAAATAAATATTTTAGCTTGCATTTACCGCTTAAGCTCTATTTGTGTTAATTTACGCCCTTATCTTTTTAGTTTATTTGTAGTCTAGTCATGTCCAAACACTTGACCAATTCTAGCAAGATTTTATAACTTGTAAATAGTTTGGTTCACGCTACTCATATAGTAGCCACCTCAGCTATCCACCGTGGACCTAAGCATTCTTGTCGAACCATGTAAATCTTGATGTCCACTTTACTTTACTTGCACTATTCACACTCTCAACAATTAGTGCTCTTATTGAGAGTCAAATTCAAGATAGTTCCTCTAATCGAATTCTTGTTAGGATCAATTCAAAAGGAGATTAAGGCAATCCAAATAGCATTACTTCACCAACACTAATAATGCTGCAAAGAAAAAAAGGTTATGGAACAATGAGATTCTAGCTGTGCACTAGGGAGCCAGCCACATCTTCTTGATGGAACTAATGTTGAAGTGATTGCACCTTCAAAAGTTACGCCACAAAAAGTCAATTTAGAACTGCAATAGTCTTTACATCCAGAAGGGCCTGAAGAGCAAGTAAGTTCTAGCCCACCCAAAGTTCATCCTACTCAAGGAAGAAAGGAAGAAAGAGATGATGAAATAAATCAATTAAGAAGAGATCTTTGCAATTGCAAAGTAGTTAGGAAGCGTGTTATTGTACAACATACTACGAACAAAATAGAAGGGTGACACTACGCTAATGCACCAAAAGTTACTCCCCTACCGACCTTTGGCATTATAATAGGAGAAGATGAAGAAGAGAATGAAGTGGGAAACCTATCACAAGAACCTAATAACATCTTAAAATCTTACAACTCCCCCACGATATCTTTAATACCTATGAAACTTTTTCCAAAAGGCAAAGCAAATCGCAAGAAGGGAAGTGATGGTTGTCTCAGCTCACACACAAATACATTATAAGAATCGAGCAGTGGAATACAAGCGAAATTAAATAAAGAAACACTAAAACCATCACCAAGATCATGTTTGTAAATATTCAAGAAATCTTTTTATGTATGAAGCACACAAAAGAGTTTGACATTTTACCTTGTTAAGAGATATTGTAATCTCAAGATTTTGATCTCTTCTTGGACTTGTAAATTAAGGCTAGGCTGTCAGAAACCAAGGCCATCCAATTACCCGGCTTCTAACGGTATCCACACAAGTTGAGAATTGTACCTTTTAGAAGGCTAAGTTGAAAAACAACCATTGTTGTGCTAATAGCTTGAGTATCAATATACTCACCACCCAAGATTCATAATCTTAAAAAATGCAATTCGGTTAAAGAACTCTTTCTTGTAGAGTAAGAAACCAATATCGAAAACTTATTAGGGAAATCTACACAAGGAAAGCATAACACCTTGTGCTAATTGATTTCTATAGGGAAAACCTCCACAGAGTTTCTGTTGGCTCTTATAAGCTATACCGAGAGGGGGGTGAATCGGTTTTTACTAACCTTAGGTTCGTTTTTTGGTTCCTCTAAATTCTCTAGCTTAGATTGATATTTTTTAAGTTCTCTAGACTACTCAAGCACACAATATAAATTCAATTCAATAAGCACAATATAATTACAAGTAAAGAGAGTAGGGAAAGAGAGATTTACACAAGCGATTTATAGAGGTTCGGCAACTTGCCTACGTCCTCTACCTTGAGACGCTCTGTCACATCCCGTGACCCCATTTATTCTCATAAAATACACAACTTATCCGGTTGGGCTGTCTGTGATACTTTACCTTTCATACTCATTTAATTATTAAATATAAAATTAGTAATATTAATCACATCCCCTATCTTAATTCTCAAGAAAGTAGTACTGAAAGTAAGTCTAAATACAGAAAATAAATGATCATACCTCATATTATAAATTAAGCTGTCGCAGTGTCTCCAAATGCGCAGCTTGAAATCTTCAAATGTCAAAGCTCTTAGTCCTCGAAAATCTGAAATGTTAATATTAAGGGGTGAGCAAACCACGGCTCAGTAAGAGAGTTATATGCAAAACTTGATATTCAGCTATCTATATGCTGAAAATAATTTTTCACTTTCTTTTTAAATCTTCCTAACTGGCTCTAGGCTCACATGTAGGAAGGATACTACAATCGGCTAGGGATCTGAATAGAGTAAGGCAGGTATTTTAGAATACCTGGCTTGTCCCGGAACCTAGAAGCAACTGTAGAGAGTACTACATTCCTTGTTTTCAAAACGATAAAATTTTCGTTTTCACAGAGTAAATCACTTATTTCTTTTCACTTCAGTATAATTTAAAACACGTGACAGTTCAATAATAAAACAGTGGTTTCCTTCACTATAATTAAAAACACGTGACAGTACAGTGGTCTGTAAATATCCAAGTCATTGGATAACCACTTCTGCAATTATTTCTATTTTAGAAATAATTTCATGTTATTCTTTTTGAATAAACATTAATTTCTCTTTAATTCAATAACCGTATCTTACAGTTTAGTAAAACAGTATATTTAGTAAAACAGTATCTTGATACGGTACAGTCAGAAAACAGTAAACAATAGCTACCAATTTAGTAAACAGTAAACAGTATAAATATGGTAGCTTTCATATCAGTATCATGGAGACCAGGCAACACCCTAAATATATCATGCTATAATAATATCATCCCAATATAGGGGAAACACATGAGATCTATGGCCATAGTCTATAGGGTCCTCAGTGTGCACTGATCAGGTGTCCACTGGGACGCTGATAATAGGATCAGTATCTATCAGCACTAACACGTGACACGTGAGCATGATATGGGGCCTAACAGTCTCAAAACAGTAAACACGTGATATAGACCCCATTTATGAAATCACTTTCACTAAATATAAGTTTAATCAATCCACAAATATTTATAAGGAAAATATTTTCATCTTATGAATAACATTTATAAAATATTCATACTGGGGTCATCATTCCCGAAAATGTTCTAAATATTATAGAACAGTATAAATCACATTTTCCATACGGTGAAAACAGTTTATAAAATAATCACTGTAAAATATAAAAAGTCATAACTGTCTTTTTTCACCGTAAAACATATACGCACGCTTTTCCGTGCTTTCTATCGAAAACATGATTTTTAAAGTTATTGGGATTCAAATCAATTATTTTTATGATTTATGAAAAATTAAAATATTTATTTTCCAAATCAACACTCCCATCCCGTGTTTTTTATGTAAACACGTGCGGAGACCTTTTAGTCTCAAAACACTGTTTTTCACCTTTAATTACCTTTATGGAATTTCTATAAACACTTGTTCTCACCATTGAACCCATAAAGGTTATTTATAAAATCAAGTGAATATTTGAAGAAAGATTAGTAAAATATTCATTTTGGTCCTTTTTCATTTTACACCTCGTTTCATGTGAAATATCACCTATCAGAATAAATTTAGGTGATTTCCTTTTTCACCATTTTCAAAACATGAATATTTTAAAATTAATTAGCAGTATATTCATGTTTTATGAAAACTAATCGTTTCTCGATTTTCGTGTTGAAAATCATTTCTCATGATGAAAAATCGTTTAGTATGATTTTTGGTAATTTTTCCAATAATTTTCGACAGTATAACGGCTGCCGATTGGCTAGCCTCCTGCACGAAAATACAGTTTAAATCTCAACCGGTAAATCACCACAATTTTTCCAAACCGATAAATCACCACAATTTTCAACCAATCACTGTCGATTGCATTTATAAAATTTAAATGCATAATTTAAAACATGTGTGCCGATATCCTTACAGGCTGCACATGTCCCCCCTTACTTGTTTCGGGTCGGCGACTGCCTCTCGAAGGTCGCTCCCGTGTTCACCTCGCCCTATTCCATCGGCTCGGTTATCGAGAAAATTTTCTGAAAATTAAAATTCTAAAAATTAGAATTTTTCCATAATTTATTCAAATTAATTATTCGGAATTAATTTCCGAAATCCTTACCCAGGATTTTCCGAATTTTCGAATTCCCGAGAATTTTCCAAATTCCCGGAATTCCTTTTCTTTTCCTCTTTCTTCTTTTTCTTTCTTCTTTCTTTTTCTCTTTTCTTTTCTTTTCTTTTCTTTTTCCTTTTTCTTTTCTTTTCTTTTTCTTTTTCCTTTTTCTTTTCTTTTTCTTTTTCCTTTCTTCCCAGCCGAATCGGTCACCTCCCCTCACCGCCGGTTCTTCACCGGTGGCCGGTTCTCCGGCGGTTCAAAGGCTCAACAGCTGGCCGGCGTGACGGTGAAGCCGAATCTGGCCTCCGTTCATCCCGAATCGACAGCATGGCGGCGGATCTACTCGGTTTTTGGCTTGATTTCTCTCCTCCTCCGTCGGCCTTCCTCCGCCGTTGGTGGCTTCACCGATGGCTCTTCTCTCCTTCCCCTCACCTCCACCGAGGTTCGGGTGGGGGTGGCAATGGCGGTGCCTGAACCGATCGGCACCGCCGTTTCTTCTCTTCTCCTTTCCTTCTCGGTTCGCCGTTTCTGTTTCCAATTTTCCTTTCCGTTTTCGACCGTCGCTGGTGGCCTTCACCCTTCCTCGTCGATCGGCGACACCCCCTCTCCTCTTCTCTCCTTTATCTCGTCGATGGCGGCGGTGGGTGCCGCCGTCGACCCCTCTATTTGGGAAGGATCGGGTTTTCCGATTCTTCTCTGTTTTTTTTATTTAATTGATTTACATATAATTAATTATATACATATATAATATATTTATATAATATAAATATCATAATATAATAATATATATTTTGTACTTATACTATATATATTCTACATATAATAATATTAATTTATATATATAGTATTGTATTATATATATTATATATAAAGATATATATATATATATATATATATAAAATATATCAAAATATCTATCTAAGATATAGATATATATATATATATATGTATATTTATATACTTTAAAATTAAATAACCTTTACATATATATATATATATATGTTATACTACAATATATATTTCAATACATATGCATTTATATATAAAAATACATTTATATAATTTATAATTATATAAATATATTTCTCTTTTATTTCTCATTTTCTTATTTAATTTGGATTTCCATTTATCCAAATTAAATCTCCTTTTTTTATTATTTTTCATAATTCCAATTTTATTTTCCTTCACTCGTATTTCCACCATCCGTTCCTTTCTCAATTCTCGGGATTTTCACCAACATCCCGTTCTCAAAATTTTATTTATTTATTTCCAATATTTATGTTCTCTAATATTTATTTCCAATAAATGAAAAATTTACGGTTATCACACGCTCCCAAGGATTTTCCCCAAATTCACTATCCTTGAATTTGTTACACTCCCTCTTTTTCTAGGCTAAAGAGAAACCTCTCTCTTTTTCTAGGCTCAAGAGAAACCTCCCTCTTTTTCTTAGGCTAAAGAGTAACCTCCCTCTTTTTCTTAGGCTAAAGAGAAACCTCCCCTTTTACAAGGAATGAATTGGTTTACAAGAGAAGTAATCAAAGAAGGCCTCTAGATAGGCAAGTGATTGTAAAGATTAAGCACACATAAAAGCCTATATAAGATTTGTGCTAAGCTCTACAAGGAATAAGAAAATGATAGATGATGAAGACTTTGTAGTTCTTATTTGTTGTTGAGGCTTGAGGATTTGAGGAAAATGAGTATTGGAGTTGATTGAGTAGTTCCTCTTGCTTCCTTTAGCTTCTAAGCCTCTATTTATAGTCCTTTGGATGGTTTGTGGACGTTGGTTGGAGCCAAAACAGAAGCTACCCGTTGTATCTCACAGAAACTAGCCGTTGGGGACTTTCTGGTGTAAAGGGATCGATCCTTTTACCAAAGGGATCGATCCTTTTCTTCATTCCAAGCTTTCGGGGCATTCTGCCAAAAAGGGATCGATCCCTTTCCTTAGGGGATCGATCCTTTTCTTCCAGAATGAGTTTTTCCTGCACTTTTGGGTTAGAAATGATATGGCTTTTGATTTTAATTCAACCCAAAACATTTATAAGCTTTAAGGGAGTTTTTCTTGACTTTCTCAAATGAAAATATTGTCCAAAAACTTATAAGTAATTTTCTAAACTTATGTTCAATAATTCTTGAGAAAATTACTTAATATTGAAAACCATTTTATAAAGTATTAAGACCCATAAGAATATATCATTAAATCATGGTCTTAATGTTTGATATGAACACTTAAAAATGGATTGAGAAAATCATGTGTGATAAGGCAAATTTACAATATGAATTAAAACACTAAAGCTTACTTAAGTTTTTGTCATTTCAAAATATATATGTTAATTTAAAGCTAACAATCTCCCCCTTTTTGCTATGACAAACTTAATGTAAATTTGCTTTGAAAATTCTTTGAGAAAAATACTCCCCCTCAAATAAAAGCAGGATTTTATAAAGCTCCCCCTTAATATAAGCATGGGTTTTCAAATCATTATCAAATCATTATTTCTCCCCCTTTAATATCTCTCCCCTTTAATATCTATCTCTCCCCTTTTTTGTAATAGCAAAAAGAAGGAAAAATAAAAAGATGCTGCCCTTAAAGTTATGGCTATGTGAGAAGAGATAAAATGTGCTCCATCCAACAAGAAACATATTAGTACATGGGACTCATAGCACAAATAAAGAAGTCAATATTCACAAAGAGTATGAAATATTTATGCAAAGAATATGACTTATGATCCTATACAAATTTTTTATAAATAATTTCGCAAGAAGTTTTCAATTGGTAAGAAATTAAGCAAGATGTTTATAAATTTTCTACTATGTTCTATAGCTTGCTTATATCAATTCTATCAAGCACCTAAGTGTATTAATTGTTCTCTAAAGTCCAACTAAGGTGCATGTCAATACATCATGATTATGAGCTGAAATTATATAACATATCATATGCATGTGCTCATAAATCATTTTCAAGAATTATTGTGCCTAGAATTAAATCATACATTAATTAATCACAAATTCTAGCACAAAAATGTTTCATGCAAAAGTGTCTTATATGAATTCTTCCCTATTTGTTATTTCAATCTAAGGAGCATGAGAAGAATTGTCAATTTAAAGCTCATACCAATTGGCAATTTAGTTTTGGCTTACTAATTGTTGAAAATATGGTTGCCAATGATACTAATTGTTATTTCAATCTAAATACAAATTGTTACTAATGGTTGACTTAGTCATTTTGCATGAATCCAATATTTATGTGTAGTGTGTTCATGTCAAGAAAATAGTCATTCTAAATATGCAAGAACACAACACACATCATCAAATATGCATATGGATCAATTAATCATTAGCACACTATCATAAAGTATTAATCCATATTCATATTCACAAATTTATACCATAAGGAAGATCAAGAAATTCAAGCAAACACATTTTCTTCCATGGTTTCAAGCACAAAAATCCTATGCTCATTTTCCAATTCAAGTCCTTAACCAATTATGAGCAAGGAAAGATTCAAAATTACCATTTTAATCAATTATGAGCAATATCCCTAGTTGTTATCATCATTTAACGTTTTAGAGGGTATATGCTATTTTAACTAAAATGGCTTCACCGAAGTGAATCAATATTATCAAGCTAAAATATATTTTATCATTAAAATCCATAAACTATGAGTGAGGTTAAGCACGTAATATCATGAAAACAAATATTCTCATCTCATAGGCATGATTATTGATCCAACTTAAGTAAACATGCATGTTCAACATCAAAATAATCAAGATACAATACATGTATATCAATTGTTGGTGTTGTCATTAAAGCCTAAGTTCTTTAATAATTTGGCCATAAGAAACATTTAAGTACATGGATGATAAAGTTTCATGCATTTGAAGATTTAAGATCCATTTACCATCACAAATTATAGGCCAATGACCATTACCAATTGTTGAATTTACATTTGAAATCAATCCACTAGATGTATAGTTATCATGAAACCTAGTGTGGAATAGATAAGTCAAGCTAAGAGACATAATCCTATAAGCATGCATGACTAAGATGAACAAAAAGATATGATCAATAGTCATTATGCACAAGTTCATCAAATTCTCAAATATAAACACAAATCATTGGAATAAATCTCAAAATTATGTTTAAGCATTCATTGAAAGTATATTTCAGGATTATTTCAAGATTTATGTAATTCATGAATGTTTTTAATAGGAAGAATGATTTTGCACTTGTGAGTTTAATAAAAATGATATTGCTTGTTGAAAGTGATACCAATTGTTGGAAATGATACAAATTGATGAAGTTGAGGCATGATATCAATGAAAAATGAGTTTTCATATATTAAAGATCATCAAAAAGAAGTTAAAACAATGAATTTTAAGTTGAGAAGAGAGAAAGTATCAAAACAATGAAAAGTTCTTCTCAATTTCGGTTGAAAACATGCAGGAGAGCCTTTTCTAGCATGGGGGATCGATCCCTTTAGGAGGGGGATCGATCCCTCATATGTTTCCTGCAGATTCTGCAGTTGTTTTGACAGAAAATTGAACTTGTGAGGTACCAAAACTCCGTTTTTGAGTAATTTAAGTCCATGTAAGAGTTTAAACATTTTTAAAACATGATTTTGGACTTGTGTGAAAGAAAAACATGAATGAAAAACCATTTTACAAAAGATTTTGTAATTTTGGAAGAATTTACACAATAAAATGCATTTTTGGCCTCAAAGGAGGTCATTTCGAGATTTAAGTATATTTTGACCAAACCAATGCGTTGAATTACATAAATATGTCAAAACAAACTTGTTCACATAGGTTTTAAGCACATATATCATTAAAACATACATCTTGTGAACAACATGCCATGATTTCCAACATACAAATTTTTCATTAATGCACATGACATGGCATTTTGCATATATGACATATTTGACAGCTTTTGAGCAACTAAATATATTATCTAAACATATCAAACTTGCTCAAACTACAAAATTTCAATAATCTTTTCAAAATCATCAAACATGCTTGTCATTCAATGTATCAAGAACTATTCATCAAGCACTCAAAAATCATTCATCATGCCTTTTGTTCAATCATTCAACTCACAATGCACCAATAATCATCAACTAAGTGCCTCAATAAAACTTATAAATAATTTTAGCAAAAATGAATTTTGAAGAGATAGGATTTAAGCTTACAAAACTCCTTTGCTTAAGTATGCTTTGCCTTGAATTGTTGAGTCCACTTTGAGCTATCCTTTGAAGAATTTTTGTGACCTTGCCAAGGGTGGATCCTCAAGCTCTTCCTCTCTCTCATTGGCACAAGCAAACTCCATGAGGATGTGTTGAGCATTTAAACTCCATTGTTCCATTGAATTCCCATGCTCTAACACTCCTACAAACAAATTCAAGCATGCTTTGGTACCCAAATTTTCTTGGGTCCATGAGAGTTAGTGTTCACTAGTTTAGATCCCTTAGGGACCCATTTCAAACATAATTCATCATTGTTTATAGCATGCTTTGGCAACCACATTTTTCTAACCACTCTACCTCTAAATGTAGTTTTTCTATAAGTGCATGCTTGTGAAGAGTGTCCTATTCTATTGCAAAGTGAGCATGTAAGAGATAAATCATGCCTGGTATTTTTGCTCACTAGGAAATTCTTAAGATGAGTTTCTTTTTGTATTGCATTATAACCTAACCCATCTTTATCAAAGAAAGCTCTTGGGTCTCTAACATATGGTCTAGCTTTTGTTGACCCATATAAAATCTAGAAAATGAATTATGCAAATTTAAGTTCTTTTTATTTACTTCATCTATTTCTAGATTTGCTTCTTCTAATTTCTTCTCAAATTCAAGTTTGGCATTTAATAGCATTTCATTTTCTATTTTCAATTTAGCAATGATTTTCTTATATTTGGAGTCCATGCAGCCACAAATGCTTTCTTCCTAGGCTTCCTATCCTTTTCCTTCCTAAGTTAGGGGCAATCTAATTTAGTATGATCCGGTTCATTACACTCATAACATACTAAGGGGTCCTTTTCTCTTCTACTTGACTCTCACCTTTGATGTCTCCTATTACTCTCTCTCTCTTTCGTTCTCATAAATCTATTGAATCTTTTGGCAAACATTGCCATTTCCTTTTCTTCCTCATTTCCACTCTCATCACTATCATCCTCATGAGTGGAAGACTTAAGTGCTACCCTTACTTTCTTTGAAGGCTCTTCATTTCTTTTTAATTTCATTTCATGAGTAAGTAGAGAGCCCATAAGTTCATCTAGAGACAAGGTATTTGGATTCTTAGATTCTTCTATTGCAGTTACCTTTGCCTCCCATGACTTAGGCAGGCTATTCAAAATTTTCTTTACCATTTCAACATTGGAATAAGCCTTGCCTAGAGCCTTAAGTCCATTAATTATATCATTAAACCTAGTGAACATTTCTCTAATGGACTCATTTTCTTTCATCCTAAATAGCTCATAATCATGTGTGAGCATTCCTACTTTGGTCTCTTTCATTCGATTGGTCCCTTCATGTGTGATGGCCAATTTTTCCCATATTTGCTTAGCATTTTCACATAGAGACACTCTATTATACTCATTGGGACCTAAAGCACAAAAGAGGGTGTGCATAGCTTTGGCATTCATTTGTGCCAATCTCATGTCATTTGTGTCCCACTCATCCTCACTCTTAGGGACATCTTTTCCATCTACTTTCTTCATGGGAATTCTAGGACCATTCACTATAATTCTCCACACTTCATAATCATTTGATTGTACAAATAACATCATTCTAGTTTTCCAATATGAATAATTCTCACCATTGAAGAGTGGAGGTCTAACTTATGATTGTCCCTTTCTCCTAGGGGTGTGCCTACGTGCAAGTGAGCCATTTAAGATCGTTTTGCTCGATAGAGGTTAGTCTAAATCAATCTCGAGCCCAAGCTCTGATACCAATTGTTGGCTCTTATAGGCTATACCGAGAGGTGGGGTGAATCGGTTTTTACTAACCTTAGGTTCGTTTTTCGGTTCCTCTAAATTCTCTAGCTTAAATTGATATTTTCTAAGTTCTCTAGACTACTCAAGCATTCAATATAAATTCAATTCAATAAGCACAATATAATTACAAATAAAGAGAGTAGGGAAAGGGAGATTTACACAAGCGATTTATAGAGGTTCGGCAACTTGCCTACATCCTCTACCTTGAGACGCTCCCAAGGATTTTCCCCAAATTCACTATCCTTGAATTTGTTACACTCCCTCTTCTTCTAGGCTAAAGAGAAACCTCTCTCTTTTTCTAGGCTCAAGAGAAACCTCCCTCTTTTTCTTAGGCTAAAGAGTAACCTCCCTCTTTTTCTAGGCTAAAGAGAAACCTCTCCTTTTACAAGGAATGAATTGGTTTACAAGAGAAGTAATCAAAGAAGGCCTCTAGATAGGCAAGTGATTATAAAGATGATGAAGACTTTGTAGCTCTTGATTTGTTGTTGAGGCTTGAGGATTTGAGGAAAATGAGTATTAGAGTTGATTGAGTAGTTCCTCTTGCTTCCTTTAGCTTCTAAGCCTTTGTTTATAGTCCCTTGGATGGTTTGTGGACGTTGGTTAGAGCCAAAACAGAAGCTAGCCGTTGTATCTCACAGAAACTAGCCGTTGGGGACTTTCTGGTGTAAAGGGATCGATCCTTTTACCAAAGGGATCGATCCTTTTCTTCATTCCAAGCTTCCGGGGCATTCTGCCAAAAAGGGATCGATCCCTTTCCTTAGGGGATCGATCCCTTTCCTTAGGGGATCGATCCTTTTCTTCCAGAATGAGTTTTTCCTGCACTTTTGGGTTAGAAATGATATGGCTTTTGATTTTAATTCAACCCAAAACATTTATAAGTTTTAAGAGAGTTTTTCTTGACTTTCTCAAATGAAAATATTGTCCAACAACTTATAAGTAATTTTCTAAACTTATGTTCAATAATTCTTGAGAAAATTACTTAATATTGAAAACCATTTTATAAAGTATTAAGACCCATAAGAATATATCATTAAATCATGGTCTTAATGTTTGATATGAACACTTAAAAATAGATTGAGAAAATCATGTGTGATAAGGAAAATTTACAATATGAATTAAAACATTAAAGCTTACTTAAGTTTTTGTCATTTCAAAATATATATGTCAATTTAAACCTAACAATCTCCCCTTTTTTGATATGACAAAACTTAATGTAAATTTGATTTGAAAATTCTTTGAGAAAAATACTCCCCCTCAAATAAAAGTAGGATTTTATAAAGCTCCCACTTAATATAAGCGTGGGTTTTTAAATCATTATCAAATCATTATTTCTCCCCCTTTAATATCTCTCCCCTTTAATATCTATCTCTCCCCCTTTTTGTCATAGCAAAAAGAAGGAAAAATAAAAAGATGCTGCCCTTAAAGTTATGGCTATGTGAGAAGAGATAAAATGTGCTTCATCCAACAAGAAACATATTAGTACATGGGACTCATAGCACAAATAAAGAAGTCAATATTCACAAAGAGTATGAAATATTTATGCAAAGAATATGACTTATGATCCTATACCAATTGTTTATAAATAATTTCGCAAGAAGTTTTCAATTGGTAAGAAATTAAGCAAGATGTTTATAAATTTTCTATTATGTTCTATAGCTTGCTTATATCAATTCTATGAAGCACCTAAGTGTATCAATTGTTCTCTAAAGTCCAAATAAGGTGCATGTCAATACATCATAATTATGAGCTGAAATTGTACAACATATAATATGCATGTGCTCATAAATCATTTTCAAGAATTATTGTGCCTAGAATTATATCATACATTAATTAATCACAAATTCTAGCACAAAAATGTTTCATGCAAAAGTGTCTTATATGAATTTTTCCCTATTTGTTATTTCAATCTAAGGAGCATGAGAAGAATTGTCAATTTAAAGCTCATACCAATTGACAATTTAGTTTTGGCTTATTAATTGTTGAAAATATGTTTGCCAATGATACTAATTGCTATTTCATTCTAAATACCAATTGTTACTAATGGTTGACTTAGTCATTTTGCATGAATCCAATATTTATGTGTAGTGTGTTCATGTCAAGAAAATAGTCATTCTAAATATGCAAGAACACAACACACATCATCAAATATGCATATGGCTCAATTAATCATTAGCACACTATCATAAAGTATTAATCCATATTCATATTCACAAATTTATACCATAAGGAAGATCAAGAAATTCAAGCAAACACATTTTCTTCCATGGTTTCAAGCACAAAAATCCTATGCTCATTTTCCAATTCAAGTCCTTAACCAATTATGAGCAACGAAAGATTCAAATTTACCATTTTAATCAATTATGAGCCATATCCCTAGTTGTTATCATCATTTAACGTTCTAGAGGGTATATGCTATTTTAACTAAAATGGCTTCACCTAAGTGAATCGATATTATCAAGCTAAAATATATTTTATCATTAAAATCCATAAACTATGAGTGAGGTTAAGCACGTAATATCATGAAAACAACTATTCTCATCTCATAGGCATGATTATTGATCCAACTTACGTAAACATGCATGTTCAACATCAAAACAATCAAGATACAATACATGTATATCAATTGTTGGTGTTGTCATTAAAGCCTAAGTTCTTTAATAATTTGTCCATAAGAAACATTTAAGTACATGGATGATAAAGTTTCATGCATTTGAAGATTTAAGATCCATTTACCATCACAAATTATAGGCCAATGACCATTACCAATTGTTGAATTTACATTTGAAATCAATCCACTAGATGTATAGTTATCATGAAACCTAGTGTGGAATAGATAAGTCAAGCTAAGAGACATAATCCTATAAGCATGCATGACTAAGATGAACAAAAAGATATGATCAATAGTCATTATGCACAAGTTCATCAAATTCTCAAATATAAACACAAATCATTGGAATAAATCTCAAAATTATGTTTAAGCATTCATTGAAAGTATATTTCAGGATTATTTCAAGATTTATGTAATTCATGAATGTTTTCAATAGGAAGAATGATTTTGCACTTGTGAGTTTAATAAAAATGATATTGATTGTTGAAAGTGATACCAATTGTTGGAAATGATACAAATTGATGAAGTTGAGGCATGATATCAGTGAAAAATGAGTTTTCATATATTAAAGATCATCAAAAAGAAGTTAAAACAATGAATTTTAAGTTGAGAAGAGAGAAAGTATCAAAACAATGAAAAGGTCTTCCTAATTTCGGTTGAAAACATGCAGGAGAGCCTTTTCTGGCCTGGGGGGTTCGATCCCTTTAGGAGGGGGATCGATCCCTCATATGTTTCCTGCAGATTCTGCAGTTGTTTTGACAGAAAATTGAACTTGTGAGGTACCAAAACTCCGTTTTTGAGTAATTTAAGTCCAAGTAAGAGTTTAAACATTTGTAAAACATGATTTTAGACTTGTGTGAAAGAAAAACATGAATGAAAAACCATTTTACAAAAGATTTTGTAATTTTGGAAGAATTTACACAATAAAATGCATTTTTGGCCTCAAAGGAGGTCATTTCGAGATTTAAGTATATTTTGACCAAACCAGCGCATTGAATTACATAAATATGTCAAAACAAACTTGTTCACATAGGTTTTAACCACATATATAATTAAAACATACATCTTGTGAACAACATGCCATGATTTTCAACATAAAAAATTTTCATTAATGCACATAACATGACATTTTGCATATATGACATATTTGACAGCTTTTGAGCAACTAAATATATTATCTAAACATATCAAACTTGCTCAAACTACAAAATTTCAATAATCTTTTCAAAATCATCAATCATGCTTTTCATTCAATGTATCAAGAACTATTCATCAAGCACTCAAAAATCATTTATCATGCCTTTTGTTCAATCATTCAACTCACAATGCACCAATAATCATCAACTAAGTGCCTCAATAAAACTTAAAAATAATTTTAGCAAAAATGAGTTTTGAAGAGATAGGATTTAAGCTTACAAAACTCCTTTGCTTAAGTATGCTTTGCCTTGAATTGTTGAGTCCACTTTAAGGTATCCTTTGAAGAATTTTTGTGACCTTGCCAAGGGTGAATCCTCAAGCTCTTCCTCTCTCTCATTGGCACAAGCAAACTCCATGAGGATGTGTTGAGCATTTAAACTCCATTGTTCCATTGTATTCCCATGCTTTAACACTCCTACAAACAAATTCAAGCATGCTTTGGTACCCAAATTTTCTTGGGTCCATGAGAGTTAGTGTTCACTAGTTTAGATCCCTTAGGGATCCATTTCAAACATAATTCATCATTGTTTATAGCATGCTTTGGCACCCACATTTTTCTAACCACTCTTCCTCTAAATGTAGTTTTTCTATAAGTGCATGCTTGTGAAGAGTGTCCTATTCTATTGCAAAGTGAGCATGTAAGAGATAAATCATGCATGGTATTTTTGCTCACTAGGAAATTCTTAAGATGAGTTTCTTTTTGTATTGCATTATAACCTAACCCATCTTTGTCGAAGAAAGCTCTTTGGGTCTTTAACATATGGTCTAGCTTTTGTTGACCCATATAAAATCTAGAAAATGAAATATGCAAATTTAAGTTCTTTTTATTTACTTCATCTATTTCTAGATTTGCTTCTTCTAATTTCTTCTCAAATTCAAGTTTGGCATTTAATAGCATTTCATTTTCTATTTTCAATTTAGCAATGATTTTCTTATATTTGGAGTTCATGCATTGAAAATCATTTGCTCATTCATTAAAAGCATTTTGTAGTTCGTCAAATGTATAATCATTATCTTCACTAGAACTACAACTAGCCTTATCATCACTAATAGCCATAAAGCATCAGTAGGCTACCTCTTCATCTACATTTTCCTCATCGGAGATATCACTATCGCCTCATGCAGCCACAAATGCTTTCTTCCTAGGCTTCCTATCCTTTTGCTTCCTAAGTAAGGGGCAATCTAATTTAGTATGACCCGGTTCATTACACTCATAACATACTAAGGGGTCCTTTTCTCTTCTACTTGACTCGCCCATTTGATGTCTCCTATTACTCTCTCTCTCTTTCATTCTAATAAATCTATTGAATCTTTTGGCAAACATTGCCATTTCCTTTTCTTCCTCATTTCCACTCTCATCACTATCATCCTCATGAGTGGAAGACTTAAGTGCTACCCTTACTTTCTTTGAAGGCTCTTCATTTCTTTTTAATTTCATTTCATGAGTAAGTAGAGAGCACATAAGTTCATCTAGAGACAAGGTATTTGGATCCTTAGATTCTTCTATTGCGGTTACCTTTTTCTCCCATGACTTAGGCAAGCTATTCAAAATTTTCTTTACCATTTCAACATTGGAATAAGCCTTGCCTAGAGCCTTAAGTCCATTAATTATATCATTAAACCTAGTGAACATTTCGCTAATGGACTCATTTTCTTTCATCCTAAATAGCTCATAATCATGTGTGAGCATTCCTACTTTGGTCTTTTTCATTCAATTGGTCCCTTCATGTGTGATGGCCAATTTTTCCCATATTTGCTTAGCATTTTCACATAGAGACACTCTATTATACTCATTGGGACCTAAAGCACAAAAGAGGGTGTGCATAGCTTTGGCATTCATTTGTGCCAGTCTCATGTCATTTGTGTCCCACTCATCCTCACTCTTAGGGACATCTTTTCCATCTACTTTCTTCATGGGAATTCTACGACCATTCACTATAATTCTCCACACTTCATAATCATTTGATTGTACAAATAACATCATTCTAGTTTTCCAATATGAATAATTCTCACCATTGAAGAGTGGAGGTCTAACTAATGATTGTCCCTTTCTCCTATGGGTGTGCCTACGTTCAAGTGAGCCATTTAAGATCGTTTTGCTCGATAGAGGTTAGTCTAAATCAATCTCGAGCCCAAGCTCTGATACCAATTGTTGGCTCTTATAGGCTATACCGAGAGGGGGGTGAATCGGTTTTTACTAACCTTAGGTTCGTTTTTCGGTTCCTCTAAATTCTCTAGCTTAGATTGATATTTTCTAAGTTCTCTAGACTACAAAAGCATGCAATATAAATTCAATTCAATAAGCACAATATAATTACAAGTAAATAGAGTAGGGAAAGAGAGATTTACACAAGCGATTTATAGAGGTTCAGCAACTTGCCTACGTCCTCTACCTTGAGACGCTCTCAAGGATTTTCCCAAAATTCACTATCATTGAATTTGTTACACTCCCTCTTTTTCTAGGCTAAAGAGAAACCTCTCTCTTTTTCTAGGCTCAAGAGAAACCTCCCTCTTTTTCTTAGGCTAAAGAGTAACCTCCCTCTTTTTCTTATGCTAAAGAGAAACCTCCCCTTTTATAAGGAATGTATTGGTTTACAAGAGAAGTAATCAAAGAAGGCCTCTAGATAGGCAAGTGATTGTAAAGATTAAGCACACATAAAAGCCTATACAAGATTTGTGCTAAGCACTACAAGGAATAAGGGAATGATAGATGATGAAGACTTTGTAGCTCTTGGTTTTTTGTTGAGGCTTAAGGATTTGAGGAAAATGAGTATTGGAGTTGATTGAGTAGTTCCTCTTGCTTCCTTTAGCTTCTAAGCCTCTATTTATAGTCCCTTGGATGGTTTGTGGACGTTGGTTGGTGCCAAAACAGAAGCTAGCCATTGTATCTCACAGAAACTAGCCGTTGTGGACTTTCTGGAGTAAAGGGATCGATCCTTTTCTTCATTCCACGCTTCCGGGGCATTTTGCCAAAAAGGGATCGATCCCTTTCCTTAGGGGATCGATCCTTTTCTTCCAGAATGAGTTTTTCCTGCACTTTTGGGATAGAAATGATATGGTTTTTGATTTTAATTCAACCCAAAACATTTATAAGCTTTAATGGAGTTTTTCTTGACTTTCTCAAATGAAAATACTGTCCAAAAACTAATAAGTAATTTTCTAAACTTATGTTCAATAATTCTTGAGAAAATTACTTAATATTGAAAACCATTTTATAAAGTATTAAGACCCATAAGAATATATCATTAAATCATTGTCTTAATGTTTGATATGAACACTTAAAAATGGATTGAGAAAATCATGTGTGATAAGGCAAATTTACAATATGCATTAAAACATTAAAGCTTACTTAAGTTTTTGTCATTTCAAAATATATATGTCAATTTAAAGCTAACAATATCTCCCTTTTTGATATGACAAAACTTAATGTAAATTTGCTTTGAAAATTCTTTGAGAAAAATACTCCCCCTCAAATAAAAGCAGGATTTTATAAAGCTCCCCCTTAATATAAGCATGGGTTTTTAAATCATTATCAAATCATTATTTCTCCCCCTTTAATATCTCTCCCCTTTAATATCTATCTCTCCCCCTTTTTGTCATAGCAAAAAGATGGAAAAATAAAAAGATGCTGCCCTAAAAGTTATGGCTATGTGAGAAGAGATAAAATGTGCTCCATCCAACAAGAAACATATTAGTACATGGGAATCATAGCACAAATAAAGAAATCAATATTCACAAAGAGTATGAAATATTTATGCAAAGAATATGACTTATGATCCTATACCAATTGTTTATAAATAATTTCGCAAGAAGTTTTCAATTGGTAAGAAATTAAGCAAGATGTTTATAATTTTCTACTATGTTCTATAGCTTGCTTATATCAATTCTATCAAGCCCCTAAGTGTATCAATTGTTCTCTAAAGTCCAACTAAGGTGCATGTCAATACATCATGATTATGAGCTAAAATTATATAACATATCATATACATGTGCTCATAAATCATTTTCAAGAATTATTGTGCCTAGAATTAAATCATACATTAATTAATCACAAATTCTAGCACAAAAATGTTTCATGCAAAAGTGTCTTATATGAATTTTCCCTTATTTGTTATTTCAATCTAAGGAGCATGAGAAGAATTGTCAATTTAAAGCTCATACCAATTGGCAATTTAGTTTTGGCTTACTAATTGTTGAAAATATGGTTGCCAATGTTACTAATTGTTATTTCAATCTAAATACCAATTGTTATTAATGGTTGACTTAGTCATTTTGCATGAATCCAATATTTATGTGTATTGTTTTCATGTCAGGAAAATAGTCATTCTAAATATGCAAGAACACAACACACATCATCAAATATGCATATGGATCAATTAATCATTAGCACACTATCATAAAGTATTAATCCATATTCATATTCACAAATTTATACCATAAGGAAGATCAAGAAATTCAAGCAAACACATTTTCTTCCATGGTTTCAAGCACAAAAATCCTATGCTCATTTTTCAATTCAAGTCCTTAACCAATTATGAGCAAGGAAAGATTCAAATTTACCATTTTAATCAATTATGAGCCATATCCCTAGTTGTTATCATCATTTAACGTTCTAGAGGGTATATACTATTTTAACTAAAATGGCTTCACCTAAGTGAATCAATATTATCAAGCTAAAATATATTTTATCATTAAAATCCATAAACTATGAGTGAGGTTAAGCACGTAATATCATGAAAACAACTATTCTCATCTCATAGGCATGATTATTGATCCAACTTAAGTAAACATGCATGTTCAACATCAAAACAATCAAGATACAACACATGTATATCAATTGTTGGAGTTGTCATTAAAGCCTAAGTTCTTTAATAATTTGGCCATAAGAAACATTTAAGTACATTGATGATAAAGTTTCATTTATTTGAAGATTTAAGATCCATTTACCATCACAAATTATAGGCCAATGACCATTATCAATTGTTGAATTTACATTTGAAATCAATCCACTAGATGTATAGTTATCATGAAACCTAGTGTGGAATAGATAAGCCAAGCTAAGAGACATAATCCTATAAGCATGCTTTACTAAGATGATCAAAAAGATATGATCAATTGTCATTATGCACAAGTTCATCAAATTCTCAAATATAAACACAAATCATTGGAATAAATCTAAAAATTATGTTTAAGCATTCATTGAAAGTATATTTCAGGATTATTTCAAGATTTATCTAATTCATGAATGTTTTCAATAGAAAGAATGATTTTGCACTTGTGAGTTTAATAAAAATGATATTGATTGTTGAAAGTGATACCAATTGTTGGAAATGATATAAATTGATGAAGTTGAGGCATGATATCAATGAAAAATGAGTTTTCATATATTAAAAATCATCAAAAAGAAGTTAAAACAATGAATTTTAAGTTGAGAAGAGAGAAAGTATCGAAACAATGAAAAGTTCTTCTCAATTTCGGTTGAAAACATGCAGGAGAGCCTTTTTTGGCCTGGGGGGATCGATCCCTTTAGGAGGGGGATCGATCCCTCATATGTTTCCTGCAGATTCTGCAGTTGTTTTGACAGAAAATTGAACTTGTGAGGTACCAAAACTCCGTTTTTGAGTTATTTAAGTCCAAGTAAGAGTTTAAACATTTGTAAAACATGATTTTGGACTTGTGTGAAAGAAAAACATGAATGAAAAACCATTTTACAAAAGATTTTGTAATTTTGGAAGAATTTACACAATAAAATGCATTTTTGGCCTCAAAGGAGGTCATTTCGAGTTTCAAGTATATTTTGACCAAACCAATGCATTGAATTACATAAAAATGGCAAAACAAACTTGTTCACATAGGTTTTAAGCACATATATCATTAAAACATACATCTTATGAACAACATGCCATGTTTTCCAACATACAAAATTTTCATTAATGCACATGACATGACATTTTGCATATATGACATATTTGACAGCTTTTGAGCAACTAAATATATTATCTAAACATATCAAACATGCTTAAACTACAAAATTTCAATAATCTTTTCAAAATCATCAAACATGCTTGTCATTCAATGTATTAAGAACTATTCATCAAGCACTCAAAAATCATTTATCATGCCTTTTGTTCAATTATTCAACTCACAATGCACCAATAATCATCAACTAAGTGCCTCAGTAAAACTTATAAATAATTTTAGAAAAAATGAGTTTTGAAGAGATAGGATTTAAGCTTACAAAACTCCTTTGCTTAAGTATGCTTTGCCTTGAATTGTTGAGTTCACTTTAAGCTATCCTTTGAAGAATTTTTGTGACCTTGGCAAGGGTGGATCCTCAAGCTCTTCCTCTCTCTCATTGGCACAAGCAAACTCCATGAGGATGTGTTAAGCATTTAAACTCCATTGTTCCATTGTATTCCCATGCTCTAGCACTCCTACAAACAAATTCAGGCATGCTTTGGTACCCAAATTTTCTTGGGTCCATGAGAGTTAGTGTTCACTAGTTTAGATCCCTTAGGGATCCATTTCAAACATAATTCATCATTGTTTATAGCATGCTTTGGCACCCACATTTTTCTAACCACTCTTCCTCTAAATGTAGTTTTTCTATAAGTGCATGCTTGTGAAGTGTGTCCGATTCTATTGCAAAGTGAGCATGTAAGAGATAAATCATGCATGGTATTTTTGCTCACTAGGAAATTCTTAAGATGAGTTTCTTTTTGTATTGCATTATAACCTAACCCATCTTTGTCGAAGAAAGCTCTTTGGGTCTCTAACATATGGTCTAGCTTTTGTTGACCCATATAAAATCTAGAAAATGAAATATGCAAATTTAAGTTCTTTTTATTTACTTCATCTATTTCTAGATTTGCTTCTTCTAATTTCTTCTCAAATTCAAGTTTGGCATTTAATAGCATTTCATTTTCTATTTTCAATTTAGCAATGATTTTCTTATATTTGGAGTTCATGCATTGAAAATCATTTGCTCATTCATTAAAAGCATTTTGTAGTTCGTCAAATGTATAATCATTATCTTCACTAGAACTACAACTAGCCTTATCATCACTAATAGCCATAAAGCATCAGTAGGCTACCTCTTCATCTACATTTTCCTCATCGGAGATATCACTATCGCCTCATGCAGCCACAAATGCTTTCTTCCTAGGCTTCCTATCCTTTTGCTTCCTAAGTAAGGGGCAATCTAATTTAGTATGACCCGGTTCATTACACTCATAACATACTAAGGGGTCCTTTTCTCTTCTACTTGACTCGCCCATTTGATGTCTCCTATTACTCTCTCTCTCTTTCATTCTAATAAATCTATTGAATCTTTTGGCAAACATTGCCATTTCCTTTTCTTCCTCATTTCCACTCTCATCACTATCATCCTCATGAGTGGAAGACTTAAGTGCTACCCTTACTTTCTTTGAAGGCTCTTCATTTCTTTTTAATTTCATTTCATGAGTAAGTAGAGAGCACATAAGTTCATCTAGAGACAAGGTATTTGGATCCTTAGATTCTTCTATTGCGGTTACCTTTTTCTCCCATGACTTAGGCAAGCTATTCAAAATTTTCTTTACCATTTCAACATTGGAATAAGCCTTGCCTAGAGCCTTAAGTCCATTAATTATATCATTAAACCTAGTGAACATTTCGCTAATGGACTCATTTTCTTTCATCCTAAATAGCTCATAATCATGTGTGAGCATTCCTACTTTGGTCTTTTTCATTCAATTGGTCCCTTCATGTGTGATGGCCAATTTTTCCCATATTTGCTTAGCATTTTCACATAGAGACACTCTATTATACTCATTGGGACCTAAAGCACAAAAGAGGGTGTGCATAGCTTTGGCATTCATTTGTGCCAGTCTCATGTCATTTGTGTCCCACTCATCCTCACTCTTAGGGACATCTTTTCCATCTACTTTCTTCATGGGAATTCTACGACCATTCACTATAATTCTCCACACTTCATAATCATTTGATTGTACAAATAACATCATTCTAGTTTTTCAATATGAATAATTCTCACCATTGAAGAGTGGAGGTCTAACTAATGATTGTCCCTTTCTCCTATGGGTGTGCCTACGTTCAAGTGAGCCATTTAAGATCGTTTTGCTCGATAGAGGTTAGTCTAAATCAATCTCGAGCCCAAGCTCTGATACCAATTGTTGGCTCTTATAGGCTATAGCGAGAGGGGGGGTGAATCGGTTTTTACTAACCTTAGGTTCGTTTTTTGGTTCCTCTAAATTCTCTAGCTTAGATTGATATTTTCTAAGTTCTCTAGACTACTCAAGCATGCAATATAAATTCAATTCAATAAGTACAATATAATTACAAGTAAATAGAGTAAGGAAAGAGAGATTTACACAAGCGATTTATAGAGGTTCGGCAACTTGCCTATGTCCTCTACCTTGAGACGCTCCCAAGGATTTTCCCCAAATTCACTATCCTTGAATTTGTTACACTCCCTCTTTTTCTAGGCTAAAGAGAAACTTTTCTCTTTTTCTAGGCTCAAGAGAAACCTCCCTCTTTTTCTTAGGCTAAAGAGTAACCTCCCTCTTTTTCTTAGGCTAAAGAGAAACCTCCTCTTTTACAAGGAATGAATTGGTTTACAAGAGAATTAATCAAAGAAGGCCTCTAGATAGGCAAGTGATTACAAAGATTAAGCACACAAAAAAGCCTATACAAGATTTGTGCTAAGCACTACAAGGAATAAGGGAATGATAGATGATGAAGACTTTGTAGCTCTTGATTTGTTGTTAAGACTTGAGGATTTGACGAAAATGAGTATTGGAGTTGATTGAGTAGTTCCTCTTGCTTCCTTTAGCTTCTAAGCCTCTATTTATAGTCTCTTGGATGGTTTGTGGACGTTGGTTGGAGCCAAAATAGAAGCTAGCCGTTGTATCTCGCAGAAACTAGCCGTTGGGGACTTTCTGGTGTAAAGGGATCGATCCTTTTACCAAAGGAATCGATCCTTTTCTTCATTCCAAGCTTCCGGGGCATTCTGCCAAAAAGGGATCGATCCCTTTCCTTAGGGGATCAATCCTTTTCTTCCAGAATGAGTTTTTCCTGCACTTTTGGGTTAGAAATGATATGCTTTTGATTTTATTTCAACACAAAACATTTATAAGCTTTAAGGGAGTTTTTCTTGACTTTCTCAAATGAAAATATTGTCCAAAAACTTGTAAGTAATTTTCTAAACTTATGTTCAATAATTCTTGAGAAAATTACTTAATATTGAAAACCATTTTATAAAGTATTAAGACCCAGAAGAATATATCATTAAATCATGGTCTTAATGTTTGATATGAACACTTAAAAATGGATTGAGAAAATCATGTGTGATAAGGCAAATTTACAATATGAATTAAAACATTAAAGCTTACTTAAGTTTTTGTCATTTCAAAATATATATATCAATTTAAAGCTAACAATCTCCCCCTTTTTGATATGACAAAACTTAATGTAAATTTGCTTTGAAAATTTTTTGAGAAAAATACTCCCCCTCAAATAAAAGCAGGATTTTATAAAGCTCCCCTTTAATATAAGCATGGGTTTTTAAATCATTATCAAATCATTATTTCTCCCCCTTTAATATCTCTCCCCTTTAATATCTATCTCTCCCCCTTTTTGTCATAGCAAAAAGAAGGAAAAATAAAAAGATGTTGCCCTTAAAGTTATGGCTATGTGAGAAGAGATAAAATGTGCTCCATCCAACAAGAAACATATTAGTACATGGGACTCATAGCACAAATAAAGAAGTCAATATTCACAAAGAGTATGAAATATTTATGCAAAGAATATGACTTATGATCCTATACCAATTGTTTATAAATAATTTCGCAAGAAGTTTTCAATTGGTAAGAAATTAAGCACGATGTTTATAAATTTTCTACTATGTTCTATAGCTTGCTTATACCAATTGTATCAAGCCCCTAAGTGTAGCAATTGTTCTCTAAAGTCCAACTAAGGTGTATGTCAATACATCATGATTATGAGCTGAAATTATATAACATATCATATGCATGTGCTCATAAATCATTTTCAAGAATTATTGTGCCTAGAATTAAATCATACATTAATTAATCACAAATTCTAGCACAAAAATGTTTCATGCAAAAGTGTCTTATATGAATTCTTCCCTATTTGTTATTTCAATCTAAGGAGCATGAGAAGAATTGTCAATTTAAAGCTCATACCAATTGGCAATTTAGTTTTGGCTTACTAATTGTTGAAAATATGGTTGCCAATGATACTAATTGTTATTTCAATCTAAATACCAATTGTTACTAATGGTTGACTTAGTCATTTTGCATGAATTCAATATTTATGTGTAGTGTGTTCATGTCAAGAAAATAGTCATTCTAAATATGCAAGAACACAACACACATCATCAAATATGCATATGGATCAATTAATCATTAGCACACTATCATAAAGTATTAATCCATATTCATATTCACAAATTTATACCATAAGGAAGATTAAGAAATTCAAGCAAACACATTTTCTTCCATGGTTTCAAGCACAAAAATCCTATGCTCATTTTCCAATTCAAGTCCTTAACCAATTATGAGCAAGGAAAGATTCAAAATTACCATTTTAATCAATTATGAGCCATATCCCTAGTTGTTATCATCATTTAACGTTCTAGAGGGTATATGCTATTTTAAGTAAAATGGCTTCACCTAAGTGAATCGATATTATCAGGCTAAAATATATTTTATCATTAAAATCCATAAACTATGAGTGAGGTTAAGCACGTAATATCATGAAAACAACTATTCTCATCTCATAGGCATGATTATTGATCCAACTTAAGTAAACATGCATGTTCAACATCAAAACAATCAAGATACAATACATGTATATCAATTGTTGGTGTTGTCATTAAAGCCTAAGTTCTTTAATAATTTGGCCATAAGAAACATTTAAGTACATGGATGATAAAGTTTCATGCATTTGAAGATTTAAGATCCATTTACCATCACAAATTATAGGCCAATGACCATTATCAATTGTTGAATTTACATTTGAAATCAATCCACTAGATGTATAGTTATCATGAAACCTAGTGTGGAATAGATAAGTCAAGCTAAGAGACATAATCCTATAAGCATGCTTGACTAAAATGAACAAAAAGATATGAGCAATAGTCATTATGCACAAGTTCATCAAATTCTCAAATATAAACACAAATCATTGGAATAAATCTCAAAATTATGTTTAAGCATTCATTGAAAGTATATTTCAGGAATATTTCAAGATTTATGTAATTCATGAATGTTTTCAATAGGAAGAATGATTTTGCACTTGTGAGTTTAATAAAAATGATATTGATTGTTGAAAGTGATACCAATTGTTGGAAATGATACAAATTAATGAAGTTGAGGAATGATATCAATGAAAAATGAGTTTTCATATATTAAAGATCATCAAAAAGAAGTTAAAACAATGAATTTTAAGTTGAGAAGAGAGAAAGTATCAAAACAATGAAAAGTTCTTCTCAATTTCGGTTGAAAACATGCAGGAGAGCCTTTTTTGGCCTGGGGGGATCGATCCCTTTAGGAGGGGGATCGATCCCTCATATGTTTCCTGCAGATTCTGCAGTTGTTTTGACAGAAAATTGAACTTGTGAGGTACCAAAACTCCGTTTTTGAGTAATTTAAGTCCAAGTAAGAGTTTAAACATTTGTAAAACATGATTTTGGACTTGTGTGAAAGAAAAACATGAATGAAAAACCATTTTACAAAAGATTTTGTAATTTTGGAAGAATTTACACAATAAAATGCATTTTTGGCCTCAAAGGAGGTCATTTCGAGATTTAAGTATATTTGACCAAACCAATTTATTGAATTACATAAATATGTCAAAACAAACTTGTTCACATAGGTTTTAAGCACATATATCATTAAAACATACATCTTGTGAACAGCATGCCATGATTTCCAACATACAAATTTTTCATTAATGCACATGACATGGCATTTTGCATATATGACATATTTGACAGCTTTTGAGCAATTAAATATATTATCTAAACATATCAAACTTGCTTAAACTACAAAATTTCAATAATCTTTTCAAAATCATCAAACATGCTTTTCATTCAATGTATCAAGAACTATTCATCAAGCACTCAAAAATCAGTTATCATGCCTTTTGTTTAATCATTCAACTCACAATGCACCAATAATCATCAACTAAGTGCCTCAATAAAACTTATAAATAATTTTAGCAAAAATGAGTTTTGAAGAGATAGGATTTAAGCTTACAAAACTCCTTTGCTTAAGTATGCTTTTCCTTGAATTGTTGAGTCCACTTTAAGCTATCCTTTGAAGAATTTTTGTGACCTTGCCAAGGGTGGATCCTCAAGCTCTTCCTCTCTCTCATTGGCACAAGCAAACTCCATGAGGATGTGTTGAGCATTTAAACTCCATTGTTCCATTGTATTCCCATGCTCTAACACTCCTACAAACAAATTCAAGCATGCTTTGGTACCCAAATTTTCTTGGGTCCATGAGAGTTAGTGTTCACTAGTTTAGATCCCTTAGGGATCCATTTCAAACATAATTCATCATTGTTTATAGCATGCTTTGGCACCCACATTTTTCTAACCACTCTTCCTCTAAATGTAGTTTTTCTATAAGTGCATGCTTGTGAAGAGTGTCCTATTCTATTGCAAAGTGAGCATGTAAGAGATAAATCATGCATGGTATTTTTGCTCACTAGTAAATTCTTAAGATGAGTTTAACCTTACCCATACTTTAACCACTAACTATATGAATTAAACATGACTTAAACTTAATGTAATGCACCTAGTAACTAAATAAAATAGTTGCACTAAAACAAATAGTAAAAGACGCCTAAATGTGACCTATCACGTAAAATTTGCAACAAAAATGCCATGAAACATTATCTAAATGCAACTGAAAAATTACCTAACTTCTATATGGACCTAATATGACCTTGGACTACCCAAATGGGGCTAAAGCTTACCATTAGACAGCATCTACAAAATTCCCTAAAGGACGCCTAAAGTGGATTGGATGCGGTGGCTGAAATGCATGCAATTGCTAGATGAAAATGCTATGGAACCTTAACCTAACAACCCGTAAGCACTAACCCCTAATTGCATGACTTAAATCTAACTTAAACTTAAGTAAATGAAGCTTAAAATAATGAAAACAGACCTGGAAATGAACTAAACAGTGTAAAAAAAAAAGAACTAAACAGACTTGAAAAATTGATCAGGAAATTTGGAAATTAAAGTGTGTAAATGCCATCAAAATGCTAAGTACTTAACCTAATTAAATCTTAAAATTTACCTAACAAATATATGATCCTAATGTGACTTTTAGCTACTAAAATGACACTTAGAATGAGCTAAAAATAGACCCTAATACTCCCTATAAATGGCATCTAAGGTAGTGGATAGAAATGAAAAATGCATGCAAACACCTAAAATCAAGCCATGAACATTAATCAAACACATTATAAACATAAACCCCTATTTACCTAACCATAATATGACTTAAGCCCTATTAAAATAAGACTCAAACTAAGCTAAAACATCAACAAAAAGACCCTTGAAGTGACGCCATTTCTGCTGGACAGATTATGGAAATGAGCAACATGAAAGCTACTAAATGAAATCTAAGAACCCTAACTTTGCAAACTTGTTTTGTGTAATTTTAAAACATTCAAATATGATTTAAAAGCATTATGATGAACTTCAAAACAGTAAAATAATAAACCAAACAACAAGGAAAATTTCTGGAACAGAAAATTAAGATCACATGAAAGAAATATGGATCAAGTCCACACACTGGTTATTGAGGTAGTATTTCAACCTCCTTAGCATCCCATGCTCTTAGAACTCAATCAAAACCAAAAATGGAAGAAGAAGAAGAAGAAGAGATGAAGAGAAGACTTCATTGCTGGAATTTCAAAGTTGTAGCAAAGATTTAAAGAACACTTGAAAGAAACTTAGTAAAACTAAAAGGAATTACAAAGAAAACAAGTAAATTAACATGGAAATTTAATGAACTTGAAAAAGGTAAATTGCTAGCTACTCAAAGCTACTAAAAACATGTTAAAAGTGCATGAAAATAAACCTTAAAAACCTTAAGCAGCTTACCCTTACAAAAGGTCTCATCATTTTGCTTAAACAGTCAGTAATTCAAGGGGTACAAACGTAAATGCACTTTGTAGATGAGTTGGCACTCCTTGCCACTTGCTTTCATGTAATTGGCTCCTCTTGAAAGATATTTTCATGTCATTTTGTCCTCCAAATAAGCCATGGACACCTCACCCCTTCTAGCATATTCCTTTTTCTTTTTATTTTCTTGTCCACTTGTGCATCTAAGTGGTAATAACATGTGTCTTCCATGTGTTGGCTATGTGTCTTTTGTTCTTATCCTTCAAGAGTGAGTAGGATGATGACATATGATCTGTTAGGTGGAAGAGAGAGATAGATGATGAATTGTGCTACAAGACAAAATTCCAGCTCCCTTTTTGTCTTTTAGTGGCTTTGTCTCTTTTCTTGTTCTTTTTCAATCTAATTGCCACCAAAATAACTGAAATTCTCCTACAGTTTATTTACTTGCATAATTTGAGGAAATTAACCACATTGGGGGAATAATTAAAAAATTTCATAGGAAAATTAAATACTAATTAAGCAATTAAGCACAAAAATAACTTTCTTTTCATATAGATATCAGCACTTGCTTTTATCAAGTTGAGAAATCATAGAAGGGCATGTGACATCCTTGCCTCTCATGCACTTGAGCCTATCAAGCTTAATCATGGTCAATGGATACTACATTCTTACTCTTCCCAAACTTGAGCCTATCATTTATTTGTAGCTCAAAGGTTTTACTTTTCTTGTTGTCACTTCTTATTCTAATTATTGAGGCTTTGTTTACTTTTTCTTACTTACCCTTCGAGTAATGAGAATAATGAATGAATTTTTTGTCTCATGATCGCTTTGGAATCTATATTGAAGCAATCATTGACTTGACATTTCTCGCATTTGTAGCCTTAGTGTCTCATATGAGAACTTTTTGGGCCTTTTGTCTATCTCATTTTTGAAGAGTTGTGCAGGCATTTAGCTTTGGCAAGATGTTCATGCACTACCTGGTGCTTTCATGCTTCTTGTTGAGGTATCATGCTTGTGGGTTGTTTTTGAATGTGTGTCATGTCACATTCTTATATGACCTTTATGTTTTGAGTGCTTTATTGCACATTCTGTAGAAGTGGTTTTTGGTGCATGCTTCTTTTCTTTTCTTTGTTTAGCTCTTGATTGCATACTTATGCACTTTGTTCTTTGCATTGTTCGGATAGCATTTAGCATACCTTTAACACGTCTTTTGGTTGAATTCTATTCTATATTCTTGTGTGATTGACATGCTCAACTTTTTAACATGCTTTGTTCAACCTTATCCTGTGCATACTTGCACTTTGCCCTTCCATTCGTGAGAATGTGCAAGCTTATGCGTCTTTAACTTGGTTATGCCTTGCATAATATGTCCTTATCTTTCCTTGTTGAGCTCATGGACGTACACCCACGCACATTTCTTGTTTTTTTCTTAGTTCAATTGAATGCTCTTTTCCTCATTCAATGATGTTACATCCTTATTACTAAACTTTCTTTCTTGCAACTTATGATAAGATGTCATTTAAGCTTAAGCACTTTGCTTTGGGTGAGCCATCTCTAATTTATTCTTTTATGCTCTTTTTGGCCGATTCTGGGCTTTTGTTGCATGTCATAAATTTAGACTCCTCACTTCTTGGTGAGAGCATTAATAATTTTCTTTTTTTACTTTGCCCACCTTCTAAGTCATTAACTTGGATTGATGCATTACTTAGTTTTGCACAGTATGTCTTTCTTGAATGAGCTTTAAGTGTTTTCTTGTTTGGCTATAACTTACTTTGCTGCTTTTCTAAGCATAACACACTTTGGCTTTATATAAGGATATGTTCTTTCCACTTGGCTGTTTATTTTCATCATTTGCAGTTGCAAGTTTTTCTTTGCAATTGAGCAAATGCCTTTAATTGGATGATTTTTTAGTGTTTGAGCCTTTAACCATCCAATCTCAACATTATGGCCGAAGTTGAACATGCCTTTGTGTCTAATATTGGGTGATGCCTTTTTTGGGGGGAAACATTATGGCTCTTTAGACAATATTTGAGTATTGTGTGATATTAAGGCCAAACCAAGGCACTTGGTGAGATAATTGCCTTAGTTTCTTGGCTATACTTGAGCTGCGAGCAGTATTCATTGCCAACTAGGTCTTTTGTTTGAGTAATTTCTTTTATACTTAAGCATTTAGGTCAAAATTTGAATAATCAACCATATGGTGCTTGAGTTAGGCCTTTTGATCCTCCTGTCATTTAGGCCTTTCGACCAACATTTGAGTGATGAATTTTGTGGTTTCTATGTGGCGTGTACACTAAAACTTTTGATAAGGTAACCTCCTCGTGACTTAGGCTTTTTGACCAAAATTTGAAACAATGAATATCATCATGGGTAATCAAGACCCTTGGATTAGGCAAGCTCCTTAGTACTTAAACATTTTAGCCATTCTTGGAACACTGGACACAATGTAGTTGAGCAAAACCCTTTGATCAGGCACTTCACTTTGTCACTTAGCATTTTCAGCCACTCATGGGACAATGGACACCAATGTGATCGGTTAAGATCCTTTGATTAAGCAATGGCTTTAACACTTTGTAATTTTGGCTATACTTGAGGTAATGAGCATTATCATGGTTGATCTTGGTGCCTTGCTCATGACAAGTAATAAAGTAATAAGCAGAGTATCGTTGCCACAACCAGGGATTTAAATTGTGGTCGTAGCCGCGTTGCGTTTATCGTGGTTGTGAACATAACGAAGACCATCACGGTCATTGCAGTTGTGAATTTTTTTTTAATTTCGCACAATGTTATATAAAGTGTAGTAATTATAATTATAATCATGTAAAGTCTTATTTTATAGTTTTTAAAGTAATTTATGATACCTTAAGTCTATTATTTACGTGAAAAAAAGGTTACTCATAATTTTTTTGAATTATGATAAAACATTCATATTTAAAAAATTACTTACGATAATTGAAAAATAACAAATATTGAAAATAGAGATAAAAAATTATATACTAATAAAAATTAATGTACTAATTAATTATGTACTAATAAAAAAGAAACATTCATAATTTTTGAATTATAATAAAACATTCATATTTAAAAAATTACTTATGATAATTGAAAAATAACAAATATTGAAAATAGAGATAAATTATTATGTACTAATTAATGTACTAATAAGAATTAATGTACTAATTATTTAGCATTAATTATTTTTTATCTAAATTATTAAGGAATTTTTTCATCTAAATTTTGTCAAATCTTTTTTTCATCTAAATTAATTATGTCAATATTTTTCTTTTTTCTCTTCTACATGAATTTCTAGAAATATTAATAATTAACAAAATATAACTTGTTAAATTCAATTTACTACAAAAAAATACACTTTAAATCTTACTGGTTACCATATAGTGGAATGATGTGGAGCATCAAATTCTCCTTCTTCACTTTTAGAACCATGTCGACTTGATCTCTATGACCTTTGTCCAAAATTCAAATCATATCCTTGTTCTTGATACATTTGTGGTGGTGGTGGATACATTTGGGGATAATAAGGCATAGGATAATTAGGATATGGCTGGGATGGATAATAACCTCGTGGAGGTGGATAGTAACCATGAGGAGGTTGAAAATGTAAAGGTGGTCTAGATGGATAATAGTCTTGACTACCAAATTATTCATTACTAGAAGTTGATCTTCGAGATGAAGAGCCTCTAGAAGTATCATAATGGTGCTTCTTGGCTTTTCCCTTTGATCGAGCTCTACCTTTACTTCTATCCCCACTAGATTCAACAAATGAATGCACTCTGTATTGTGACAAATCAAGGAATAATCCATTGGTAGTAGCAAGCCTATATTTTTCGCCAAGTGGACAGAAAAGCCTATTTTCATTTAAACCACCACTATAATCAACACCACTACCATCACCATAGGGACCATCAACATCAATTGGACTTGAACCCTCATTATCATCACTCTGAGTTGGTGTTTGTCTTGTACTTGAGTGAGGCATATTTTCTTCTCTTGATTGATGTGATTGTTCAACATTCATTTCATTATCAAAATTATCAGAAGGCAACCAACTAGAGTTTTGGCAATCTAACAGAGGATTTTCTTTCTCTTGTAGCTATTCTGAAAGCATATCATCTTCTTCAAAGATATGGTCTAGGCTAATAGGATTGAAACTATCATTTATCTCATCAATACTCATTCTTTTTTGATGTCTCATTCTTAGCCTCATATTGTAAAAAATGTATACCATCTTCTGAAGTCTTTCTTATAGTTCAACTTGTTTTTGGTCTTGGTGTGTATATAGCTAAATGTGCTCCAATTTCTTCTGCAATTAGATATAGAAGTTGTCTAACTAAGCACTTTAATTGCTAGTTTTTGCAATTCAGGAACACATATGCCATATATCATCCACCATTCAGCTGCATAAAATATTTTAAAATAAATTTAATATCCAGTATAATTAAATAATATTAAAGAAATTAAAATTATTTAATTAACTATTTACCTGGATTCATGCGCTTCCAAGCTCTCTGTGCTTGTGGCGTACTGAATGTCTCTTTTTTTTCTTGAAATAAAAACAACTACATTAATAAAACATTATAATTATTAAATAAACGCAAAAAAGTAATTATATTTCTGATACATAAAGTAAATTTTCAAGTATAAAATAGTAGTAAACACTAACCTGGTTAATCATCTTGATTTGAATATCCGTAGAAGGTTCTAGTCTTTCTATCACTGCTTTTGTACCTTCTCTTGTTTCTATTAACACATTCGACGAAGATTTCACATCAAATTGAAATAGGGGATTAAGATAATAACCTAAACATAGTTCATAATAATAAAAAAAGAAATAAAAAATAAATATATAAGCAATTTAAGCATATAACATAAAAATGTTATTTTAATTACAATCCACCTTCTTAGTCTACTTACCAGTTGAATGCAAGTCAGAATACATAAATGTCCATCTATTGTCAATAATCCTTTCATATTCAGTGAAGTATCGACATTCTTCTACAATTACTTGTTTAGCTCTATCCACTGCCTCATAAATAAAGCCCATTGTTGGTTTTTTATCACCATCCATCCCTTGCCTTCCATTAACAAAGTTTTTGCTTTTGTTATTGAGCAAGAAAGACAAATGACTTCCGGCTCAATTCAGTCATTGTTTGAATCAACCTTTGCTAACAAAATTTCAGTTGAATCTCGTGGTGCAAATGCAACAGTAAGTCGAAAGAATCAATTTCGTTCCAAGAGGCTTGTTTGTTCCTTTTGTGGCTATAATGGCCATACTGTTCATAAATGTTATCGAAAACATGGTTTTCCAGTGGCTATAAGCCTAAAGGCAAAGTAAGAGCTGTAAATCATGTGCATACAAATCCTTATGTTTCTACATAAGTAGTTGGGACAGATTTAGCTGTTGTTTCTAAGGTGACTGATAATAGTTCTGCAGTAACTCTCACTCAAGTTCAATACAATCGTTTGATTGCATTGCTTTCAACTGATGACATGGCTTCTTCCAAATATTCTTGTGTTAATGCCATCACTGAAGTTACTGGAGCCTTTGTCTTTCATTTTAGATACTGGAGCTACTACCATATTGTTTGTACTTTATCTTGTTTCCAAGTCTATTTTCTAGTGATGATTTCTATTGTCAAACTTCCCAATGGACAAGATGTTAATGTAACTCATATTGGAATTTTTCACTTGTCTCCTAATATCATCCTACATGATGTTCTTTATGTCCCTAATTTTTCTTTTAACCTTATTTCAGTCAGTAAGCTCTCTAAATCTCTTAATTGTCCACTGATTTTTCAACCTATCTTTTGCTTGATTCAGGGTGTCAAGACATGGAAGACGATTGGTATAGCTAAGCACAGTTGTGGTCTATATCACCTTCATTGTTCTTTTCTTCCATAGCATTCAATCACATCTACTATAAATGCTTTGCTGCAACCATCAAATACCATAGATTTATGGCATTATCGACTCGGTCATGCCTCTAGTAATAGAATAAATCTATGCATAGCATTGATCCTTCAATTGTTGTACAGCAATAGAAACTCTGTGAGATTTGTCATTTTGCTAAAGAAAGAAGATTGCCATTTTCACCTAGTACTTAATTTTCCAAAGCTTGTTTTGATGTTGTACACATTAATATCTGGGGTCCTAATCCTACTCCTTCACTTTATGGTCATTTTTACTTTTTAACTGTGGTGGATGACTTCAGTAGGCATACTTGGGTATACCTTATGAAATTTAAGTCTGAAGCTAGGAAATTAGTTTAAGATTTCTGTTCATATGTTGAAGCTCATTTTCAAACCACCATCAAAATCATTAGAATAGACCAAGGTCAATAGTTTAACACCCTTTCATTCTATGCTTCTAAAGGTATTTTACATCAACTGTCCTGTGTACAAACTCCTCAGCAAAATAATGTGGTCGAGTGTAAACACCAGCATATTCTTAATGTTGCTGAAGCCTTAAAATTCCAAGCTAATCTTACTAAAAAATTTCGGTATGATTGTGTTAGTCATGCTGTGCATTTGATCAACAGAATTCCTTTCCCTCTAATAAATCATAAAACACCATTTGAAATGCTATATAATAAACCATCTTCCTTTTCTCATCTCAGAGTTTTTGGGTGCTTATGTTTTGCATCTACATTGTCTCATCCTAGAACCAAGTTTCAACCTAGAGCTGTTAAATGTGTTTTCATTGGTTATGTTCATGGACTTAAAGGGTATAAGTTGTACAATCTTCAAACACATCAAGTTTTTACTTCCAGAGATGTTGTCTTTTATGAATACATTTTTCCTTATGGTCTTAATCCTATTTCTACTTCTAACTTTTCAAATCCTATTCTTCCAACATCTAATATTACCCCATAACAACATCTTGATACGACTATACCTAATGCTCCTGCTGAAAAGACCTTAGATATCAATCGTTCTTCTTCTATTCCTACACGAACTGAGTCTGATTCTCATGACTCAACACATATTCTTTCTTCACCACATGATTCCTTAAGAAGGTCTACTCACACCAGACTTCTTCCTTCCTACCTTCAAGATTATCGCTGTAACTTAGCTAATACCACTCAGTCTTCATCGATGCATCTTGATTCACAAAATTCTGGTTGTAAACATCCTCTTTCTTCAGTATTACAGTATGATAAATGTTCTCCTTTACATAAATCTTTTGTTTATAACATTTCTTCTATTGTTGAACCCACCACTTATGCTCAGGCAATAACACAAGAATGTTGGCAACAAGCCATGAAAGCAGAATTGGAAGCATTGCAATTGAATGATACTTGGGTCTTGACTGAGCTTCCTCCCAACAAGCAGACAGTTAGTTGTAAGTGGGTTTATAAGGTTAAATATCGGTCCAATGGTAAAATTGAACGATATAAAGTCAGGCTGCTGGCTAAAGGCTTTATGCAACAAAATGGGTTGGACTATAGTGACACTTTCTCACTTGTTGCAAAGATGACCACTATTCGGACCTTATTGGCTATTGCCGTAGCTAAGAATTAGATGCTTCATCAACTTGATATAAACAATGCTTTTATTCATGGTGATTTTTTTGAAGAAGTCTACATGGATTTGCCTCCAAGTTATACTGTTGCTAAACCAGGTTAGGTGTGTAAATTGTTGAAATCATTGTACGATCTCAAACAAGCTAGTAGACAATGGTTCCATAAGCTCACCACTGCTTTGCTGGCTAAAAGATTTCTTCAAGCCACTTCAGATCATTCTTTTTTTGTTAAAGCAACATACTTTTCTTTTATTGAATTGCTTATTTATGTTGAAGATGTCATCCTTGCTAGTGATAGTGAAGCACTTATTCAGGATACGAAATCCTATTTGGACTCTACCTTCAGGATTAATGATCTCGGGACTCTTAAGTATTTTCTTGTCTTTAAGGTTGCTCGGTCTAAGAATGGAATCAATTTTTCCCATCGCAAGTATGTATTGGATATTCTACAAGATACAAGATTCCTTGGAAGTAAACCTATTCCAACACCTATGGTTCTTTCCTTAAAACTTTCTCATAGTTCAGGAGATCTATTAGATGATCCTACTTCCTATGGTAGACTTATTGGCACACTACTTTATCTTACTACTACACGTCCTGATTTGGCTTATCCTGTTCAACAGCTTTCTCAGTATGTTGACAAGCCTACTACAATTCATCTTCAGGCAACTCATCATGTTTTGCATTAAATTAAAGGAACACCTAGGCAAGGTTTATTCTATCCTTCCTCTTCTTCACTATAGTTGAAAGCTTTTAGTGATTCTGATTGGGCATCCTGTGTTGATACTCGAAGATCACTCACTAGTTTCTGTGTATTTCTTGGTGATGCTTTAATTTCCTGGAAATCCAAAAAGCAGAACACTATTTCATGTTCTTCTTCTGAAGCTAAGTATCGAGCCCTTGCTTCTATTTTTTGTGAGATTCAATGGATATCATATCTGCTTCATGAACTTGGTATCTCTCATTCTAGTGCTGCCTTGTTATTTTGTGATAGTAAATCTACCATTACTTTAGTAGGGAATTTAGTTTTTCACAAGAGAACGAAGCACATGGAGATTGATTGTCATCTTTTTCAGCAGAAGTTGCAAGCTGGGATCATTTGGTTACTGCATCTATCTTCTTCATCACAACTTACAGATATTTTCACCAAAGCTCATTCTGTTGCTAGTTTTCGACTTTTTCTTACCAAGCTTAATCTCCAAAACATCTATGATCCAGCTTGAGGGGGGCTTTTACAATTGATTGGTCCAGCTAGCCAATTTTTGCCATGTTGGAAGTTTGTTTTGCTGAGCTGTATAGTGCTTGTTAGGAAGAAAACTAATTGCTGTAATCAGTTACTGTGTTGCTGGTTTAGTGACTGGTTTTCTTTGTATACAAGTACTTAGTTAATGAATAAGAAAATTACTTGATTCATTCCATCCAAATGATTCAACACACAGCCCAGCCCTATGCTGCCACGTCTTACCATGCACATAGCCGTGCGCTTGCAGTCTAAGATGAAAACAGAATCCGCACGACCTTCACGCACCACCAACCACTGCTCTAGCCTTGCAGTAGCTCACGCACGCTACGCACTGCACTTCTTCACGCACAGAAGCACCTTCAACAACCAGTAACTTCCTTGGCATGTAGCAGCGTAACAATATCCACCAAACAAAGGCAGTAGCAAGCCCTTGAATTCACCACGCTAGCATACTTGCAGCTGAGAGCCAAGCAACACTTGCTAAGCCTTACACAGACATGCACAGCAACCGTGTTTACCTCACAATCACCAATCAACTACAACACTCCTCCCATGCGTTGGAGAAGCCGCAAGTTAATTTAATTATTTCGAATCTAAACTAAACATTGAGCTTAAGAATGATAAAAAGACAATAGAAGAAAGTAGGACATAGTAGAGAAACAAAAGCAAAAACGTAAAGAGAAACAGAAAATAATGAAAACTGAATTTGAATTTAACTTTCCGTAAAACCAATTCGTTTAAACAAATTGAAATAAAAAGTTTCCTAAAACTATCTCTGAACCACTCTAAACATGAAAGAAAGTGCTGAAAAATAAACTTGATAAAAGAGTAGTTAACAATGAAGAAAACACTCAAAACAGTGCAGAAAAGAAACAGAGTTGAAGATCAAGGGCTGTGTCACGCAGCCTTCACCTTTCTAAGCGGTAGCCCATGCATTCTTTTTATTGGTAGTGCTTAGGGATTCTTTGGCAGCAAGTATCATTAGATTGAACTCTGTCTTAATTGAAATCAAATTCTCCTTAATTTCGTTTCCAAATTCAAGCCAATACAGCCTCTGACTTTCCTTCTTTGCATGCTTTAATTAAATACCATATATTCACCTCATGGCATTTCCTAATTAATCTTAGAACAACTTATTTCACTTCATAACCACCTCTAATCCAATTTCATTGATTTTCATAATATTTTTGAAATTCCTACACATGAAGGAAAATCCAATAAATAGGAAGGAAATTAAATAAAACTTCCAAAAATTAATCAAAATTCATGCAATAAGATACCTTAAAATGTAATACTTTGGGGACTTATCACACCCCCAAATTTAATATTTTGTTTGTCCTCAAGCAAAACGAACAAAAATTTTCTAGAGACATACATTCAACAACATGATCTTCCTTAAATTCCTTAAAAGCTGAATAATAATCATAATTCAAAGAAAGAACACAGATATTGGCTCAACAATTCAAATCATTCAAGAGTAATCTTTATTTCCAATTGGAAATTCTGTGTCTGTGAAACATCTTTTCTCATTTCATTGCATACAATCCGGATGAGATTATGCAAATATAAAATAAAAATTAATCTCAAAGTATGTTCAAGTCCCATAGGTTTGCCTTTCTCTTCTCTCTCCACTAATGTAGTCACGTCAAACTTAAATCATTAGGTCTTTATTAAGCTTGTAATGTGGTTTAAGGTAAGATAAAGGAAAATTTTAGGCTTAAAACCCCTAAGCATGCATTATTTTCGTGGACTTTTTAAGAGCTTCACTTAGCAACCCCCACACTTATTTTCTTTCTTTCTCTTACTTCATCTTTTATTCTTTTTTTTTTCAACATTTTCTTTTTCTTCTTCTTTTCTTTTCTTTTTCTTTATTTTTTTGCTCTTTTTTTTTAGTATTCATACTCCACCCTTCCTTCCTTAATTAAGCATAGCTCTTAATAATTTTCTAAAACAATCTACATGATTATAAAGTGAAGAATAAGAAATTGTTAAAATAGGCTAAGCTACTTAATGAGGATTATAACCAAGAAAGGTACATTTAGGCTCAAAAAGGGGTAACCAAGGATACATATATATATATGTATATATATATATATATATATATATATATATATATATATAAAGGTGAGCTCAAGAGACTCAAACGATCCAAAGATGGCCTAAATCCTTTCCTCACTCACTTGTAATCTAAGACCTTGAGAGAAGATCAAACAAATTCTAACACTAAAAACACAACTTCAAAATTTCATGCTATCCATATTCGCATAAGCTTTATCTAAATATGCACACAAATCAATGATCAAGACATAGTGCTCAAAATTTGAAAATATCACAATTAAAGACAAAACTACTCAAGAATTCATCTTGTGCATTGCACAACATTCATACTTTTCTAAAATTTATAAAAATAATCAATCACATTAGACAAGGAGAAATCACCAATTACAAGCATAAAAATGTCTCATAGCAATCATTAAAGCACATTTGTTAAGGAATTTTGAAAATTTTTTGAAAAAATTTTTTAGCTCAAATCTTTCCCCTCAAAATTTAAATCGCACATTAATGTCCTCCATGTGCAAGAAATTCAAGAATTCAAGAAAAGGATAAAGAAACTCCCATGATTTTTTCAATAAAGCTCAACTACATGCTCATCAAGTTCCTTTGTTGCTCCCCCAAACTTAGACTCAGACACCTACAAAATAAAATAAAAGAAATTAAAACAACAAGGTATTAAAACTACGAAATAAAAGAAATAAATAAGAAAACAAAAAAATGTTAGGGTTGCCTCCTCAGATGTGTTTGATTTATAGTTATCAGCCTAACTATGTTTGTCATTCTTCAAGGTGGTCCAAAAATTTTGAAAATAGATGAATGCAACATAATGCATCATCTTTGTAGGAGACTTGATCATATTCTTCAGTTCAAAGGACTTCATTCTGCGGTCTTCAAAGTCTTCCAATACATAGCCCTAGTCATTAGCTTGTGGATAGCCCTGAATAGCAATGAAGGCTACCTCATGGTATTGCTCATCAACTTTTGGAGTTAGGACTCATATCTTGAGTTCATCTTCTTTCTTGCGCTTATTGTTTTCCATTTCAATTACTTCCACCACACATTTTTCTTCAATAAAAACCGATGGTATAAGCTATTTAATCTTGACTTTTTCTTCATCCTCAATATCACTATTCTTGATTTTTACTACTTTAACCACAAATTCTTTGTCTTCTTCTTCTATAAGCTCCAGTAGTGTAGGTTCTTCATCTTGATCAGCACCTCTTCAATTGGTGGTTACAATTGAACTTGATACTTGTCGTAACGATTTTCGTCCGAGAACTCGATCGCTAGACGATTTTGGAAAAACACAAAATGGAGTCGCCACCAATCTTTTTTGGCTAGGTGTGATTGGCCACCTAAAATCATTTATTTTTTTCAATAAAATCTTAAAATTAATTAAGGTTTATCAAAAAAAATAATTTTTGGTCTGCGAAAACAAAGTTTGGGTTCGGGAGTTCGGTTACGCGTGGGAAAGGATTAGCACCCCCACAGCGCCCGTTAGAAAACGGTACCACTTAATCATGTATTATCTTTTGATCTTAATAAAATGGTCTTAATTAAACATTTAAAAAGAAATTCATTTATTTTGAAATCAATTTGTTATTTGCTTATTATTTGAAACATTAAATTTTATTTTTATTTATGTTAAATTTATTTTTATTTGAAATAAATGAGAATCTTTTGTATTAAAAATTATTCCAAAATACCCCAATACTTTTGGTAGCATTTCGGATAATTTCCTCACCTAGAGATTTCTTAAGAATCGCTACTTGCGATTTCTATAGAATCTCATCCTCGGGAGATTCGCACTTATTTTTTTTGAAATTTCATGAATGCAAATGATGCAATCAAAATATGGATGATGTACATGAGAAATCCATTATTTCATTTTATTATTTTTTAATTCATAAATTTTAGTTTTTATAAATGAAAATCCCTTATATTGAAAATTATTCCGAAGTACCCCAATACTTTTGGTAGCATTTCGGATAATTTCCTCATCTAAGGATTTCTTAAGAATCGCTACTTGCGATTTCTATAGAATCCCATCCTCGGGAGATTCGCATTTAGTTTGGAATTACAATGAATGCAAATGATGCAAACAAAATAGATGTGATGCACGTAAGAAATTTTATTTTATTTTTATTATCTTTTAATTCATTTATACTTATATTATTATTTTGTAATTTATTTATATTTATAAAATCTTACTTTTATTGAAAAATCATACTAAATATTCCAATACGCTGGTAACATTTAGCATATTTCTCTCACCTAGAGATCAGTTAGGAATCACTACTTGTGAATTCCGTAACATCTCATCATCGGACATTATTTATATCTTATTTATTTTTAATTTGTTTTACTCTTTATTTTGAAGTTTTGTTTATTTGTTTGTTTAAAATATTTATTTATTTATTATTTTTTAGTGTTAGTTTATTTCATATAAGTTGATTATATTAGAAATCTTAATATCGGACTAAAATTATTTGAATACCCCAATACGCTGGTAATATTCAAATATTTTATTTCGACCCTAAGGATAATCAAAGAATCACTACTTGTGATTTCTAAGGAATCCTATCATCGGGGACCTTTTATATTTAAGATGTGTATTTACATTTATTTATTTATTTATTTATTTTAATTCCTAAATTTTTACCTATTTAAAAGTTTTTTATTTCTATTCACTTACTATTTTCTTGTATTTACCTATTTTTTATATTATTATTTTTATTACCATTTTTATATTTATTTTTTTTATACTAAGAAATCTTATTAATATTTTCTTTATATCGGAATAAAATCATTTAAATGTCCCAATACGCTGGTGACATTAAAGATTTTATTTCGATCCTAAGGATTGTCAAAGAATCGCTACTTGCGATTTCTAAGAAATCCTATCATCGGAAATTTAAAATTTGTTATTAAAATTTATATTTAAATTTATTTATTTTAGGTTTATATTTATATTTATTTGCTTTTTTACCCTTTTTTATTTTTTTATTTTTTTTGTATTTAAGAAACTTTGATATCGAGATAAAACAAATTAGATATTCCAATACGCTGGTAACATCTAATGAATTTCCTCGATCCTAAAGATTATCGAAGAATCACTACTTGTGATTTCTTCGAAATCTTATCATCAGAAATAAAACTTACATATTCACTCGTTTGCCTTTCCATTTGTTTTTTTTTTTATGTGTTATTATTTTATTTTTAAATTGATTTATTTTATAAAATTAAGAATTTTATTATCGAAATAAAATCACTTAAATATCCCAATATGCTGGTGACATTTAAGGATTTTATCTCGATCCTAAGGATTATTAAAGAATCGCTACTTGCGATTTCTCTAAAAAAATCCTATCATCGGAATTATCTTTTAAAATTTTTAAATATTTCGTTTTTATCATTTATCTTTATTGGTCTTTATTATTTTATTGAATAACCTCTCCTCATTTTGGAATATTTGTATATCTTTGAAATTTATAATAATAATAATAATAATAATAATAATAATAATTGTTTCGTAGAATATCACTTTTGATGTTTATTTTAAAGGAATGTTTTTAACTTTTATTTTAATTCATACAATATTTTACTATGTAATTTTTGAAGGAACATAATATATTTAAAAGAAATACAAATGGAAGACACGTAAGGAAAGAAACAATATCTATTTGATTTGAAACACTAGCAAACTTACCTTTAACAGAAGTAAGTGGCGAGATGATGTAAACCGAGTACCAACGCCAAACAGGAAAGGTAGGCCACGGGTAGCAAATGAGGAAGGTGCTGTGCAGGTGCGCTAAAACCAGAGTAGTGCCAAGCTTATGGAGATACAGCAGAAGTGGCGAACAGCAGCGATGGTAGCAGCAGAGGTACGCGACAGGCGGTGGCGGCAAGGATATGGCAGAGCTGGGTGTGGTGGCCACGGGCTATGGAAAGTGACACAGGGATGTCGAAAATGCAGCGGGGTGATACAGCTGGTACTGATTCGAAGGACAGGAGTGAAGAAAGGCACAGCAAAAACGATGGAGATGATGAATAGTGAAAGAGGCAGTCAAAATCTCCTCCTCTTTTTTGTGTAAAAGTCCTCCCCTTTTATAACCATGTAGCCCCTCTTTATTTAGGAAAGAAAGATCTTGATTTTAATGTATTAACCCCATGATTAGGGAATTTTTATTTTGTCATTTATTTTTTTATTTGACCTATCTTTTTATTCCTTTTTTCATTGTATTATTTTTGGTAATTTATTTTCAGCTTTTATTGCATTTAATTATTTCCTTTTTTGCATGATTTATTTTCCTTTTATTGACTTATTCATATTTGGTCTAAATCTCTCAAGTTAACCTTGGCTTAAATTTACATGATGCATGGGCATTGAAGAATGAGTTTAATTTATTTATTATTATTTTTTTATTTTTTATTTTTTTGCTTTTTTTTTCCAATTTTTTAAAGTTCTTCGGACAAAATTCGGTGTCTACAGCTGCCCTTCTTTGCACATTGCTGAGAATCAGGAATAGGGCAAAGATTTTAGACAACAATTTTGTCTTAAGTCATTTTTTTTTATTTTTTTTATTTTTGAGAAAATTCAATTTTGATTCTCGAAAATAATACCTTGACTCCATACCAAGGCTCGACCCATGAGAACAATGGATTCGATTTGAAACACAAAATATCTTGACTCCTTATTAAGACTTGATCCACTTTGAAAAGCTGAATTCGATTTTGAAACATAATACCATGACTCCTTACCAAGGTTCAATCCACTTCGTAAAAGTGAATTCGATTTTGAAACACATAATACCTTGACTCCTTACCAAGGCTCGATCCATTTCGAAAAAGTGAATTCGATTTTGAAACACACGATACCTTGACTCCTACCAAGGCTCGATCCACTTCAAGAAAATGAATTCGATTTTGAAACATAATACCTTGACTCCCTACCAAGGCTTGATCCACTTTGAAAAAGTGAATTCGACTTTAAAACATAATACCTTGACTCCCTACCAAGGCTCGATCCACTTCGAAAAAGTGAATTCGATTTTGAAACACATGATACCTTGACTCCCTACCAAGGCTCAATCAACTTTGAAAAAGTGAATTCGATTTTGAAACATAATACCTTGACTCCCTACCAAAGCTCAATCCGTCTTGAAAAGTGAATTCGATTTTGAAACACAAGACCTTGACTCCCTACCAAGGCTCGATCCACTTTGAAAAAGTGAATTCAACTTTGAAACATGATACCTTGACTCCCTACCAAGGCTCGATCCACTTCGAAAAAGTGAATTCGATTTTGAAACACATGATACCTTGACTCCCTACCAAGGCTCGATCCACTATGAAAAAGTGAATTCGACTTTAAAACATAATACCTTGACTCCCTACCAAAGCTTGATCTACTGTGAAAAAGTGAATTCAATTTTGAAACATGATACCTTGACTCCTTACCAAGGCTCGATCCACTTCGAAAAAGTGAATTCGATTTTGAAACACAAGACCTTGGCTCCCTACCAAGGCTCGATCCACTTCGAAAAAGTGAATTCGATTTTGAAACACATGATACCTTGACTCCATACCAAAGCTCGATCCACTTCGAAAAAGTGAATTCGATTTTGAAACACATGATACCTTGACTCCCTACCAAGGCTCGATCCACTATGAAAAAGTGAATTCGACTTTAAAACATAATACCTTGACTACCTACCAAGGCTTGATCTACTGTGAAAAAGTGAATTCAATTTTGAAACATGATACCTTGACTCCCTACCAAGGCTCGATCCACTTCAAAAAAGTGAATTCGATTTTGAAACACAAGACCTTGACTCCCTACCAAGGCTCGATCCACTTCGAAAAAGTGAATTCGACTTTAAAACATAATACCTTGACTGCCTACCAAGGTTTGATCCACTGTGAAAAAGTGAATTCAATTTTGAAACATGATACCTTGACTCCCTACCAAGGCTCGATCCAATTCGAAAAAGTGAATTCGAATTTGAAACACATGATACCTTGACTCCCTACCAAGGCTCGATCCACTTTGAAAAAGTGAATTCGATTTTGAAACACATGATACCTTGACTCCCTACCAAGGCTCGATCCACTTCGAAAAAGTGAATTCGATTTTGAAACACATGATACCTTGACTCCCTACCAAGGCTCGATCCACTATAAAAAAGTGAATTCGACTTTAAAACATAATACCTTGACTCCCTACCAAGGCTTGATCCACTGTGAAAAAGTGAATTCAATTTTGAAACATGATACCTTGACTCCCTACCAAGGCTCGATCCACTTTGAAAAAGTGAATTCGATTTTGAAACACATGATACCTTGACTCCTTACCAAGGCTCGATCCACTTTGAAAAAGTGAATTCGATTTTGAAACACATGATACCTTGACTCCCTACCAAGGCTCGATCCACTTCGAAAAAGTGAATTCAACTTTAAAACATAATACCTTGACTCCCTACCGAGGCTTGATCCACTGTGAAAAAGTGAATTCAATTTTGAACATGATACCTTGACTCCCTACCAAGGCTCGATCCACTTTGAAAAAGTGAATTCGATTTTGAGAAAAGTTTTTTTTTTTTAGAGAAATTCACATATTTGGAACAAAGAAAATATTCCATGATTTACAAAAATTTTGAGATTCGCATCTAGAAAAACTCGAAGATTTACATCCTAAGAGATTCACATCTAAACTTGAAGATTCACATTGAGTTTTACATCTTGACTTGAAAGTTCACATTCTAAGAGTTTCTCATCTTGACTTGGAGATTCACATCCTAAGAGTTTCCCATCTTGACTCAAGGATTCACATCTCAAGATTTTCACATTTTGACTCAAAGATTCGCATTCTAAGAAACTCACATCTTAAATGTAAGATTTGCATTATAAGAGATTCACATCTTGACTAGAAGATTCACATTCTAAGAGTTTCACATCTTGACTCGAACATTCATATCCTAAGAGTTTCGCATCTTGACTCAAACAATCACATCCTAAAAGTTTTGCGTCTTTAGAATTTCACATCTTGACTTGGAGTTTCCCATCTTAAGCGTTCATTGGTTTTGTAGGTTGCATTTAGAAGATCTAAGGTATAATCTTATCATGCATCAATCTCACCATGAAGCCAACTAAATCTCATTTACTCATGAGCTAATTTCATCGTCTTAAAACTACAAAACGATGCCAGCAACATTAGACTTAAACTCTCATCATGATTGCAACCATTTTTCTTTAAACAAACATTTTCTTACTCTTTAAGGAACATTTAACCTCATTGCATTCCTTAATCATTCATTTTCTTTTTTCTTTTATTTTTTTTTTCAATGATGCAAATGCAAAATGCATGCCCCTAAAAAATGTCTATCACAATGTTGGTAATGCAAATGCTTTCTTGAAATATGGCCCAATGTAATAGTTAAAAAACCATGATGCATGCATCTTTTAGAATTATGTGAATGCCTGAATGACAGAAGTCTCCTTTTTCTCAAAATTTCTCTTTTTTTTTTTGATGCTGACAATCCATGGCTTTCTTCATTAGGATCATTTCTTCTTCTCACAAAGATTCTCTTCTTTCTTTCCCATCTCGTTCGTAGAAGCACATATGTCAGCTACATTCAACATTCTTGTTCTCTTTTTGTTTTTGGCCCTTTGTCGTCTTTAGAATCTTTTCCAAAGTAATGCCAAAGATTTTTATGTATAGTTGTCATTTATTTATTATCATTCCAATTCCCTGAGAAATGCAGTTCAGTCACCAATTTCCTCGATCCATTTTGGGAAAGTAAAAACACTAGAAGGTTTGGCGAGAATAAAAGAAATGTAGGAACAAACTTGTCAAAGTATAACAAGAAATTGGACAATTTGGGGTGAATAACAATGATAGGTTCTCAATTAAGAAAATGGATAATTCAAAGCAAATGACAATGATAGATTCTCAATGAAAAACCAGACAATTTTGACAAACTAGTCAGGATTCTTTGAAAAATCTATTCAATTGAGATTCTCGATCAAATTGAGTTGCCCCCTACACCATGAGATTCTCAATGATGCTGGTTCTCCTTGTGTCAAACCATCTCCCCAAATCTTCAACTAGATTATCATTCTTTTAACTCAAACCGCCCTTTCGGGTTTTCAATTTGAGCCTCCCCCTTTTATCCTTCTTTTCTTTCTTTTCTTCTTTTTTGTCTTTTCTTTCTTTTTTTTTTCATTTTCTCATTCATTCTCTTTTTTTTTTCAACATCACTAATATTCCCAACAAACTAATCGCAATCTTGTTGTTTCTTGATGGCATCATAAGTATGTCCAAGTTCAATACATGATTCTCCAATTTCAAGTATTCACATTTGATCAAAATGGACTTTTAAGGCACGTAATGTAGGCTCTGGTGATAGGTTATGAAAAAAAAATGGATATAATCAGGTCCAAAATTTTTTTAAGGTTTAAAAACCAAAGGATCATTTATCATCATGCAAAGCATACTCGCCACTTTGCCTCAATTGATTTTTACTTTCGTCATTTTTTCTTCTTCTTCCATTTTTCTTTTTTTTTCTTTTTTTTTTTACAACTTTTCATTTTCACCCATCCTCTTCATTTTTTTTTACAAGAGGACTCAAACATCAAAGGGTATTTTCTCTTGAGATTTTTCATGACTCATGACCTGAATTTCTTCATTTATCAACAGGTTTTTCCCAAAATTTGCCCATCGATGTGAAGGGTGATCCTTTGTGGGTTTGTTTTGAAAAAACATAATAGGCTCAATAGGGGTGGCAAATGGATAATTTTACTCATGCACGAAGGATAGATCAAAGATGGCCATTTCTCATCTCAAATGTAAATACTCTTATTGAAGAACATTTATTGAACAAGAACAACATAATGGATACAAGAGCTTCACTTCTTTCATGCGATTTTAACTTCTCTTGATAGGAGCTATCTCTTTATTGCTTCAACAATTTTAGCAATTTAAGGGACAAGAATGATCACTGATTTTGCCAATAGAAATAGAATTTTCAAAATAAAATCCCAGACTATCGTCATAATTGACTGCTCATTCATTTTTTGGGAAGTTAAGTGTGGCTAAAATACAAAGAGATGAAAGCAAAGATTTGTATGGAAGAGGATATGTAGTGCAAATACATCTGTCATTTTATTCAAATGATAATAGATAAACTAACTCATGCATAAAAATTTCCCCAAAGCTTATAGGCGTAAGCATTTAAGGAATTTCATTACTTTAGAATAACTCAAAAGTGACAAACTTTGGCCTTCCCTCATAGAACACTTGTCCTCCAAAATCTATGCCTTTTTGCAGCGAAAGGTTCCCATCAACATTTTACTTTTCCTTCTTATCAAAATTTACCAAGCCAACATTGATCAAACTCTGCACCTTGTATTTAAAAGCAGGGCAAGTCTCTATGGAGTGGCCTACATTCCCACAATGATAGTCATATCGAGCAGTGGCATCATACCATTTAGGATATGGAGGTTCTAATGGTTCTAGATAAACAGGTGCAACAAGATTATCTCTCACCAATTGTGGAAATAACTCTGTATAGGTCATAGGAATTGGGTCCACAGAGATTTTCCCTTGATTATTCCTCACCCTTTTTTGACTACCCACCAGTTTGTTTGATTGAGTAGGGACTTGAAAATTTGATTGCCAACTTGGGTGATAAACAAGAGGATTATGGGTAGTGTTGTCTATAGTTGGATAATAAGGATATGGGGGATGTGCAGTATAGGGTTGAAAAGGAACGAAACTCCTCGGTGGTTGCTTTTCAATGGTAACAACTTGTGTTTCTCCCTCCTTCCTCTTATTTGCCCCAACTCTATTTGAAGCAGAAGCATCCTCAATTTTACCACTCTTAATGGCATTCTCTATCATTTCTCCAGAAATTATCATGTCAGCAAAATTTTTTTGTAGCACTCCCCACAAGCCTATCATAATACGGTGATGGCAATGTATTGACAAACAATACCGTGGCTTCCTTCTCAGTAAGGGGAGGCTGCACTTGAGATGCAAGGCCCCTCCACCTATTGGCATACTCCTTGAAACTTTCAAAAGGCTTCATTTCCATATTCTACAAAGACAATCTATCTGGTGCCATGTCAGTCATGTGCTTATATTGGGACAAGAAGGCTTTTGCCAGGTCATTCCACTTGCGAACATGACTTCAATCTAGCTGATTGTACCACTTTGTTACTGTTCCAGTTAAACTATCTTGGAAGCAATGAATGAGCAACTTATCATTATTTGTATACCCAGACATCTTTCGACAAAACATAGTGATGTGAGCTACTGGGCATGTGGTCCTATCGTATCTTTCAAATTCAGGTACTTTAAATTTCAATGGAATTACTAGATCTGGGACCAAACTAAGCTCATTAGCATCTATATTTCCAAAGAAATCCATTCCTTCAATTGCCCTTAGCCTTTCATCCAATAGTTCATATTTTTGTTGTGACTCGCCACTTTCTTTCCTCAACTTTTCTTGCTCCATGGGATCATGTAAATTTGAAACAAAAATAGGATCAACAGGGCTAGATCTCGAGTGCTGTCCTCGGTCTGGTTGTTGATTCACAAAAACATGAGCTGGGGGATAAGCTCTTTGGGAAGTTTGAGTTTGAGGTGCTATAAACTCTGATGGGTACAGTAGATTCTCTCTCATAGGTTGAGGCTCATTTCTTGATCCTTCCGTGACCTCTTTGCCTTTCATCAAAGTCATCATCATCTCCATCATCTTCGACATTTGCTTCTAAGATTCTTCTTGAGATTTAGCTAGCTCTTGTTGAATTCTTTCCATCTTTTCCATTCGCTCAACATGTTCATTTTCCATGGCTTTGGCCTTTGATTGAGTACTATAATGATGTCGAATAAGTGGTTCAGAATGCGGTGGCATCTTTATTTTGGCACCTCTGACATTTGTTTACCGCAATTTAGAGCAAATTATTGTTTGAAATTGTGCCATAAAAGAAAAGACTATTAAAATCATCCCAATACGCTGGTGACGATTTTAAAAATCTTAACTTTTTACTTCCAAGATTTGATGTCATTACTTATGATCACCAAAAATTTTCATAAGTGGGCACAAGATGGAATGTATGTATGCATGCTAAATGCATGGATGTGCATGAAATTCAATAGCTATTGCACATGTGATGAGATGCATATATCAAGTTTAAAATCTTACAAAAACACCTTCTTTAAAAAAAAATTAAAATCTTTTTTTTTAGAATATGCATGCTATTGAAATCACAAATAAAATTGAATGAGAAGGTTTTTATTTTTATTTTTATTTTTATTTTTTTCACAATTTCAATATTCACTTTATTATATTTCCCATAAAGGTGTTACATAAAAGTATTCATTCATGTGCCATAATTTAAGGTAACCCCCATAAAAGGCTAGTATGGCTCTAGCTAAGGTTAGTTTCTCTATGGCTCAGTACATGCTTGGTTTAAGTCTCTAAAGGGTAAAAAGTTCTCAAATTGTTCCTTATTGACATCCACACTAGACTAGTAAGGCACCCCAATCCTCACCCATGACAGGCTACAAACGGAAAGGGTTCAATTTGAGTGAGAGTATTTCGCTTGCCATTGCGGAGGTTATCACCTCACGAGAGCAAAGGTACTATACTCTCTCCTAAAAGGGACAAACCCGGGTGTAGGGTTGATGTATGCAATGAATATGTCATGTATGCAAAGGAACAAAATTTAAAGTGCATCCCAACAAAATGCAAATGATAAAGATGATTCACACATTTTTTTGTTTGTATTTTTTTGTTTTTTTTTAAATTATTTTTTTATGAAAAGTTTTATTAAATATTTATTAAGACCATTAACTAAGATTTTGGATAAAACATGATTAATCATGGTTCGACTCTCTAATGTCCCCAGTGGAGTCGCCAAGCTGTCGTAACGATTTTCGTCCGGGGACTCGATCACTAGACGATTTTGGAAAAACACAAAATGGAGTCGCCACCAATCTTTTTTGGCTAGGTGTGATTGGCCACCTAAAATCATTTATTTTTTTCAATAAAATCTTAAAATTAATTAAGGTTTATCAAAAAAAATAATTTTTGGTCTGCGAAAACAAAGTTTGGGTTCGGGAGTTCGGTTACGCGTGGGAAAGGATTAGCATCCCCACAGCGCCCGTTAGAAAACGGTACCACTTAATCATGTATTATCTTTTGATCTTAATAAAATGGTCTTAATTAAACATTTAAAAAGAAATTCATTTATTTTGAAATCAATTTGTTATTTGCTTATTATTTGAAACATTAAATTTTATTTTTATTTATGTTAAATTTATTTTTATTTGAAATAAATGAGAATCTTTTATATTAAAAATTATTCCAAAATACCCCAATACTTTTGGTAGCATTTCGGATAATTTCCTCACCTAGAGATTTCTTAAGAATCGCTACTTGCGATTTCTATAGAATCTCATCCTCGGGAGATTCGCACTTATTTTTTTTGAAATTTCATGAATGCAAATGATGCAATCAAAATATGGATGATGTACATGAGAAATCCATTATTTCATTTTATTATTTTTTAATTCATAAATTTTAGTTTTTATAAATGAAAATCCCTTATATTGAAAATTATTCCGAAGTACCCCAATACTTTTGGTAGCATTTCGGATAATTTCCTCATCTAAGGATTTCTTAAGAATCGCTACTTGCGATTTCTATAGAATCCCATCCTCGGGAGATTCGCATTTAGTTTGGAATTACAATGAATGCAAATGATGCAAACAAAATAGATGTGATGCACGTAAGAAATTTTATTTTATTTTTATTATCTTTTAATTCATTTATACTTATATTATTATTTTGTAATTTATTTATATTTATAAAATCTTACTTTTATTGAAAAATCATACTAAATATTCCAATACGCTGGTAACATTTAGCATATTTCTCTCACCTAGAGATCAGTTAGGAATCACTACTTGTGAATTCCGTAACATCTCATCATCGGACATTATTTATATCTTATTTATTTTTAATTTGTTTTACTCTTTATTTTGAAGTTTTGTTTATTTGTTTGTTTAAAATATTTATTTATTTATTATTTTTTAGTGTTAGTTTATTTCATATAAGTTGATTATATTAGAAATCTTAATATCGGACTAAAATTATTTGAATACCCCAATACGCTGGTAATATTCAAATATTTTATTTCGACCCTAAGGATAATCAAAGAATCACTACTTGTGATTTCTAAGGAATCCTATCATCGGGGACCTTTTATATTTAAGATGTGTATTTACATTTATTTATTTATTTATTTATTTTAATTCCTAAATTTTTACCTATTTAAAAGTTTTTTATTTCTATTCACTTACTATTTTCTTGTATTTACCTATTTTTTATATTATTATTTTTATTACCATTTTTATATTTATTTTTTTTATACTAAGAAATCTTATTAATATTTTCTTTATATCGGAATAAAATCATTTAAATGTCCCAATACGCTGGTGACATTAAAGATTTTATTTCGATCCTAAGGATTGTCAAAGAATCGCTACTTGCGATTTCTAAGAAATCCTATCATCGGAAATTTAAAATTTGTTATTAAAATTTATATTTAAATTTATTTATTTTAGGTTTATATTTATATTTATTTGCTTTTTTACCCTTTTTTATTTTTTTATTTTTTTTGTATTTAAGAAACTTTGATATCGAGATAAAACAAATTAGATATTCCAATACGTTGGTAACATCTAATGAATTTCCTCGATCCTAAAGATTATCGAAGAATCACTACTTGTGATTTCTTCGAAATCTTATCATCAGAAATAAAACTTACATATTCACTCGTTTGCCTTTCCATTTGTTTTTTTTTATTATGTGTTATTATTTTATTTTTAAATTGATTTATTTTATAAAATTAAGAATTTTATTATCGAAATAAAATCACTTAAATATCCCAATATGCTGGTGACATTTAAGGATTTTATCTCGATCCTAAGGATTATTAAAGAATCGCTACTTGCGATTTCTCTAAAAAAATCCTATCATCGGAATTATCTTTTAAAATTTTTAAATATTTCGTTTTTATCATTTATCTTTATTGGTCTTTATTATTTTATTGAATAACCTCTCCTCATTTTGGAATATTTGTATATCTTTGAAATTTATAATAATAATAATAATAATAATAATAATAATTGTTTCGTAGAATATCACTTTTGATGTTTATTTTAAAGGAATGTTTTTAACTTTTATTTTAATTCATACAATATTTTACTATGTAATTTTTGAAGGAACATAATATATTTAAAAGAAATACAAATGGAAGACACGTAAGGAAAGAAACAATATCTATTTGATTTGAAACACTAGCAAACTTACCTTTAACAGAAGTAAGTGGCGAGATGATGTAAACCGAGTACCAACGCCAAACAGGAAAGGTAGGCCACGGGTAGCAAATGAGGAAGGTGCTGTGCAGGTGCGCTAAAACCAGAGTAGTGCCAAGCTTATGGAGATACAGCAGAAGTGGCGAACAGCAGCGATGGTAGCAGCAGAGGTACGCGACAGGCGGTGGCGGCAAGGATATGGCAGAGCTGGGTGTGGTGGCCACGGGCTATGGAAAGTGACACAGGGATGTCGAAAATGCAGCGGGGTGATACAGCTGGTACTGATTCGAAGGACAGGAGTGAAGAAAGGCACAGCAAAAACGATGGAGATGATGAATAGTGAAAGAGGCAGTCAAAATCTCCTCCTCTTTTTTGTGTAAAAGTCCTCCCCTTTTATAACCATGTAGCCCCTCTTTATTTAGGAAAGAAAGATCTTGATTTTAATGTATTAACCCCATGATTAGGGAATTTTTATTTTGTCATTTATTTTTTTATTTGACCTATCTTTTTATTCCTTTTTTCATTGTATTATTTTTGGTAATTTATTTTCAGCTTTTATTGCATTTAATTATTTCCTTTTTTGCATGATTTATTTTCCTTTTATTGACTTATTCATATTTGGTCTAAATCTCTCAAGTTAACCTTGGCTTAAATTTACATGATGCATGGGCATTGAAGAATGAGTTTAATTTATTTATTATTATTTTTTTATTTTTTATTTTTTTGCTTTTTTTTTCCAATTTTTTAAAGTTCTTCGGACAAAATTCGGTGTCTACAATACTCAAAGTCAATTATGTTCGGTGGCTTTAAGGAAGATGATGGTTGACTTTCATAAGTACTTGAAGAATGACTATCTTTGATTTCCATTGCTTCAACCATACATTATTCTTCGACAAGCTTGGATGGTCTAGACTCTTCAACATATTCAATCACCACTTCCTGTGGCAGAGCTTGCAATGGATCTTGATAAGAAAATTCAATGGTATCCAATGGCTCTAAAAAAGGTGATGGCTATATTTCATAGTTATTCAAAGAATAGATAAATTGACTCTCCCAACTTTGATTTTCAATATTGACTGGCATAGTGTAGTCCAAGTTGATGGGACAACTCTCTGTAGCATAGTTTTCTTTGCATATATCACAAGCAACAAAGAGACTTTGATAGACTTCCTTGGGGATGGTGGCTACTTGAGGTGCCAAAGTCATAACAAGATCTATACTTTGAGTGTTAACGACCCTCTCTGGCATAGCTCTTCCATAGTGTAAGAGCCTCGCCCGTCTCACTAGGCCATCGGCAAGCATCCCCTTGGCGTCCTCTCACACGCCCCAGGTTTACTCTTACAACGTCAAGGCCCCCCCATTCCAATGGGCCGTCCACGAGCATCCCCTAGGCCTCTCTTTGCCCCAAGTTTGCCTTGACAGCGAGAGTAGACGATCGCCCAACACTCACCATTTCAACGTATTGTCCGCTTTGGTGGTCGCCCACCTCACGGCTTTGTCCCAAGGCTCCTGAAGAACTCAGGATTAATGCCTTAAGTGCGTTTTCTGAGGCTCGAACCTCGACACCCTTAAGTACCCGAGCCTTACACTCATGTTACCATTAAGACAATTTGTTACCCTTAAGGTTACTCAGGACAAAGCTGTCACAGCCCGTGACCCTATTTTTCACCTTATTCTATACATCTTATATGGTTGGGCTGTCTGCGATACTTTACTTTTCTTTCACATATTAACAATTTCATATTAAATTATAATATGAATTACATCCCCTATCTTAATTCATAATGAAGTAGTACTGTAGGTAAGTCTAAATACAGAAAATAAATGATCATACCTTATGTAATAATTCAAGCTGTCGCATCGTCCCCCAATGCACATCCGAAGTCCTTTAGATGTCAAACTCTTAGTCCTCGAAAACCTGAAATGTTAATATTAAGGGGTGAGCAAACCACGGCTCAGTAAGGGAATTATATGCATACTTGATATTCAGCTATCTATATGCTGAAAAACTTTTTCGTTTCTCTTATGGGCTCTAGGCTCGCATGTAGGAAGGATACTATAGTCGGCTAGGAATCCGGATGGAGTAAGGTAGGTATTTTGAAATACCTATCTTGTCCCGGAACCTAGAAGCAACTGTAGAGAATAATTTCCTTTTCGTTTGGAATCTTAATCCGTTTTACCTTTTTATTCCATAACATTTTCATATTCTTTTCAAAATAATGCTTTTATAAAATAAAGCATTTAAATAAAGTAACTAATATTCATATATTCTTTGAAAAGAATATTAGTTAAATTCTCATCATTCTTATTTAAAACTTATTTCATGTTTTACTGTACCACCATAATTAGTACAGTACTTTAAATAGCAAAATCAGCTATTAAATCCTTTTCGTATAACATATATATCATTTAAATCTAATATTCAATTTAAAAATTAAAATAAGAATATTAGATTTATTTTCCTCCTCTTTCCTTTTCATTTGGAAAACATATCACATATTCATGTTACATATAGTCTAATATTCAATTTAAAATCATAGTAAGAATATTAGACTTATAAACTCTTTTTCCTTTTGAAAACATATTACATGTTCATATCACATGTCATATGAAAATCATCTCGTAGTAATAAAATCAGTACCGAAATAAGCATTATATAAAATGCTGTAAATCACTTTCATTTAACTCATCACATATCATGTAAAACATTTACATTTAACATATAACATATCATATAAAACATTTTTCATATATGGAGACTTAGGCACACACGCCCAGCCCGTCCACTGGGTCGTTACTCATATCATGCTATAGACCCCGAAGGGTATAAATAATCATGTCAGATCTATGGCCATAGTCTATAATGGTCCTCGGCGGATCACTGATCAGGTGTCGGCCGGGACTACATATCACATATCACATATTACATGTTACATATCACATATCACATATCAGCATGATAGGATGCCATCTAGTCTCAAAATCGTATTTTTCATCATCTGAAAACCTTTATGGAATTTATAAAATAATCATTTCATAATTAAAACCATAAAGGTTATATAATAAATCAAATGAATATTTAAGAAAATATTTATAAAATATTCACTTTTTCCCTTTTTCATCTTTCATTTCATATTACGTATAATTCATATATCGAGAGAATATTTAGAAAACTTTTATAAAATATTCTCTTTATCCCTTTTTCATTTTCCATTTCATATCACATATAACTCATATATCGAGAGAATTTTCGGCGATCTCATTATCACCAATTCCAAAAACATGAATATTTAAAAATCACTTTCATTTTATTCATGTTTTTATGAAAAATATTCATTTTCTCGATTTTCGTGATTGAAAATCATTTCTCGTGAAATGAAATCATTTATTATGATTTTATGAAATTTTATAGAAATTTTCAATAATTTTCGATAATTTTTCGGCAGTATAACGGCTGCCTATTGGCTAGCCTCCTGCACGAAAAATACAGTTTATAATTCCAGCCAGTACATCATCACAAATTTCCAACCAAAGAATCATCACAATATTTTCATAAAATATTTCATAATTAAAACATGCAGACTGAATATCCTTACAGTGCTGCACATGCATCCCTTACTTGTTTCGGGTCGACGACCGCCTCGTTCGTCGCGCCCGTGTTCGCCTCGCCCAATTCCATCGGCTCGGTCATTGAGGGAATTTTCGATTCCCGTAATTCCTAGGTTTTCAAATTCTCGGGATCTCCCATAATTTTCGAAATTCTCGAATCCCGAAAATTTCTCTTTTTCTCTTTTCTTTTCTTTCCTCTCTTTCTTTTTCTCTTCTTTTCTTTTCTTTTCCTTTTCTTTTTCTTTTTCCTTTTTCTTCTCTTTTTCCTCTTTTCCTTTTCCTAGCTGGACCGGTTCAGACCGGTCAGATCCCCTCATCGCCGGTTCGGCAGCTCCACAGCTGGCCGACGGCACGGCAAGTCTGCTGGTGGTCTCCGTTAGGCCTGGATCGCGGCACAGCGACGGATCGAGTCGATTTACCTTCGGTTTCTTTCGCCTCTTCGCCGGCCTTCCTCCGCCGTTCTCCGCCTCAACCGTGGCCTCCCACGTCTTCCTCTTCCTCCGGCGAAGCTTCGGTGGCAGTGGCTGCGATTGATTTGGCCAGCACCACCACTTTCTCTTCTCTTCTCCTTCTCGACTTCCGTCGAGATTTTACTTCTGTTTCCATTTCTGTTTCCTCCCGTTTCCGTCGCCGACAACTTCACCTCCTTTTCTTCTTCCTCTCTTGGCCGGCTTCCACGCGAAAGGCAGAATCGGGAGTTCCCAATTCTGTTTCTTCCATTTTTTTTATTTATCCTATATTATATTTATATATATCATATATAAACATAATATTTTAACATATATATTTTATACACAAAATACATATATATATAAATTTTTATTTGAATTAATATATATATTTCATATATAGATGTATTTATATATATATATATATTGTATTACAATATACATACATATATATACAAGTTTTGATAGGAAATAATATTTACTTTTCTTATTTATGTATATATTTATATATATATACATATGTATTATTTTTAAATGTAGTATATATACATATATATACTAATGTATATTAATATATACTATATAGTATTTCAATACATATGTATTTGTATAAAAATACATTTATATAATATATAATTATATAAATATATTTTATATTCTTTTCTCTTTTTCTTATTTAATTTGGATTTCCATTTATCCAAATTAAATTTCCTCAAATTTATCCAAATTAATTTTCTCCACTTCTTCACTTCATCAATTCGGGAATTTCAACGATATTCCCATCCCGTAAATAAATTTTATTTATTTACTTTAATTTATTTATTTCCTCTTATCTATTTTCTTAAATATTAATTTCCAATAACAGAAAATTTGCAGTTATCACAAAAGTCGTGAGGTGGGCGACCTCCAAAGCGAACAATACGTTGAAATGGTGAGTGTTAGGCGATCGCCTACTCTCCCTGTCAAGGCAAACCTGGGGCAAAGAGAGGCTTAGGGGATGCTCGCAGACGGCCCACTAGAACAGGTGAGGCCTTGACGTTGTAAGAGTAAACCTAGGGTGTGTGAGAGGACGCTAAGGGGATGCTCGTCGATGACCTGGTGAGACAAGCGAAGCTCTTACACATAGTACCATTGGTGGTCATTGGAAGCCATAACCTCGATCAATCATATACTTCCTCAACAGTCTTCCACATAAGTGCTCCATCCATTGCTGCATTGATCCATGCTCTCAATGGATCGCACAAACCATTGTAAAATGTTTAGACTTGTAACCATACAGGTAATCCATGAGAAGGACATCTTCGAAGTAAGTTCTTAAATCTTTCCCATGCTTCACAAAAGGGCTTAAAATTGTCTTAAATGAAGGACAAGCTTCCATTCCTCATTTTTTGCTATAAGTGTTGGTGAAATGAATTTGGCTAAGAACTTATGAACTAAATCATCCCACGTAGTGATCAAATGATGAGGAAGTGACCATAACCACTCCTTCGCCCTATCTCGAAGTGAGAAGATGAATAATCTCAATCGAATGGCATCATCGGTAATGCCATCAAGTTTGCACAAGTCGCATATCTCCACGAACTTGACTATGTGACATATAGATCTTCAGTGAGCAACCCTTCAAATTGAACCAATTTTATTTTTAGCAAAATGAGGTCTAGATCAATCTCAAAGCTATTAGCTTCAATTTTCGGTATCTTAATGCTTGAATAAGTTCCAACAAAGTAAGGATTTGCATAGTCTCCCATGGTGTTACATCCTGAATATGCATTTTTACACACTTTTCCACAATATTTATATGGTTGGGTTGTTTGTGATGTCTTTCTTTATCTTTTTCTTCATATATCGTAATTAGTTATATAATGAAGGTTTATTTATTACTTACATTCCCTATATAATGTACAACACAGTGTACTGTAAAACATTGTCTGAACTTATAAATAAATGATTATACCTCTAAGGTATTAGCTCGCCGCTCCGGGGCAATAACTGCGTAGCCAATAATCCCCAGACGCTAATCACGTAGTCACTGAAAATAATCTGTAGATGTTAAAAATAATAGGGTGGGCAAACCACGGCTCAGTAAGAGAATTGTATACCAACTAGATACTCCAAAATCTATATGCTATGAACACCAAAATTTTTCCTATAGGTATACTAGGAACCGAGATAGGAAAGATACTATAGTCGACTAGGCAACCGGATGGAGTAATAGGAGGTATTTTAGAATACCGTACGTGTTCTGGCACCTACTAGCAACTATAGAGAGTAATTTATTGACTTGTGAAACCAGTCATTTTCATATCCTTTCATATCCTCATTTAAAGAATGCTTTTATAAAAATAAAGCATTTAAAGTAAAATAAACTAATATTCATATATTCTTTAAAAGCATATTAGTTTAAATAACTCATATTTCTCATTTAAAATTTCATATCACATATCACGTATAAATTGTAAATAGTAAAGTATTCATGTAGTACTATAAACTGTTATAAACCATATTCATTTTCATATAAACGCATATTCGTATTCTTGTCATTCAAATACATATCTCATATCATATGTCATTTTATATTTCATAAAGTAGAGACTAAGGCATCACCTAGAAAATATCATGCTAGAGAAAAGATATCCTGTAGGGAAATAATAGTAATATCTGATCTATGGCTATAGTCTATGATAGCCATTGGTCAACACTGATCAGGTGCTAACCGGGATTGCATACATATCACATGTCACATATCACATATCACCTGTCACATATCGGCATGATATGGGGCCTAGATGTCTCAAAACAGAATTTTCATATTCTTTTCACCTTTATGGAAAATAAAGACATTTATTAAATCTTCAACCAATTCCATAAAGGATTTTAATAAATTAAATAGTGAATATTTTGAAAATCATTTATAAAATATTCACTCTTCATCATTTCATCTCATAAACCATTTTATTTGCTGTAAAGCATCTAAGAGGAATTTTCAGAAGCCTTATTTTCATAAAAAACCGTAACATGAATATTTAAATAATATTTTTCAGTATATTCATGTTTTATGAAAAATAATAAATTCCTCAATTTCAAGCTAGGAAATAATCAATTCATGAAATAAAATATTTTCTAACATTTTTAGAAAATATTCTAAAATTTTTTAGCAGCATTCGGCTGCTATTGTCCTAACCTCCCTGTAAGGTAAACACAGTTCAAATTTTCCATAACAGCCTTATTTCCACAAATTTTCATGCAATTCATTTCAAAAATATTCATACTAAATTATTTTCATAAATTATATGCATTCGAAGTATCACTACAGATCATATACGCATCCTTTACCTGTATAGTGTATATAGACTCCTCGAATGCACCACTCGCTATCCAAAATTCTTGGGCTGCAAATAATTCCATCAAAATTATTAGCTCATTTAATACTTATTTTTGAGCTATTATTTATTTCTAAGTGCAGCCTTGTTAGACACTGCAATTATTTTTGCAATATAAATTCTACCGGTATTATAGCGTAACTTCTTCATTTTGCTTCGGATTTAAAATCCGAGTATACCGACAGACTCCTTATAATCCCTGCAGTCATAATCTACCCTTAAACTATCAAAATCAGCCATGGATAGGGTCCCCTTCATCATGGCTGAATCTTCCCTCTTCCATTTCTCATTGATTTTCAACATTTCAATGGTCAATCCTTGTTCTACCATGCTTATTGGCTAATTTGGCATGCATTTAATGCATGAAAGCACATGTATTCCTCATGCTCCATCAATGGTCGGAACCCTCTCCCATGGTATCATCTTATTTAGCTCAATTTCATTAAATCAAATGGTATATTCATGCTTAGCATACGTGAAATTATAGGAATCTACAATTAAAAATCAAAGAAAATACAAACATAATGACTTACCAAGCTTGGCCGAAACTTCCACTCTTCTTTTCTCCTTGTATTCTTCCTCTTTTAATGAGATATTGACTTCAATGGAGAGAGGGAATGGTGTAGGTAAATTTCCTAGAAGAAATTTTGGTGAAAAATGTCAAATTTGGTGGCTTTTGTTGACTTTCTTCTCTTTTCTTTTCTTTCTCTTGAGATGGCATGATGGCTGTTAGTGAAGATGATACACAGTAGCAATTTCCAGCAGAAATAATAGTTGGGAGAATTCTAGAAATTTGGCAAATGACCATAGTGTCCCTGGTTACTTACAATATCAACGGTTTTGCCATTAAACTTCCAAAATCGTAAAAACCATGCAAATGAACTCCAAAAATTATAATTCCAGTACCAATAAATCAAATTTACTGTATTTTAATGAATGGAACTGGTTTCGTTGCCGCACGGTTCATCGATAAGGTGAAATTATGATTTTACCCTTACCAGGTAGATCGCGTAAAATTTTATTTAAACCACTGATTTTGATAAATCTGCTGCCACTAATATAAATTCCTTTTCCATATAGAATATTTTGATATTCGTACTTCATCTCAATTCATTTTATTTTTAACACAATTACCGAAACGTTTTTGGACGTAATCGTCATTTCTTGAATTGTTTGCCAACAACTCCAATTATTGAAAATAATATCATTTCAGGTCTGCAAAATTTTCTCCTCATCCTCATTACACTGTGAATACACTATTTCCACTTTCATATTTTCATCTAGGCTCAAATTTCTAAGTGGGGCCGACTTCTTGATTTACTTATACTTTAGGAATTAATTTGGAAATAATTCATTTATTTATTAATAAATGAATAATAGTACATATATTGCACAAAATAACTGGTTCTCACACATGATTCTTGGCTCAGCATGATAGCCATAATACCTCGCGAAAACAACAACAAAGAAAAACATTAGAAACAGAAATAAGAAAAGGAAGAGAATTTTTTATTTTTAACTTTTTATGTTTATTTTTATTTTTTTAAATAATGGGTTTAAACTAAATCTAGATATGATTGATATTAATATTAACTAAGAACAACCTAATTTAATACTCAGCAACGGCGCCAAAAAACTTGTTGCGTTCTAAACTTGTACCATTGTGCATAGGTCGCGACAAGTAATAAAGCGATGAGTAGAGTATCATTTCCACGAGGATTAATGAAAAATGCTTTAGCAGAGTACTAAAATTATTTCATCCTAGATTTAAAATATTCTTTTAAATTAAATTAACTACTAAAATAATTAAAATAAGTCATACAATAAAAATTAAATATGAAAACTAAAATGCAACTAAATTGAAAGAACATAACTTTTAAATAAGAAAATAAATTTAAAATGCATGAAATTAAAAATGAAAAACTAAATTAATAAACATAATTTAAATTTCGTAAAACTAAAATTCAAAATTATTTAACTAAATATATTCCTAGTTATTAAACTTAAACACTTATAAAATAATATCCTAATGGATTAATAATCATGTAAACTAAATAAATAAACTTATTGAATTAACTAATAATCTATTTACTCTAATATACTATAACAATAGTAAATTTCATTGATATAAATGTTAAAAGTGTTTGTAAAAACAATTTTTTTGAATTATATTTTTAACATTAATGTTAATTTATTTATGATATTAATTTGGTATAATTTCATATAAAGTAAAAATTGCATAATAAATTACGAAATGCTTAATAACATTTGAAATAAAACAATAAACAATTTTTTTGCAATCCACAAACAATGAATAAGCAAAAAAAACTAAAATCATTATACTAAACCTAAATAAAAGAAACAATTATTGAATGTCTACAAACATGGTGCTTAAAGTAAATAAACATTTGTCTAAGATAAATGATCCCATCATAGATTTTTATGAAACATATGCATAAAATAAAAAAAAAAACATAACTAGTCATTTAAGTTAAGAACAAAAATAATTAGAGTAATTTTGAAAATGTTTTGTATGAAAAATGAACTACCACAAAGCATGATAAACAGTTAATTCTTCCTAATCTAGCTATTGTAAAGCATGCATGTATACTACCATCTTGAGCATAAAAGACCATATATATATTGAGTAAAAGTAATTCCAATGAAATTTGTTGACTTTGAAATATTTTAAGATTTTGATATGATCTCATAAAGAACTTAATAGGAATATAATTTTATTAAGCATGAAAAAAAATTAATTATTTGAATCTTATGTATTCATACTTGATAAATAATAAATCAGATATGCATGATCTCAAAGTCAAAATTTATCTTTGCATATTTGATTCATGACTTTTGCCTACAATTTATGCCGATATCATGTGTTTGACTAGTGGAAGTATCAATACAGTTTGAATATCTATCAATACAACATGGCGAGACTAATAAAGTATCGATACCCTATCATAACCATGAAACAAAAACTTTATGCTCTATTTTGGTACTGACACGTTAAGATATGTTTTGATACAAATATGTTTTATTATGCAGGATTTCTCTTTGTGGTATCGATACACAAAAGGATGTATCCATACACTTCAAATTTGGCAAGTTCCAATGATCGGATTTCTGTATCTACTAATGGGAAGAACCTTGAGAATATAACTTTAGCAGATAAAGACCTGAAAAACCTATATAAGGAATAACCTTGTAGATTGAAAGACGGAGCCAAAATTACAATTCAAAGTTATACTCATCTAAAAGCTTCAATCGAAAAGGAAAAGAGAAAAAAGGCAAAGAGTTCATTCCATCATCATTAGTCTCAAGAGTATTCCTTCAAAGCTCTAAATTGTGTTAATCTGCATTGGTTGAGGCATTTCTAATCCATTTGTAAATCCACTCCAAACTTTACAAAGGGTAGTGTTTCCTTTAGTGCCACATTCATAAGTAAGGTTTGGGTAGATTAAGGGTTCGCTTCTTAAGCCAAAAAATAAGCACTTGTAAGGTTTGCACCTTCAACCAGAAAAAAGTGTAACTATAAGAGTTACTTTTCTGAGCCAAAAAAAGGGAAAGTGTAGGTTGCCTCCTTTAGCCTATGAATAGGGGTGGTTACAGTTATCCCTAAGCCTCAAGAAAAAGGAAGGTTATCTCATTTAGTCTGCAAAAGGGAGAAAAGATGTAATCCATTTTCGAGTAGTGAATTTAGTGAAAATCCTTATGAGGGACTTAAGGTAGAGGATGTAGGCTGGGTGTCAAACCCTTACAAATCAACTATATACTGTTTCTCTTCCCTACACGTTTACTTTTCTCATTGCCTGACTTTTTATTTATTGTTCACTTGCATGTTGTGTAGTTGGTGTAGGAAGAATTTAAGTTAGAAAGACTTTAGTCTTAAAAGAACGCAAAATTTATTCATCACCTCATCGGTTAGTTGTAAGCCAACAATTGGTATCAAAGCAAGGCTCTAGAAAAAAGGTGTAACCACCTTAGAGCATAAACGATCCTTATAAATGGGTAATTTTAGTGTAGGAAACCCTACAACCTTAGAAGGCCACTCTACCATTTGACCTCCACTGTTTAATGGCGAGAACTACTCCTATTAGAAGATAAGAATGTCTCTTTTCACTAAGGCAAATGATTATGAAGTTTGGAAAGTGATAACCAAAGGTCCTCACATCCCAAAGAAAGTCATAGAGAACAAAAAGTTGATCTAAACAAAAGATGAATAAGATGATAAAGATATTAAGTTGGCACAACTAAATGCAAAAGCTATGAATATTTCATTTGTGATTTTGGACCAAGTGAATATAATAAAGTTTCCCTATGTGATAGTGCAAAAGAAATATAAGATAAATTAGCTATAACACATGAGGGAACCAATCAAATAAAGGAGACCAAAATCAAGATGCTAACTTAGGACTATGAAATGTTTAGAATAAACCTGGTAAGTCAGTAGCAAAAATGACAAATAGATTTACTAAGATAGTCAATGGTCTCAAGGGGTTAAGCAAGACCTATTCCAACATGGAAATGGTTAAGAAGATATTGAACAACCTCCCCAAGTCATGGAAAGCAAAAGTGACTATAATAAAAGAATCTAAGGATCCCAATACTCTTTCCACAATTGAATTGATGGGATCATTTCTTACTACAAGATGAAGCTAAAAAGGAGTAAAAAGCCTTCAAGCAATAACCTAGGAATAGCTTTAAAATCCTCAAATAGTGAGGATACTAGGTTAGTGAAAGATAGCTTTAGAAATGAAAACTAGACTTAGCAATGCTAGCAAGGAAATTTAATATTTCGAATCATAGAGATAAGGATTAGAGAGAAAAACATTTAGAAAAGAGAATTCTAGGGGAAACCTAGTGCTATGGATGAGAATCCCATAATATGTTTTGACCGTAATAGGCCTAGACATATTAGGCAAGATTATCCCACTCTTAAGAAGAGAAGTGAAAAGAAACCTATGAGGAAAGATATGCTTGCAACTTAGAGTGATAGTGACCACTTCAAGAATGATGATGATGAAGAGAATGAAGTTGCAAACTTATGCTTCATGGTTGATGAAGAACCCTATGATTCTTTCAATTTTTATAAAACTAATGATTACTCATTTGAGGAGCTTCATGATACTTTCAATGAATTAGCAAATGAGTTTATCAAAATGAGTGAAATATTTAGAAAGACTATAGCCAAGTTAACAAGTGAAATTGAGATCTTAGGTAAAGCTAAGGTTGAACTAGAAGGAAAATTAGAAAACCTTAGTTTAGAGAAGGTAGAGGTAGAAAAGAATAATGTGAACTTACATAACTCTTTCTCAAGATTCTATATGGCACAATAGAAACTTGATCAAATATTAGAATCTTAAAGAGCATTCTGTGACAAGGATAGAATGAGTTATAATCATATTGAAAAAGAATCACAAATGAGAAAGTTCCTTGTTAAAGAGAAAGAATATCAATGCATTTATTCTAAGTGTAGCTATTGTCATATGTTAGGTCATAGTGAATCTAGTTGTAGATTTAGCAAAGCTACATTAAGAAACAAAGTAATTAAGGAAATTTGGATTCTAAAGCATGTACTAAATCTTCTGGTGATTTATCTTATTGGCTCACCAAGAGAACCAAAATTGTTAGCACTAACTAAAAAGGACCTAAGAAAATCTAGGTAACAAAAAGCACATAAATTTGTGTGCTACATGTGTGATGAAGCTGAAGAACTAAAGAAAAACAAAAAAGAAGTGTTTACATCATAAAGCATTGAAAAGAAAAGGCATACAAAAAAGGTTGAGGCATCCATAATGAAATTATGCCTTCTTTAAGAAGAGACTATAAGGAATGATCTACTCTCATGCATAGTATTGTGAAAACATCTCTACTCTTCTTATACTTTGAAGTACAAAATCCTCATAACTGATTAGATGATGACTGAGTTCAAGAATGGTCAATGTTTGATATATATATATATATATATATGTATGTATAATTGCACTACATAAAAGAAAGAATGGCATGATGTTACAAAGTGTTGTAAGTGTTTCTTAACACATTCTCAATGCCTTCTTAATAGTATAGGAAATAGGTTAGATAAGTAGTTAAAAGAAGAGGACAATATCTACAACTAGAATTATTCGTGTCACATTTGCTTTGATTTTGTTGGTTAAGTATGCATTATTTCATATTTACTTGCATAATTGTTTTCTTCGTTTATATATAGATTTGTTTGTGTATGCCTGAGTGTTTAAATGTTTGATTGATTTGCTGTAATTGTATGATTGTTTGAATCTTATGTGTAATTAGGATTAGGATAAAATTGTTTCAATGATTGAAGAATTGATTCTCTTAGCACAGTATTGATACTGTAGAACATAGGAACAATAGGAATTCATAGACTATCGTTAAATATTCATGTGGTACTAGTACTAGATAAATACATATTGATACACTTAATGCATATATCAATGTGAGAGTAACAAGGTCATAAGAGGCAATGCGAACATGTACATCACTTCGTATTCTAAGTTCTTTCATGAAAAAAAAAAGTCTGATCATCTCTCTGCTCAAAATAATTCTCCTCTCAAAAAAAGGAAACCTACTAAAATCCAAACTATTATTCTCATTGGAAATCCTCAAAAAAAAAATTCTTTCAGAAACATAACTTCCTTCTTTTCAAAAATGGCCACAATGGAAATACCAAAATTCCTCAACACAAGCTTTCTTAACTCGGAAAGTAAGGAAAGGTTTATCTAATGGTACAATTGGTACCTCATGGAATTAGGAATGATTTTAACTTACTCTAATCTTTCACAAATCAGATTTCCATACACAAAAACTTTTGCAAACTTTGGTTAGATGTTTTTCTTACAACTTAAGCAAAGAGTTCCAATAGACTTAATTTGAGCATTCTCCTTTAATGTTTCTTATGTCTTCTTTCCAAATGACAAAAGACCTATTATGGCAATTAAATCATTCCTGTTAGTAAAAAAAACTAGTTATCACAAGTGATACTTTGTCAAGAGCTTATGGAGTGACTAACGAAAGAAAGATTTTCAAAGAAGAACGACCAACAGATGAATAAAGAATTCCTAATAATGATCCTAAATTTCTCTCCTTCTATTGTGAAAACTGAGAATTTCCAAATAAATATTAGAGATCCGGAGAATTTGATTGGGACAAATTGAAAATCGAGATTAAATAAGGAATAAAAATGGAGAAAATAAATTTGGATATAAAGAAACCCAAATTTAATAAGAAATAAAGATATGTAATTTTATATTTATATAATGTTATTATATAAATATATTTTTAAATAAATATATACATTCATATATGGAATATATGTATATATCATATGTTGAAAATACCATTTTATATTATTGAATATATATATACGTAAATTTTTGTACATTTATGTATATATAATATATATATATATGAAATATATATAGTATTTTAAAATAAAGTATATATATATAAAAATGGTTTATATGAAATACATACTTATATATATAAAAATAATAAAAAAATAATAAATAGAAAAGGGGAATCGGGTCTATTTTTCCTTCTCCTCTGTTTAACAAAGGAGAAGATTGAGAAAACCGATCGATGCCGGCGGCGAGGAAGGAGAATGGAGGGAGAGAACGACGCTGGCGACGTGAGGAAGAGGCGATCGACGACCGGTGATGGAGAAAGGAAAACGAAAAACAGAAGCGAAATAGAGGACGCAACCCGAAAGGAAAAAGGGAAAAGGAGATCGGCGATGCCACCGATCTGGGCATCGCCACTACCACCCCGGCGTAGACGAAGGTGAACCGAAGGGAAGTAGACACCAGCGATGGAAGAGAAAGAAGGGGGAAGGAAGAAACAGAGAGGAAAGAAGCCGTCGCTGCCACCTCTAGATATGGTGCCATCACCGCCGGTGGGGAGGAAAGGAGACCAGATTTGGCTTCAGCACCATCTCAGCCAGCTGTGGGAAGGTCGAACCTGAGGAGAACCGGCCAGCGAGAGGCTGAACCGACGGATGAGACCGAACCGGTCTGAACCGACCAGGAAGGAATAAAAAAACAAAAAAATAGGAAGAAAAAGAGGAAAGAAGGAGAAGGAAAAAGAAAAGAGAAAGAAGAAAAGAAAAGAAAAAGAGAAAGAGAAAGAAGGAGAAGGAGAAGGAAGAGGAAAGAGAAAAAATGGTAAGGAAAAATTAAAAAAAATAAATTGATGGTATTTATTGAATAAATTATGGTTATATTGATGTAGTGCATTGATATTGAAATTGTAGCAAAACGGAAATGAGACGAATGGTGGAGTGCGGCTAGGCTCGAAAGTCGAATAACGCACTAAGCTTTAGCGAATAGGTAAGATACTTTTATAAAGCATTAGTAGCGTTATATTATATGATGTGGAATTATGATTTTTAATATGATATATTAATGAATTGATGTTAAATGCTAAGAGGACCCACAACTGATGGTGGGGGTCTTAGTAAAAGATAAATAGACTGTGAGAATCCACGGTTGTGCATATAAATTGTATTTTCTTGCAGGAGGCTTGATAAAATTTAAGCCGTTATACTGCCGAAATTTATACTAAAATGTTGATGAAAAATTAGTTTCTCGCATAAATGTAGCTTTGGAAAGAATTATCGGAAATAAGTTAGAAAAGATCTCATCATGTCATAGAAAGATTGATTTTTGAAATTTTGAGAAGGTTAATGGATGAGCACGATAACGTGAGGAATTTTGTTGTGAATCTTATAGAGTCGATAATTCGAGTTATTTTAACGTTAAAAGTTGACTATCAAGCAGAAATTTAGGTGGAATATCGATAATTGAAGTATTAATGGAAGTAACGATGATTATATGTATTGCTTTAAAGAGAAGATCATAGTTGAAAATTGATGGTTAAATGAATGGATTGTGAAGCTATTAACGGAGTAATGATTTTCAGAATTTACCGAGTCCGGTTTCTTGATTTTGAAATAATTCCGAATGTGATAATATGGATAAATTCGAGAGATCGAAATGGAGATGATTTCACCATACTACATTGTATTGCCGGATATACGTGAGATAATAAACAGACATACCCTAGTAATATGGGTCTTAGTATCGATACGATGGTACACAATGAATAGTAATGATACTGAGTCATAACGAATGTACGAATTGTGCATACAAAAATTGATTGAAATTGAGATTGAATTACGACACAATCCGATCAATTATGGATTCAAAGAAATGAGTGATAAATATGTGAAAAGATGATTGTGCTTATAACCTTAGAATAGATCTTGAATAATAAGATCGACAATTGCATAAGTTCGGATTAAATCATAAAGGCCACATGGAAATTGATTTGAGGATTTAGATACGATTTTGTGATAGTAAATAAAAGTGAACCTCAAATCAGAAATGATGAACATGTATCAATAGATCAAATCATAGCTGGATTTGATAAGTGACTATCGATTTTGTGATTCTGTTATCCTCGATGTCGATTCTGGAATAAATATTGAATGATGATATTATTATTTGCATAATTTCGGTAACTTGATGACTATTGAAAAACATGATGTTTAAATGCCCATAGAAACTTAGAGGATTCATACAAATGAAGCAATCCTAATATTGATGATGAGATGTATAAATGATTATTATTATAGTCGATGATGATTGAGAAAGGATATTGAATACCGAATGGTCTGAATACCAAGTGATTCGATTTCCGAATGAATTGAGTACGGAGCAAATTGAATATCTAATTAAATGAATAGTGAATGAATTGAATAGTGATTTACTGATTTGACAGAAAGAAAGTCTCGAAATCGAATAGTTGATGGTGATAAAGTTAAATGAATCGCTTCTCTGTATTTGATGAAAATATTACCGAAGTTGCATACTGAAATATTTTATAGCATCGCATTTAAGCATGCCTTCTTACAACTTGAAACATTATGATAATGTTTATATGAATATTGTAAAGTATTGATTTGTTTTGAAATGAAAGTATATGGTAGATATATATATATTTTGATATATGAAGCCTCATACAGAATTTTACCATATGCTTTAATGATATTAAAAAGAAAGCTAAAGATTTAAATGTTTTATGAGACTGTAGGCACCCTAAAAGAATTAAATTCAATAAAGCATAGTGGAAACCGCCTAATTGGAGCTTTGCTCATTGGGCAGAGATGCTTGTCCGACAATAGTCGTTGACAGGTCTCAGTCACGCCTGATTAGTGAGGCTGAGAGAGATGAGGTCTATGGCCATAGATAGCGCCCTAGTTGGTTTCCAGGGGACGATGACATGATTTTCACTGCTAGTTACAGTGATTTAAGTCTTTATTAATAGATATGATAGGGATCTAGCCTAGTCTCTAATTGATATGATATGAAGTCTAGAGCATGATTTCATTGATATGAACTCTAGACTTGACATGATTTATACTGTACATGAGACATGTTTGAAAAGAAATATTGTCACAGCCCGTGACCCTATTTTTCACCTTATTCTATACATCTTATATGGTTGGGCTGTCTGCGATACTTTACTTTTCTTTTTCATATTAACAATTTCATATTAAACTATAATATGAAATACATCCCCTATCTTACTTCTTAAGAAAATAGTACTGTGAAAATGTCTAAATACAGAAAATAAATGATCGTACCTCATGTCATAAGTTGAGCTGTCGCATCGTCCCCAAATGCACAGCCGAAATTCTTTAAATGTCAAACTCTTAGTCTTCAAAAACCTAAAATGTTAAAATTAAGGGGTGAGCAAACCACGGCTCAGTTAGGGAATTATATGCATACTTGATATTCAGCTTCCTATATGCTGAAAATCTTTTTCATTTTTCCTATGGGACTCTAGGCTCGCATGTAGGAAGGATACTACAGTCGGCTAGGGATCCGGATGGAGTAAGGTAGGTATTTTGAAATACCTATCTTGTCCCGGAACCTAGAAGCAACTGTAGAGAGTAAATTTCTTTCTTCTTTTGAAATTTAAATCCTTTTCCTTTTTATTTCATATCGTTTTCATATTCCTTTTCAAAATAATGCTTTTATGAAATAAAGCATTGTGATAACCGAAAATTTTTCATTTATTGGAAATTAATATTTAAGAGAATAGATAAGAGGAAATAAATAAATTTAAGTAAATAAATAAAAATTTATTTACGAGATGGGAATATCGTTGAAATTCCCGAAATTAAGGAAGTGATGAAAATTAGAAATTTAGTGAAAGACATTTAAATTTTGAAATAAGAATGAAGTATGGAAAATAATGAAGAAAGAATATAAATCGGATATTAGGAAATCCAAAATTAAATGAAATAAAAATGTGTATAGACTATAATTATATAATTAGATTATATAAATATAGTTACATATGTTTTTATATAAATACATACATATGTATATATATGAAATATAATATACATAAAATATATGGATATATACTATTTTATATCATAAAATAAATACATATGTATTTATGTATACAAATATATATATATATATATGATGTATATTATTTTAAAGTTAAAGTGTAGAGATATATATATATATATATATATATATATCTAATATAATAATTATAGATATAATTTTACAAATATAATTATATGAATATTGTAATTATATATGTATATAATTATATAAAAGAAATAATTATATATAAAAAAAAGAAGAAACAGAAACGGGAAATGGGATCCCGTTTCTGTCGAAATAGAAGAGAAAGGTGAGGGAGAAGCCGGCCACTGTCGGCCGGCCGACCGTGGAAAGAAAAGGAGGCGAAGCTGCCGGTGACGTGAGGGAAGGCGACTGGCGACGGAAAAAGGGAAGAGAAAGCACCGGAAACGAAAGCAAAAACAAACGAAACTGAGAAGGAAAGGAGAAGGGAGATACGACGGTGCCGGCCGATCCGGGCATCGCCACCGCCACTCCCGACACCGGCGAAGCTCAACAAAGGTGAGAGGAGCCACCGACGAAGGAGAATCCGTTGGAGGAAGGAGAAAAGAGAGGAGGAAGGGGCCAAAACCCACGGACCCAGATCCGGTGCCGTCGCCGGTGATGGGAAGAAACGGAGACCAGATCCGGCGTCCCCGCAACTCCGGCAAGCTATGGGAGGCCTGAATCGGCGGTGATGTCGGCGAGATGAAGCTGAACCGGTGGTGATGAGGCAGACCGGGTTGAACCGGTCTGAACAAACCGGATCAGACCAGAAAAGAGGAAAAGGAGGAGAAAAAGAAAAGAGAAAGAAAAAGAAAAAAAGAAGAAAGAGAGAAAAAAAATTTTCGAAATTCGAAAAAATTCTCGGGAATTACGGGAATCGATAAGAAATCCCAAAAAGTGATAAATTATTCAAATAATTTATTTATTGAAATAATTAAAGAATAATTCTAAATTTTAAAATTTTAATTCCAAAAAATTTCCTCGATGACCGAGCCGATGGAATCAGGCGAGGTGAATACGGGCGCGACGAACGAGGCAATCGCCAACCTGAAACAGGTAATGGATGCATGTGCAGCACTGTAGGGATATTCAGTCTGCATGTTTTAATTTCGAATTATTTTATGAAAATTATTTTATGAAATATTTTGATGAATGACTGGTTGAAAATTTGGGATGAAGTACTGGCTGGAATTTATAAATTGTATTTTCCGTGTAGAAGGATAGTCAATCGGCAGCCGTTATACTGCCGAAAATTTTAGAAAAATTTCATAAAATCATATTAAATGATTTTATTTCCGAAAATCGATATTAAATCACGAAAAACGAGAAAATTACTAAATTTAATAAAACATGAATATAACGAAAATTTATTTTAAAATATTCATGTTTTCGAGAATGGTGATAATGAAATCACAGAAAATTCTCGTGATAGATAAATTACACGTAATACGAGACGAATGATGAAATGAAATATAGTGAATATTTTTATGAATATTTTTATAAATATTCACTAAATGATTTTTAACCTTTATGGTTTTAAATGATGAAATTATATATTTTTATAAATTTCATAAAGGTTATTTTACGATAAAAACAAGTTTTTGAGACTAGTTTGGCACCTCTATCATGCCGACACGTGATACGTGATATGTAACATGTAATATGTGATATGTGATATGTAGTCCCGGTCGACACCTGATCAGTGATCCACCGAAGACAATTATAGACTATGGCCATAGATCTGAGATGATTATTTTATACCCTTCGGGGTCTATAGCATGGTACGAGTAACGACCCAGTGGACGAGCTGGGCGTGCCTCAGTCTCCATATACGAAAATGTTTTATATGATATGTGATATGTGAAATGTAAATGTTTTACATGATATGTGAAATGTAAATGTTTTACATGAAATGTGACAAGTTAAATGAAAGAGATTTATAGCATTTTACAAAATGCTTATTTTAGTACTGATTTTAGTACTACGAGATGATTTTCATATAACATGTGATATGAACATGTAATATGTTTTCAAAAGGAAAAAGAGTTTATAAGTCTAATATTCTTATTATGATTTTAAATTGAATATTAGACTATATGTGACATGAATATGTGATTTGTTTTAAAAAGAAAGAGGAGAAAAATAAATATAATATTCTTATTTTAGCTTTTAAATTGAATATTAGATTTAAATGATATATATGTTATACGAAAAGGATTTAATAGCGGATTTTGCTATTTAAAGTACTGTACTAATTATGGTTGTACAGTAAAACATGAAATGAGATTTAAATGAGAATGATGAGAATTTAACTAATATTCTTTTCAAAGGATATATGAATATTAGTTACTTTATTTAAATGCTTTATTTTATAAAAGCATTATTTTGAAGAGAATATGAAAATGATATGAAATGAAAAGGTAAAAGGATATAAATTTCAAACGAAAAGAAATTTATTACTCTCTACAGTTGCTTCTAGGTTCCGGGACAAGATAGGTATTTTAAAATACCTACCTTACTCCATCCGGATCCCTAGCCGACTGTAGTATCTTTCCTACATGCGAGCCTAGAGCCCTATAGGAAAAATGAAAAAGATTTTCAGCATATAGGAAGCTGAATATCAAGTATGCATATAATTCCCTTACTAAGCCGTGGTTTGCTCACCCCTTAATATTAACATTTCAGGTTTTCGAAGACTGGGAGTCTGACACCTAAAGGATTTCGGCTGCACATTTGGGATGATGCAACAGCTTGATTTATTTAATAAGGTATGATCATTTATTTTCTGTATTTAGACTTATCTACAGTACTACTTCCTTATGAATTGAGATAGGGGATGTAATTCATATTATAATTTAATATGAAATTGTGTATATGTAAAAGAAAAGTAAAGTATCGCAGACAGCCCAACCATATAAGATGTATAGAATAAGATGAAAAATAGGGTCATAGGCTGTGACAGATTAATGGTATCAGAGCACGGTTGGCCTGATGTCTGTCGATACTTTTGGAAAGAAAATGTGTCGAAAAAGGTTAACATCCCCTGTAGTACTGTGTAGTCTAAATACATAAAGGAAATAAATGATTGTAAATTGAGTTAAGTGTTTAGAAGGGAGTGAGCATTATGAACTAAGGATGTCAAAGAAGGAAAACGGCTCTAGAAATTTCCTGAAATGGTGATCTTATGATCTAAATGAAGGTCGGTTCGGTAAGGAACAGAAATGGACTCGGTGAGGGCCCCACCAGTACTTGAAAGTGATGATATAAAAGAGGGGAATGAAATATCATCATTAAATAGACATTAAGATCATCGATTAAAGGTATTTTGAGGAGGGAGAAAATTTTTGTCCAAAATGACCAAAATACCCCTGTCTCCAAAATTTTACAGGGAGTTAAAATAAACCAATAGAGGTTGGAATTGATTGATCTGATAGAGAAATTGATGATGTAGAGTTGAATTACAAGCAAAATAATCCAATTGTAGATTTTAATGAACTTCTCTGTCGAAATCGAATGTGATCTAAATTGCTGATATAAGTATCAGAAAGGATAATATCAGCACATAGATAATGAGATCTTTGGTTTAAAAGAATACTGAGGAGAAAGAAATAAATGTCGAAATGACGAAAATGCCCCTATGTTGGGCGATGTGCTGAATAGTGATGAAACCAAGTGATTTCAAATTCCTGGATGATAATGGAATTATTAATGGCATAGAGGATGTCATATGGATATATCGATCCCTATTACTGATTCCACTTACACTTTGATTATGGACGCGAATTGCGAGTGACCTAGTGAAAGGGCTAGGCATCATGACGAAACCTCGAGGGGTGACCTAGTGAAAGGGCTGGGCATTCTCAAAGAGGTTAGTACACATATGTAAAGGCGGACGGTGGACGGCGGATGGGCCGAGGCCTTATATGATGCGATCCAGTAAGAGTGTAATGGAATGTTGCAAGATGATTGGCCCGGTTATGGATTGTAAGGGCCTGAATTACAAGTGTATTAAAATGGATATTATTACGGGATCGTTGAATATTATGGAAAGTGAAATGACTACAGAAAATGATTGAGAAGGTGAATAGTACAGATAATGAAATACATATTAGCGTGGTTCATTACGGTTCCATATATTTTACTACTTTGAGGTATCAAACAGATAATCTTATATAGAACCGAAATATCTTGAAATATGTGCTACAGAATGAGGTACTATGTCTAGTACTGTAAATTGGAGAATATGCACAAGAATAGTAAAGTGATAAAAAAAAAGAAGATAACAGCTAACCTAAGTTCTTCAGGACCCTTGAGACAGAACTGTGATGGGCGACCCGTAGTGGATCATATGTGTGAGATGCAAGCGAACTATATTATCACCGACTCACTAGTAAGGATAAACCTGGGGCGAAAGGATCACCTAGGGGATGCTCGTCGACGGTCGATTCGAACGGGCAAGACTCTTACAAGGAGCTTAATGGTAATACGAGCGTAAGGAACTAGGTACGTACGGGTACCAGGGTTCAAACCTCATGGATAATATGATCAAGGGAGTTAAACCTGAATTTATTAAATGAACTTGATTCCAAAATAAATTACAGAAATAATAAATTGGTTAGCTGTGAAAGGTGTTAATCAAATAATTACAATTAATACAGCATACTAATTAAGATGATCGATCTGCTGCGAAATATGAAGAAATAAGTAAATCAAGGTGGAGTATGTGTTAAAATGATTTGATTATTAATTGTCTCTGCCTTGAGAATATACAGTGAAATGATAAGACAGTGGTGAAATGTCCAACACAATAAGAGATGTGTGATTAAAGAAAGTATCGGATGAGATTCCCGATAAAATTTCAGAGTAATATAGATTGAGAGATCGAGTTAATATCTACTCGATTATGGATACAGAAAATTTATTCTTAAGCTTATATCGGAGAACATAGAAGAATCCGAAAAGCTTAAGAAAATAATTTTGGAAAATATGTGGATAATGAAATTCACATGTATTGATGTAAAGGATGGAAATATGGATGAGGTGAATTGAGGATGAAGTATAATTGGGTGTTAAATACCTATTATGAAATAAAGTTCTTATGAAGAACAAATAATCATCCATATAGTATCGATGCCTTAAATTGATTTAATCGGAGATGTATAAGGAGTTTATAAGATCAATCTTTGTAAAAGGCATCATCAGATGAAAAGTTGAAGAATAATGGTCACAAGATGATAAGGATTAGAACTCGACATAATTCATACGAGTTCCTAATGAGGTTGAGAAGGTTAACAAAATACCTTGTGAGGTATATGAGCTTAATAAATGAGGCATCCATATAGGATAAGTAATGAGATATTGATATAGTCTAAGACATCAATGGAAAATGAGGAGTATAGTGGTATAACCCCGTAGACTCTTAAAGACAGTGAATTATATGTTAAGTATGGCAAATAGAAGATTTGGCTAGACAGTATATCTCTCTAAGATATATGATCTCGAATGACAGAGCGATGTGGATCTGTCTATGATGAAGAGATAATGATTGAGATACAAAATGAACTGGGTATAGCTAAATACTATTGCCAGTCTATAGAAGAGTTATTGGGTTAGCTGCTCTACTAATGTGACTGATAAGTAAGGAAGTTGAGGTCGGTGAATAAATAAGAGTAAATATAGTACTTGAGATGTTAAAAGAGTTTAATAGTGGAATATTTTACCACTGATGAAAAGTGACTGAAATAATGATGAAGGAAAAGATGAATATGTCATAAGAGGAAAGTACATGATAAAAAGGGAACACAAATATGAAATAATTCCCAAATTTAAAATTTAAAAGTGATTTTGTGGTTATCACATGAATATGGCTAGAGGTAAGATCGAGCCAAACTCGATAGAGGAAATGTAATTATACTCAAAGGAGTAAAGAAAATGATTTATATTTTTACTGCCAGTTATGTAAATGGAAAAAGAATATATATATATATATATATCACCTCAAAATGATGGAAATAGTGGAATCATATGGATAATGAGGTGATTAAATGGATAATTTGAGGATTTAAAAATCGAATGACCATACTACATGGAAGAACGATACGAAGAGGAAACGATTGTCTCTAGATTCAATTACGGTAAATAGTAAAGTCTGCAAAGGAGCTACAGCATTTGATGAAATAAATATGAAAAGAGTATTGGGGATAATAATGAAGAATCTAAAAGAGATATGATAATATAAAAGTGATTATAGACTGATAGTCTAATGAAATCACTTCTCCATTATCAAACTCTTAGATTCTATACTGCCATAGTCAAAATACGATTATAAGAGGATGAAAATGTATGTGCAGTTCCAGTGAGCACTATATGTGATAGGAATCTCTGAGTAGCTATATGTAATGGAAAATAGCAAAAGGCTCTGAGATTCCAAATCTATTGATAGCACTGCTTCATACATGATGTAAATGTTTGAGCGTAGAATGGAAACGCTCGATAATATGTTGAGAGAGCGGATGCATGAAATGTGAAAGGTACTGGACAATTACATATTATTGATTAAAATCGGTAAATGATAATTATCGAAACGTATCGACTTGGCACCAAATAAGAAAGATGGATGATGAACCATATGAATCATATGTGATATGAAAAGGAGTGAAAATGGATAACTCCCAAAGTGATAAGAAATTTAAGGGAGTATAAACATATGATGAAAAATGATATGTAATGATATAAGAGGTGATTCTGATGTTGAGGATATACTGGCAGTAGAATGTGGAAGATGATCAAAAGGTCAAGAATGATAAGTATACAAGATAATAAGCATACGGGATGCCACCACCTTTTGGACTTAAGTTAAATTCGAAGGACCGAATTTCTTAAGGTGGGGAGAATGTGATAACCGCAAATTTTTCATTTATTGGAAATTATTAATATTGGAAATTAATATTTAAGAAAATAGATAAGAGGAAATAAATAAATTTAAGTAAATAAATAAAAATTTATTTACGCGATGGAAATATCGTTGAAATTCCCGAAATTAAGGAAGTGATGAAAATTAGAAATTTAGTGAAAGACATGTAAATTTTGAAATAAGAATGAAGTATGGAAAATAATGAAGAAAGAATATTAATTGGATATTAGGAAATCCAAAATTAAATGAAATAAAAATGTGTATAGACTATAATTATATAATTAGATTATATAAATATAGTTACATATGTTTTTATATAAATACATACATATGTATATATATGAAATATAATATACATAAGATATATGGATATATAATATTTTATATCATAAACTAAATACATATGTATTTATGTATACAAATAAATATATATATGATGTATATTATTTTAAAGTTAAAGTGTAGATATATATATATATATGTATATCTAATATAATAATTATAGATATAATTATACAAATATAATTATATGAATATTGTAATTATATATGTATATAATTATATAAAAGAAATAATTATATATATAAAAAAAGAAGAAACAGAAATGGGAAATGGGATCCCGTTTCTGTCGAAATAGAAGAGAAAGGTGAGGGAGAGGCCGGCCACCGTCGGCCGGCCGACCGAGGAAAGAAAAGGAGGCGAAGCCGCCGGTGACGTGAAGGAAGGCGACTGGCAACGGAAAAAGGAAAGAGAAAGCACCGGAAACGGAAGCGAAAACGAACGAAACCGAGAAGGAAAGGAGAAGGGAGATACGGCGGTACCGGCCGATCCGGGCATCACCACCGCCACTCCCGACACTGGCGAAGCTCGACAAAGGTGAGAGGAGCCACCGGCGAAGGAGAATCCGGCGGAGGAAGGAGAAAAGAGAGGAGGAAGGGGCCGAAACCCACGGACCCAGATCCGGCGTCGGCGCCGTCGCCGGTGATGGGAAGAAACGGAGACCAGATCCGGCGTCCCCACAACTCAAGCAAGCTATGGGAGGCCCGAACCAGCGGTGATGTCGGCGGGATGAAGCTGAACCGGTGATGATGAGGCAGACTGGGTTGAACCGGTCTGAATCGGTCCGAACCGGTTCAGACCAGAAAAGAGGAAAAGGAGGAGAAAAAGAAAAGAGAAAGAAAAAGAAAAAAAGAAGAAAGGGAGAAAAAGAAAATTTTTGGAAGTCGAAAAAGTTCTCGGGAATTACGGGAATCGGTAAGAAATCCCAGAAAGTGCTAAATTATTTAAATAATTTATTTATTTAAATAATTAAAGAAAAATTCAAAATTTTAGAATTTTAATTCCAAAAAATTTCCTTGATGACCGAGCCGATGGAATCGGGCGAGGTGAATACGGGCGCGACGAACGAGGCAGTCGCCAACCTGAAACAGGTAAGGGATGCATGTGCAGCATTTTAGGGATATTCAGTCTGCATGTTTTAATTTCGAATTATTTTATGAAATATTTTGATGAATGACTGGTTGGAAATTTGGGATGAAGTACTGGCTGGAATTTATAAATTGTATTTTCCGTGTAGGAGGATAGTCAATCGGCAGCCGTTATGCTGCCGAAAATTTTAGAAAAATTTCATAAAATCATATTAAATGATTGTATTTTCGAAAATCAATATTAAATCACGAAAAACGAGAAAATTACTAAATTTCATAAAACATGAATATAATGAAAATTTATTTTAAAATATTCATGTTTTCGAGAATGGTGATAATGAAATCACCGAAAATTCTCGGGATAGATAAATTACACGTAATACGAGACGAAAGATGAAATGAAATATAGTGAATATTTTTATGAATATTTTTATAAATATTCACTAAATGATTTTTAACCTTTATGGTTTTAAATGATCAAATTATATATTTTTATAAATTTCATAAAGGTTATTTTACGATAAAAACACGGTTTTGAGACTAGTTTGGCACCTCTATCATGTCGACATGTGATACGTGATATGTAACATGTAATATGTGATATGTGATATGTAGTCCCGACTGACACCTGATCAGTGATCCGCCGAAGACAATTATAGACTATGGCCATAGATCTGAGATGATTATTTTATACCCTTCGGGGTCTATAGCATGATACGAGTAACGACCCAGTTGACGAGCTGGGCGTGCCTCAGTCTCCATATACGAAAATGTTTTATATGATATGTGATATGTGAAATGTAAATGTTTTACATGAAAGGTGACAAGTTAAACGAAAGAGATTTATAGCATTTTACAAAATGCTTATTTTAGTACTGATTTTAGTACTACGAGATGATTTTCATATAACATGTGATATGAACATGTAATATGTTTTCAAAAGGAAAAAGAGTTTATAAGTCTAATATTCTTACTATGATTTTAAATTGAATATTAGACTATATGTGACATGAATATGTGATTTGTTTTAAAAAGGAAAGAGGAGAAAAATAAATCTAATATTCTTATTTTAGCTTTTAAATTGAATATTAGATTTAAATGATATATATGTTATACGAAAAGGATTTAATAGCGGATTTTGCTATTTAAAGTACTGTACTAATTATGGTTGTACAGTAAAACATGAAATGAGATTTAAATGAGAATGATGAGAATTTAACTAATATTCTTTTCAAAGGATATATGAATATTAGTTACTTTATTTAAATGCTTTATTTTATAAAAGCATTATTTTGAAGAGAATATGAAAATGATATGAAATGAAAAGGTAAAAGGATATAAATTTCAAACGAAAAGAAATTTATTACTCTCTACAGTTGCTTCTAGGTTCCGGGACAAGATAAGTATTTTAAAATACCTACCTTACTCCATCCGGATCCCTAGCCGACTGTAGTATCCTTCCTACATGCGAGCCTAGAGCCCCATAGGAAAAATGAAAAAGATTTTCAGCATATAGGAAGCTGAATATCAAGTATGCATATAATTCCCTTACTGAGCCGTGGTTTGCTCACCCCTTAATATTAACATTTCAGGTTTTCGAAGACTGAGAGTCTAACACCTAAAGGATTTCAGCTGCGCATTTGGGATGATGCAACAGCTTGATTTATTTAATTAGGTATGATCATTTATTTTCTGTATTTAGACTTATCTACAGTACTACTTCCTTATGAATTAAGATAGGGGATGTACTTCATATTATAATTTAATATGAAATTGTGTATATGTAAAAGAAAAGTAAAGTATCGCAGACTGCCCAACCATATAAGATGTATAGAATAAGATGAAAAATAGGGTCATGGGCTGTGACAAGCATTTAAATAAAATAGCTAATATTCATATTTTCTTTGGAAAGAATATTAGTTAAATCATAATCATTTTTCGTTTAAACTCATTTCATGTTTTACGAGATGTGAATATCGTTGGAAGTCCCAAAATTAAGGAAGTGAGGAAATTGAGGAATTTAAATTTGGATAAATTGGAAATAAGGAGAAGGATGAAATTATGGAAAATAATGAAGAGAGAAATTAATTTGGATAAATGGAAATCCAAATTAAATAAGAAAAGGAGAAAAGAATAGGAAATATATTTATATAATTATATATTATATAAATGTATTTTTATACAAATACATATGTATTGAAATACTATATAGTATATATTAATATACATTAGTATATATATACTATTTAGTACATTTAAATAATACATATGTATATAAATATGATATTTTATGTATATATATAAATATATACATATATACGAAAAGTAAATATTATTGAACATGTTTTTATCACGCCGTAAAGGTAAATTTGAAATGAATTGAAAACTCATACGTTGAGCATGTTCTATAGTACATATGATACGATTTGAAATGATAGCAGTTTGTGCAGTAAAGTTACATAAATTGCATATTAAACTCTGACATGATAATATGCTTCGTACATGAGAGTTCTATGAGGAATGCCATGACTCGACATTAATGATATTTCATCTATACGATGACATGATATGATATGATATGATACATAAACATAAGATTGATATGAAGAGAATTGGGAACTTACACTATTGTGATCATAAGTCCCTATACGATAAGTGATATGAATTGATGTAATACAGAAGTATGACTGTTAACTATAAAGTAACTTGATACGATATCTCCATTGGAAAGAATGTACTATGAGATTAATGAGAGTATGGACTAATAGTGCATGATATTCAAATTGAATACGACATATTGTTGTGCGATGCACTATAGTATAAGGATGAGAAGATTCAAAAGCAATTAAGTTGATTTATATAAAGATCTGAATAATAGACAGATGATAGGAATTGAGATAACGAAATGTTATCGATGGAAATGATGAATTGAAATTGCAAACTTGCAAATTTTAAGCATTGTGGATTAAGACAATATAATGCTACTCCTGCATTTACATTAGTATCTTACTGAGCCGTGGTTTTGCTCACCCCATTAAATTTCATCTCTTTTCATATAATTGAGTTAAACTCTGCCAGGAGGGCTTCTGAGTGGGCCCTCGGATATGGATTACAGCTTCGGTACTAGCCATCATCTTGCGAATCCACTTCGCTATTTTGAGGTATACATTCCTTGTAAATCTCTTGTTTACATGTACAGACTTTAATTAATACACAATACGTATGTTGTCCAGTGTGTCGGGATGTAACTTAGAAGTGTGATAAAGTATTGTATAAAGGATCAGTAAAATTAGAGTAGTAACTACACTGACACCGAATACAAACCTTAAAATGAAAATGAAAAATTTAGTCCATAAATTTGGTAGACTAAGAAAAGTATAAGAATCAAGCAAAAGTCGCGGTCTTCCGGTCGTGACATCTATGACAGAGTTTACACCTCATTATGTTATATTCACTCCTACGATATAAAGAAGACAAGCATAGAATCATAAATATCAATTATTGGCGGATAAACAATATAAAGAAGGGACAAAAACTTAATCTCATTCACTTATAGATATAAATAAGTCATTCAAAGAACAAATCTCTCCATTACTTCGTGCATCTCGATAACCCATATTTTTCATTATCTAGGTTAACTTGGGATATGAAGCACTTATCAATCCACTTCTTAATGTTCAGTTTCTATAAAAATCTTTAGGCTAGATGTGTTCACTTTCAATTTTCTCAAGGATGGGTTTGAGTTTATCAAAAGAGTAGTTGAGAATGTAGGCATAAAAGTAGGATCAAAATCATGTTTCTGATGAAAAATCCTAAGAAACTTTTTTGCACTCAGAATGTTATCTATTCTTTACATTTTAGTATGATTTGAATCAAGTCTTTCTTAAAGCATTATAAAATGAATGTTTGTTTAAATTGCTGTGCTAAATATTTTTTTTATTGAAATTAGATCTCTTGATGATCAGTCTACTTACTTGATTGAATGATTATGCTTGATGATCAGTCTCTGATGGGACATAAAACTTGTTTGGAACTTCAATATGACTTGGTTGTGATAAAATCTCTGGTTGATTGGTTGACTAACTAAAAATGGTCTACCAACTGTGCTTACAAAGATTGAATAGATAATATGCTTAATGAGTGTGTTTGTTGTCACGATCTAATTATTGACACTCAGTACTAACAAATTCCTTATTGTTATGAATGGTTAGGCTGTCTGCAATGTCCACACTCAATTTCAGTGTTAATTGATATTTCAATCCCAAAATCCAAAACATTCACCTCTGATATATATATATATATGAACGATCAAGACTTAATTTACATATAGCTTTCATTAATAAACACTCAACAAATACATTCAATATACTACAATAAAGTTTACATCCCCTATGCAAATACATACACAGTAGTACTATACATATATTGTCTGAACATAAAAGAGTAAAATAGTATACCTCTACGGTCTTTGGTAACCGCCTGAGGGATACAGATCTGATCACCTCTCGGAACAAAGTAAATCTACTGCAGATAGTCTGGAAAGAAAGTAAGGGGGGAGCTTGCGCCCAGTAAGAAATATATATAAAGGAGTTGATACCATGCATAACTACATGCAAGTATCTTAAGCATGCTCTTACACTCAAAATTAGTATCAGTACAGTAGTTAGGCACTTTATCAAAAAGAATACTATAATTGATTAGGTAACCAAGCTAAGTATAGAAGGATACTTTGAAGTACCTCACTGGTCCCGATCCCTAGCTCTGACTATAGGGAGTTTACTATAGTTTGCTCGATAGAAAATTCAGTGGTACCATTTTCGATCAGTTAATACTTAAGCAATTCAATAAACAGTTAATGGACACTTGATAAATACTATAAAAATTAGTTCAGTAAACTATTCAATAAAATAATCGATAAATGGTACAGTGACCAGTTTAGTAAACAATTCAATACATCACCCAAAAATAGTATGGTAGATAGATTTTAGTGAACAATACAGTAAATAAGTTTAATCAATAATATTCAGTGAACACTCAATACACAGTATGGTAAAAAATTCGATAACAGTCTAGTGGAGACCAAGCAACACCTAATAGAAACATATAGTTTCAGTATCCCAAAAAGGAATAATAGTAAGACATATGGCCATAGTCAATAGTAATCCACAATAAACACTAGTCAAGTGATAGTTGTGGGTGTTGAAGACGTGACTAAAGTCAATCAACAATAAAACTGTGAGACCTGATTCTATTATACTGTACACAATATTTGTGTAAATAAATTATTTAGTTAAATTAAATAAATTTTTAATGTGGACCCCACTTTGAATTTTGGATTTATTGGGTTTCTGATTGATATTATGGTGTACAAAAGGTGAAATAAATATTAAATAATGATTTGGAGGCATAGAAATAATTTTTATGTCATTTAGAATTATTTTGAGAATTTTGGAAAACAAATTGGAAAATGACGAATACGTTCACAGGGCATTTTCATAAATTACGCCCATATTAAAATGAGTTGAGACAAAGTAAAAATATCATGATAATCTACATAAAAAGGGGAATATCTTAGCGCCAAAAGATTTATCAAAAAGGTGATTTAATTGGAAAAGTTTGCCAGCAATGCGTAAGGGGTAAAATCGTAATATCTCCTTATCGGTGCACCGCGCGACAACGAAATCACCTCCATTCATTAAGTTACATTAAATTTGATTTATTGAAGCTGGAATCATAATTTTTGGAGTTCGTTTACATGGTTTTTACAAAATTGGAGGCTTAATGGCAAAACCGTTAATATTGTGATTCATTAATGGCAAAATCATAATTAGCCCATCTCTAGAAATTTCAGCACACTTAAGCTGAAGCTGTCGAAACTATTAATCATCCTCACTAGCCTCCCTCATGGCACCAAAGAGAAAGAAAAACAGAAAAAGAAAAATAAATAAGAAAAACCCATAAAAAATATACGAAATTTCAACATCGTCCTTTGGAGAAAATTAATCTCTATCATCACCTCTCTTCATTGGTGCCCATATTTTATCAAAAGCGGAAGAAAACAAAGAGAAAAAAGGGCAACAAAGGTTCGGCCAAGGTATGGAAACATGGGATTTTTGAGGTTTTGATTTATTTCAAAGTTGTATTCTTGTTAATTCAAAGGTGTAGATTTTATATATGCCATTGGAATTTCATGAAATTTGCTCAATAAAAATTTTCCATTTTTATGGGTTTCGGTCAGCTTGATTACTTAGGGAAATCATGCATTTTCTTGCATGAAAATGGTAGGAAATGAAAACTTGAGATGGATTAACGAAGATAGAAACAATAAATTATGGAAAAAGATTGAAAATCATGAATGTAGCCATAGTGGGGGTTTCGGCCGTGGTTTGTTTAGGCATGAATCCATGCTGCATTTTATGATTTGATTGTAGAAAATGAATGTAGAAATCAAAAGAGGAAGATCGGTGAAATCGGAAACGAAAAAGTTTAGTTTTAGCACAGTGTAATTTATACTGGTTGTACATATATTGTATCATTAGTGGCTGCATTTTATGAAAGTTAATGGCTAAAAATTTAGAGGAAAAATTAATGATAATTTTTTATAAAATTATTTTGCAGCCGAGAATTATGGATTTCGGTGGGTGCAACCGAAAAGCTCAGTATCGCTAGACAAGTAAGGGAGAAGTGTGTGAGTTGTAAGGATATGATGAATTGCATGATTTATCAAGTTTAATTTTATGAATTATTGGAAGCTTGATTTGCTTTGAAAATCATGCAAATTGTGGTTGAAAATTGGTTTTATATACTGTAATTTTCGTTTTTTTTTTTTTTTTTTTTTTTTTTTTTTTTCCGTGCTGGAGGTTAGAAATTTACAACCGTTATGCTGCCGGAAAATTATCAAAATTATTCTAAAATATCATGAAATATTTTAGATGCATGAAATGGATAATTTATGAATTTTGGAAATATTTCCATAACTTTTCCATAAATTGGAAATTATCAAAAAATGCTAAATTAAATATTCATGTTAAAGATTTTTATTTAAAGTGAGAATAAAATATATTCTTTATACTATTAAATATTCAAAAACAATATTTAAGAGATTTCTCACTAGATAAATGAATATTTATCGACCATTTTCACTGTATTTGGAGAATGAGAAATAAATACCTTTTTGGAAATATTTATTTAAATAAATGATTTAATTCATTAGATTTCCTTTAAGGTATTTTTATTGGAAAATAAATGATTTTGAGACTTTAGGCCCCAATTTCATGCTTACTAATTATTGTTACTGTCACGTAGCTGATTGACCCGCTAAGTCATCAGCAGTCCCGGAGTCACCTGGCAAGTGTACACTGAGGACGCCCTATACACTATGGCCATAGATCTTACTGTATACTGTTACTATGTCCCTTAGGGGATGATGATAGCATGATATGATTTAGGGCGATGCCTAGTCTCAACCCATTGATACTGTTTACTGAAATGGATTTTACTAAATACTGTTTACTGAACTATACTGTACTGAGGAATATTGTTTACTGAACTGTATCATACTAATTACTGTTTACTGTACGATACTGAGAATCACTGTTTACTAGGAAATAATACTATGAAAATTATTTAACTGTTTAAATGAAAATCTTTACTAACTACCGTACTAAAATTGACTTATTACTGTTTCTACAGTTTTATACCTACTGTTTACTGTACTATTTTATCACTGTACTATCACATGTTTTGAAACTGTTACTCATGAGATAAGAATTAAATGGTTTATACCATTTATATACATTTATGAGAAAATTAGAATTAAATTGTTTTAATATAACAATTTATTAATTATTCCCTATAGTCACTTTGGGTTTCTGAGACAAGACAGGTATTTCAAAATACCTTCCATGCTCCATCTGGATTTCTCAGCCAACTATAGTATCCATCCTCTACTGTGCTTAGTACACTGTTAGGAAAATAAATATTTTCCAACATATAGATTTCATTGTATCAAGCAGCATACGACTCTTTTACTGAGCACGTTGTCGCTTACCCCCTTATTTCCACTCCACAGGTTATTATATCGGGTTAACAGACGTACCATCCTGAGTTATCGACTGCTATATCGATTACTCGAGCCAACAGATATATGATAGCAGAGGTATATTATTTACTTTTATAAGTTTAGAAATTATGTACAATACTACTTTAAGTCTAAGTAGAATACAGGGGATGTAGTTATGAAAAGAAATAGTGAAATGTCACATTTCTGAAAATTGTACTGTTAATGAAATTACTGGTTATTATTGTGACTGCTTATTTATTTTAAAGTATCACAGATAGCCTAACAGAAAAATGTGTATAGAAATGAGTAAATTTTGTGTACTCGGACTGTTACAGATTTAATGGTATCAGAGTAGGGTTGGTCTGATGTCTGACGGTGCCTTAAAATAAAAAGTGAAGAGTAAACATCTCCTGTAGTACTGTACAGTCTGAATGTATAATAGAATAACGAATGAAAAGTGAAATAAATTATATTGTGGTGCATATATGAGTAGACGTAGGGGTAGACGAGGTCGAGGACGTGGTAGGGTGGCACCTATTCTGAAGCCAATACCGGAGCCTACCCTAGGACCTGTACTCCCTCTACAGTCGGAGAGCCCTAATAGTCGTATAATGAGGATGGAGAGGATGCTAGCCGACTTTATGGCTATGTATCAAGCAGATAGAGCTGCGGATAGGGCGGAGAGAGATAGAGCAACAGCTCCCGCAGCTCCAGTAGTAGCACCACCCCTACCTCAGCCGACACCAATAGTGCCCGAACCACAGCCTATTCCACCACGGACACCTCAACCACAGGTAGTTCCATCGCAACCACCAGCACAGCCACCCAAGGATGTGGAGTCATGTTGTGATGTTACTATGGTGCAATCATTTCGAAAGTTGGATCCTTCGAAGTTTAAGGATACCGGGGATCCGTTGGTGGCAGAAGAGTGGGTTAATGCAGTTGAGAAGTTATTTAGGTATATGAGGTGTATAGAGATCGAGATGGTAGGTTTGGCATTGTTTCAATTGACGAATGATGCGGAACACTGGTGGAAGGCTACACAGACAGTACTGCTTGCTTAGCATCATGTGGTGACCTGGGATATATTTGTGGAGGCATTTAGATGACAGTACATCCCTGACACTGCTCAGCAAAGATAACAGCAAGAGTTTTTGTATTTAGTTCAGGGGAGTCTGTCAGTGGATGAGTTCGAGGCTAAATTCACCACCCTGAGCAGATTTGATCCACATACTAGAGTGGACGAGAAACATAAGATCGAGAGTTTTAAGGCAGGTTTGAGGCCTCTATCAAATCGAAGCTAACCCCATTTGATATGCAGATGTAAGATGAGGTAGTACGGAGGGCTCAGCTATGTGAGAGGGATTTCAAGCAGTACCATACAGAGGCTAGTGGTTAGAGTAAGAGTAAAGGTAAAGGCAAGGCTAAGAGATTTTCAAAGGACAGATCAGGTAGGGAGCAGCCTAAGAGGGCTAGGTCTTCGGGCATCCAGATTACTAATGGGCGATTTCTGAGATTAGCAGCTTCACCCCCTGCTACTGGCCCCACCTTTACTCATAGGAGTACTGCGACCAGATGTCGACATTGTGGTAGGTTGCATGGTTCACACCGCTGTTATTTGTTGTCTAAGGCATGTTTTCAATGTGGACAAAAGGGGCATATGGTTAGAGATTCCCCATGTTCAGGGAGTTTGTTACTTCCACTATTCCTCCTACAATTTCTCAGGCACCAGCACAGGTAGCTCCGAGTGTGTCAGAGAAAGCTACACCCTCACAGTCGAGGCGACTTACAGTAGCAGAAAAAAGGAAGAAGGCTGTGACACAGGGACGGGTGTACGCGTTGGATCAGGAGACTGCCGACGCTTCTATTGATGTGATTAAAGGTAAAATATATATCTTTGATATTTCAGTACTTGCTTTATTTGATCCGGGTTCTACCCATTCGTTCTTATCGCCTACATGTGCTAACAGGACCCCCGTAAAATCGGAGAGGTTAGGAATTACTTTGCAAGTAAATATCCCTTTCAAAGAATCTCAGATGACGGATACTGTATATAAAAATTGTAAAATAACTGTAGGAGAAAAGGATACGATAGCTGACCTAATTTTGTTAAATATGTATTATTTTGATATAATTTAGGTATGGATTGGTTAGCTGCGAATCATGTTAGTTTAGACTGTTATACTAAGTTCATTACCTTCTCTCATCTTGAAAAGTACATTGTAAAGTTATTTGCAAATTAATAAAAGTGATGTAAATATATGTTTATGGAATGACATGTGTACTGAAATTTTTGTGTTTGTGTGTGGATGTATGTGAAGGATTTATTGCTAATGTGGAGGACGTAGAGATAAAACATCCAAAGATACAAGAGATTCCTATGGTTAGCGACTTCCCGGACGTATTTCCAGAAGAGTTACCAGGGTTACCACCAGATCAAGAGATGGATTTTATGATCGATTTGGTAGCCGGTATGGAGCCGATTTCTAGACCCCTATATCGAATGGCACAAACGGAGTTAGAGGAGCTTAAGAAGCAGCTCCAAGAGTTACTAGATAAGGGATTCATATGTCCCAGTGTGTTACCGTGGGGAGCTCCAGTATTAATTGTTCGGAAGAAGGATGGTAGTCTTCGGTTATGTATAGATTATCAGATGTTGAATTGAGCTACCATTAAGAATAAATATACCCTGCCCAGGATCGACGACTTATTTGATCAGCTAAAGGGTGCACAGGTATTTTCCAAGATAGATCTTCGATCAGGCTATCACCAGTTAAAGATTAACGAGTCAGATGTACATAAGACAGCATTTCGGACTCGGTACGGTCACTATGAGTTTCTAGTGATGCCTTTTGGGTTGACAAATGCCCCTGTAGCTTTTATGAGTTTGATGAACGAGGTATTCAAGCTATTTTTCGATAAGTTTGTTATAGTGTTCATTGATGACATACTGGTTTATTCTAAGACTCCAAAAGAGCACGAGTAGCATTTGTATATAGTGTTACAGACCCTTAGGGACCGAAGGTTATATGCCAAATTCAGTAAGTGTGAGTTCTGGCTTGACCATATTATCTTTTTGGGACATGTGGTGTCAAAGGACGGGGTGTCAGTTGATCCGTCCAAGATAGAGGCCATTGTACAATGGGAGAGGCCTAAGACTGTTACTGAGATACGGAGCTTTTTGGGTCTTGCCGAATATTATTGTAGGTTCGTGGAGGGATTTTCTAGACTTGCTGCTCTATTGACATGACTCACACGTAAGGATGTGAAGTTTGAGTGGAATGACGCGTGTGAGCGCAACTTTCAAGAGCATAAGCGGAGATTGACTACTGCCCCCTATTAGCCTTTCCTAACGGATTGGGTGGATTTACGGCGTATACTGATGCTTCCGCTCAAGGATTAGGGTGTGTACTTATGCAGCATGGTCGGGTTATAGCTTATGGTTCTCGGTAGTTAAAGGATCACGAGACGAATTACCCGACGCATGATTTAGAGCTAGCTGTAGTAGTGTTTGCACTAAAGATTTGGCGGCATTATCTATATGTGGAGAAATTTTAGGTATATACAGACCATAAGAGTCTGAAGTATTTATTCTCGTAGTGAGAGCTAAATATGAGACAGCAACGATGGATGGAGCTATTAAAAGATTATGACTACGAGATTTTGTATCACCCGGGTAAGGCTAATGTAGTTGCGGATGCACTGAGCCGTAAACATGTTGGCATGGTAACTTACATGATGATCATGGAGCATGATTTGATAGAGTAGTTCTCTAGCCTCAGTCTAAAGGTTATTTCCTCTGACCCGTATGGATTTATGGCTAGTTTTTGTATAGAGCCAGATTTGATAGATCGGATCAGGGAAGCTCAAAGAAGAGATGATTATTGCATCGGGGTTGCCAATCAAATTCAGATGGGATTTCAGTCAGATTTCGAGATTGGCACCGATAGGATACTGAGGTTCAGGGGCAGGATTTGTGTTCCCAGTGATCAGTAGTTGAGAGATTTGATTTTATTAGAGGCCCATACCTCCATGTATACATTACATTCGGGTAGTACTAAGATGTATTAGAATCTTTGGAGGGTATATTAGTGGCCTAAGATGAAGAAGGACATCGCTGAGTATGTTGCGAGATGTCTTACATGCCAATAGATTAAGATTGAGCATCAGAAGCCTACAGGTATGCTTCGACCCTTATCGATTCCTACTTGGAAATGGGAGCACGTGACTATGGATTTTATTATGGGTTTGCCACGAACCCGAAGAGGATATGATGCTTTTTGGGTGATTGTGGATAGATTGACTAAGTCTGCTCATTTCTTGGCTATGCAATCTACTGATCCAGTTAGTGCCTTAGCCGATTTGTATGTCAGAGAGATAGTGAGGTTACATGGTGTTCCAGCGAGTATCACATCTGATAGGGACTCTCACTTCACATCTCATTTTACATCTCATTTTTGGAAGAGATTTCAGGAGGCAATAGGATCCCAACTGAGTTTTAGCAATATGTTTCATCCGTAGACTGATAGACAATCCGAGTGTACGATACAGACTCTCGAGGATATGTTGAGAGCGTATGCACTGGATTTTAGAGGCTCTTGGGATAATCACCTACCCTTGGCAGAGTTTGCTTATAATAATAGCTATCATACGAGCATTGGCATGGAACCTTATGAGGCTTTATATGACAGACGATGTAGATCCCTGATAGCATGGGAAGAAGTGGGAGACCGTAAGTTATTAGCTCCCGATTTGATCGAGCAGGCTTCCCTGATGTATAAGTGATTTGTGAGAGGCTAAAGACGGCTCAGAGTCGGCATAAGAGCTATGCAAATACTAGACGCTGACCATTAGAATTTTCAGCCGGTAATTATGTATTTTTGAAGGTCTGACCATCCAAAGGCATAATAAGATTCGAGAAGAAAGGAAAGTTAAGTCCTCGATACATTGGACCTTCCGAGATCATAGATCAGGTGGGAGAGGTAGCATACCAATTAGCACTACCACCAGAGCTGTCAGGAGTGCATAATGTATTCCATGTCTCGATGTTGAGGAAGTACCATCCAAATCCTTCTCACGTAATTCGACACGAGCCATTGGAGATTAGAGAGGACATGAGTTACGTTGAAAGGCTGATACAGATCTTGGATAGGAAGGATAAAGTGCTGCAATCTAAGACTATCCCATTAGTTAAGGTGCTCTGGCAGTATCACATTGAGGAAGAGGCTACTTGGGAGTTAGAAAGCCTTATGCGTGAGAAATATCCAGAGCTATTTCAGTGATAAGTCCAGGTGAAATTTGGAGGAGCAAATTTCATAAAGTAGGGAGAAAATGTGAGACCTGATTCTATTAAACTGTACACAATATTTACGTAAATATTATAATAGTGGAAATAAATTATTTAGTGAAATTAAATAGATATTTAATGTGGACCCCACTTTGAATTTTGGATTTATTGGGTTTTTGACTGATAATATGGTGTACAAAATGTGAAATAACTATTAAATAATGATTTGGAGGCATAGAAATAATTTTATGTCATTTAGAATTATTTTGAGAATTTTGGAAAACAAATTGGAAAATGATGGATATGTCCCTAGGGCATTTTCATAAATTACGCCCATATTAAAATGAGTTGGGACAAAATAAAAATATCATGATAATCTACATAAAAAGGGGAATATCATAGTGCCAAAAGATTGATCAAAAAGGTGGTTTAAGCGAAAAATTTTGCTGACGATATGTAAGGGGTAAAATCATAATATCTCCTTATTGGTGCACCGCGTGACAACGAAACCACCTCCATTCATTAAGTCACATTAAATGTGATTTATTGGAGCTAGAATCATAATTTTTGGAGTTCGTTTGCATGGTTTTTACGAAATTGGAGGCTTAATGGCAAAACCGTTAATATTGTGATTCATTAATGGCAAAATCATAATTAGCCCATCTCTAGAAATTTCAGCACACTTAAGCTGAAGCTGCCAGCACTATTCATCATCCTCACCAGCCTCCCTCATGACACCAAAGAGAAAGAAAAATAGATAAGAAAAAAAAATAAGAAAAACCCATAGAAAATATACAAAATTTCAACACCTTCCTTTAGAGAAAATTAATCTCTATCATCTCCTCTCTTCATTGGTGCCCATATTTTATCAAAAGAGGAAGAAAACAAAGAGAAAAGAGGCCAAAGAAGGTTCGGCCAAGGTATGGAAACATGGAATTTTTGAGGTTTTGATTTATTTCAAAGTTGTATTCTTGTTAATTCAAAGGCGTAGATTTTATATATGCCATTGGAATTTCATGAAATTTGCTCAATAAAAATCTGTCATTTTTATAGTGTAAACACCGAATTTTGTCCGAGCAAAAAAATATATATATAATAATAATAATAATAATAATAATAATAACAAATAATAAACAAAATAAAAAAAAACAAACAAAACAAAAATACGTCAATGCTTTTTCATGCAAACCCTAAAACCCCATGCAAACCTTTAACCTCTTCCTATCTAAATCCCACACAAGAACAATGGAATCCCAAAATGAAAACCAAAGCCAAATCAATGCACTTGATGCCGGCAATCAACAAAAAATATTGAGGAGTAAATTGAGAATCAATATTAATGCTATGTACAAATGGAAACTTCAAATAATGAAAGGTCAACCCAAATCAAGATCCCTTAATCAAGGGTGTGCAAATAGACAGAAAGAATCAAGGAAATGATCAAGGAATTACCAAAAATAAAAATAATGAAAAGGAAACAAATAATAAAAGATGGAAAGGTCAAATGGAAATAAACAATAAAATCCCATGATTGTGGGATTGATAAAGGGATTTTTTTTTCTTTTCTTTCTTTTTGCTCATTTAAAAAGGATGAGTCTGCTAGGGTTGAGGGGGATGATTTTGACACAGAAAAAAAAAGGGACGGTGACAGAGAAAAGAAAAAGAAAATTTTGCTGCCATTTTTTTTCCTTTCAGAATTTCCAACCACGCTTGGCTCACAATACATCATCATCACTGCCAAGTTTTCACTCTTTGAAGACTGCACATCGCTCCACTATCCTCGGGGATCCTCCCCGCAACCCCTAGTCACCTCGACCAGCTCTTTGCCGCCTGCTTCGAGTCTACTCCACCGCAACCGCCTGTCGCGTACCCCTGCTGCCACATATTATCACTGCTGTTCACCGCACAAAGTCTAGCCGAACTACTGGCCTGCGCACCAACCCTGTTATTGTTGGTCTGCTCGCACGCTTCTATACTCTTCTCCACTGCGCCGCTCCATACCCCATTGCATCATCTTCATCACAGCACCGTGCATCACCATCTCGCTGCTGGCTTCTGTTTAAGCAAAACTGCTTCCGAAGCGGTTCCTTTCCCTTTCTGCAGTGGTGGTGCTGCCACGATCTTGCTTTGCTTGCCTTCGTCGCAACCAGTGTCAACTCCCTTACACTGAGCTTCAGCTCTCGGTCTTATCACCTCCATCGCTGCTGCCTTTGCTGTCTCTGTATCCATCTGCCCCGTAGCCACTGCAACCCTCATCTCCATATTGCCGCCTTATTTTCGTTGTCACTGTCATCTTCACCACAGCTGCTTGCTGCTCCATCGACCTGACGCCCCGATATCACTCCCACAGTTTAGCAAGCTCGCTGTCGATGGCGTTCTGAATTGATGTATTTCATTCTACTTGCGTCGCCTGTCGTGCCATCATCGTCATCCTTGCACCAAGCTTCCTGCCAGAACCGAACTTGTCCCACTGTGTCTTTGTCGATTGCTGCACCAAGCCATACGTAGATCATCTCATCATTTGCTTCTGTTTAAGGTAAACCCGTTGAAGTTTGAAAGCATGTTGTTTAGTGTTTCTTTACGTGGCTTCTGCATATATTTCTTTTACATAAAATATATATCATGTTCTTTAAGAAGTTAGCCACGTTATAAATATTGTGTGAATTAAAATAAGAGTTAAGAATATTTCTTTTAAAAAAAACATCATGAGTGCTATTCTATGGATTAATTATTATGATTTTTAATTCTAAAGATAAAACAAATATTCCAAAGTGATGAAAGGTTATTCAATAAAATAAAAAAAATCAATAAGGATAAATAATAAAAACGAAATATTTATAAGTTTTAAAAGATAATTCCGATGATAGGATTTTTTTAGAGAAATCGCAAGTAGCGATTCTTTGATAATCATTAGGATCGAGATAAAATCCTTAAATGTCACCAGCGTATTGGGATATTTAAGTAATTTTATTTCGATAATAAAATTCTTAATTTTATAAAATAAATCAATTTAAAAAAATAATAATAATAAAATAAAAAAAGTGGAAAGGCAAATGAATAATTTCCGATGATAGGATTTTTTTAGAGAAATCGCAAGTAGCGATTCTTTGATAATCCTTAGGATCGAGATAAAATCCTTAAATGTCACCAGCGTATTGGGATATTTAAGTAATTTTATTTCGATAATAAAATTCTTAATTTTATAAAATAAATCAATTTAAAAAAATAATAATAATAAAATAAAAAAGTGGAAAGGCAAATGAATAATTTCCGATGATAGGATCCCTTAGAAATCGCAAGTAGTGATTCTTTGACAATCCTTAGGATCGAAATAAAATCTTTAATGTCACCAGCGTATTGGGACATTCAAATGATTTTATTCCGATATAAAGGAAATATTAATAGGATTTCTTAGTATAAAAAAAAAATAAATATAAAGATGGTAATAAAAATAATAATATAAAAAATAGGTAAATATGAGAAAATAGTAAGTGAATAGAAATTTTAAAAAAAAAGGCTTTTAATTAGGTAAAAATTTAGGAATTAAAATAAATAAATAAATACACATCTTAAATATAAAAGGATCCCCGATAATAGGATTTCTTAGAAATCACAAGTAGTGATTCTTCGATTATCCTTAGGGTCGAAATAAAATATTTGAATATTACCAGCGTATTGGGGTATTCAAATAATTTTAGTTTGATATTAAGATTTCTAATATAATTATATGAAATAAACTAACACTAAAAATAATAAATAAATAAAAATTTTAAACAAACAAATAAACAAAACTTCAAAATAAAGAGTAAAACAAATTAAAAATAAATAAGATATAAATAATGTCCGATGATAAGATGTTACGGAATTCACAAGTAGTGATTCCTAACTGATCTCTAGGTGAGAGAAATTTGCTAAATGTTACCAGCGTATTGGAATGTTTAGTATGATATTTTCAATAAAAATTAAATTTTATAAAATCAATAAATTTCAAAAGCAATAATATAAATATAAAAGATAATAAAATAATATATTTCTCATGTGTATCATATATATTTCGTTTGCATCATTTGCATTCATGAAACTCCAAAATAAGTGCAAATCTCCCGAAGATGGGATTCTATAGAAATTGCAAGTAGCGATTCTTAAGAAATCTCTAGGTGAGGAAATTATCTGAAATGCTACCAAAAGTATTGGGGTGCTTCGGAATAATTTCCAATACAAAAGACTTTCACTTATTACAAATAAAAAAATAAAATTTAAATATTTCAAAATAAAACAAATAACAAAATGATTTCGAGATAAATAAAGTTCTTTTAAATATTTAATTAAGACCATTTAATTAAGATCAAAGGGATAATATATGATTAAGTGGTACCGTTTTTTAACGGGCGTTGTGGGGGTGCTAATCCTTCCTCACGCGTAACCGAACTCCCGAACTCAAACTTTGTTTTCGCAGACCAAAATTTTTTTTTTGATAAAACTTAATTAATTTTAAGATTTTATTAAAAAGATAAATAATTTTAGGTGGCCAATCACACCTAGTCAAAAAGGATTGGTGGCGACTCCATTTTGTGTTTTTTTCAAAATCGTCTAGTGATCGAGTCCCCGGACGAAAATCGTTACGACAGCTTGGCGACTCCACTGGGGACCTAGAGAGTCAAACCATGATTAATCATGTTTTATCCAAAATCTTAATTAATGGTCTTGATAAATATTTAATAAAACTTTTCATAAAAAATAATTAAAAAACAACAAAAATACAAAAAAAATATATGTGAATCATCTTTATCACTTGCATTTTGGGATGCTTTTTAAATTTTGTTCCTTTGCATGCATGACATATTCATTGCATACATAAACCCTACACCCGGGTTTGTCCCTTTTAGGAGAGAGTATAGTACCTTTGCTCTCGTGAGGTGATAACCTCCGCAATGGCAAGCGAAATACTCTCACTCAAGTTGAACCCTTTCCGTTTGTAGCCTGTCATGAGTGAGGATTGGGGTGCCTTACTAGTCTAGCGTAGACGTCAGTAAGGAACAATTTGGGAACCTTTTGTCCTTTAGAGACCCAAACCAAGCATATAGTGAACCATAGAAACAGTTCACCTTAGATAGAACCTTACCCTTAGAAAGTAACCCTGTATAAGACATTTGCTGTTACCTTTTGTTTTTGTACTAATGAATGTTCTGTTTTTCCTTTTTGCATGAATCGTTTCTCATCATGAAGGTTGCATAAGAGAGGTATTTTCTCCATGGCCTATTACAACCAAGAATCCTTCATGAAATCCAAAGAATGTTGGGCTTGTTCATCAACTGTGACTGTCATGTGTGATCCATATAATGAAGTGCAGTTTTGGTCAGAGAAGACTCAGCAAGAGAAAGGGAATTGCTTGATAGAAGGCTTCATATCATCATTACCTAGAGAAGTGAGCTTGGACCTTAAGCAGAATGACCTAACAGGTCTGGTTAACATATGGAAGCAAATCAGTAAGGAAAGGAAAGAAGACTTTTGTAGCAAGTATGGCCAAATAGCTTCGTTGATTTCGGTGGTGGTTGAAGAACCTTTGCTGAAAGCTGCTATCCAGTTTTGGGATCCATCCTACAGGTGTTTCACATTTAACGAAGTGGATTTAATGCCCACTATAGAAGAGTACTCTATTTTGATAGGGTTGGATTTAAAGAGTCCTGACAAGGTATATGTGAGAAAGCCGAAGTCTGGGTTTCGTAAGAAGTTGGCTGGGATTATGGGAGTGAAACCGGAAGAAATAGATCCTCATATGAAGCAAAAGGGAGAACACATTTGCCTACCTTGGGATTTTCTCCATGGATTTATTCAAAAGCATTTGAATGATGAGAAGGGGTTAGCTGTTTTTGCTCTGGCAATTTATGGGTTGGTTATTTTTCCTAAGGTTTTGGGACACATTGAGATAGCTGTGATAGACTTCTTTGAACAAGTTATTAATAATGTAAATCCTTCACCAGCAATCTTGGCTGAAACCTTCAGATCATTGAGTTATTGCCGACGAAAAGGAGAAGGGCGTTTCATGGGATGCACGCAACTCTTATACATATGGATCAAAAGCCATTTCAACTGTGAGGTGAAAGAATTCTCAAAGCCTTTTTATCGTAGGAATACCTCGATCAAAGAGTTTTGTAGAAGTCAATGGCGGAAACCAAAACCTAAAGATGAATGGGTGTTTGTCCTTCAACAGCTTGGAGATGATCAAGTGACTTGGATGGCCCCGTGGATGTATCATGTCCCAGTACTATATAGATGCGGAGAAGAATCTTGGATACCACTATTGGGATTATGGGGGATAACAAGTTGTGCCCCACTTATGGTGCAGAGACAGTTTTGGGCAAAACAGTTTACTCTGGCAACGCATGGGCTTAATTTGATGGAGTATTCCTATGGTGAACCGAAGGCAACGAAAAAGACAGAACAAGCCATTCGAGCATGGAAACAACCTCGAAGATTTGCAACAGGACCCTTATCTGATAAAGCTACCCCAAATTACCTGATGTGGAGAGCTAAACGGGTTAAAGATGTTGTATTCAGGGAGTCACTTGTGTATGTACAACCTGAGGTAGATATATCCGAAATCGAGATTGTTCGGCAGCAATTCAAAGAGGAAGAAAAGAAGATGGAGCAAAGGAATCTAAAGCTTCAAGAGGAGGTAGAGAATTTAAAGGTCAAGTTTGAAGTACAAGAAGCTGCGCTCAAGAGGATGAGAACAGAGCGAGATGTTGCCCACAATGACCTTCAAGAATTGAATCAGGAAAATAAAAGGTTGAGAAGAGAAATGAGGATCGGAGGAATTGTTATGACTTCTAATGAGAGGAAGAAGGAAATAGAAGATCTTCGTGGGAAAGTGGAGTATTGGAGAAACAAGGCAAAGAAAAATGAAGAGGGAACTGCCATTACTCTTCAAGAGCAGCGATATTGGAAACAAATGTATACAGTTAACACTGAAAAATTGATGCAATGTCGAAAGGAAAATGAAGCTCTGAAAGTTGGACTGAAGGACGAAGACTATGTCAAACTTCAAGATGAAAGGAATCTGTTACAACAAAAAGTCCAGATTTTGGAGGAACACTTGTAACATTACAAGAATCACATTGCTTTGATCATCCAAGAATGGAAACTTAGGGAGAATGATTGGAGGTATTCATACGACTTGGTCGTAGATGCAAGCATGAAATGGAGAGTAAGGAGTTTTGGAAGACAACAATATATAGAACATTTGGCTACACAAGTCTGCAAAGCTGTGCGCAAGGCAAGAGAGATGGTGGAAAATGCGGAAGCTCTGAGGCAGGAAATTAACCCAACTGGAGAGATTGGACAGCGTTTGTTGGATTTTCTTGAGGAAGCTAAAGATCAATATCAGCAAGTCAGTCAGTTTTATGGGTATAATAGGAGAATGTTAGCTATGTAATTTTGAATTCGATGGTCATATAATAAAAGTTCCTTTGAATAAGTGAAAGTCGAATTCAATAGCCATGTAATAAAAGTTCTTTCGAATAAATGAAGGTTCTTTGGTTGAAATTGTTATGGATTAAATACCTCTTGCTCCCATGCATGTCATGCATCCATTTCATACACACGCCTACCAATGAAAAGATATTGGTGATCATAAGTAATGACATCATATATCGTTGAGGTGAAAAGGAAAAGTTTTAATATCTCACCAAAGTATTGGGATGATTTTATCTTTTCCTTTTTATGGCAAAAACTAAAAAATAACATGTGATTCTAATTTGCGGGCTCATTTAGGTGTCAGAATAGCGAAGCCACCGAATCTTGAACGTCCAGCACAACATCGGTACAATACTCGCTCCCAATCTAAGGTCATGGAGTCCGAACAACAAGCAAGAATGGAAAGAATGGAAAGAGTTCAGCAGGAACTTATCAAGTCCCAAGAAGAATCTCGGGAGCAAATGACAAAAATGATGGAGATGATGATGAGCTTAATGAAAGGGAAAGGAGTTACTAATGATTCAAGAGAGGAACCTCAACTTCAAGAGAAGATCCAATATACCCACCTGGGTTTACACCGCCCCAAGCTCAAGCTACCCAAGGAGCTTATCCCCAAGTTCCAATTTTCCTGAATAACCCACAAAATCAAGGAAAGTATCCCGGGTTAGCCCCGTGGACCTATTTTGTGCCCAACTTGGATGACCCAATAGAGCAAGAGAAGTTAAGGAAGGAGAATGAAGAAACAAGAGAGAAGTATGATTTGCTAGAAGAACGGTAAGGGCAATTGAAGGAATGGATTTCTTTGGGAGCGTAGATGCCAACGAGCTTAGCCTTGTCCCAGACTTGGTTATACCGCCAAAATTTAAAACCCCGAATTCGAGAAGTATGATGGGACCACCTGCCCAGCTGCTCATATTACTATGTTTTGTCGGAAGATGTCTGGCTACACGAACAACGATAAGTTGCTCATCCTTGCTTCCAGGATAGCTTGATTGGACCTACTGCTAAATGGTATAATCAGTTGGATCGGAGCGTATTCCATACATGGAAGGATTTGGAAAAGCATTTATGGCACAGTATAAGCATATGACGATATGGCACCTGATAGGTTATCCTTACAGAACCTAGAGATGAAATCTGGTGAAAGCTTTAAAGAGTATGCCCAAAGGTGGAGGAATTTGCAGCTCAGGTGCAGCCTCCGTTGACTGAAAAAGAAACAACAACTTTGTTTGTTAGTACTTTGCGACCTCCTTATTATGATAAACTCGTGGGGAGTGCTACTAAAAATTTTGCTGATATGGTCATTTCGGGAGAGATGATTGAAAATGCCATTAAAAGTGGCAAGATGAAGACACATCAGCCCCAAAAAGGAAGGAGTGGAATGAGTAGAAAGAAAGATGGGGAAGTGCAAGCTGTTACCACTGAAAGACGATCGAAGATGAATTCCGCACCCCATTTTTCCTTACCCTTCATACCATCCCTATTATTCACCCGTGAACAATATCTCCCAAAACCCTTACTCATACCAACCTCAACCAACCCACCCCATGAATTTACAAGCACCAATGAATATTGCTACCCCTTCCTCTGCACAAGCACCAAGACCTACTTATCAACCTAACAACCAAGGAAATAACCAAAGAGCTCCCAAGATTAATAAGGAGAGGCCCCAATTCGACCCAATACCAATATCCTATGCTGAACTATTCCCCCAATTATTGCAAAACACTTTGTTGCCCCGTTTTTCTACAACCCCTTAAACCCCCTTATCCAAAATGGTATGATGCAAATGCTCATTGCGATTATCATGCCGGGATCCAAGGCCACTCGATCGAAAATTGTACGGCATTTAAGTACAAAGTTCGAGATCTCATGAAAGCTGGAATCTTGGAATTTGGGAAGGATAATGAGCCAAGTGTAAATACGAATCCCCTTCCAAATCACACGGAGGCCAATGTAAACGCAATAATAGAGGATGATGGGTGTTGGATAAAAAGAAATGTCAATGATGTGAAAACACCGATGAGGGTGGTGCTGGAAACAATGAGGAAGGCAAAGATTATTCAATCTAAGAAGGCAAAATTTGGGCTTGAAATGCAAGAAGAAGAGTATTGTGAGTTTCATGGAGGAGTGATGGGGCATTCCGTCCAAAGTTGTGAGGAGTTTCGTATAGTACAAAAGATGATGGACTTAGGAGAAATTGAGTTCTCTGAAGCTCTTGAAGGGAAAGTAGTGAATGTTATAGAGCCATCAATGTTTGGGAAGCCAATCAAACCATTGAAGGTCGTTTGTGGGGATAAGAGTAAAATGGAACCTAGCATAACTGCTGAAAATGCTAGGTCGAAACTAATTGTTAAAGTTCCAAGCCCATTCCCGTATAAGAGTGACCATGCAGTCCCGTGGAATTACAATTATAAGGTCACAGCTCAAGGTTCTCTCAATAATCCCTCTACTTATACTGCTGATACAATAGACATTGCGGGCCCGGGAGGAATGACGAGAAGTGGTAGGTGTTATACCCCAGATATGTTGAAGAAAACTCAGATGGGGAAGGCTAAAGAAGATGGAAAGGGAAAACAATAGAGATAGCCAAGCAAAAGAGGTCAGACCAATAGTTCCAGTAGATTCTGAAAGAAAGAAACCTGTAACGGAGAAAGAAGCTTGTGAGTTTTTGAAGTTTATCAAGCACAGTGAATACAACGTGGTGGAACAATTAAATCGCTTACCAGCAAGGATTTCCTTACTTTCGCTACTCTTGAATTCAGAGCCTCATCGAAATGCTTTGTTGAAAGTGCTCAATGAAGCTTATGTGGCCCACAATGCGTCGGTAGAGAAATATAGATCGGCTGGTGGGAAATATTGCGGCAGATAACTTCATTTCATTCAATGATGATGAGATCCCACTCGACGGTAGAGGGAGTACTAAAGCCCTTCACATAACCACCACTTGCAAAGATCATATCCTTCCGAAAGTCCTCATTGATAATGGGTCATCCTTGAATGTTATGCCCATGATTACACTGTCTAGGTTGCCTGTAGATAAGTCAAATTTGAGGAGAAGTCACATTGTTGTGAGAGCTTTTGACGGTACTCGTCGAGAAGTGGTTGGGAATATAGAGGTGCCACTCCAGATTGGTCCATGTGTCTATAACATTGAATTTCAAGTTATGGATATCACTCCTTCTTATAATTGTTTACTTGGAAGGCCTTGGATCCATTCAGCGGGTGCAGTTCCTTCAACTCTGCATCAAAAGGTCAAATTCGTGGTTGATGGACATTTGGTGAGTATAGAAGGAGAAGAAGACATGATTGCAACCATTACTACAAGTGCCCCATACATAGAAGTTGCTGAAGATGCGGTGGAATGCTCTTTTAGATCTTTAGAACTTGTTAATGCTACATTTGTGGGAGAAGGGATGAAAATACCCGTACCACATTTGTCAAAAGCCACCAAGCTCGGGATCCAACAAACGTTGGGAAAGGGATATCATGCTGGAGCAGGTTTAGGAAAGGAGAGAGAAGTGTCTGTTACTCCTAAGATGGATAGGTTTGGGTTAGGATATAAACCCACTGGACTTGAAAAGAAAAAGTTCATAGAAAGGAAGAAGAAAAACAAGTTGGCTAATTTTATGGGGCACGAAATAGAGTTTGAACCAATGGGTTTCCCTCCTCTATATGAGTCTTTCTATTCGGGGGGATACATCTACAATAGCTCTGCAAAAGTTGAAGAAGGCGGGTCTATCCCAGCAATGGCTAGAGCTTTCACAGATCTCTCTATCAATATGGTGGGAATAGAGGAATTTCTAGAAGAGATGGATAGTTCCGGAATTCGTCCTTGTCCTCCCGACTACAAATTGGAGAATTGGCGTGCTGTTGAGCTCCCCGTCGTTTTCAAATCATGTTCCATGTAATGCAATAAACTTATCCAAGTGCTTTTGCCCAAAGGCATTAGGGTCTTTTATGTACGGGCTTTTATTTAGTCTTTATCATTCAATAAATGACAAGCATGATGCATTTTATTCATTCATCCGTGTTGTTTCTCTTCATTCATTTTTATACCTTCTCCATATCAATCCCATTTTAATTATCTCCAGGTATCCCAATAATGAAAATGAGGACCTTCTCAACAATAATCCAGAACTTAATTTTGAAAGAACTGTTTGTGTTGGTGAACTTAATGATGAAGGAGATGTGGATGATTATGCTTTACCTCAAGATTTGTTAAGACTAGTACAGCAAGAAGAGAAAACAAATTATGCCCAATCAAGAACCAATAGAAGTCATAAACTTGGGGAATGAAGAAATAAAGAAAGAAGTTAAAATTGGGACCTCTCTCTCCTTGCCAATTAAACAAAGATTAATGAGCTTGCTCCGCGAATATACAGATGTGTTTGCTTGGTCGTACCAGGACATGCCAGGTTTGAATACTGATATTGTAGTGCATAGATTACCTTTGAAGCCAGGTTGCAAACCGGTTCAGCAGAAATTGAGGAGGATGAAACCAGAAATGTTGTTGAAAATAAAAGAGGAGGTAAAAAAGCAATTCGACGCCGGATTCCTAGAAGTGGCAAAATACCCTAAATGGGTAGCAAATATAGTCCCAGTACCTAAGAAGGATGGAAAGGTGAGAATGTGTGTTGACTATCGGGATTTGAATAGAGCTAGCCCTAAAGACAATTTCCCGTTGCCACATATTGATACTCTAGTTGATAATACGGCCAGGCATTCATTATTCTCTTTCATGGATGGTTTTTCGGGATATAACCAGATCAAGATGGCACCAGAGGACATGGAAAAGACCACGTTTGTGACAATGTGGGGAACTTTTTGTTACAAAGTAATGCCATTTGGTTTAAAAAATGCTGGGGCAACCTATCAAAGGGCCATGGTAACTTATTCCATGATATGATGCATAAGGAGATTGAGGTTTATGTAGATGATATGATCGCTAAATCGAGGAGAGCGGAGGACCATGTCGACAATTTAAAAAAGCTCTTTGAAAGATTAAGAAAGTTTCAACTTAAACTCAACCCGGCTAAATGCACATTCGGGGCTACATCAGGAAAATTATTGGGTTTTGTTGTTAGTGAAAGAGGGATTGAGGTGGATCCGGATAAAATCAAGGCTATCCAAGACTTACCGCCACCGCGTACTCAGAAGGAAGTGAGGGGTTTCCTCGGACGATTGAATTATATCTCCCGTTTTATATCTCATCTCACTGCTAAATGTGATCCAATTTTCAAGCTTCAAGCTTCTACGAAAACATGACTCAGGAGAGTGGGATGAAAATTGTCAACTAGCATTTGATAGAAGTCAAAGAATACCTTTCGAATCCACCAGTTTTAGTTCCTCCTATTCCAGGAAAGCCGCTTATTCTGTATCTTGTAGTTCATGAGCACTCGATGGGTTGTGTATTGGGGCAATACGACGAAGCAAGCAAGAAAGAGCGTGCAATCTACTACTTGAGCAAGAAATTCACGGATTGTGAATCCAAGTATTCCTCACTAGAAAAAATGTGTTGTGCACTAGCCTGGACTGCCCAGAGACTTCGGCATTATATGTTGTATCACACTACTTGGTTGATTGCGAAGTTGGATCCCATTAAGTACATTTTTGAAAAGCCTTCTTTGTCAGGGAGGTTAGCAAGATGGCAGGTATTACTCTCCGAATATGATATTGTCTATGTAAGTCAAAAAGCCATCAAGGGGAGTGCGATAGCTGAATTCTTGGCAGATCGAGTTGCAGAAGAATATGAGCCTATGAGGTTCGACTTCCCGGACGAGGATTTGATGACTATCCTCAAGATTGATGAAGAGTTAGTGGGAGATAAGGCATGGAAGTTGTACTTTGACGGAGCATCAAATATTCTGGGGCATGGTATTGGTGCAATCTTAATATCTCCAAAAGGGGATCATTATCCGTTCACTGCAAGATTGGATTTCAATTGTACCAATAACATGGCTGAATATGAAGCATGTATCATGGGACTACAAGCAGCCGTCGAAAAGAAAATTAAGGCGTTGGAAGTATACGGGGATTCTGCATTGGTAATTTACCAATTGCGAGGGGAGTGGGAGACAAGAGACTCAAAAATGGTCTTGTATCGTGAATTCGTCATCGACTTGATCAAACAATTTGAAAAGGTTTCTTTTGACCATTTACCTCGAGAAGAAAATCAAATGGCAGATGCTTTGGCAACATTGGCAGCCATGTTCAAAGTAAATGCAAATACTGAAGTTCAGCTCATTAAGATGAGTGTACGTGGTTCCCCAGCTCATTGCTTAAATGTGGAGGAAGAAATTGATGATAAGCCTTGGTTTCATGATATTCTACAATATGTTAAGAACCAACAATATCCTAAGCAAGCCACGGAAAACGATAAGAGGACCATAAGAAGATTGGCGATGGGATTCTTTCTCGATGGTGATATCCTGTATAAGAAAGGGAGGGACCAGGTTTTGTTAAGGTGTGTGGATGCTATGCAAGCTAGAAAGATCCTTGAGGAGGTTCACGAAGGAAGTTGTGGGACTCATGCGAATGGGCATATGATGGCTAGAAAAATCATGAGAGCGGGCTATTATTGGATGACATGGAGAGTGATTGCATTAAATATGCTCAAAGATGTCACAAGTGTCAAATATATGGGGATAAAATACACGTCCCTCCAACATCTTTGCACGTCATGACAGCTCCTTGGCCTTTCTCAATGTGGGGAATGGATGTAATTGGGCCAATCACTCCAAAAGCGTCGAATGGACATCGTTTTATCTTAGTAATGATTGATTACTTTACAAAATGGGTGGAAGCTGCATCATTTGCTAGTGTGACGAAGTCAGTGGTGTGCAAGTTCATTAAGAAAGAAGTCATATGCAGATTTGGATTCCCTGAGAGGATTATTTCAGACAATGCTATGAATTTTAATAACAAGGTGATAGAGGAGGCTTGTGAGCAATTCAAAATCAAACATCATAATTCAGTGCCATATCGCCCGAAAATGAATGGGGCCGTAGAAGCTGCAAATAAGAATATCAAGAAGATTATTCAAAAAATGACAGACACCTATAAGGACTGGCATGAGAAACTTCCTTTTGCTTTGCATGCTTATCGGACTTCAATGCGTACATCCACCGGAGCCACTCCGTTCTCGTTGGTATATGGAATGGAAGCCGTTCTGCCTATTGAGGTTGAGATTCCTTCCTTGCGGGTATTGCTGGAGGTAGAATTGGAAGAAGCAGAATGGATCCGTACTCGATATGAACAGTTGAATTTGATTGAGGAAAAGAGGCTTAAAGCACTTTGTCATGGCCAATTATATCAAAGGAGAATGATGAGAGCATATGACAAAAAGGTCCGCCCTAGACAATTTCGGGAGGGGGAATTAGTTTTGAAAAGGATTCCATCTAATCAACATGATCCTCGAGGAAAATGGGCACCAAATTGGGAAGGCCCGTATGTGGTAAAGAAGGCTTTTTCAGGGGCAGCATTGATTTTGACGGAGATGGATGGGTATGAGTTACCAAACCCGGTCAATGGTGATGTGGTAAAAAAATATTATGCTTGAAATTGGACCTAAGTTGAAAACCTGAAAAGGCGGTTTAGATTCAAAAAAAAAAAGGTTGGGGTTTAAGTTGAAAACCTGAAAAGGCGGCTTAAACCCATAGGAGGTATCTAAGTCGAAAACCCGAGAGGGCGGCCTAGATAAAAAGGGGCATCAGTGTTGCAAGTCTAAAGGGGTTAAAGATGATAGGAAACATCTCCTACGCATCGGGGTCATCAATCAATGGTTCATACAATAAGGATTCTGGATTATTCGATAGAGAAAGTCCGAATTTTTCTTATAAGGGAACTTCTGCCACCATACATTTTTTTTATTTTTCATAGTCCCTTCTTCATGAATTCTTAGATATTTTGAGACAAAGCCAAATTGTTCTTCATTGAAACTACCTTGTACATGGACTTGTTTGCCTTACATTCATAATAAATGCATCTTGCTTGGCAATTGTGAATGATTTTGATTCAGTAAATAGTCCTAAATATAAAAGTAGTTTGCATTGCTATGTGAATAATAAAATGGGAATATGAGGGTTTAAACCCAACTCTGCGGGCATATAGACCAGAAGTACAGAAATCATACAAGGCGTTGCTTTCAAAAAAAAAAAAGGGAGTCCGATATCTTGCAAGCTCAAAGTTTGGTAGTTTGGTTCGAGCATCCAGGGTGATGATGAAATATGCGTTTACAGCCAAATGCGTACCCGCAAATTAGGTCACTTGTTATGATTTGCATTCACGTTCATGAATATTGCATCTGCAATTATGCCCTCTGCATTTATATCTTTGATGTGTAACCTATGATTCGGAAAATCTAAACCTTCCATCCTTGGTATGGAGTCAAGGTCCTGTGTTTCAAAATCGAATTCACTTTTTCAAAGTGGATCGAGCCTTGGTAGGGAGTCAAGGTATCATGTGTTTCAAAATCGAATTCACTTTTTCGAAGTGGGTCGAGCCTTGGTAGGGAGTCAAGGTATCATGTGTTTCAAAATCGAATTCACTTTTTCAAAGTGGATCGAGCCTTGGTAGGGAGTCAAGGTATCATGTGTTTCAAAATCAAATTCACTTTTTCACAGTGGATCGAGCCTTGGTAGGGAGTCAAGGTATGATGTGTTTCAAAGTCGAATTCACTTTTTCAAAGTGGATCGAGCCTTGGTAGGGAGTTAAGATATTATGTGTTAAAGTCGAATTCACTTTTTCACAGTGGATCGAGCCTTGGTAGGGAGTCAAGGTATTATGTTGTAAAGTCGAATTCACTTTTTCACAGTGGATCGAGCCTTGGTAGGGAGTCAAGGTATCATATGCTTCAAAATCGAATTCATTTCTCTAAAATGGATCGAACCTTGTTAGGGAGTCAAGGTATTATGTTGTAAAGTCGAATTCACTTTTTCACAGTGGATCGAGCCTTGGTAGGGAGTCAAGGTATCATATGCTTCAAAATCGAATTCATTTCTCTAAAATGGATCGAACCTTTAGGGAGTCAAGGTATTATGTTTTAAAAGTCGAATTCACTTTTTCACAGTGGATCGAGCCTTGGTAGGGAGTCAAGGTATTATGTTGTAAAGTCGAATTCACTTTTCACAGTGGATCGAGCCTTGGTAGGGAGTCAAGATATTATGTGTTTCTAATTGAATCTATTGTTCTCATTGGTCGAGCCTTGGTATGGAGTCAAGGTATTATTTTCGAGAATCAAAATTGAATTTTCCCAAAAATATAAAAAAAAGAGGTTCGGACAAAATTGTTGTCTATAGTCTTTGCCCTATTCCTGATTCTCAGTAAGGTGCAAAGAGGGGCAGCTGTAAACACCGAATTTTGTCCGAGTAAAAAAAATATATATATATATAATAATAATAACAAATAATAAACAAAATAAAAAAAACAAACAAAACAAAAATACGTCAATGCTTTTTCATGCAAACCCTAAAACCCCATGCAAACCTTTAACCTCTTCCTATCTAAATCCCACACAAGAACAATGGAATCCCAAAATGAAAACCAAAGCCAAATCAATGCACTTGATGCCGGCAATCAACAAAAAATATTAAGGAGTAAATTGAGAATCAATATTAATGCTATGTACAAATGGAAACTTCAAATAATGAAAGGTCAACCCAAATCAAGATCCCTTAATCAAGGGTGTGCAAATAGACAGAAAGAATCAAGGAAATGATCAAGGAATTACCAAAAATAAAAATAATGAAAAGGAAACAAATAATAAAAGATGGAAAGGTCAAATGGAAATAAACAATAAAATCCCATGATTGTGGGATTGATAAAGGGATTTTTTTTTCTTTTCTTTCTTTTTGCTCATTTAAAAAGGATGAGTCTGCTAGGGTTGAGGGGGATGATTTTGACACAGAAAAAAAAAAAGGGACGGTGACAGAGAAAAGAAAAAGAAAATTTTGCTGCCATTTTTTTCCTTTCAGAATTCCAACCACGCTTGGCTCACAATACATCATCATCACTGCCAAGTTTTCACTCTTTGAAGACTGCACATCGCTCCACTATCCTCGGGGATCCTCCCCGCAACCCCCAGTCACCTCGACCAGCTCTTTGCCGCCTGCTTCGAGTCTACTCCACCGCAACCGCCTGTCGCGTACCCCTGCTGCCACATATTATCACTGCTGTTCACCGCACAAAGTCTAGCCGAACTACTGGCCTGCGCACTAACCCTGTTATTGTTGGTCTGCTCGCACGCTTCTATACTCTTCTCCACTGCGCCGCTCTATACCCCATTGCATCATCTTCATCACAGCACCGTGCATCACCATCTCGCTGCTGGCTTCTGTTTAAGCAAAACTGCTTCCGAAGCGGTTCCTTTCCCTCTGCAGTGGTGGTGCTGCCACGATCTGCTTTGCTTGCCTTCGTCGCAACCAGTGTCAACTCCCTTACACTGAGCTTCAGCTCTCGGTCTTATCACCTCCATCGCTGCTGCCTTTGCTGTCTCTGTATCCATCTGCCCCGTAGCCACTGCAACCCTCATCTCCATATTGCCGCCTTATTTTCGTTGTCACTGTCATCTTCACCACAGCTGCTTGCTGCTTCATCGACCTGACGCCCCGATATCACTCCCACAGTTTAGCAAGCTCGCTGTCGATGGCGTTCTGAATTGCTGTATTTCACTCTACTTGCGTCGCCTGTCGTGCCATCATCGTCATCCTTGCACCAAGCTTCCTGCCAGAACCGAACTTGTCCCACTGTGTCTTTGTCGATTGCTGCACCAAGCCATACGTAGATCATCTCATCATTTGCTTCTGTTTAAGGTAAACCCGTTGAAGTTTGAAAGCATGTTGTTTAGTGTTTCTTTACGTGGCTTCTGCATATATTTCTTTTACATAAAATATATATCATGTTCTTTAAGAAGTTAGTCACGTTATAAATATTGTGTGAATTAAAATAAGAGTTAAGAATATTTCTTTTAAAAAAAACATCATGAGTGCTATTCTATGGATTAATTATTATGATTTTTAATTCTAAAGATAAAACAAATATTCCAAAGTGATGAAAGGTTATTCAATAAAATAATAAAAATCAATAAGGATAAATAATAAAAACGAAATATTTTTAAGTTTTAAAAGATAATTCCGATGATAGGATTTTTTTAGAGAAATCGCAAGTAGCGATTCTTTGATAATCCTTAGGATCGAGATAAAATCCTTAAATGTCACCAGCGTATTGGGATATTTAAGTAATTTTATTTCGATAATAAAATTCTTAATTTTATAAAATAAATCAATTTAAAAAAATAATAATAATAAAATAAAAAAAGTGGAAAGGCAAATGAATAATTTCCGATGATAGGATTTTTTTAGAGAAATCGCAAGTAGCGATTCTTTGATAATCCTTATGATCGAGATAAAATCCTTAAATGTCACCAGCGTATTGGGATATTTAAGTAATTTTATTTCGATAATAAAATTCTTAATTTTATAAAATAAATCAATTTAAAAAAATAATAATAATAAAATAAAAAAGTGGAAAGGCAAATGAATAATTTCCGATGATAGGATCCCTTAGAAATCGCAAGTAGCGATTCTTTGACAATCCTTAGGATCGAAATAAAATCTTTAATGTCACCAGCGTATTGGGACATTCAAATGATTTTATTCCGATATAAAGGAAATATTAATAGGATTTCTTAGTATAAAAAAAAAATAAATATAAAGATGGTAATAAAAAAATAATATAAAAAATAGGTAAATATGAGAAAATAGTAAGTGAATAGAAATTTTAAAAAAAAAGCTTTTAATAGGTAAAAATTTAGGAATTAAAATAAATAAATAAATACACATCTTAAATATAAAGGATCCCCGATGAATAGGATTCTTAGAAATCACAAGTAGTGATTCTTCGATTATCCTTAGGGTCGAAATAAAATATTTGAATATTACCAGCGTATTGGGGTATTCAAATAATTTTAGTTCGATATTAAGATTTCTAATATAATTATATGAAATAAACTAACACTAAAAATAATAAATAAATAAAAATTTTAAACAAACAAATAAACAAAACTTCAAAATAAAGAGTAAAACAAATTAAAAATAAATAAGATATAAATAATGTCCGATGATGAGATGTTACGGAATTCACAAGTAGTGATTCCTAACTGATCTCTAGGTGAGAGAAATTTGCTAAATGTTACCAGCGTATTGGAATGTTTAGTATGATTTTTTCAATAAAAATTAAATTTTATAAAATCAATAAATTTCAAAAGCAATAATATAAATATAAAAGATAATAAAATAATATATTTCTCATGTGCATCATATATATTTCGTTTGCATCATTTGCATTCATGAAACTCCAAAATAAGTGCAAATCTCCCGAAGATGGGATTCTATAGAAATTGCAAGTAGCAATTCTTAAGAAATCTCTAGGTGAGGAAATTATCTGAAATGCTACCAAAAGTATTGGGGTGCTTCGGAATAATTTCCAATACAAAAGATTTTCACTTATTACAAATAAAAAAATAAAATTTAAATATTTCAAAATAAAACAAATAACAAAATGATTTCGAGATAAATAAAGTTCTTTTAAATATTTAATTAAGACCATTTAATTAATATCAAAAGGATAATATATGATTAAGTGGTACCGTTTTTTAACGGGCGTTGTGGGGGTGCTAATCCTTCCTCACGCGTAACCGAACTCCCGAACCCAAACTTTGTTTTCGCAGACCAAAAATTATTTTTTTTTTATAAAACTTAATTAATTTTAAGATTTTATTAAAAAGATAAATAATTTTAGGTGGCCAATCACACCTAGTCAAAAAGGATTGGTGGCGACTCCATTTTGTGTTTTTTTCAAAATTGTCTAGCGATCGAGTCCCCGGACGAAAATCGTTACGACATATAGGTTTCGGTCAGCTTGAGTACCTAGGGAAATCTTGCATTTTCTTGCATGAAAATGGTAGGAAATGAAAGCTTGAGATGGATTAACGAAGATAGAAACAATAAATTATGGAAAAAGATTGAAAATCATGAATGTAGCCATAATGGGGGTTTCGGCCATGGCTTGTTTGGGCATGAATCCATGCTGCAATTTATGATTTGATGGTAGAAAATGAAGTAGAAATCGAAAGAGGAAGATCGGTGAAATCAGAAACGGACAAGGAGCTAAAACGGGAAAGTTTAGTTTTAGCACCAATGTAATTTATACTAGTTGTACATATGTTGTATCATTATTGGCTGCATTTTATGAAAGTTAATGGCTAAAAATTTAGAGGCAAAATTCATGATAATTTTTGATAAAATTATTTTGCAGCCGGGAATTACAGATTTCAGTGGGTGCTATCGAAAAGCTCGGTATCGCTAGACAGGTGAGAGAGAAGTGTGTGAGTTGTAAGGATATGATGAATTGCATGATTTATCAAGTTTAATTTTATGAAATTATTGGAAGCTTGATTTGCTTTGAAAATCATGCAAATTGTGGTTGAAAGTTGGTTTTATATATTATAATTTCCGTGTAGGAGGTTAGAAATTTACAACCGTTATGTTGCCTGAAAATTATCGAAATTATTCTAAAATATCATGAAATATTTTAGATGCATGAAATGGATAATTTATGAATTTTAGAAATATTTCCATAAATTTTCCATAAATTGAAAATTATCGAAAAATTCTAAATTAAAAATTCATGTTAAAGATTTTTATTTAAAGTGAGAATAAAATATATTCTTTATACTATTAAATATTCAAAGACAATATTTATGAGATTTCTCACTAGATATATGAATATTTGTTGACTGTTTTCACTGTATTTGGAAAATGAGAAATAAATACCTTTTTCGAAATATTTATTTAAATAAATGATTTAATTCATTAGATTTCCTTAAAGGTATTTTTATGGGAAAATAAATGATTTTGAGACTTTAGGCCCCAATTTCATGCTTACTGATTACTGTTACTGTCACGTGGCTGATTGACCCGCCAAGTCATAAGCAGCCCTAGAGTCACTTGGCAAGTGTACACCGAGGATGCCTTATAAACTATGGCCATAGATCTTACTATATATTGTTACTGTGTCCCTTAGGGGATGATGATAGCATGATATGATTTAGGGTGATGCCTAGTCTCAACCCACTGATACTGTTTACTAAAATGGATTTTACTGAATACTGTTTACTAAATTATACTATACTGAGGAATACTGTTTACTGAACTGTATCGTACTGATTATTATTTACTGTATTGTATTGAGAATCACTGTTTATTGGGAAAGAATACTATGAAAATTATTTCTAAAATAGAAATAATTATTTAACTGTTTATCCAACGATTTTGGATATTTACGAACTACCGTATTGAAATTGACTGATTACTGTTTCTACAGTTTTATACCTACTATTTACTGTACTATTTTATCACTGTACTATCACGTGTTTTGAAACTATTACTGAAGAGATAAGAATTAAATGGTTTATACCATTTATATACATTTATGAGAAAATGAGAATTAAATTGTTTTAATATAACAATTTATTAATTATTCCCTATAGTCACTCTGGCTTTCCGAGACAAGACAGGTATTTCAAAATACATTCCACACTCCATCTGGATTTCTTAGCCGACTATAGTATCCATCCTCTACTGTGCTTAGTACATTGTTAGGAAAATAAATATTTTCCAACATATAGATTTCATTGTATCAAGCAGCATACGACTCCTTTACTGAGCACGATGTCGCTTACCCCTTTATTTCCACTCCACAGGTTATTATATCGGGTTAAGAGACGTACCATCCTGAGTTATCAGCTGCTATATCGGTTACCCGAGCCAACAGATATACGATAGCAGAGGTATATTATTTACTTTTATATATTCAGAAATTATGTACAGTACTACTTTAAGTCTAAGTAGAATACAAGGGATGTAGATATGAAAAGAAATAATGAAATGTCACATTTTTTAAAATTGTACTGTTAATGAAATTACTTGTTATTATTGTGACTGTTTATTTATTTTAAAGTATCACAGATAGCCTAACCGAAAAATGTGTATAGAAATGAGTAAATTCTATGTACTCGGACTGTTACAAAAATAGTACACTCACTCACTCAGATCAAGATGATAACGAAGGCTGCTATAGGGCCAACAGTCTTAAAACAGTATATAAAATAGTGAGAACAGTCTTCAAAGGTCAATTCAGTAAAACAAATCACCAGTTAGTCTATAATTCAGTAAAATTAGTAACAATGACAGTTGAGGTAAAAATATTCGATAAATATTCTTAATTCAGAATCCAGTGTTTAAAATATTTTATTTATGTATAAAAATGACACTAGCACTTGTAGGTATCTTTAAAACTGGGGAAATCATTAAAATTAGTCTCGAAAACTAAGTTACAAATTTGGGCACTTTTAGCGACTTATATGCAACTTTCAATCCATTCACTCTTTAACTTCATTTCAATGACATTTATAATCAACCCTTAAGATTCTAGGGTTTAAGGTTGTATTTACGGAATTTTGACAGTATAACAGTATGATCAATCCTAACCTGCACCAAAAACACAGTTCAATAACCACAATCATGGTTTCCCAATTTCACTCTACTCACAGTATTCAATCACATATGATCTCAACTCAGTCATTACAAATGCAACATAGTATCCTTATGCCTCTTACATATATCCCTTACCACTTAGATTGCACCGTACCAATAGCACCAATATTACACATCTCACTTTCGAGCTGTAAAATATCACACAATCACTATCAATTCACTACACCAGTGCTTACATTACAACTATCGTTAAAACACCTCTTTTTAGTTCTGACTTCACAAGCAGTCTTATATTAATTTATACAGTATTCTAGGACCTATTTTGCTTTGAATTGAGCAAGGTTTCACCATGCTCTTTACTTGGCTGAAATGACCTTCCATGGCTACACACTCCGTTTCAATGATTTAAGGCCACATACGTGTTCTGCTCACTCTTTACTCTGATTCTACATCATTTATGCATTGAACAAGATCACATTCATGCATGGGTCTGCTTGGCCAAAACCCTAGGGAATTGATTCTCATGGTTTTAATTCAATTCAAGTTTAAATACATGCTTAAACACCTTAAACACATAGCTTAAAGCCATTAAATCATAAAAAATTAAGCTTTCTCTCACCTTACCTCCTTGGCTGAATCTTAATGGAGCCCAAACACTATGGAGATGGCCACTTCAAGGCTTGATTTTGGTAGTACATTGTACAGCTCTAACAGTTAAACAAGCTTGCCAAAGATAGTTTTTGGTTTCAGAGTGTTTTTACTAGGGTTTTAATGGCTTTCTCTTTCTTAACTAAGCTTCTAGTGTGAAAAGGTAATGGTGGATGGTGATGGCCGACCAAGATGGGAGAGAAGACTAGAAATTTCTTTTTAAAACAATATCTTAGGAGGTAAATTAAACTTCCCATTTTGCCCTTCACACTTCAATTTCTATTTAAACAGTCAATTTAACTTCCAAAATATTTCATTCAATCATAAAACATATCTATTTAACATATTCTAATCATTGAATAGGGTTTGACTGGTCAAAAGGGTAAAATTACCAAAATAGCCCTAACCGTCCTATTGATAGTTTTTTGCTTTTTAGTGTGATTCAGCCCACTAGTTAACATGGCATAAGACTTCTTCACATGAGGATTTATCAATAACTGTCAATTGGTCTTTAATCAAATTAGATTTACCATTATTTACAAAAAAAAATTTTGGCATATGGATTTAATCGTTATTTTCTAAATTGTAGCACACTTTTCAAAACATGCTCAAATAGAGAAATTTCTTGATGTAGATTCTTACCATCTTAGTATTTTCCAATTATTGATACTATTAGGTTTCACCTCCATTAGAACAGTATAAGTCCCAATGGAGCCCACAGTCAAAATCTCCGTTACACCAACGAAACATAAGACATATGAACAGTTATGAGATAACTTATCTTCCTAATTTCATTAATAGTATATAATAGTAATAGGAAGTATGAATCTCACATCTATCTAGATTGTAAAACATCACTATATGGTCATTAATATAAGCTAATTGAACAATGAGTAATATGTTTGTCATGCATTGAGTGTGTCTACATCATTTTTGGCCAGCCTACATCATTCCAAACAAGGGTCTACATCATTGGCATTATATATACATGTTTCTTCATCAATGTACATGTTCTACATTATTATACTTACATATTTCTCCTGAGTGACGCGACACAAGCACAACATGAAAAAATCGTGCATGGGTTTAAGAAATACATTTTTCTTGTTTAGCCGTGTCGACATAAATTTTGACACCGCACTTTTTGTGTTTCACGTGTTTGACACGACTAAACACTTATAAGACACGAAAAATGTTTAAGGAAATCGTGTTACACGAATACACAGTTAACATGTATGCGACATAAGAAACATGTTTAAGGAAATCTGTTACACAAATACACGGTTAACACGTATGTGACATGAGAAACATGTTTAGAGAAACCGTGTCATATGGATACATGTTTAACGCCTATAAGACACAGTAGTGTTTTACCAACTGACTAACTATATTGTATTTATATAATATGTTATGAAAATTAATTTATATCTTAAAAGAAACTAATGCTTTAATAAATATTACTAGAAAATAAATTAATAAATTTAATTATGGAATTAAATTAGTTTATTGTGGTTAAGATAATAAAATTTTGAAATTCTGAAAATAAAGTATTGAAATTAAGAAAAAACATTGTAAGTTAAGATAGTTTACATATATATACTATAATGTATAAATATATATAATATTTTATTATAATGTATAAAATATAAATCTTGTATTGTACTAATATGAAATTGTATAATTAATTAATTACTTTATATCACTAATACTGTATCACTTAATATGTTATGAAAATTAATCTATATATTAAAACAATCTAATGATTTAATAAATATTGCAAGAAAATAAATTAATTATGAAATTAAATTAGTTAATTATGGTTAAGGTAACAAAATTTTAAAATTTTGAAAATAAAGTTCTTACAATATGAAAATAAGTAAAATTTATTCTAAGTACTTAATATACAATTAACAATTCTTTATATAGATATATATATATATATATCTGATACTATAATGTATAAATATATATGATATTTTATTATAGTGTATAAAATATAAATCTAGTGTTATACTAATAAGAGATTGTATAATTAATTAATAATTTTATATCACTGACATTGTATCACATTATAAAAGTTTACACTTAATAGAATTATAGTATACTAAGATATTTTATAGTTTATTCTATATCAATTATCATATTATAAGAAATTAAAATAACATAATATTAACATACAAATTATTATGATGTTGATGAGAATTTGGAGGAGTTGATAAATGGTGTCATGAACTTGGATCATAGTAAAAAAGATTTGACATAACTGGAGTGTTTTAGTTCTTTCTAAGTTACTGAATCCTATTAAGGTGTGTTAATTCCTTGAATTGTTATTTCTTGCATTATTAATGACTTAATGTTTGAATATTTTGTTGAATTATTTATGCTTGTTGACTTAATGTTAACTATTTATGTTTTGTTTGTATGTTTTCAATATATCTTATGGATTATATGGATTGAAGATATTAATTTTTTTTATAATTTTTATTAATATTTGAATGTTAATTAATATAGATGTGAATAAATGTAAATTAAATTATTGAGTTAAATATGATGGTTTTTTTCATTTTTTATTATGTTTTATTTTTAATCTTGTCATCCTTGTCGTATCTATTCCTATCGTGTTTAATCGTGTTTAAACATGTTATGTCGTGTTAATCGTGGCATGTTGTGTCGTGTCGTATGATATAGATAATTATAACATGTCAATCATGCCATGTCATGTGTAACAAATAAAATATGTGTCGCACTCGTATTTGCAATTCAGACACGTTTTATAATTCGTGTTATATTCGTGTTTCAATAATTCGTATCATGTCATGTCTTGACTCATGTCGTGTCATGTCATAATACAAAAATATGGGTTGCCAGCTTGTGAAACCCAGTTATTTTGTACTATACATGTACCGTTATTCATTTATTTATTTATAAATGATTTATTTCTAAAGATTTTATAAATTGTGAATATAAAAGGATGTGGGCCCCACTTGAGATTTTCGCACCCAAATGAAAGTATGAAGGTGGCAACAGTGTACAAATGGTGGAATGATTACAATGATGAAATTTTAGAGACTCGAAATTATGTTATTTTCAATATTTAGAGTTGTTGGCAAACAAACCCGAAAATGATGGATACGTCCCAAGGGCATTTTCGTAAATTTCTCTCAAACTAAAATGAATTGAGACAAAGTAAAAATATCATGTTATTCTACATGAAAAGTACTTCAACATAGTGTCAACAGATTCTTCGAAACAGTCATAAAAACAGAAAAATTCGCTAGGGGGTCATGAGGGTAAAATCATAATTTCTCACTATTCGTGCATCGCGCATCAACGAAACTACTTCCAATCATCAAGATATGTTTAATATGACCATTTGGAACTGGAATCTGAAAATTTGGAGCACGTTTACATGGTTTTTACTCCAACGGGATCGTAAGGCCAAAATCATTCGAAATTTCATAACTAGGGGCATTTTTATCATTTTGCAAAGCTCCAGAATTCCTTAAAAGTCAGTCAACTGCTGAGATTTGCACTATTTATCATCCTCACCCTTTGCTTTCATGCCATAGCCAAGAAAAGAAAAGAAAGAAAATTTCACCTAACCTAACTAAATAGTCAAAATTTCACCAAGACTTTGACCAGCAAAGTATGCTATACACTCTTCTCTCTCCACCTATACCATTAGCTCATTAAATAAGCAACAAAACAAGGAAGAAAAACCCTTTGAAGAATTTGGTCAATCAAGGTACCATGCCATCCATTTGGTTTTCTTTGATTCTAAAGGTGTTGAATTATTCATTTAGGTTGACCAAGCATGATTTTACCATTTATTTCATTTAAATGTTGCAAAACAAAAATGGGCCATAGGAGGAGCATTTGGCCAAGCTAGGTTCATGAAGGATTTACAGTGTTTCATGTTCAAATGGGTATCAAATTAATCCTTAAGCATGGTAGAACATGAATTAAGCATTAGATTTTGAAAAATCCCATTGAATCACCACCTACCATTTTTGGCCAAAGTGAAGGGGATTAGATTCATGGCTGTTTCTAATGGTTGGAGGGTAGATTTAGACTATAGAAATTACAAGGAGTCTGCCGGTATGCCCGGATTTAAATTCCGAAACAAAACGAAGAAGTTACGTTATACTATGGTAGAATTTATACTGCAAAATATTTGCAGTGTACAATAGGGCTGCATAAAGACATAAGTAATAGCTTAAAAATAAGTATTTATTAAACCAATAATTTTGGTGGAATTATTTGCAGCCCGGGAATAATGGATTTCGTGTGGTGCGCATAAAGATACCAAATACACGCAAGTAAGGTATGTATATATGAGCTGTAGCGATATTTCGAATGCATAATTATTATGCGAATAATTTATTATGAATATTCTTGAAATCAAATGCCTTGAAATCTGTGGAATTGAGGTTGTTTGCTGTATATGGAACTGTGTTTAATTTACATGAGGGCTAGCACAATAGCAGCTATTATGTTGCTAAAATTTCTAAAAATATTTTCTAAAAATGTTAGAAAATATTTAATTACATTATTTAATGATTTCCTAGCCTTAAAAATGAGAAATTTATTATTTTTCATAAAACATGAATATATCAAAAAATATTATTTAAATATTCATGTTACCAATTTTACAGAAAATGAGATTACAAAATATTCCTCCTACATGTTCTACAGTATATGATATGGTTTAAATGACGAAGAGATGAAAAGTGAATATTTTATTAATTATATTCCATAAATATTCACTATACGATTAAATAAAATCCTTTATGGACTTATTGAAGATTTATTGATTTTCCTTATTTCCATAAAGGTGATATGATTATGAACATATTGTTTTGAGACTACTAGGCCCCATATCATGCCGATATGTGATATGTGATACATGATATGTGACATGTGCTATGTATTTAGTCTCGGTTGACACTTGATCAGTGTTTGACTGAGGACTACCCTAGACTATGGCCATAGATCTAACATGATTATTATTGCCCTACGGGATACTTTCTCTCTAATATGATATATTCTAGGTGATGCCTTAGTCTCCACTTTTATGAGATATGAAATGATATGTGATATGGAAAATGCGATTAAATGAAAAAGTATATGAAAAGGAAAATGATTTCTAACAGGTTACTGTGCTACATGGAGCACTTTACTGTTATGATTGATACCATGACATGTGAAATGGGTTAAATGAGAATTATGGTTTATTTAAACTAATATTCTTTTTCAAAGAATATATGAATATTAGTTTAAATGTTTTATTTCATAAAAGCATTATTTTGAAATGAATATGAAATGTTATAGAAAAGGGATTGATCTCAACAACAATAACACTCCCTATAGTCCTTTCTAGGTTTCGGGATAAGACAAGTATTTTAAAATACCTTCCTTACTCTATCCGAATCCCTAGCCGACTATAGTATCCTTCCTATTTTGGTCCTTAGAGCACCTATAGGAAAATAAGGATTTTCATTTCATATAGACTTCGGAATATCTAGTTTTGCATACAATTCTCTTACTGAGCCGTGATTTGCTCACCCTTTTATTCTAACATCTACAGAGTACTTCTAGTGACTGCGTGATTTGCATCCGGGGATTGTCCGCTGCGCATATAGTGTCCCGAGGCAGCAAGCTTATATCTTAGAGGTATAATCATTTATTTTATATGTTCAGACATATTTTACAGTACTATAGTGTTGGAAATTAAACAGAGGATGTAATGATAAATAAATTCTCGGCATATAAATATTTCAGTAATTATAAATTACAGTTTGCTAAATAGTTACTGTATAAGGAAAAAGGAAAGTAAGGTATCGTAGACAGCCCAACCGTTTAAAATGTGTGGAAAAACATGAAAAATATGGATAGAGATGTGACACAGGTCTATTAATATCCAACTTGTCTTAATTAGATGAAAAGTAGTTAGGTGATTAGTAACCTTAATGAACCTTTCAAGGAAATTTAGGGGAAACTTTAATGGACTTGGCAAAGGAATTTAAAGGATCAAACTAAAATAGGATAACATATGTATATGTGAGATAAGAATATACTTGCATTGCATGTGTAGCCACTAAAGGGAGCTTGAGCATAATGAATCTTTGCTAAGTTAATCACCATAGGAATATAAGAGATCATTTAGTAAGGGTATGTTTGTATGACTATAGGAAGAGGCTTATAAATAATTTAGTTCTCTTGGTTAGTAACTTAACTATTGAATTTAATTAAAGAGAGTGTAAAAATTAAGTGGATAGATTAAGTGATATTGAAATTTTACAGCTTAGTGATCTTGGTACTTACCTTAGCTTAGTACTTAGCAAAATTAATATAATACTCTGTGAGAACTATCTTGACTTATATTTTATTATTTTTTGATCACGTATACTTGCGTGAATCATTTGACTTAATTTCAAGCATAAACAAAAACTTACAACATGTGGATGTTTATTAGAAAACAAGTTCACTGAACATGACCACTGTAATATATCATCATCGTTGTCGTCGTCATCATCATCAGAGTTTTTATTACAATACTGGGGTACGATACATGAACTCATGCTAAGTTGTCAACAGGAATTCTCCTCTTCCACTCATTCTTATCTAAATCATTGTATTCTTTCAACTCTCATTTCGTCATATCTTTCTAAATGACTTCCTTTCAAGTTTTTTTTTCGATCTTTCCCTAGTCTTAACCATTCTTACATCATTCATAGCCTCCACTCTCTTATGATATATCCATTTAGTATTTTAATTCAAGTTTCTTGGGGACATGCTCTCATGTGTCAATAATGTAAATAATTCTTAGATTTGTGATACCAAGTCATTTTGTGCGTGCACACTTTATTCTATCTCTATGTTTTGCCCTAGATGCCTAAAAAAGAATATTATTTTTGTATGGAATGAAGCAAAAAAAAATGGATAAGTAGTCTAGAAATTAGATAACTTTAGGATCTGTCTTTAAATACTAAATTAATCCAATTCTTAAGATTAGGAAATATTTTAAGAATTCTTGCAAAATGTTAGGGACCTAAAAACAATTTATCATCTAAAATCCTTACAGGATAATATAATATTAATTAGTACCATCCTTTGGATGGACATTATGATCATGCTAACACCTACTCCACGAGTAACTAACTCTTGAACCTTATTAAATTGTTCTAGACATATACTATTTGTATTATACATGAACATTGTTTGAAGAAATTTTTTTCATACTCCAATAAGAATGAAAATCATGAGTTAATATTAGATGACTTGGTGACAAGTCTTGAAATTATTATTTGTAAAGTGCAAGAGAAATGTGGTATGGCAATATGACTAATAATTAGTAAAGATATTAAAGAAATTACAGGGGCCATTTTTTTTTCCTTGGTGATGTTGGTTTTAGTGTGTTGACGGACAATTACACGATAATGTAATTAGTGGGCAAAATAAAGGTATTTTTAATTAATTTAAGAAAAACAGGATTTTCAAGTAAAATATTAATCATAACATCAAATGAAAGAGAGATCCCCGAAAATCCCATACATAGATTAGTAACAAATGTTATTTAGTTGGCTTTTATCTTGAATAGCAATTACTGTTATTGGATTATAAATAAAAACAAAAATTTACATAAAAAATAATTAATAATAGCCTCATAAGTTAGCAATTGGACATGAATAATAGGATATAACTGAACGATTAAGGGAAAATATGAAAAACATGCACAAACAACATCACAAAAGAAACATCATTTGCAGCTTTGCAAAAAGAATATGCATGCCACTTTTTTTCCTTGTTCACCTTTCAGAAGAAAGTGGGTATGAAGGAAAAGATGTGTGGAAAAGTTGGAATATTTTATTTACCTGCATTGAAATAATTAAATTAAATTAGTTAATTGAAATCCAAAGAATGGAATTTTAATTCTAGTATTAACACAAGGTTTTGAAGTTTTTAGTTTTTACCACTTGGGTCCAACACTTTTCTTAGGAAAGCAAGAAATATGATGAGCAGTGCGATCCCAGCCAATAATCCGATGATAACTGCGAATGTCTTCTCGCCGTTGAAGTTAGATTTATCTGTAACGGAACACAAGAAAATCAAACATAACACATGATTTGATAAAACGAAAAATAGCAACGATAGTTAATTTTAGAGGTTTTACCGTTATGGGATTTAGCATAATAGTGATTATCCCCTCCGGTGGAGAACCTAGCATAACACTTGCCCAAATACATCTCACCATAAGATGCCGCTCCGCACTCGCTTTTCAGCCGTCCGATTGCTTCTGACAAGCAATCCTGACATTCTCCAGCGCTCAGATCCCCCACACATTGGGCTAAACCTTGGACTTCCCCTGCCCCACCAACTCTGAATGCCCCACCACCGCTCAGCAGTCCACCCATCATCGCATCTCTACGCCCCACAATCTCCGCCTCCTTCTCATACTCCACCGACGGCCCACACTTTTTGAGCACCACATTCTTATCCTCAACTCCTAGAAATGTAGCGTTGTCGTACTTCACATAGCAGCCTTGCAACTGCAGCGCGCCACCACATGTGGTCGGGCATAAGGAACCGACTTGGGTCACCGCACGAGCAACGCAGGTGGCGCAGTCCGGCATCGACAGATCGCCGCGACACTGGTAGAGTCCGTACACAACGTCTTGTGAACTTGAGCCCATGATGGTGTAGTTGTTGTAGGAGGCGTAGGTGGCTGAGTTAACTAGGGAAGTGAGTAGAGAGTTGAGGTTGGACTCGTAAGGTGAGCCAGGTGTGTATTTTTGTTGGGTGCAGCCTCCAAGGACAAATGAATCTGTCGATGAGCAAAGCGTGTGGGAGGGGAGAGAGATGAAAGAGATAAGGAATAGGGAGAGTAATAGCAGAGAAGTTGCCATTATCGCCATGCTTAGTGGAAAGAGAGATGGATAGATAGAGGCTGATTGGCGATATGCTTACATCTACACTTAAAAGCCATGCTTTCAGAGGCATTACCATCTCAGCTTCACAAAAATGGACATGGTACATGGTCTTACCTTTATTTTAATTTAATAATTTTATACTTTATTTTAAATTTTATATATATATATATATATATATATATATATATATATACACACACACACACACAAATATATATATTTATATAAGGAGGGATTATTTTACACGTGTAAAAGAACTATTTTGCATCATTTTTGTAACTTTATGTAAAATTAATATTTTTACAAATCAACCTTTAGATTTAACAATTTACTAATATCCATCATTCACGTAAAGTCTTGAATCGATCTAATATATTTATTATTTCGATCGAGAATAACATATCCTCAATATGTACGAGAATAACATATCCTCAATATGTATTAAAGGTTGAAGTTTTATTATTTTCAAACTAATAGTTCAACATTTTTAATTAACTTGAAATTTTGTATGCATAATTTAATTTAATAAAATATAATACTAAACGGTCGAATTAAAAAAATATTAATCGTACCAATAGATATGAAATGATATAAAACAAAATTGTTTTACATTTGTGTAACTCTCTCATACATACATACATACATACATACATACATACATACATACATAAATACATACAAAAGAGAGATCCATTTACATATATGTAAACAAATTATTTTGCACATTTTTTATAACTTCATGTAGGATTACTTTTTTTTCAAACCAGCAATTAGAGTATCAATCTACTCATATTCATCATGCAAGTAAATTTTTGAGTCAATTCAATATTTTTATAATTTAAATCAAGAATAATACTTTTTCATATACAGCTAAAACTTTATTATTATAAAACAACTAGTTAGACATATTCGATTAACTTGAATTTTGGTATGTATGATCAATGTAAATAGAACATAAATTTCAATGGTCAAATTAAAAAATGATTAATCATATAAAAAAATATGACAATGTGTGTGTGTCTCTCTCTCTCTATATATATATATAGATATATAGATATATATATATATATATTTATATCCCCTTACACTATTGTAAAACAATTTGTTTTACACAATTTTTATAATTTCATATAAGTTTAATATTTTTTACAAACCAACTATTAGATTTAAAAACCTACTTATATCTGTCAGGCACGTAAAGTATCAAGTTGGTCAAATATCCTTAGCATTTCAGTCAAGAACAATATATTTATTAATATATATTGATTGTTGAAATTTTATTATTATTGAACAAATAGTTAAATTTTTTCGATTAACATGAAATTTGGTATGCATTATTTACGTTTTTAGAACATAAAATTCAATAGTCGAATTAAACAAACATAAATCATACAAAAAAAATATAAAATAGTGTAAAACTAAATTTATTTTGCATTAGTGTAAGTAAATATTTTCTTTTATACACACACATGTGAAAGTGCGCGCATGTGCATGCATGTAGAATTGATAAATAAGTCAATGTTTTTAGTTAAAAGAAAAAAGTTTAGGTAACAGTGGGGACTAGTTAATGTTATTTAATGAGTTTATATTTGATACACTCTTAGTATATAAAATCTATGCACATCAATCAATTACAGAATATCACCTCATTAATAAATGAAATTAAAAAAAATCAAATCTTTAAAAATAAGTAGTAATAATTTTTTAATTTATTTTTAAAGGGTCTGTTGTTAAGACCCCGCCCGTTCCTTGGTCGTCAACAAGTATCTTCTAGGCGTCCTCGCCTCAAGTTTATCTTGACACGCGAAGTAAGCGGTCCACATTCACTTACGTATTGTCCGCTTTGGTGGTTGCCCACCTCACGGCTTTATCTCAAGGGGCCTGAGGAACTCAGGACATATTCCCTTGAGCGTGTTTTCACTGAGGCTCGAACCCTGGTACCCTTAAGTATTCTAACCTTACACTCATGTTATCATTGAGACAAGTTGTCCAAATCGTAACATGAGTGTAAGGCTCAGGTACTTAAGGGTACCAGGGTTCGAGCCTCAGTGAAAACGTGCTCAAGGGAATATGTCCTGAGTTCTTCAAGTCCCTTGAAATAAAGTCGTGAGGTGGGTGACCGCCAAAGCGGACAATACGTAAGTGAATGTGGGCGACTGCCTACTTTGCGTTTCAAGATAAACCTGGGACGAGGGCACCTAGGGGATGCTCGCCGACGGCCAAGGAAAGGGCGGGGTCTTGACATAAAATGGTAATATGAGTGTAAGGCTCGGGTACTTAAGGGTACCAGGGTTCGAGCCTCAGTGAAAACATGCTCGAGGGATTAATCCTAAGTTCTTCAAGCGCCTTAAGACAAAGCCGTGAGGTGGGCGACCACCAAAGCAGACAATACATAAGTGAGCGTGGGCGACCGCCAACCTCACGTGTCAGGGCAAACCTAGGGCGAGGGCGCTTAGGGGATGCTCGCCTACTGCAAAGTAACGGGCGAGGCTTTGACATCTGTGCATTTTTTAAATTTACTCATTAATGAAGTGACAATTTGTGGTTAACTAATAGTATTTAGAGGTTATACACGTTAATGTATCAAATACAAACTCTTAATTTATTCTTTAAAACTAATAATACTATTTGTCAATTATTATATTTAATATAAATACAATAAAATCTCTCTAAATTAATCTCCTATAAATTAATAACATCTTTAAATTAATAAGCAATTGATCCTAACTTGCCTCATTATAAAAAAATTAATAAACCCATCTATTGTAATAATTAATAAATTCATTTTCAAATCTAGTGTAATATTTTGGTCTCAATTGTCGTACAAATTAATGATTTGATAAAAATACAAAATATATTACATAATGATAATATTCAAAAACTTGAAAAGCACATCAATATAGTTATTTGCTAAAGCCAACCATGTTTGATGTTTTTTAATTCAAGAATTAAAATGTACAAAATTTATTACATAAGATGTATTTGCAAACATATTTTTAAGGTTCTTATCGATCAAAATGAGATTTTTGAGAAAATTAAATATTATAGTTTTTGGATGAGTTTAAATAATGTAAAAATTAAACATACATATTAAGATAAGATAAATACAAGGCAAAATATCCTTAAAATGAATAGCTCATTTAAACTAATATTCAATGATAGATACTAGAAGTATTAATTTAGAAGGGTTTACTGAATTATTTTACTTAATTAAATTACTTATTAGTAAAATTCAAAGAGAAAAAAAAATCTTAGTCAAATTCTTAAATATCATATTTACAATTAGACTAGCATAGATCGGGTTGGGCTCGATTCAAGCTGAGTCTAAGTAGTATATTAAGGGATTTTATGTGAGCCCAAACCTAGCTCGACTCAAATTCAAGTCTAATATTTTAACCAAACCCATTTGCACAAACAACAGGAAAACTTAAGCCCGCCAAAACTCACCCATTTTTTTTAAAATTCTTCAAATTAATGTTTATGTTGTAAAATTTTTGTTCTTTAGAATTACATAGCATAGCCTAAATATATTAGTTGAACTAATATTCAAAATTTGTATGATGTTATTTTTCATGATTAAAGTAAATCTTATAGAATTACAATTATAAAATTATTTATTGGTAACATATGAATAAATAAATTTAATTATTAATTAATTAGCAAAAAGTTTTTTTCTTTAAATGTTACTAACAAAAAACCATGTCGAGCCTGCGTTTTTAAGGACATAATCAAGGCCCAATTTGTTTTTTAATTAAGTCTCATTTCTTCGTCTAAACTCATTTAACGAGTTTACTATCAAAAATCTGGTAATGTAGTTCTTTAATCCAAATGGTACATAGTTTAAAATTTGTTAAATTTTTTTTAAATAAAAGCGAATAAAAAATTTAGATTTTAATAAGGAAATTAGAGAGTTTTAACAAGCCCCTTATCTCTCTCTCTCTCTCTCTATATATATACACACACACACATATATATATATATGGAGATTGTTATTGAGTATTATAATCTATTCAATTAGATTATGCATATAAAATTTCAAATTAATCGAAAATATTTAATTATTAGTTTGATAATAATAAAACTTAGACTTTTAATATATATTACAAATATGTTATTCTTGATTGAAATGACTGAGATACCATATCGACTTAAAAACTTACGTGCATGGTAGATATGAGTACACAGTTAAAACTAAAAGTTGGTTTTAAAAATATTAGGCTTAATACCCAAATATATTCTCTACATTTGTCACAAAATAAAATTAAACCATCAACATTTAATTGCATAAAAATTAGTCCTAAACGTTTCAAAATAATAGAATTAAGGACATTTTCGTTAAATTCTTTAATTTCTGTTACCCTTGCACAATAATAAAACTTAACGGCTTTAGAAGGAATTAACGAAAATGTCCTTAATTCTGTTACTTTAAAATGTTTAAGAATGATTTTCATGCAATTAAACGTTGAGTACTTAATTTCATTTTATGACAAACATGAAGGATATATTTGAGTATTAAGCCAAAATATTAATGCAACATTAAGTTATAAAAATGGTATAAAATAAAATTATTTTAGACTGATATAATTTGATCCATCTTCAAATATATATATATATATATATATATATTAAAATTGAATCACATTAATATCATTGCAGTATTTGAAAATTAAAGTTTCCAATTTTAATTGTCCTTTGATTGAAAGGATTGGGATAATGGGGTTGGGGAAATTGGTTTTCTAATTAAATTCTTCGAGATAATTGAGTTATTAGAAAGAAAATAGATGGAAATTAACGGCAACGCAAAAAAGGGCAGAAGGGAGATAAAAAAAAGGAAACGAAGAGAATTTTTCAAATGAAAAAAGACTAAGAAAAAGGCAGGGCGGAAGGAGACAAATTAACCAAGCCAAGTTTTTTTATTTCTACTTTCTAGACAACTTTAGGCTCAACTTTAGACGCAGTAACAATGTACTGAGCTCTTGTCTTTTTCCTTTTCTTCACAATCTTTTAAATACCCGTTTTAATGTCTAGAAGAAATGCTAGTTTTGTATTAGTTAAGTGATATTTTTACTAATGGGAAAAGATTCCATATTACCCTTTGATGAAGAATGGATTGCGACTTATAAAGCTAAAGGTAGTTCTGTTCATGGGATCCAAATAAGATATTCAATTATCACAAGTAAGTTCAAATTGAGTCCGATCCAAAATTTTCAGACTTGATTTTCAATTCAAGCTCGTTTTTGTATATATTTAAAAAAACCAAATCAGTCTGATCTCTCAACAACTATTACAATTTACTAAACAAATATTCAATTGACTTCCATTATGTGCAACAACAAAAATTTGGATGGTTCAAATTGAATGTACAATTTACTTTTATGTTCAGATAATATTTGAATACTGGATACATTTATTGCAATTTTTAAGCTCAAAAATCATTAAATTGATTTAATATTTTTGTTTAAATCTATTCAAAAATTAAACCGAATTTTAAGTTTGAACAATTTGTCCAATTCGCGAATAGAAATCTATTTATAAGTAAGCTCTTAAGTTGTCTCTAAATGATTAGTTCTTTTCTTAAAAAAGAATCCTAAAGATTCAATTTCAAAACAAAAAAGTAATTTGAATTTGAATCCTTTTAAATTTAAATCAAACTTTGATTATTGAGTTTCTTATCAAATCAAATTAAGTCGAATTCTTATTGGTATAAGAATAGAGTAATTAGTAAGTTTTTCAAATTGGATCAGCTTTGATAGCTTTTAAAAAAAGGAAAAAAAAAAGAAAAAGAAAAAGATTCGTATCATTTACAATGAAAATCCATAAAGTTCATTCTCTTATTGTCATATTTGTTTTTTCCAACTTTGTAAAAAGCCCTAATACCAAAAAGCTTTGGTTCCCTTTTTTTATGTTGTATAGATTTACACGTTTGTTGGGTACTGACGGGTTTTCCACAATGCACTAAGCTTTTACGAGTGAAGACACAGAAACAACTGTACTCATTAAAGTAGTTAATTGCTCTATAATTCAACTTTGGGCTGGCTTTTCAAAGAAAAGAAATATTTATATAAAGGAAATTACTTAAGCAGAAAGGAAGTGCCGGGGAATAGATAAATAAGAAATAGAAGATTATTAGTTCTTCTGTGGCAGATTAAGATTCCGATTCATTAAAAATGATTTTTAAAAAGTAATTTTTGAAAAATATTATATTTCTGAAAATTAAAAGTTTTTGTTGTTTGAATGAGTGAAAGGAAAAATGTTTTCTGTTGTTTTTTTTGTAAAATATATTTTCTTTTTTCAAAAAATATTAAATAAGTAACAAAATATTAAAAATTAATTATTAATTATTAATTAATATTAAAATAATTATATTTTGAATATACTATTTAGTTTTCAAATATTATATTATTAAACATTTAAAAGAAAACTATTTATTATTACATATATTAATATTTAAAGTAATATTAATATTTTAAAATATATATTTTTGAAATATCAAAAATATATTATTATTTATGTTTCAAATATTAAAAATATTTATACTATTAAAATAATTATATTTTATGCCAAAAGTATTTATTATTAAAATCATAACAAAAGTATTTTTTATATTTATTATAAAATATTCATATAAAAATATATGTAAATAAAATATAAAAACATTGTATCTTAAATTAAAATATTAAGAAATAATTAAAAATATTAACTATCAAAATAATAAATATATTATTTATTAAATTATTATTTACTGTTTATTATTAAAATAAATAATATTTTATTGTTTGTTATTGAAATACTACAAATATTTATGATTAATAACGTACAAAATAAAAAATTTAAACTTAAAACATTGAAAGATTTTTAATGTTAATAATTTAATATTTAAAATTTTTAATTTAATTAAATAAAATTATTTTTATTAATATAATAATATTTTATGTAAGGTTAAATAAAATAAAATTTTAAAAAACTTATGCAGTGTTTGATTTAAGTAGAATTATACTCACGAGATTAATAAATAACCTTACATAAACAAAAGTTAACAAAAGTTAAAAATAAGATAAAAAAAAAAGTTAACAAAAATAACAATAATAATAAAACAAAGGGCAAATGACAAATAGAGGACAAGCATATAAACAGAAAATTAATAAAAAATAAATTAATAAAAATGAGTAGAATATTTTAGAACAAGATTAAACACTAAAACAAATAAAAGATAAAGATAATAGAAATAAAGATATTTATTTCATACACCGCCGGTGGAGTTTTTTTACTCCACATGCGGTGTTAAGATTATGACACGTGTTTTATAAAAAATATTTCAAAAATAAAAAATAGATAAAATAATACATGTGTCATGATCCTAATCCTATTTGTGCAATAAAAAAAACTCTGCCAGCGGTGTATGAAATAATTATCCTAATAATAATAGGTAAAAAGATAAGAAAGAAATAAAAGAATAAAGAGTAGAAATAACATATCAAAAAAAATCTTTTAGATTCATATATAAAGCAATGAACATTAGTAAATAGTGAAACATTTAATTAACAAGCTATCTTATGATAAATTTTCGAGGATAAGTTAAATCTTTCAATGATGGAATTTTTTGGATGATTATGAATGTATAACGCTTAAGGAATTCCTAAGTGAGAGAATCCTTTTATGTTTATTTAGAATGATGGAAGGCTTAGGAGGTATTTAAAAAAAAAATAAAAGATTGATACATTGCTCTCCAAATAATAATAAAATAAAAAACTAAAATAATAAACAAAAGATAGTCACTCATGATGATGATGATGCAACAACAACAACAATAATAAGGATAGCAATAATGATAGAACTCATTCTTTAATAAGACAATAGGGATAAAATGAAAGAATAAAAGGATAAATAATAAAATCAAAAATAATAATGAAAGAATAATACATCTGACAATGGAGCCACTTCAAGAAAGTCGAATGAGACTTGTTGAATACTCTTGAGGTAAAGAGGATCTTTTAAAAATTTAGTTGGAATGAAAGTCGAATGAGACTTCTTGAATACTCTTGGAGTGATGAAAATCTTTTAAAAATTCATTCAGAATGATCGAAAATGATTAAAAGATTTTCCAACTTTTAAATAATAAAGACTACTTAATTTTTTTTAACTAAGATGAAGTTCAATAACATAAAATTAAAATTTATCAATCTTGGGTATTGTAAGGGTGCTAAAACCTTTCTTACACGTAAATGAGCTCTTAAACTAAACCCAAATCTTGATAACATAAACCCAAGTCTATTATTCTTAGGGATATCTAGCTTAAGCTTAGGATTTTTGTAGGAGAGTAGATCAAATAGGTGATAAAAAACATCTAAATAAAAAAAAGGTCAGTGATGACTATATAAAATTCATGTCTTGCGACTCGACCTTAGAAAATGTTATGACAAGACTAATTGTATTTTGTCTGTAGAGAAAGAAAACTCTCATCTCTCTCATTTTCTTTTAGAATCCAACTTTCTTTCACTTTTCCAGTGATTACTTTCATCCTTTCACTTTTTAGCTTTACCAAACACAACCTAAGATAGGTGACCATTCGCTTATCAATCTAAGAAAGAGTCCCCTGCCCATTAAGTACGAGAGAGGATAGCTATATTTATAATAGTGTATGTTTAATATAGCTTATGTAAGAACTTATCTACCGTAGAAGTAGAAGATAAATGTTTGGCTCTTGAAATTTTAAAATTTTTAGTTTACGTGGGAAGAAAAGCTTAGCTTTTTGATGAAATTGTAAGTCAAAGCTTTTTCAAAAAGTGCTAAATTTAATAACATGTATTTAGTGATTTTTTTTATATTTTCACATTACTCTTCAATAGTTTAAAAAATTATAAAAAGAATTATATTATCTCACATTAATTTATTTTGTTCAATTTATATATATATATATATTAAGTTTATTTGTTTTTATTTTAATTAGTTAAAATATTTATTTTATCTTATTTATTTGTTTCACTTAAAAACTTGTGATTTTTATTTTTTTTTTATTGAGGGGGGGTTCTAACTACAACCAAAAAACTATTAGGCACATCCTATTTTTAATGAAACTATTCTAAACCCATAATACCCCTAATTGAAATAATTATTTTATCCCTATGATTCATAAACCCTAAACTTCAAGCTTTAATTTTAAGAAAATTTTTTGATATTTTTTGGGTGAAAAAACCCAAAAAGTCAGTGTCTATGAAAGTCCTAAAAGTGAATTTTTGGTAGTTTGGGCATGTTCTCGATAGTGAATTTTCGACGGCAAAGTGGTCCTCCTGAAAATTCACTTCCAGGAGGTTCAATAAGGCCTTGAAAATTCACTTTCAAGAGATATATTGTTTTCCCGGAAGTATATTTTCAGAAGGCCAATAAACCTCTCGGAAGTTGGCCTCCGGGAGGTGATTAAACCTTCCAAAAAACTAAATTTTAATGACTCCGGCAGTTTATTGTCGTGAGCCATAACAACCACATAGTAGCTCGTTGCCATGAGGCCTAAGAGGCTCATGGTAGCGTATTGTCGTGAGCCTTTAGTGGCTCACAAAAATAAGATGCTGTGAGAATTAGCAACACCCCAATCCCCCCTTTCCCGAACCCTAATCGCAACCTACCCTACACACAATCAATTAAATGCAAAAAATAACAATAAAACACAGAATGTTTAATGTTTTACCTTATAATTGTTTTAGAAAATCGTGGATTGCTTCCTATTAATGAGTGAATGATGAAGATTGAAGAAAAAACAAAGAAGAAAATGAGAAAATGAAAAGAAAACTTAGGTTGAATGCTAAGGAATGTAAGATAAACCCACATTTATCATTGTGTGGCTCAATTAAAAGTAAGGAAGTTACTTTTAATGGGGCACTATTCCTTAATTTTAGGAACCACATCCACTCACATGATGGACATGATTGGGTGTGGTAGTTTTTTTTAATTAAATTAAAACAGGTCCTCTCTCTCTTTCAGAACGTACAGTGTTTTCCATCCACACTGTAAACAAAAGAAAACATAGCAAGAGAGAGAAATCTGTTTACTGCTACAGAGATTAAAATGATGGCTTCCTCTTCTTCTTCACTAACGCCTACAGTGGACAGAGGTATGTAAATAATTTTACATTGCATAGAAAGCATGAGATATCTAGTTTTAGAGTTCCTGGATGTGTGTTTATGTATACGATTAAATCTAACATGTGGTATCCGAGCCTGGTTGTTCTAAACTAGATAAACTCTGTGAAAGTTTTCTGTCAAATGCTATTGATAGTATTTAGGTTAGTGAGATTATTATTTATTTATTTATTTTTACGCTCATGTCTTCTTAGAAAATTTTACAGTTATAGATGATAGTACTGGGCAAAAGTGTTATCAAAGGCATTAACATCTGGTAATGCTCCTTCAATTTGAAATTGACAGGCAATTTGAAACATTAAGAAATAATTATGTTTTACATGTTATTACCTATCCAAAGGCATATTTCAAAGAATTACTTACGGAAAATGGAAGCAAAGAATCAAAATATATTAAAAGTTTTCATTTTTGTTCTCTATGATTTATGATTAGCATTGCTTGTGTCATCTTAAAAGTTAAGGATAGAATTTACGATTCTAGAAAAATGTTCTAAGAATATGTTCAAAAAATTAAGAATTAAAAAAAAAAATTCTTGAATGATAGCCATGATTAATGATTATGAACTCCTGTGCCTAGAAATAAACTTGGCAATAATGTGCATGCAAATAAAAGAAATATATTGTTTACTGTGTTGCATGCAATTTTCAAATTAATTCTGAAGTAAATTAGCTTCCCACGTGATTGGCAAGTATGTGCCTTGCTTAGCATATTCATGTATTGGGTTGAAAGATAGTTTTGCATGATTTGTTGACATTGAGCGTCCTTGTGAGAAGAAAGTGTGTCCGATTTTGTTATAACGCCAAAGCTATCAAGTTTGCAAATAGTAGCAGCTAAATATGATTAGAATTGCTATAAAAAATAATAATAATAATCATAAAATATTTATTATTAAATATGATTTACTGTTATGAATGATTAAATGAAAGCTAATAAGTATTTTATGATTATTTTTATGATTGTTTTGCTGTTGTATGTTAAATTTTCGGTAATGAATATAATTTTGTATATTAAGTGTTTACCGAAATATTAAAGTTTAATGTGTACGAAAAATATATTGATATTCAATTAGATCCTAAAGTTTTGATCTAAAAATAATGAGTTAATAAAAAAAATTTAAGTTTTCATTAATTTCTAGAACTTAAGAAATTTACCCAAAGGTAAATTATTATTCAGTAAATTACTGATATTATGGGAGGTAAATTAATATTTTGGTTGAATATGTTAATTATCCAAAGATAAAAGACATGTTTGATTTTAAATATTTATTTACTCATTAAAGTGTATACATTTAACTCATTTAAAGAAAAATATGTTGTAAAATTTACCCAAAGGTATTTTACTTTATATTTAGAGTTTGTATATGATGCACTGACAGTGTATAGTTTCTATACACTGTCAATGCATAGAAGTTGACACCTCATCAATAGGCCCTTATGGGCAAATTAAAAAAATTTATTTATATTTGCATATAAGGGTTTATTGATGAGGTGTCAATCTTTGGTGCATTGACAGTGTATAGAAACTATACACTGTCAGTGCATCATATATAAATCCTTATATTTATGTTTTGTTTATTAATGCATGTATATTGTAGTATCTACCCAAAGGAGAACTACTATGTATCTTATTGTTTATTTTACTGAATTCATTATAATTAAATGTGAGCTTTATTTGTTATGTTTTGCAGTTATTGCAATTAATTCGCATGCATCATCTGTTGTTGTGTTTAACAGCATGAACTTCTCAGAATGGTGAGAGCAAGTTGATTTCCACTTAGGGGTTTTGGATCTTGACTTAGCTCTCATTCATGAAAAACCTGCTGCTATTAAGGATACAAGCAGTGAGGCAGAGAAGTCACATTATGCTGCATAGGAAAGAAGCAACAGATTATGCTTAAAGTTTCTGCGAATGACAATTGCTAACAACATTAAGACTACGATTCCACAAACTGAAAGTGCTAAGGAATATATAAGTCTTGTGGAAGAAAGGTTCTGTTCTGCGGACAAGTCACTCGCTGGTACTTTAATGGCCGAGCTTACGACCATGAAGTTTAATGGGTCAATAAGCATGCAACAACATATCATTGAGATGACAAACATTGCTGCAAGGCTTAAGACTTTGGGTTTAGCAGTAGAGGACTCCTTTTTAGTTCAGTTTATTCTGAACTCCTTGCCTCTTGAATATGGGCCTTTTCAAATTAACTATAACACTATAAAGGATAAGTGGAATGTTAATGAATTGGCTAGTAGGCTTGTACAAGAGGAAGCAAGACTCAAGAGTCAAAAGAGTCACTCTGCTAACCTAGTAGGAAAGGGAGCTGTGAAAGGATTCAAAGCCAAAAAGTTTAAGAAGAAATGGCCTGCTAATGATTCTCAGACTGAGAAGAAGGAACAGAAGACAGAAAAGTGCCATTTTTGTAAGAAAGTTGGGCACTATCAAAAAGACTGTCATAAACGAAAAGCTTGGTTCGAAAAGAAAGGTATTTTCAATACTTTTGTATGTTCTGAATCAAATTTAAGTGAAGTTCCTAACAATACTTGGTGGCTTGATTCTGGTGCTACAACTCATGTTACCAATACTATGCAGGGATTCCTTACGATCCAAACCACAAATCCAAGAAATGATTTTCTGTTTATGGGGAACCGCATGAAGGCTCCTGTTGAAGGCATAGGGACTTACAGATTGGTCTTAGACACTGGATATCAGTTGGACCTTTATGATACACTCTATGTACCTTTAATTTCAAGAAACCTTGTTTCTTTAGGAAAATTAGATAATTATGGTTTTTATGTTAATTTCTGTTCCGGAAGTTTTAATCTATATAAAGACTCTATTCTTTATGGATCAGGTTTTCTTATTGATGGTTTATATAGAATAAAACTTGATAATGTTTTTACAGAATCTTTGCATGTCACACATAATAGTGTAGGTTCAAAACGTAGCATGCTTAATGAAAATTCTGCTTTTTTATGGCATAAACGTTTGGGTCATATATCCAAAGAAAGGATAGAAAGATTGGTAAAGAATGAGATTTTACAAAATCTGGATTTTACTAATCTTGGAACTTGTTTGGATTGCATAAAAGGAAAGCAAACCAAACATATTAAGAAAGGAGCCACAAGAAGCACACAGCTTCTTGAGATAATACACACTGATATATGTGGGCCTTTTGATGTTCCATCCTTTAATGGAAAAAAGTATTTCATCACATTCATTGATGATTATTCACGTTATGGATATATCTATCTACTTAAGGAAAAATCTCAATCTGTATATGTTCTGAAAATTTTCCTAAATGAGGTTTAGAGACAATTGGATAGAAAAGTGAAAATCATAAGATCTGATAGAGGTGGTGAATACTATGGGAAATATGATGAATCAAGACAATGTCCTGGTCCATTTGCTAAAGTCATTGAAAAACGTGGCATATGTGCACAGTATACTATGCAGCTGCACCTGAACAGAATGGTGTAGCAAAAAGGCGAAATCGGACCTTAATGGACATGGTTAGGAGTATGATGAGTAATACCTCCTTACCTAAATCCTTATGGATGCATACACTAAAAACCGCTGCTTATTTATTGAATAGAGTTCCATCCAAAGCGGTTCAAAAGACACCTTTTGAATTGTAGACGAGAAGGAAACCAAGTTTAAGGCACCTACATGTTTGGGGTTGCCCAGCGGAAGCAAGAGTGTATAATCCACAAGAGAAAAAGTTGGATTCTTGAACTGTAAGTGGATACTTTATTGGTTATCCTGAGAAATCCAAAGGATATGTGTTCTATTGTCCAACCCATAGTCCGAGAATAATTGAAACTGGTAATGCCAAATTCTTAGAGAATGCTGAAGTCAATGGGAGTGTAGAACGTCAAATTGTGGAAATAAACGAGATAAGGATAAATGTTCCTTTATCCACTATTGATCCACAATTGACATTAATGTTGATCCAACATTTATGGAAAGGGACAACAATGTTGACCAACATTTGGATGATGAAACACTTCCATAGACAGATGTCGGATCCTATAATGATCAAGGATCTGATATTCGATCTAATGAAGGAACATCGAATACAAATGAATAACAATGAATAACATTAAGAAGATCTCAAAGGGAAAAGAGATCAGCTATTCCGGATGATTATGTGATTTATTTACAGGAATCAGACTTTGATCTTGGCATTAATAAAGATCCAGTTACTTTTTCACAAGCCATAGAAAGTTCAGAATCTGCTAAATGAATTGATGCCATGAAGGAAGAGATAAAATCCATGGAACAAAATAAAGTTTGGGATCTCGTTCAATTGCCTGAAGGATGTAAAAGAGTCGGTTGTAAATGGGTCTTCAAGACAAAACACGACTCAAAAGGCAAGGTGGAACGTTATAAAGCCAGACTTGTTGCAAAGGGTTATACTCAGAAAGATGGCATTGATTATACAAAAACATTCTCTCCTGTATCTAAGAAAGATTCATTAAGAATAATTATGGCAATGGTGGCTCAATATGATTTGGAGTTACGCCAAATGGATGTGAAAACTACCTTTCTAAATGGGGATTTAGAGGAAGAAGTTTATATGGATCAACCTGAAGGTTTTTCCATAGGAAGTAAAGGTCAAATGGTGTGTAAACTTAAAAAGTCAATATATGGACTAAAACAGGTTTCCAGACAATGGTATATTAAGTTTAATACAATTATTACGTCTTGTGGTTTTAAGGAAAATATTGTAGATCGTTGTATATACCAAAAGATCAGTGGAAGTAAGTTTATATTTTTAGTCTTATATGTTGATGATATTTTGCTTGCAACAAATGATTTAAGTATACTGTGTGAAACTAAAGACTTTCTCTTTGAGAATTTTGAAATGAAAGATATGGGAGAGGCTTCTTATGTGATTGGAATAGAAATATTCCGGAAAAGATTAGAAGGAATACTAGGCCTATCTCAGAAAGCATATATCAACAAAATTCTCAAAAAGTTTAATATAAGCGAATGTTCATCCGGGGTTGTTCCCATTCAGAAGGGTGATAAATTTAGTCTCATGCAGTGTCCAAAGAATGAATTGGAACGAAAGGAAATGGAATCAATTCCTTATGCCTCTGTTGTTGGAAGCTTAATGTACTTGTAGACCTGTACTAGACCGGATATAAGTTTTGCTGTCGGAATGTTAGGCAAGTATCAAAGTAATCCTGGAATTGATCATTGGAAGGCTGCAAAGAAAGTTTTGAGGTACCTTCAAGGAACAAAGAATTACATGCTCACATATAAGAGATCCGATCAACTGGAGGTAGTCGGATACACGGATTCAGATTTTGCCAGATGTCTTGACAGCAGGAAGTCCACTTTTGGTTATTTGTTTCTTTTAGCTGAAGGAGTAGTTTCATAGAAAAGTGCAAAACAGATTGTCACTGCTTCATCCACAATGGAAGCAGAATTTGTGGCTTGCTTTGAAGCTACAATTCATGCATTATGGATGCGGAACTTTATTTCAGGACTTCAGGTTGTCGACACCATTACCAAGCCGTTGAAAATTTATTGTGATAACTCCGCAGCAGTATTCTTCTCCAAGAACAACAAATACTCTAGAGGTGCCAAGCATATGGAATTGAAGTATTTTGTTGTTAAGGAGGAGGTTCAGAAACAAACAGTGTCCATTCAACATATTAGTACTGATCTCATGATTGCTGACCCATTAACGAAGGGTTTACAATCCAAGTTATTTAAGGAACATGTTCTTAGGATGGGTCTTGATTGTAGTGATGTTTTGTAGTGTGATAACCATAAATTTTTCCCTTTATTGGAAATTAGAAATATTGAAAATAAATATTGGAGAAATTAAATCAGAGGAAATAAATAAAATTTTTGCGAGAATGGGATATGGGTGAAAATCCCGAGAAGTGAGGAAGTGAAAGAATTAGGAAATTCGTATAAAGGAAATTAAACTGGAAGTGAAGATAAAAATAATAGAGAGAGGAAAAGAATTAAATTGGATAAATTAAAATCCAAATCTAATTAAGAAAATAAAAGAATAAAATGAAATATATTTATATAATTACAAATTTTATAAATGTATTTTATAAAAATACATATGTATTTAAAAATACTATATAGTATATTTTAATATACGTTGGTATATATATAGAAATATATACTATTTCATGAATTTAAATAATACATATGTATATAAACATAATATTTCATGTATATATAAATATATACATATATATACATACATATATAGAAAATGTAAATGTTATTTTATATTAAAGTTTATAGGTATATATATCGTATTATAACATTTATATAATTCTATATATATAAATGTTATTTATTTTAAAGTATGTAAATGTGTGTGTGTGTGTGTGTATATATATATATTGTAATATATTATATATGAAATGATATATGTATGATATATAATATATATTATATGTATGAAATATAAAATATAGTGTATAATATATAGTATATCATATACTAAAAATAGAAAGGGAAAATAAACCAAAAAGGAAAGAAAACGGAAGGAAGGAAATTGGGGATACCGACCTTCCCAGCTAGAGGGGCCGACGACGGTGAAGCTGCCATCGCCGGCAAGAGAGAAAGGAGAAGGGAGAGATGACATCGCCGGTGAGAGGAGAAGCGAACGACGGTGGCCGACGACGGAAAGAAGAAAAGAAAACGAAACGGAAACCAGTGGAAAAAAAAAACGAAGAGGAAAAAGGAAGGAAACGGCACCACCACCCCAACCCGAACCTCGGCGGAGGTGAGGGGAAGATGAAGGAGGCCACCGGCGAGACCAACGGTGGCCGAGGAAGGACGAACGAAGGAAGAAAGGAGCCGAAACCCACCCTCCTAGGTCCGGCACCGTCGCCGGCAATGGGGAGAAACGGAGACCAGATCCGGCGTCTCCGCAACTCCGGCAAGCTGGGGGAGGCGCGAACCGGCGGAAAGGAGGATCGCCGGCCGTCGAACCGGTCGAACCGGCCGGAGGAGGCACTGAACCGGTCCGGCCAGAAATGGAAAAAGAAAAGAAAAAGGAAAAAGAAAAAGAAAAAGAAAAAAGAAAAAGAAAAGAAAGAGAAAGAAAAGAAAAAGAAAGGAAAGAAAAAGAAAAGAGGAAAAAGGAAGAAAAAGAGGAAAAAAAAAAGGAGAATTTTGGGAATTTGGAAAATTCCCGGAAATTCGACAACCCGAACATTTACGAAAATTCGGTAAGAAATTTCCCGGAAATTTAATTTCAGAAAATTTAAATAAATTATGAAAAAATTCTAAAAATTAGAATTTTAATTCCAGAAATTATTTTCAGCAATCGGGATAAGGAATCGGGAGAAATGGAGTGCGGGCGCGATCGATAAGCGGAAGTCGCCGACCCGGAAAAAGGTAAGGGATGCATGTGCAGCACTGTAAGGATACTCAGTCTGCATATTTTAAATTGAAATATTTTATGCAAATATTATGATGCATGACTTGCTGAAAATAATTTAGGAAGAAGTACTGGCTGAAAGATTTAAAACTGTATTTTTCCGTGCAGGAGGTTAGTAAATCGGCAGCCGTTATGCTGCCGAAAATTTTAGAAAAAACTTTATAAAATTGTATTAAATGATTTTATTTCCGAATTTCGATAGTAAATCACGAAACATGAGGAAATTACTAAATTCATAAAACATGAATATAATGAGATGGAATTTTAAAATATTCATGTATTCGAGAATGGTGACAATGAAATCACCGAAAATTCTCGAAATAGATAAATTACATGAAATACGAGAGGAAAGATGAAGTGAAATATAGTGAATATTTTTATGAATATTTTTATAAATATTCACTAAAGGATTTTAACCCTTATGGTTTTAAATTATGGAATTTTATATTTATATAAATTCCATAAAGGTTTATTTTATGATGAAAATACGGTTTTGAGACTGGTTGGTATTCCTATCATGCTGATGCATGATATGTGACCTGTTTAGTCCCGGTCGACGCCTAAATCAGTGATCCACCGACGACAATATAGGTTATGGTTATAGATTTGACCGGCGTATTTCCTTACCCTCCGAGGTTTATAGTATGATAAGATTGATGTCTATCTTAGACTCCATAAATGATAGGTGATATGTTAAAAAGGAAAGTATTTTACATAAGATGGAATATGCCAACCGGAAAAATGTGATACATGATGGGTGACATGTGAAAAGAACATGTTTTATATAATATGATAAGAGAATCAATTGAATTATAGCATTTTTACAAAATGCTTATTTAGGTACTGATTATAGTCCCGTGAGATGATTCTCATAAGACATGAGATACAAACATGTAATATGTTTTCAAAAAGGAAGAAATGATAATTCTAATATTCTTTCTAGGGTCTTAAATGGAATATGAGATCATAAGTACTACATGAGATCTGATAAGACAGTGGAAAGTACATATGGCATAAAGGCCAAACCGAGCAAAGACTCGATGATTTTACCGTGTGAGCCACCTCTAGAATCCTTCGGGAACTAAGTGCTGCACGTGTTCTGATGTGTTAGTAAAGGCCAAACCGAGCAGAGACTCGATGATTTTACCGTGTGAGCCACCTCTAGAATCCTTCGGGAACTAAGTGCTGCACGTGTTCTGATGTGTTAGTAAAGGCCAAACCGAGCAGAGACTCGATGATTTTACCGTGTGAGCCACCTCTAGAATCCTTCGGGAACTAAGTACTGCACGTGTTCTGATGTGTTAGTAAAGGCCAAACCGAGCAGAGACTCGATGATTTTACCGTGGGAGCCACCTCTAGAATCCTTCAGGAACTAAGTGCTACACGAGTTCTGATGTGTTAGTAATCAGTCTAAGTTCTGATGGGAATGCGACAAATGTCGAAGGATGAAATAGATCTTGTGCACATGACATATGATGTGTGTGATATATCGGATTTTGTTTATATATGCCACTCAAACATGTGCTACTTGAATGTTCGTCTCATTCACACTTAATCATACTTATAAAAAGAATGATGCCTTGTGAACTTAAGAATGGAATAGATTTTAATAGCTTATTTTGCTTTTTAAAGGACGGTACTAATTAAGAGAGTACATTAAAACATGAAATGAATTTTAAAGAAATAAAATGATGATTTAACTAATATTCTTTTCAAGGAATATACAGATATTAATTATTCTATTTAAATGCTTTATTTCGTAGAAGCATTATTTTGAAAAGAATATGAAAAAGGTTATGAAAGATTGAAAAGGAAAAGGATTTATTAATTCAAAACAAAAAGAAAAAAAAATTTCTCTCTACAGTTGCTTCTAGGTTCCGTAACAAGTATGGTATTCTAAAATACCTACCTTACTCCATTCGGATTCCTAGCCGACTGTAGTATCTTTCCTACATGCGAGCCTAGAGCCCATAGGAAAAATGAAAAAGATTTTCAGCATATAGGAAGCTAAGTATCAAGTGAGGCATATAATTCTCTTACTAAGCCGTGGTTTTGCTCACCCCTTTATTTTCAACATTTCAGGTTTTTGATGAATGTAAGTTCAATGGATTGTGGATCCTGGCTGTACACGAAGGACAATGTGTCAGATCGACTGATTATTTGAGGTATGATCATTTATTTTTTGTATTTAGACACGTCAACAGTACTACTTATCTGATTAGTTACGATAGGGGATGTGTATAATATAAACAATATTATGTAAAATTGTTTAACAGTCAGTACAAGTGAAGTATCGCAGACAGCCCAACCGGTTAAGTTGTGTATAAGAAGATGAAAAATGTGGTCACGGGTCGTGACATGTAGTGACACTTTGAGCTCCTTAATATGTTTCTGACACTATTATGTTTTCCTGTTCTATGATGCTATGTATACATTATTGTTTGATGTTGACAGGAAAGACTTAACAAGTCATTATTGTGGACCATTATGAAATTATAGTATAATGATAATCTAAGGACCAAATATAATAAATTGTAGGTGTTGTAGTGTATGGAAGGGAGTGTTTTACAAATTAGAACATGACCGCCATAACTCATACCGAACAGTTTTTATATTATGGTATTATGATGGGAGATAATAAAGTAACTTCCATTATAAAGATTTTAATCGAGCCAAGGGGGAGAATGTAAGATAAACCCACGTTTATCATTGTGTGGCTCAATTAAAAGTAAGGAAGTTACTTTTAATGGGCCATTATCCCTTAATTTTAGGAACCACATCCACTCACATGATGGACATGATTGGGTGTGGTAGTTTCTTTAATTAAATTAAAACAGGTCCTCTCTCTCTGTCAGAACGTATGGTGTTTTCCATCCACACTGTAAACAAAAGAAAACAGAGCAAGAGAGAGAAATCTGTTTACTGCTACAGAGATTAAAACGATGGCTTCCTCTTCTTCTTCATTAACGCCTATAGCGGACAGAGATATGTAAATAATTTTACATTGCATAGAAAGCATGAGATATCTAGTTTTAAAGTTCCTGGATGTGTGTTTATGTATACGATTAAATCTAACAAGGAATGGAAAGGGTAGTTTGGGTAGGAAAATGTTTTATTTAGTTTGTGTGAAGTAAAAATGGAGAGAAAATAAAATAGAATAGGTTTTATTAATAAATAAGGTGTGATTAGTAAGAGTTAGGGTGCATTTAGAATTTCTCTTTTTTATTTATTACAGGACTTTTGTTTTAAATTTATTAGACGTTAATTTAATTTCTCTTAACAAAATTATTAGAACAACTCTACTTAAATAATATTTTTTCTAAAAACTTCAGTCAGACCAAACAGAACCATAGTGGAGAATTCTTTATCAATTATTCAATTTGATTAATGGGTGAAGGACCGAAGGTTGATAACAAAATAATAAAAGTAAAACCAAATATTGAATAAATCATTTATTAAAGATGAAGAAATAGTATAATATTTATTAAAATATTCTATTCAACATAAATAAATAAATAAATAAATAAATGTTCCTTATCGAGTTACTCTCAGAGGCACCAAGAAAAAAATCCTTTTATTTTAAAATATGTAATGACAACATAATGCTTCTTCTAATGCATCAACGTTATTTTCTTTTAAATAATAATTTATTTTATTTTTTAATCTAATGATATATTTTGATTAAACGGTAAGAAATTTTTACATTTTACTTAATACAATAAAGTTATTATCTAAGAAAATTAAGAAAAATAAATAAATATGAGCGATACTACGCTCAATTAAAAAAAAAGTACACTACTAATATCCAATGTAAAAAAAAAAGTTGCTTGGAGATTAAAAAAGAACGAAGTAAACGCTGCAATAGAAGTGACGTGGGGCATTTTGAATTTAATGCTCTAAACTTTGCATCCACTCTCCGACAAAACATTTTATAGTTCTGTCCCATATTTTTGTATGTTGCGATGTTACGTTGCCATCACTTGCAAGCTAAAACAAAAGGAGGAAAGGGATGGATGGAAGGGAAATGTTGCATTCAATAATGTCGTTTAATATTAATGGCTGCTTGTCTTGGTCTCAACATGCCATCACTGCCACTTGTGGTGCAAAACTTGACCGGCCGGAGCCATTGTCATTTTCCTCCTATTATAAGTGCTAGTTTTCATAATCTGAATTTAAATTTTTAATTTAATTATTTATTTTTAAGCTTAATATTTACATATGCTCTCAACGTTTATCACAAAATAGAATTAAACCATTTTTAGGTTTAATATCTACATATTAATGGCTGCTTGTCTTGGTCTCAACATGCCATCACTGCCACTTGTGGGGCAAAACTTGACCGGCCGAAGCCATTGTCATTTTCCTCCTATTATAAGTGCTAGTTTTCATAATTTGAATTTAAATTTTTAATTTAATTATTTATTTTTAGGCTTAATATCTACATATGCTCTCAACATTTATCACAAAATGGAACTAAACCATCCACGTTTAATTGCATAGAAATCAGTCCATTAAGTTTTACTTTAAGCAATTAAAACCTAAACGCCTTCATAAACTATAATTTTTTAGCTAACTTTTTCCTTTCTTTTCCCTATCATGTTTGTCACTTGCTCAGTGTAATTAATACCTAACAAGTAGATTACTACTTGTTTAACTGTTTAAAACTAATTGTCTAATGTCCCATTTAACTACAACATGATGCGTGCCATTACCTACTAAAAATTTGGACCTATATCGTGTCCATCTTTCATCTTTATATAACCTACACATATTTCATTAACCTACTGCATATCTATTATCTCAATGTGGAACTCAAAGTCATATCCATTCACTTAGTGATTAATATATATTAAATTCCATCGCAAGGTACATGTGCTTGTATTCATCAGTACAGTCCTATTACTTATATCCCAATCTCTATATACTATGTTTACAAAAGGAATCTAAGTTTGGAATATAAACAAAGTGAATAAAAAGGTTATACCTTAAATCATACGTGATGAGCATTGTTGCATGTGTATCGAACTCTCATGCTCCACACTCGCATCTAAGTCTATTTGAAGTAATATGTGAAAAGGAAGAGAGGGTGAGCTAAAGCCCTATAAGAAAATATATACTAAGAGATGCTAGGCTCATATCGTACTGCGAGCATGTATATGCATGTTAAAACGAAGTTATAATCGTGTAAATCATGCCTTATGCGTATGCAATGAGAAGATTTAGCTAGACTAGACACTTAAGTTATCGTGTTAGGGTTTTTAGGAGTATTAGTTGGAAGGACGCTTTGAAGCTACTCATTTCCCCGTGTGACAACTACAATTTTTTTATTTTACTTAATAAACAAATTTATTTAATTACGTTTAAGCTAATATGAGGTATTTGAGAGTTATGGGAAACTACGTAACTAAATGATGATTAAATTTTAGGAATTTAATTAAATGAAAATTTAGGATTTAAAGTAAGGAGATAAATATATAAGATATTTTGAGCAAAGTGTCTATATATATATATATATATATATATATATGTAAATTAAATGAAGATATAAATATATGTTGCAATAAGTAGTAAGTATAAATTACATACATATACATATTAAACTTAATGTGATAAATATTATGATATATATTTATTTCTCAAATGTAAATATATTTATAATAAATATATTTGTAATATATATGTATTTGTGATAACCGTAAATTTTTCATTTATTGGAAATAAATATTAGAGAAAATAAATATTGGAAATAAATAAATGAATTAATTATGAGAACGGGATACTACTGAAAATCCCGAGAATTGAGAAAGGAACGGATTGTGGAAATCCGAGTGAAGGCAATTTAAATTGGAAGTGAAAATAAAAATAATGGAAAGAGGAAATTAAATTCGGAAAATAAGGAAAGGAGGAAATTTAATTTGGATAAATAGAAATCCAAATTAAATAAGAAATTGAGAAAGAAAATATATATATATTGTAAATACAATATATATTTTATTATTATTACATTTATATAGGTATATATAAATGTTATTTATTTCAAAGTACATAAATATATACATATATATTTATACTAGATATATATTTTTATACACAAAATATATATATCTTTATATATATAAAATATATATAGTACTATATAATATATATAATAATAATATTATATGTATTATATGTATTATAAGTATAATATATATATGTATAATTATAATTATAATTAAAAAAAAAAGAGAAGAAACAGAATCGGGAGTCCCGATTCTGTCTTCTCGAAGGGTGACCGGCCCTTCGCCGGAGAAGGAAGAGAGGAGAAGGGAGAGAGGACGTCGCCGGCGAGCCAAGGGCTGGAAGAGGAAGCGACCGGCGACGGAGAAAGGAAAGAAACGGAAGCGGAAACAGAGGCGAAACCCGGCGGAAGCGAGAAGGAGAAGAGAAGAAAAAGTGGCGGTGCCGGCCAAACCGGTTACTGCCGCTGCCACAGAAGCACCGCCGGAGGAAGAGGAAAACGTGGGAGGCCACCGGAGAGGCTGGGAACGGCGGAGGAAGGCCGACGGAGGAGGAGAAGTGACCGCGGCAAAACCGAGTAGATCCGCCGCCGTGCCACCGATCCAGGCCAAGCTGAGACCACCGGCAGCTTCGCCTCGACGCCGGCCAGCTGCTGAGCCCCCGAGCCGCCGGAGAACCGGCCACCGGAGGAGAACCGGCGGTGAGGAGGGTAGAACCGGTCTGAAGGGCTTGAACCGGCTGGAAAAGAAAGAAAAGGAAAAAGAAAAAGAAAAAGGAAAAAAGAAAAAGAAAAGAAAAGAAAAGAAAAGAGAAAAAGAAAGAAAGAAAAAGAAAAAGAAGAAAAAAGGAAAAAAGAATTCCGGGAATTTGGAAAATTTCCGAGAATTCGGAAATCACGAGAAATCCCGGGAAATACGAGAATCGGTAAGAAATCCCTAAAAGTGTTAAATTATTTAAATAATTTATTTATTTAAATAATTATGGAAAAATTCTAATTTTTAGAATTTAAATTCCAGAAAATCATCCTCAATTACCGAGACGATGGAATCAGGAGAGGTGAACACGGGCGCGACCTTCGAAAGGCAGTCGCCGACCCGAAACAGGTAAGGGAGACATGTGCCGCCTGTAAGGATATTCGGCCACATGTTTTAAATTATGCATTTAATTTATAAATGCAATTTATATGATTGGTTTTGAGAATTGTGGTGATTTATCGGTTTCAAATTGCGGTGAAATACCAGTTGAGAAATATAAACTGTATTTTCCGTGCAGGAGGCTAGCCAAATCGGCAGCCGTTATACTGCCGAAAAAATTATCGAAAAATTTCATAATTTACCGAAAATCACCGAAAAACCAAAATAAAAGATTTGATTTCAAGTGAATCGATTTTCGGGTACGAAAATCGAGAAATTAAGTAAATTTCATAAAACATGAATATAGTGATATTTAATTTTAAAATATTCATGTTTTCGAGACTAGTGAAAAGGAAATCACCGAAAATTCACCCGGTAGGTGATATTTCACGTGAAACGAGATGAAAATGAAAAAGAGATTGAAGTGAATATTTTTATAAATATTCTTAAATATTCACTTGATTTGACATAAAACCTTTATGGTTTTAATTATGGAAACAAATAATTATGAAAATTTCATAAAGGTTAAGAAATGAAGAAAAACTATGATTTCGAGACCTCTAGTCTCTACACGTGTTTTTAGAAAGAAACATGATTACGGGATTTATGAATTTGGAAAAATAAATATTTTATTTTTCATAAATTATTGAAAAACCATGTTTTCAAGTGAAAGCATGGAAAAGCGTGCATATGATTTTACGGTGGAAAAAGGACAATTTTGCCCTTCTATATTTTCAGTAATGATTTATAAACTGTTTTCACCGTATGAAAAACATGATTTATACCTTTATGAAATATTTTGAAAAATGTTATTTATTTGATAAATTTCATAAAGGTGATTATATTTACATGTGAGCCTTATGGATATTTGATTTATGGTATTTAAAATCCATAAAGGCTATGGTACGGTTTATACTGTTTTGAGACTTAGGCCCCGAGCTTCATGCATCACATATACTGTTACTGTCACGTGGCTGATTGACCAGCTAGTCATCAGCGTCCCGGATTGTCGCCTAGCAAGCGTACACCGAGGACATATTATAGATCATGGCCATAGATCTCATTACTGTTACTGTGTCCCTTAGTGGACGATGATAGCATGATTTACTTGTAGGGTGTTGCCTAGTCTCACTTACTGCTTATTGTTTACTGTTTACTGTTTACTGAAAGGATCTACGAAATCCTATTTACTGCACTGTACTGTTTACTGTTTACTGTTTACTGTTTACTGATGAGAGACCGTACCAAAACACTGTGTTACTGAACTGTACTGTTTACTGAATTGGTAGCTACTGTTTACTGTTACTGACTGAACCGTATCGAGATACTGTTTTACTGTTTTACTGAATATACTGTTTTACTGAACTGTACGATACGGTTACTGATTTGAAAAGAGAAATAAATGTTTATTCTAAAAGAATAACATAAGAATTATTTCTAAGATAGAAATAATCAAAGAAATAATTATCCAATGATTGGATATTTACAAATCACTGTACTGTCACGTGTTTTACTGTACTAAAGAGAAGAGAAGTAAACCACTGTTTTACTACTGAACTGTCACGTGTTTTAAGGTATACTGAAAGTGAAAAGAGATAAGTGGTTTACTTTGTGGAAAAACAAAAATTATATCGTTTGGAAACAACGGAATTAGTACTCCCTACAGTTGCTTCTAGGTTCCGGAACAAGTCAGGTATTTCAAAATACCTGCCTTACTCTATCTGAATCCCTAGCCGACTGTAGTATCCTTCCTACATGTGTGCCTAGAGCCAGCTAGGAAGATTTTAAAGAAAATGAAGAAAATTGAAAAATTATTTTCAGCATATAGATAGCTGAATATCAAGTGTGACATATAACTCTCTTACTGAGCCGTGGTTTGCTCACTCCCCAATTTTAACATTTCAGGTTTTGATGATGGTGAGATCCAATAGTTGTGGATTACGGCTGCACATAAAAGACAATGTGACAGACCGACTAAGATATATCAGGTACGATCATTTATTTTCTGTATTTAGACATGTCTACAGTACTACATAATTGTAATTAAGATAGGGGATGTGTATAACGTTAACAATATTTTATTAAATTGTTTAACATCAAGTGTAAAGTGAAGTATCACAGACAGCCCAACCGGATAAATTGTGTAAAATAAGGTGAAAAATGTGGTAACGGGTCGTTACAGTATTATATATAAATATATTTATAATATATATTAGCTATTTAGTAAGTATAAATTTTAAATGTATAAAAGTATATATAAATACATGTTATAAAAATATATAATTACTAATATATAATATATTTAAATATATATATTTATATATGTACAAAATAAAAATGTATGAAATCGGACAAGCTTCCTCCCAAGTCTGCTTCAACAGACTAATAATTCAAAAAAAATTCAAAAAATATAAAAAATAAATAAAATAAATTAAAAAAATCAACAAGCTTCCAAAGAAAGCTTGTCGTGTCATTGGTCTGCCTATGCAAACCTTACAAACCAAAAAAAAAAAAAAAGGAAAGGAGAATTCGATCGAAGAGGAAAATCTGACCGGGAGGGAAAGAGCCAACGTCACCGGTGAGAAAGAGAGAGGAAGGTAAGTCGCGCTAGTGTAGAATTCTTGCCATCGATGACAAAAAGAGAAGAGATAAGAAGCAGAAGAAAAAGAGTATGTCGGACGACACATCAGAGCCGACTGAGGGAGAGAGAGATCAGCTTGCGGCCGGCCAAGTAAGAAGGATCGATAGCGAGAAAAGGAGACTGGCGAGACAGAGAACAACCAATCGGGAAAAAAAAAGGTTGTTAAGGTGTTGTTCCGTGCGAGAGGGGAGGATGAAGGGAGGCGAATTGCCTCCAACTGCCACTAGTCGAAGTCAACATAGACGCCCTTGGTTGCCACCTGTGAGGCCTAAAACCCAAAAGACAGATTTAGCAAAAAAAAAAAAAGGAAAAAAAGGAGAGATAGATAAGAAGGAAGAAAAGGGTAAAAAAAATAAAATGAAATAATAAATAATAATAATATTATTTTTTTTTATTTAATAAATTATTTTGTAAGCTATAGAAATCTTCTAAGCTTGGGTGTGTTATTTGTATTGTAGTGAATTTTGGTGGAATTGGCCTAACCTTGCAGACTTGATACAATCTAAAATTTGTGAAATTGGGTAAGATTCTTATATAAGGTAGAGTTAGGCTTATACTGTATTAGACTTGTTTGGGTTGAAATGTTATGTTCGATGATGTGGTGTTGTTAGTATATTGATTGAGAATTGCTATATTATTGAAAGAATAGAGCTTATGGTTAACTAAATATGTTGTTATTAACATGAAATGTGGAGGTAATATCTTGAGAATATTGTGGAAGGTAAGCAAATATGATTGGAATATTGAAACATGTTTTAGTGATGTTGTGGAATGAGACTGAATTGTGTATGAACATATCATGATGCAAACCTCAAGTGGTATGGATTTTATAGGTTGAATCATTGGGTGAGTATAGAAATAAAGATTTACTTTAAGTGTTATTGTGCAAGAATAAGTTGATTCAAATATGACTTTGATAACTTAATTACCTTAGAGAATGGGAATCATGCTACCATATGAAAATTTAAATGAAATGAACAATAACAATAATAATATAGAGAGTGCCCTTGTGCCAATAGGTCTTGTGGAATAACTACTTATGACGATGTGATTGTGATGTTGGGAAAAGACTTGATTTGTTTTGATTGATAAGGATCTAAAGCAACGGATTGATTGTGAATTTCAAATAACGAACTGAATGGTGTATCTAAAGTAATGTATTAATTGTGGATTTTTAGTAATGAATTAATTGAGGATTTAAAGAATATGCTGTTGTGGATTTTATGAATTGAACTGCTTTAAGGTGGATTGAGATTTTATTGATTTCTACATGCGGAGGTCTTAGTTATAGAAATGTTATACTACCGAAATTTTTATAAAGGATAAATTCGAGAAGTAACTGTTTGTGGAAATACTTATGATCTTTAGAAAGAATGATTGAATGATAGGTTAGAAATGATTTAAATGTATTGTTTAGAAGTCCTGATCTGATTTACATGATTGAACAGATCAAAACAATATCAGTAAAGGCATGATAGTCTATGTGATATTGTGATTGTGCAATGATTTTTGTAATGATATGATAACCTTTATGATTTGTGGGATTTTGATACTTTATGGAATAATCTAATTATGTTGTAGTGAATTGAGAAATCGACATATGATATGTGAACCAGAATATATATATATATACACACACACACACACACATATACTTGAGTGATGGTATTTACGTATGTACATTCATTTATTATATAAACTTATTTGCCAATGAAGGCACAATAGACATGTTGGGCATGTGGAAACAAAATAAATAAACGATATGATAATGATTGAAACATTGGAATGTCCATAGGATAGCTTTGTATTGTGATGAGATGTGAAACCCTTGGCATTGCATTTTAGAATTGATGTTTATGTATAAGCTAAAAGCATGTATTTCATATTTTAAGTATTTGGATATGAAACATTGTTTTGAACATGCATATGTTAGAGCTTTGAACCATTTGATTGGTTTTTTGAAAAGAAATGAGAATGTGACATAATGCATATTCATTAATCAGTTCAAAAACAAAGCACAATTCAGCTTTCTTAATTTCAAAACTTTCAATTATCAAAATATGTGAACTGTTTGAAAATCCAAACTTTTTAAACTTTTAGAAATTCATAATTTAGGTTATGGCTAATACTTTAAGTCAATAAAGTACTATGAACACTTGTTCGACAATTGTCATAGACTAGTCTCAATGCACCTAATTAATGCAACTGGGATTTTCAAATCTATGGCCATAGATAGCTCCTTAGTCTAGGGATATTCGACACACTAATCAACTGCAGTGTGATTAGATAAGGCTTTATTGATAAGTTTGATATGATTAGATCATAACTCTTTCTGAAATCAATTTTGATTAGAAGTTTATTTGAATTGTGTTTGAACAGCACGAAAACATTGTTTCTGAACTTAATCGCATATATTTTGTGAAAGGCTTAAGCGATGCTAAAGCTTTATTATTAAAACGTGATCATGTATGATTTAATCTCAGTTTCATATTTGTGTTTCAAATCATGCTGTACCATTGATTTCGAACTCGAGATGATAGTCTGAGTATTATTTTGAACCATTGATTTCGAACTCCAGATGATAGTCCGAGTATTGTTTTGAACCATTAATTTTGAACTCGAGACGATAGTCCGATTATTGTTTTGAACCATTGATTTCGAACTCAAGATAATAGTCTGAGTACTGTTTTGAAACTTTGATTTTGAACTCGAGACAATAGTCCGAGTATTGTTTTGAATTTTTTATTTGAGCATGTACATTTGAATCGCAATTTGAACAGTGTTACAGTATATGCAACATGCATGAGATTGTGCATATTTCGAAATGCACGTGTGAAATGATTTTAGACTATACATGCTTTTATACATGATTGTATACTGTACATGACATGATTTGAATAGTACTCTCTTGCACATGATTTTATATCGAAAGCTACACTATATGAAATTAGGGGTGCAAAACGGGCCACAATCAGCGGGCCGGATTATTAAAACCGCGGGCTTTAAAAGGGCTGGGCTTTTAATTTTAGGCCAGTTAAAAAACGGGCCTAAACGGATTGAGCCCGGCGGGCTAGCAACTCTCACGGGCTGACCCGCGCGGATAAGGGTCAGCCCGCAGGCCAGCCCAAAAAATAAAAAAAAATCAATTAAGAAAATAAAATGTGGCCTAATCCAATTAAAAACCTAAAGACTAAAGCCCACCCAATATTGGGCCAAACCAAATGACAACCGGCCAAGTCACCATACACCATGGTCCATGATTATTGATTCCATGAAGCCAGCCAAGCCAAGCGAAGAGTCCACCACGAATACTTTACTTGCGGCAACCTGCCAAACGCAGAAGTAAAGACACTTTTCTTTACTTGTTTAATTGTTTTCGGTTGTCTCATTCTCAATTTCTCATCTGTCTTTACTTTATTTGTTTTCAGTACTTTTTCCCTCCACCCAAATCACTCTCACTCAGTTGCCGTCTCTCAGATCTCACGCAAATCACACAGGTAGTTGCATTGCACAGCTACATAGCAGCCTTCAGTCACCACTAGACCTGCTCAAGGGCCGGGCTACTCGCCCAAGCCCGAAGGCCCGTTCGATATTTGGGAGGGCTTGGACAAAAATATTTGATGCAATTATCAGGCTTGGACAAAATTTTTAGGCCCGTTTAAAAATGGGCTCGGCCCGAACTTAATGTTAAATATATATTTTTTTAATATATTTCTAATATTAAGTATGTTTTTAATATATTTGTTAAGTATAATATAATTTTATATATATATATAAAACATTATTAATTAAAAAACATGATTATAAATATTTAATATGAAAATTGATATACAAATTTTGACAAATTAAATTAAAATTTAAAGGAAATAAAATAATAAAAAACAAATAAATAAATAATTAAAATATAAAAAAATTATATTCGGGAGGGCCGGGCTCGGGCTCGGGCTTATTGTATAAAAAATGGGATGGGCTTGGACAAAATATCAGGCCCGATTTATCGAGCCGGACCGGGCTTGGGCATTGACTAATTTTCTTATTACCTTTCATAGGCCCGGCTCGAACTCGGCCCGGCCCGGCCCATGAGCAGGTTTAGTCACCACCCACCACACCACGCCACAAGCCTCAACCCTCACGCCTTCAAGCCTCAGTCTCACACAGAGCATAGTCGCACAGTCTCACGCACAGTGCAGCACCACCACTCACTGGCAACCAAAGGCAGTCACCACCCCAACGGTACCGGCGGCAAAAAAAAAGAAAGAAATGTATATTTTCTAAACTCTAGTTCATTTTGATTTTGGTCTTTACTCATTTTTCTAGTGAATATGTTACTGTTAATTATTACAGTAAAAAAATGTTTTTTTTATATGTTTTTTTAAATCATTTATTTTTTTATATGTTAATTACATATAAAAAATAAATACAGAGATCAATACATGGAAAAATATGTATTCTATATTTCTATATTAAGAACTATTAACAGATTCATTAAAGGAGCTTTAATATTTACTTAAACTGTTCGGTAATTTTCTATTAATAATTATTAACATTTTATTTGACACACTAAAAATGTCTACTGAAATTTTTTCTATTGTATGTTATACTTATTATATATTAATATGTTATGTATGTTAATTGAGCTTTTTCTTTTTGGTATGTGTTGTTGACAGTGATAATATGACATCTTGTTCTCAAAATCAGACTCTGCATAGTAATAATATTGATGTTGTTAGTGATAGTGATAATGAGGATGATGTTAATGAAGTTGAAATTCAAGGTGAGGAATGTGAGGTTGAAACTGAAACAATTGAAAGGCAATCAAAAAAAGCTAGGAGGAATACTTCAGAAATGTGGAAATATTTTGAAAAACCTGTCATTAGTGCTGATGATGGTAAACCACGTACTAAATGTATAGGGTGTGGGATAATATATAAGGCTGGTCTTTCTCAATATGGAACTTCATCCCTAAGGCATCATGCACGTTCATGTAAAGGGATAGCAGTTTTAAGGCAAAAAGATATCTCTAAAATGATAATTGATCATCAAGGAAAGGTGAGAAGTAGACAAATTGATCAAAAAGTTTTTAGAGAATTAGTAGCTAAGGCGATTGTTAGGCATGATCTCCCTTTCTCATTTGTTGAATATGATGGAGTTAGGAATGTGTTAAAGTATTTAAATCCTGATGTGAAATTTATTTCTAGGACCACTGCTGGTTCTGATGTTTGGAAACTTTATTTAGAAAATAAAGAGAAATTGAAAGAATGCTTGGTTCAAATTCATGGTAGAATATGTCTCACTTGTGATCTGTGGACTGCTTGCACTAATGAGGGGTATCTTTGTTTATCAGCTCATTATGTTGATTTAGAGTGGAAGCTAAGTACTAAGATTCTTGCCTTTTGTGATATGCACCCTCCACATTCGGGATATGAATTATCTAAAAAAGTAATGGAAATCTTAAATGATTGGGAGATAGACAAGAAAATCTTTTCCATTTCTTTGGATAATGCTTCCGCTAATGATAACATGCAAATTAATTTAAAAGATGTGCTTTGTTTGCAAGAGAGTTTATTATGTGATGGTCAATTTTTTCATATTAGATGTTCTACCCACATTTTAAATCTTATTGTTCAAGAAGGTTTGAAAGTAGCTTCCACCGCTAATGAGAAAATTAGAGAAAGTATTAAGTATGTGAAGGGGTCGGAGGCTAGAATGAGGAGTTTTTAAGAATGTGTAAAAAAAGTCTCAATTTCTTCAAGTTTATATTTGGTTTTGGATGTCCCAACTAGATGGAACTATGATAACCGTGAATTTTCCATTTATTGGAAATAAAATTGGAATTATGAAAATTAATGGAAATAGGAGATTTAATTTTGGATAAATGGAAATCCAAATTAAATAAGAAAAAGAGAAATATATTTATATAATTATAAATTATATAAATGTATTTTTATACAAATACATATGTATTGATATACTATATAGTATATATTAATATACAGTGGTATATATAAGTATATATACTATTTTATAAATTTAAATAATACATATGTATTAAATATAACATTGTATGTATATATAAATATATACATATTTGAGAAAGGCAAATATTAAATTATATTAAAGTTTGAAAAATATATATTGTAAATACAATATATATTACCTCATAACATATATATATATATATATATATACTTATATATATGTAAAGATTATTTATTTTAAGCATATAAATATATACATATATATCTATAATTTTAATGCACAAAATATATATTTTATATATATATATATTATATATATAATACTATATTATATATGTACTAATAATAAGATTTTGTGTATTAGATATATTATTATATTATGTATGTATATATATTATATAAATATATTATATAGTATAGTATATTTGATATACTAAAAATAGAAAATAAAAACAAAAGAGGAAAGGGAGAATCGGGGAAGCAAAACCCGACCCCCTTCCCAGACAGGCCGCCCGACCACCGTCGACGGCGAGAAAGAAAGAGAGGAGAGGAGAGACGCAGTCGCCGGCGAAGAAAGGAAGGGAAGAGGTCGACCGGCGAAGGAAAATCGGAAGGAAAACAGAAGCGGAAACGCGACGGAGGCCGGGAAGAGAAGAAAACCAGATCTGGCGGTGCCGGCCAAACTGGTTGCCGCCACTGCCACCGAAGTATCGCCGGAGGGAGAGGAAGACGATGGAGGCCACGGTTCAGGCGGTGAACGGCGGAGGAAGGCCGACGGAGGAGGAGAAGGAACCGAAGGTAAACCGAGTAGATCCGCCGCCGTGCCGTCGATTTCGTGACGAACGGAGGCCAGATCCGGCTTTGCCGTGCCGTCGACCAGCTGTGGAGGCCCTGAACCGCCGGAGAACCGGCCACCGGAGGAGAACTGGCGGTGAAGGAGGCAGACCGGTCCGGCGGGAAAAAGGAAAGAAAAGGAAAAAGAAAAAGAAAAAGAAAAAAAAAGAAAAGAAAAAGGAAAAAGAAGAAGAAAAGAAAAGAAAAGAAAAGAAAAGAAAAGAGAAAAAGAAAGAAGAAAGAAAAAGGGAAAAGAAATTCCGGGAATTGGAGAATTCCCGAGAATTCGGAAATTATGGGAATCCCGAGAATTACGGGAATCGGTAAGAAATCCCGAAAAGTATTAAATTATTTAAATAATTTATTTATTTAAATAATTATGAAAAAATTCTAAATTTTAGAATTTAATTTCCAGAAAATATCCTCGATGACCGAGCCGATGGAATCGGGCGAGGTGAACACGGGCGCGACCTTTGAGAGGCAGTCGTCGACCCGAAACAGGTAAGGGAGACATGTGCAGCCTGTAAGGATATCGGCACACATGTTTTAAATTATGCATTTAAATTTTATAAATGCAATTTACAGTGATTGGTTGCAAATTATGGTGATTTATCGGTTTGGAATTGTGGTGAATTACCAGTTGAGATTTAAACCGTATTTTCTGTGCAGGAGGCTTGCCAATCGGCAGCCGATATACTGTCGAAATTTATTAGAAAAATTACCGAAAATCACAATAAAGGATTTTTCATCACGAGAAACGATTTCTAACACGAAAATCGAGAAATCGATTAATTTTCATAAAACATGAATATATTGATAATTAATTTTAAAATATTCATGTTTTGAAAATGGTGAAAAAGGAAATCACCTAAATTTATTCCGATAGGTGATATTTCACGTGAAACGAGGTGTAAAATGAAAAAGGACCAAAGTGAATATTTTACTAATTTTTCTTCAAATATTCACTTGATTTTATAAATAACCTTTATGGGTTCAATGGTGAGAACAAGTGTTTATAGAAAATTCCATAAAGGTAATTAAAGGTGAAAAACAGTGTTTTGAGACTAAAAGGTCTCCGCATGTGTTTACATAGAAAACACGGGACGGGAGTGGTGATTTGGAAAATAAATATTTTGATTTTTCATAAATCATAAAAATAATTGATTTGAATCCCGATAACTTTGAAAATCATGTTTTTAATAGAAAGCACGGAAAAGCGTGCGTATATGTTTTACGGTGAAAAAAAAGACAGTTATGACCTTTTATGTTTTACAGTGATTATTTTATAAACTGTTTTCACCGTATGGAAAATATGATTTATGATGTTCTATAATGTTTAGAATATTTTCGGGAATGATGACCCCAGTATGAATATTTTATAAAAGTTTGAAAATATTTTCCTTATGAATATTTGTGGATTGATTAAACTTATATTTAGTGAAAGTGATTTCATAAATGGGGTCTATATCACGTGTTTACTGTTTTGAGACTGTTAGGCCCCATATCATGCTCACGTGTCACGTGTTAGTGCTGATAGATACTGATCCTATTATCAGCGTCCCAGTGGACACCTGATCAGTGCACACTGAGGACCCTATAGACTATGGCCATAGATCTCATGTGTTTCCCCTATTTGGGATGATATTATTATAGCATGATATATGTAGGGTGTTGCCTGGTCTCCATGATACTGAACTGAAAGCTACCGTATATTGTTTACTGAATTGGTAGATACTGTTTACTGTTTACTGATTTAACCGTATCAAGATATTGTTTTACTGATTTGCAAAATACTGTTTTACCGAATGGTACTGTATTAAATATTACTGTTTTACTGAACCGTAAGATACGGTTACTGTATTGATGAGAAAGAAGGTAAACTACAGTTTTGCTACTATACTAGCATGTGTTTTAACTGTACTGACAGAAAGCACTGTTTTATTACTGAACTACCACGTGTTTTAAATTATATTGAAGTGAAAAGAAATAAGTGGTTTACTCTGTGAAAACGAAAATTATATCGTTTTGAGAACAAGGAATATAATACTCTCTACAGTTGCTTCTAGGTTCCGGGACAAGACAGGTATTTCAAAATACCTGCTTTACTCTATCCGTATCCCTAGCCGACTGTAGTATCCTTCCTACATGTGAGCCTAGAGCCTCTAGGAAGATTTAAAGAAAGTGAAAAATTATTTTCAGCATATAGGTAGCTGAATATCAAGTGTTGCATATAACTCTCTTACTGAGCCGTGGTTTGCTCACCCCTTAATATTAACATTTCAGATTTTTGATGACTAAGAGATCTGACATCTGAGGATTTCGAGCTACGCATTTGGAGACACTGCGATAGCTTGATTTATAATATGAGGTATGATCATTTATTTTCTGTATTTAGACTTACTTTCAGTACTACTTTCTTGAGAATTAAGATAGGGGATGTAATTCATATTATAATTTTATACGAAATTGTTAATAGTAAATGAAAAAGTGAAGTATCACAGACAGCCCAACCGGGTAAGTTGTATAGAAATACGTGAAAATTGTGGTCACAGGATGTGACAGGAACTCTACTTACTTGATGCTTGAGAGTGCTTTGAAATATAAGCGTGCATTTTCTATGCTTGCATTAAATGATAGAAATTATAAGCATTGTCCATCAAGTGAAGAATGGAAAAGGGGAGAGAGAATTTGTGAATTTTTAAAACCATTCTATGAAATCACGAATTTGATTTCGGGAACTAGTTACCCAACCGCCAACTTATATTTTGCTCAAGTTTGGAAAATTGAGATGCCTTTAATGGAGTACTTGGATGGAAATGATGAGATGTTACAATGTATGACATCTAATATGAAGAAAAAATTTGACAAGTATTGGAGTGAATATAATGTTCTACTTGCAATGGCGGTGGTTCTTGATCCTTGTGTAAAGTTCGTGATGTTAAAGCGATGTTTCTTGAAAGTTGATCCTCAAGGTTTTCAAGAGAAGTTGGATGTGGTGAAAATAAAGCTATTTATGCTTTATGAAGAATATAAAAAGAATGCTTCTAGCTCATCACATGGTCAAGACCAAGGGGAACAAAATGAGACTTCTCTCACCTCTTCTATTCCAACGGATTCTGTTCGTAATTTAGATGTAAGTACAAATAATAGACATTTATATTTTAAATGTTACATTTATCTCATTGTAAACTTTACTCTACCAATAGTAACTTTTTATTCTTTTTTAATTATATTTGCATGAAATGCATCGATATAGGTATGGATGGATTAGGCAGATGATGAGGAAGATGATGTCCCAAGTTCCAAGTCTCAATTAGAAGTTTACTTGGATATGCCAAAACTTGATTTTTCCACCTATAAAGATTTGGATGTCTTGAAATGGTGGAAAGATCATAGTTATAGATTTCCCATTTTGGCTAACATGGCTTGTGATTTGATGAGTATACCTATAACTACTGTGGCTTCCGAATCAGCCTTTAGCATTGGGGGACGTGTGCTAAACAAGTATAGGAGTCGTCTTCTTCCTAAGAAGGCTCTTATCTGCACACGTAGTTGGCTACACGGTTTCATATCAAGTGGTAATTTATTTTCATTGAATAAATAAAATTTACAAGTTATAATAATTAATGTTATTGTAAAAACTTAATAATTTAAAATTTTATTTTATAGGTTGGGAAGATGATGAAGAAAATAAAGATGACGTGGTGGAAGAGTCAAATGATTCTAATCATTTTAATGTTATGAATTGAGATAAAATGACAACTTTGAATGTTTGGTGGTTTTTTTGTGGATTTTAATGGATGTTTTTTAATGTATGTTTCAATGTTTGTGGATTTTATGACTTTTAGACTTATCCACTACTCTTTATTTAGACCATAATTTTAATGGATGTTATGTGGATTGTATTTGTTGTTTTGTATTGGGAGTTTGATATATGGATTGTATTTGTATTTGTATTTGTTGTTTTTGTACTTAGAGTTTAATATGTGGATTGCAAAGTTATTTTATTTTCCTTCTTTTGATTATTTGATGCAAACAATGTTGTGTATGAGTATGAATATGTTTTGCCTAATCTAAGCTTTTCTAATTTTTGGTGTCTTGAAATGAGAATGCAGTTCATAGGGGAAAGAGTCTGTTGGTGTCTTGAAGAAGCGTTGAATGCTTGATATATTATATATATATATATATATTGACCGAATATATATTATCAGGGAGAGTTAGTTCTTTGCTTTTAGCTGCTGTTTGCATCAAGTCAGAATTTGGATGTGATATTCTTCTTCATAGTTGGTTATGAACTATGCAGTGCAGTATTGTTTTGATGGATTGTTTGATCTTTATCTATTCGGCTATTCCTATTGAGAATCTTTGCATTGATAGACTTTTGGATTAATACTGTTTCATCATCTTTCTTGCTTTCTTTTTATACTTCATATTTTACTCCTAATTCCTACAAAAGTATTGAAATATATTATATATGGATGATTTTGAATTTAAAATATTTTAATTATTTATTAGAATGATTTGGTACATAATTGATATTAAGTTATTAGATGAAATGACGAATTATACATTTATACTGTTAAAAAATAGTATAATTAAAAAAACAGAGAATTTTTTGAAGTAATTAAGGATAATTTAAAAGAATAAGTGAAATAATTAATCTTGTTTTGTTGGGTAAAAAATTAGCTTCAATCCGAGACTACATATTTGCCTGATTAGTTTAATTTGCGGCATAGAATTTGATAATATATATATTCGGTCAAAATAAATTATTCCTTCCTTTTCTTTTATCCAAAACTGAATTTAATTTTCCTATCCTATAATTTCAGCCATGAATTTCTCTTCAACAATGAGCCAATATATTATATAAATATTATTATTACTCTTGCACACAAAAAAAAACTCAAATTAAACTTGTTAAGTTAGTCAATCACAAGTTCATTATTCATATGATTTTTTTATATGATTTTTTGGTTAATTTCCAACTCAAATCTCCTTTAACAAATTAAAGTTAGGTTTAATTAAGTGAAAAACTTTAATTTATTTGATAAAATGTGGGCTTTAATTCTTTGTTTTAGTTTTTGGGCTATAATAAAATGTGAGTTCTAGACTTTTAGTTCTTTGTTATTAGGCTTTTTTTTTTCTGTTGAAGCCCGCAGGCTGGTCCGGCCCACATTAAAACCGAACCGATCTCACAATTTTTGGCCCGTTTAAATACGGGCTTAAACGGTTTGGCCTGTTTATACCCGTACCCGTCTTGACCTGCACCGCCCCGCACAGCCCCGCCCGTTTTGCACCCCTATCTGAAATTGCTTAAAAACTTTGAAAACATAATGCATGTGCGGTATTAGATTGATATTAGGTTAGATGATTGATATTGGGTTAAATGATTATTATTGCGGATTGATATGGATGAGAAATAAGTACAGTGTTTGACATTTTGTTGACAGGTGTTAAGGACGGGGATAATGAGGTACTTTGAAATATCGTTCCATCCGTACCTCAAAACCCTAGCACACCTAAGTTCTTTAGGTCATGATATCAAGATTAAGTACAATGTCTATGATCGGAATATATTATAAGGATTTATATTTGCAAGTTTCATGCAATGCATTCAGGACAGTATAATTCTACTTCGGCACTTATATAAGTATCTTGCTGAGCCGTGGTTTGCTTACCCCTTTTCTAACAACATTGTAGATATACAAGCTAAAATCCACGCTTGGGTTCTGTGTGAGCCCTTGAAGACTGTACCTAGTAGTGGTACTTGCATATGTCTTTCGAGCGCTACTTTTATTACTTTCGAGGTATATGAAATTTGGTACATCATATTGGTTGTCGTGTATAGACATTATGCAATGCACAGTACATGTTTATTGGAAATATGTTGGGATATAACTTAGGATCATTCTAGATTATTATAGACAAGTATGATTATCGAGTATGATCCGTGATTTGTTTGTGGTATGATAACTATGAACTTTATGAAATGTGAATATGTTAATTGATGATTCTAAGAGTGTGTATAGTGTATGGTGATATAATCTATGAAATATGAAATTGAGTTGTGCTGTTTGGAATATATGTATATTTTGCATGTTAATTAACAGAGAAAAATTGATTATGTATAAAGGGAGGTTTTCGATCTTTTTCTTTTATTAGATTGAATCTTGAATTAAAATATTGAGAAAATTAATTTGCTTTAGGAGTTAATAACTTAAATAGTAACAATAAGTCAAATTGAATTGTGAAAGATGGAAAATTTTTAGTGGTGCCACTGACACCGAATACAAACCTTAAAGTGAAAAGAAAAAAAAATTAGTTCTTAAATTTGGGAAATAGTATAAGTGTAATTGTTAAGTATACGTCGCAGCCTTCGGGTCGTGACACCCCGTGTCCTAACACCTACTGTCATGATCCGATTACCGAAAATTAGAACTAATTTTTTCCTTTTTAATTATAGTCAGTTAGGCTGTCTATTGTGTCCTTACTCAAATCTATCATTCGGCAACTATTTATATTCCTTATTTATGTGACGAATTCATTAAGATATGAACCATAAAATTTCGACTTCAATTTCATATATATATATATATATATGAAATTTCTCAAATTTGCATTCAGTACACTACAGTTCAATTTATATCCCATACATGATAATGTACACAAAATACTACTATACAAAGATAGTCCGAATATATAAAGGTAAAACAATATACCTCTACGGTGCTCAAATAACCACCTAAGGGATCCTATAGTCAAAATTCTCTTATGCAAAAACAGAAACTACTGCAGATAATCTAAGAGAAAAATAAGGAGGTGAGCTTACGCCCACTAAGAAATATATCTAAAAGAGCTGATACTATGCGTGTGAAGACCGAGAATTTCTAAATAAATATAAGGTATCCGAAAAATTTAATTTGGACAAGTTGAAATCCAAATTTAAATAAGAAACTAAAAGGGAAATTAAATTGGAAATAAGAAATGAAGAAGGAAATTTAATTTGGATAAATGAAAATCCAAATTAAATAAGAAAATGGAGAAAATAATTTTGGATATTTAGAAATCCAAAAACTTAATAAGAAATAAAAATATTTTGATATATTTATATAATGATATTATATAAATATACCTTGGATAAATATAAATATTATTTTGTGTTAAAAGTGTATAAAGTATATATATAAATATATTTTGATACAAAATATGCATTTAAATACATATTATGAATAGTGTATATATAATTATGGTGTATAATAATTTTATATATATATATATATATATATTATAGTTATTATTATATATAATAATAAATATATAATTAAAAAAAAAAAGGCGGGAATCGGGATAACCTGATTCCCAGCCTTTCTCCTCTGTTTCAAAACAGAGGAGAAATAAAAGAAAACAAAGTAGAAAAAAAAGGGGAGCTGACCGGAGCCGGGAGGAGGAAGAGGTTGCGCCGCTGCCGGTGAGCTGAGGAGAGAAAGATAACGCCGGCGCCAACGGTGGGAGAAAAAAAAAGAGAAGAGAAAGCAAAAGGGAAACCGAAGAGGAAAAGAGAGGCAGAAAGGAGAAAGGAGATGGGGGCGGTGCCGCCCGATCTGGGCACCGCCACCGCCGCTATCGGTGCCGGTGAAGTCAGTTCAAGCAGGATGAACGACCGGCGATGAGAGAAAAGAAAGAAACGGGAGAGAAAAGGGGCGAAAAAAAGAGGCCGAGACCCACTCCAGATCCACCACCGCCAGCGCCGCCAATCGCGAAACGGAGACCAAATCCGACTTCATGGCCATCGCGGGAAGCTTTGGGGTGGTCGAACCGCCGGAGATGGTGGCCGCCGGAGGGTGAACCGGCCGGCAAGGGGTGAACCGGCCGAACCAGTCTGAACCGGTTCGGCCAGGAAAAAAAAATAGAACAGAAAAGAAAAAGGAAAGAAAGAAGAAAAAGAAAAGAAAAGGAGAAAGAAAAGAAGGAAGAAGAAAAGAAAGAAATAGGTAAGAAAAAAAAATTAAATGAGTAGATTTCGATATATTTTTATGGAATTTATTAGAAATTGTTGAATTATTTTCTAAATGAAAATATATGTCAATTTTTGAAATTGTAGCAAAACGGAAATGAGACGAATGGTGGAGTTCGCCAAGGCTCGAAAATCGAAAAGTGCGCTAAGCTTTGGCGAATAGGTAAGATACTTTTATAAAGCATTAGTAGCATCATATTGTATGTGGGATTTTATGATTTTTATATGATGCATAGATGGAATGAATTTAAATGGAATTGTGAAAATTTTTATATGATTTATAGATTTAATTGATGTTAAAAATACTAAGAGGACCACAATTGATGGTGGGGGTCTTAGTAAGAGGTAAAAATTGGTGAGAATCAACGGCTGCAATTATAAATTGTATTTCCTTACAGGAGGTTTAGAGGAAATTAAGCCATTATGCTGCCGGAATTTCCACGAAAATATTTGAGAAAAAAGATTAAGTCTCTCACATAAATGGAATCTTGGAGATAATTATTGAAAATAAATATTGAAAGGATTTTTTGGTATTACGGAAAATGTTTGATATTGAAATCGATAAGAAGATAGATCGTTGAAAACGATAATGTGGTGAATTACATGGTTTAAACCTTATAGAATCGATAAATCAAATTATCTTAATATCTCAAAGTGGTTATCAGGCTGAGATTGAGATGAAATAGATATTTGGAGGATCAATTGATAAGAGTAACGATGGTTATATAATATAAAATTAAAAGAGAAAGATAGAAGTTATAATTTAGATGGTCGATTGATTGAATTTCAGAATTTATCGATCGAGTGATGATTTAAAAAATTAATTGATTTAGATAAATGGATGTCACACACGTGATTATACGAAATTGATTATAACCTTGGGAATAGGTTTTGAAAAATATCCTCTCGTATTTGAGTGACTTGGAGAAATTGGAGAACACGATGAACGGTCCATCTTAGTGATATGATTGAGACGATGATAATAAGAAAAATAGATCGTGATGCCGTATGGGCATTGATAGAACACACGTCTACACAAAAATATATTTGTACACATCGATATTAAATAGACGTGAACTAAGACTACTACAATAACGTAGATGGTCGCAAGGCGACTTAAATGGTTGAAAACGCTGTTGATAGTGGAAATTAGCAAATCCTCCTAAGTGAATGAAATTGAACCTCAAGACGGAAATTATGAAGGTGCACCAATAGATCAAATTATGGATGGATTGATAGACGACTATTGATCTTGTGATTTTATATCCTCGATGTTGACTCTAAAATAGGTCATGAGTGATGATATCGATAATTACATAATTTCAGTATCTTAATGGTTATATAGAAATATGATATTTAAATATCCAGAGATACTAAAAAGGACTCATACTGACAGTGGTGGTCCAGTATTGAATGATAAATGTACCGGTGATTTTTATAGTCGATAATTACTACGAAATGATACTGAATATCGAGGAACTACAATGAATATCGAAATTACCTATTAGGTATGATTTGATTGAAATCAAAAGTATGGAATTGAGGAATTGGATTATAGTTAACACAATAACTAAATGATATGTTTTACAAAAATGATAGTTCATTGTTTGAAACTCATGATTGAATCTGCATCGCATTTAAGCATGCCTTCTTACAATTTGAAACATTTTAATAATGTTTATATGAATACTGTAAAGTATTGATTTGAATTGAAATGAAAGTATACGGTAGATATATATATATTTTGATATATGAAGTCTTATACAGAATTTTACCATATGCTTTATATGATATTGAAAAGAAAAGATAAAGATTTAAATGTTTTATGAGACTGTAGGCACCCTAAAAGAATTAAATTCAATAAAGCATAGTGGAAACCGCCTAATTAGAGCTTTGCTCATTAGGCAGATATGCTTGTCCGACAATAGTCGTGGACAGGTCTCAGTCACGCCTGATCAGTGGGGCTGAGAGAGATGAGGTCTATGGCCATAGATAGCGCCCTAGTTGGTTTCCAGGAGACGATGACATGATTTTCACTGCTAGCTACAGTGAATTAAGTCTTTATTGATAGAGAGATGATAGGGATCTAGCCTAGTCTCCAACCGATATGATATGAAGTCTAGAGTAGGATTTTATTGATATGAACTCTAGACTTGACATGATTTATACTGTACATGAAACAGATTTGAAAGGAAATATGTTTTGAAACAGTGCATGTTTTAAACATGTCTTAAAAGTCCATGAGATATGATTTCGACACTTATATGATTATATGTGATTTTGTGTCGAACATGGCATGATATGCGGTCTAGAGTATAACTTGATTTGATATGAACTCTAGATCTGATATGATTTACAGTATATGTTTTAAAAGTACATGATAAATGATTTCGACACTTATATGATTTATATACGATTTTGTGTCGAATTTAAAATGACATGCGGTCTAGAGTATAAATTGATTTGATATGAACTCTAGACCTGATATGATTTATAGTATGTGAAAATGTTTTAAAACCGCACATGTTTTAGACATGCTCTGAAAAGAATACATGAATGGAAATTGAACATGTTTCTACCATGCCTTAAAGGCAAATTTGAAATGAATTGAAAATTTATATGTTGAGCATGTCCTAAAGTATATATGATATGATTTGAAATGATAGCGGTTTATACAGAAAAATTACATGAATTGCATATTAAACCCTGATATGATAATATGCTTAGTATATGAGAATTCCATGAAGAATGTCATGACTCGACGTTAATGATGTTTCATCTATACGAGGACATGATATGATATGATATATGAACATAAGATTGATATGAAGAGAATTCTGATCTTACTCTATCATGAGCATAAATTCTCATACGATAAGTGATATGAATTGATATAAGACGGGAATATGATTGTTAAATGTAAAGTGACTCGATAGGATATCTCAATTAAACATGAAGAATATATGAGGAGTACCATGACTCAGTGGTAACGATATTTCATCTATATGATGTCATGATATGATATGAAACATGAATATAGAATTACACAAAGAGAATTATGACTTCGTACCACCGTGATCATGATCCACAATATGAGTATGGATAAGAGATGATATGAGAATTGATAAGAGATAATATGAGAATTGATAAGAGATAATATGAGAATCGATAAGAGATGATAGAATACAGAAATATGATTATGAAATGAAAAGTAAATATGAGAATTGATATGAGATGATAGCATACCAAAGTATGATTATGAAATGAAAAGTGAAAATGAGAAGTGATAATGAGATGTATCGATGAGGAAGGATTAACTGTAATTGCATCCTTACAAGTTTTAAGCATTGCAGTTTAAGACAGTGTAATCCTACTCATGTATTTATATTAGTATCTTACTGAGCCGTTGTTTTGCTCACCCCACTAAATTTCATCTCTTTCAGATTATTGAAGTTAACATCTGCCATGTGAGTTGCTCAGTGGGCATCGGAGACTGTATGTGGACTTGGTACTAGTCTTCCGAGGTATATGTTTCTTATAAATTACTTGTTTACATGTAAGACTTAAATTGATGCACAGTACGTATTCTGTTTAACAAGTTAGGATGTAACTAAGAACCGTTTCCGTGTTTGTTAAATATTTAAATGAAATGACTATAGGTCACCTAAATAGTATAGTGACTACACTGACACCGAATACAAACCTTAAAATGAAAAAGAAAAATTTAGTCCATAAATTTGTAGACTAAGAAAAGTATAAGAATCAAGTGAAAGTCGCGGCCTTCGCGTTGTGACAGATTTAATGGTATCAGAGCACGGTTTGTCTAGTACGTGTCGGTGTAGTTAAGACAGTGATAGTGTTACATCCCATGTACTATGTAGTGTCTACATGTAAACTTGTTGATTTCCAATCTGTACCAAGATTAGTCAGCTATTGGTATGGGTGATACCAGTCGACGGCCTAATGAAACAGGCTGGGCTTTGACATAATGATACCAATCAATGACCTATTAAGACGAACTGGAAACCGTTAATGAATGGTATCGATATGGTATAAAAGAATTGTATATCACCTTAAAGGAATAGGATATGAATGATCGAGAATGATTGATTGTGGCAGTTATATGGAAGATAATGGAATGATTGTATAGAATATGATCGATATGTGAATTGAAAAGGATTGAAAGAAGTAAAGAAATAGCCAACGAAAAATGACCGAACCCAAACATATGGCTCGATTGAAAGTACAATCCCACTTTAATTACGAAGATTATTGGAAATTGAAAATATGATTTCGAGTTATAAGGGAACACGAATATGAAGCAATTTTCGAATTTAAGACTGGAAGTGATTTCACTTTGGTTATCACATCGAGATGTAATAAGAATACTACATGAAAAGAGATATAGAGAGAATATGATTGATAAATGTTACATTTATGGGAAGAGATAATTAACAGTAAAGTCTGCAATGAGGTGCAACCTTGATTTATCAATGTGACAATGAGTGTTGTGGGATAATACGAAACCCAAAAGAAATATGATGATATGTAAGTGATTAAGGACTGATTGTCTGAATGGAATCACTTTCCATTATCAGGCTCCTAAATTTCTCTAGTGCCATAGTCGGAACATGATTATCGAATGGTGAGAACATATGTGAAGTTCCAGTGAGCATACATGTGATGGGAGTCCCTGAGTTGCCATATGCTTATGGGAAATAGCAAAAGGCTTTGGGATTTCCAAATTTATTGATAGCACTGCTCCGTATTGATATGAATATTCGAGCGTAATATGTGAATGCTTACAGATATATTGAGAGCAGGTGCACTGAATTTAAAAGCTATTGGGACAATTACATACTATTGATTAAATTGTTTAAATGATAGCTATCAAGCTATATCGACTTGGCACCAAATGAGAAAAATAGATGATGAACAATATGAATCAGCTATAATGCAAAGAGAGATGAAATTTGTTAACTCCCAAATTTATAAGAAGTTTTAAGGAGTATAAAAATATGGAGAAAAAACGATATATAACAGTATAAAAAGTTATTTTAATATTGAAGGTATGCTGGCAGTATCAATTAAAGGATGATTGAAAGGATAAGAAAGATAAGAGTACAAGATGATACCACCTTTTAGTATAAGTTAAATTCGGAGGACTGAATTTCTTAAGGTAGGGAGAATGTGAAGACCGAGAATTTCTAAATAAATATAAGGTATCCGGAAAATTTAATTTGGACAAGTTGAAATCCAAATTTAAATAAGAAACTAAAAGGGAAATTAAATTGGAAATAAGAAATGAAGGAGGAAATTTAATTTGGATAAATGGAAATCCAAATTAAATAAGAAAATGGAGAAAATAATTTTGGATATTTAGAAATCCAAAAACTTAATAAGAAATAAAAATATTTTGATATATTTATATAATGATATTATATAAATATACCTTGGATAAATATAAATATTATTTTGTGTTAAAAGCGTAAAAAGTATATATATATAAATATATTTTGATACAAAATATGTATTTAAATACATATTATGAATAATGTATATATAATTATGGTGTATAATAATTATATATATTATAGTTATTAGTATTATATATAATAATAAATATATAATTAAAAAAAAAAACAGGCGGGAATCGGGATAACCTGATTCCCAGCCTTTCTCCTCTGTTTCAAAACAGAGGAGAAATAAAAGAAAACAAAGTAGAAAAAAAAGGGGAGCTGATCGGCGCCGGGAGGAGGAAGAGGTTGCACCGCTGCCGGTGAGCCGAGGAGAGAAAGATAACGCCGGCGCCAACGGCGGGAGAAAAAAAAAAGAGAAGAGAAAGCAAAAGGGAAACCAAAGAGGAAAAGAAAGACAGAAAGGAGAAAGGAGATGGGGGCGGTGCCGCCCGATCTGGGCACCGCCACCGTCGCTATCGGTGCCGGTGAAGTCAGTTCAAGCAGGATGAATGACCGGCGGTGAGAGAAAAGAAAGAAACGGGAGAGAAAAGGGGCGGAAAAAAGAGGCCGAAACCCACTCCAGATCCAACACCGTCCGCGTCGCCAATCACGAAACGGAGACCAGATCCGACTTCATGGCCGTCGCGGGAAGCTTTGGGGTGGTCAAACCGCCGGAGATGGTGGCCGCCGGAGGGTGAACCGGCCGGTAAGGGGTGAACCGGCCGAACCGGTCTGAACTGGTTCGGCCAGGAAAAAAAAACAGAACAGAAAAGAAAAAGGAAAGAAAAAGAAAAGAAAGAAGAAAAAGAAAAGAAAAGGAGAAAGAAAAGAAGGAAGAAGAAAAGAAAGAAATAGGTAAGAAAAAAAATTAAATGAGTAGATTTCGATATATTTTTATGGAATTTATTAGAAATTGTTGAATTATTTTCTAAATGAAAATATATGTCAAATTTTGAAATTGTAGCAAAACGGAAATGAGACGAATGGTGGAGTTCGCCAAGGCTCGAAAATCGAAAAGTGCGCTAAGCTTTGGCGAATAGGTAAGATATTTTTATAAAGCATTACTAGCATCATATTGTATGTGGGATTTTATGATTTTTATATGATGCATAGATGGAATGAATTTAAATGGAATTGTGAAAATTTTTATATGATTTATAGATTTAATTGATGTTAAAAATACTAAGAGGACCCACAATTGATGATGGGGGTCTTAGTAAGAGGTAAAAATTGGTGAGAATCAACGGCTGCAATTATAAATTGTATTTCCTTGCAGGAGGTTCAGAGGAAATTAAGCCGTTATGCTGCCGGAATTTCCACGAAAATATTTGAGAAAAAAGATTAAGTCTCTCACATAAATGGAATCTTGGAGATAATTATTGAAAATAAATATTGAAAGGATTTTTTGGTATTACGGAAAATGTTTGATATTGAAATCGATAAGAAGATAGATCGTTGAAAACGATAATGTGGTAAATTACATGGTTTAAACCTTATAGAATCGATAAATCAAATTATCTTAATATCTCAAAGTGGTTATCAAGCTGAGATTGAGATGAAATAGATATTTGGAGGATCAATTGATAAGAGTAACGATGGTTATATAATATAAAATTAAAAGAGAAAGATAGAAGTTATAATTTAGATGGTCGATTGATTGAATTTCGGAATTTATCGATCGAGAGATGATTTAAAAAATTAATTGATTTAGATAAATGGATGTCACACACGTGATTATACGAAATTGATTATAACCTTGGGAATAGGTTTTGAAAAATATCCTCTCGTATTTGAGTGACTTGGAGAAATTGGAGAACACGATGAACGGTCCATCTTAGTGATATGATTGAGACGATGATAATAAGAAAAGTAGATCGTGATGCCGTATGGGCATTGATAGAACACACGTCTACACAAAAATATATTTGTACACATCGATATTAAATAGACGTGAACTAAGACTACTACAATAACGTAGATGGTCGCAAGGCGACTTAAATGGTTGAAAACGCTGTTGATAGTGGAAATTAGCAAATCCTCCTAAGTGAATGAAATTGAACCTCAAGACGGAAATTATGAAGGTGCACCAATAGATCAAATTATGGATGGATTGATAGACAACTATTGATCTTGTGATTTTATATCCTCGATGTTGACTCTAAAATAGGTCATGAGTGATGATATCGATAATTACATAATTTCAGTATCTTAATGGTTATATAGAAATATGATATTTAAATATCCAGAGATACTAAAAAGGACTCATACTGACAGTGGTGGTCCAGTATTGAATGATAAATGTACCGGTGATTTTTATAGTCGATAATTACTACGAAATGATACTGAATATCGAGGAACTACAATGAATATCGAAATTACCTATTAGGTATGATTTGATTGAAATCAAAAGTATGGAATTGAGGAATTGGATTATAGTTAACACAATAACTAAATGATATGTTTTACAAAAATGATAGTTCATTGTTTGAAACTCATGATTGAATCTGCATCGCATTTAAGCATGCCTTCTTACAATTTGAAACATTTTAATAATGTTTATATGAATACTGTAAAGTATTGATTTGAATTGAAACGAAAGTATATGGTAGATATATATATATTATTTTGATATATGAAGTCTTATACAGAATTTTACCATATGCTTTATATGATATTGAAAAGAAAAGATAAAGATTTAAATGTTTTATGAGACTGTAGGCACCCTAAAAGAATTAAATTCAATAAAGCATAGTGGAAACCGCCTAATTAGAGCTTTGCTCATTAGGCAGATATGCTTGTCCGACAATAGTCGTGGACAGGTCTCAGTCACGCCTGATCAGTGGGGCTGAGAGAGATGAGGTCTATGGCCATAGATAGCGCCCTAGTTGGTTTCCAGGGGACGATGACATGATTTTCACTGCTAGCTACAGTGAATTAAGTCTTTATTGATAGAGAGATGATAGGGATCTAGCCTAGTCTCCAACCGATATGATATGAAGTCTAGAGTAGGATTTTATTGATATGAACTCTAGACTTGACATGATTTATACTGTACATGAAACAGATTTGAAAGGAAATATGTTTTGAAACAGTGCATGTTTTAAACATGTCTTAAAAGTCCATGAGATATGATTTCGACACTTATATGATTATATGTGATTTTGTGTCGAACATGGCATGATATGCGGTCTAGAGTATAACTTGATTTGATATGAACTCTAGATCTGATATGATTTACAGTATATGTTTTAAAAGTACATGATAAATGATTTCGACACTTATATGATTTATATACGATTTTGTGTCGAATTTAAAATGACATGCGGTCTAGAGTATAAATTGATTTGATATACTCTAGACCTGATATGATTTATAGTATGTGAAAATGTTTTAAAAACCGCACATGTTTTAGACATGCTCTGAAAAGAATACATGAATGGAAATTGAACATGTTTCTACCATGCCTTAAAGGCAAATTTGAAATGAATTGAAAATTTATATGTTGAGCATGTCCTAAAGTATATATGATATGATTTGAAATGATAGCGGTTTATACAGAAAAATTACATGAATTGCATATTAAAACCCTGATATGATAATATGCTTAGTATATGAGAATTCCATGAAGAATGTCATGACTCGACGTTAATGATGTTTCATCTATACGAGGACATGATATGATATGATATATGAATATAAGATTGATATGAAGAGAATTCTGATCTTACTCTATCATGAGCATAAATTCTCATACGATAAGTGATATGAATTGATATAAGACGGGAATATGATTGTTAAATGTAAAGTGACTCGATAGGATATCTCAATTAAACATGAAGAATATATGAGGAGTACCATGACTCGGTGGTAACGATATTTCATCTATATGATGTCATGATATGATATGAAACATGAATATAGAATTACACGAAGAGAATTATGACTTCGTACCACCGTGATCATGATCCACAATATGAGTATGGATAAGAGATGATATGAGAATTGATAAGAGATAATATGAGAATCGATAAGAAATGATAGAATACAGAAATATGATTATGAAATGAAAAGTAAATATGAGAATTGATATGAGATGATAGCATACCAAAGTATGATTATGAAATGAAAAGTGAAAATGAAAAGTGATAATGAGATGTATCGATGAGGAAGGATTAACTGTAATTGCATCCTTACAAGTTTTAAGCATTGCAGTTTAAGACAGTGTAATCCTACTCATGTATTTATATTAGTATCTTACTGAGTCGTGGTTTTGCTCACCCCACTAAATTTCATCTCTTTTAGATTATTGAAGTTAACATCTGCCATGTGAGCTGCTCAGTGGGCATCGGAGACTGTATGTGGACTTGGTACTAGTCTTCCGAGGTATATGTTTCTTATAAATTACTTGTTTACATGTAAGACTTAAATTGATGCACAGTACATATTCTGTTTAACAAGTTGGGATGTAACTAAGAACCGTTTCCGTGTTTGTTAAATATTTAAATGAAATGACTATAGGTCACCTAAATAGTATAATGACTACACTGACACCAAATACATACCTTAAAATGAAAAATAAAAATTTAGTCCATAAATTTGTAGACTAAGAAAAGTATAAGAATCAAGTGAAAGTCGCGGCCTTCGGGTCGTGACAATGCGTGTCTATATGCATGTATCTTAAAACATGCTTTTACACTTAGAATCATTTACAATACAATTTTTGGGCACACTATCGGAAAAGATAATATAATCGGTTAGATAACCAGGCTAAGCACAGAAGGATGCTTTAAAGCACCTCACTTATCCTGGTCTCTAATTCCAACTATAGGGAACTTATTGGAAATTATTTGATCAGCAGATCAGTATACACTCATCGTACAGTAAACACTTTCCAGTAAATAGTACAGTAATCACTCTGATATAACAATTCAACAAATACCGTAAATGGTACAGTAAGCATTTCCAATAAACAGTATCCAATAAAACATGTTCAGTAAACACTCAAAAATTAGTACAGTAAACAATACAGTTCTCACGACCCGGAGGTCGTGACTAGACCTGCTTAAGGGCCGGGCTACCCGCCCAAGCCCGAAGACCCGTTCGATATTTGGGAGGGCTTGGACAAAAATATTTGATGCAATTATCGGGCTTGGACAAAATTTTTAGGCCCGTTTAAAAACGGGCCCCGGCTTAGCCTTTCAAAGCCCGAACTTAATGTTAAATATATTTTTAATATATTTCTAATATTAAGTATATTTTTAATATATTTGTTAAGTATAATATGATTATATATATATATAAAACATTATTAATTAAAAAACATGATTATAAATATTTAATATGAAAATTGATATACAAATTTTGACAAATTAAATTAAATTTTAAAGGAAATAAAATAATAAATAATAAATAATTAAATAATTAAAATATAAAAAAATTATTCTAGAGAGGGCCGAGCTCGAGCTCGGGCTTATTGTATAAAAAATAGGACGGGCTTGGACAAAATATCAGGCACGATTTATCAGGCCTGGCCGGGCTTGGGCATTGACTAATTTCCTTATTACCTTCCATGGGCCCGGCCCGAACCCGACCCGGCCTGGCCCATGAGCAGGTTTAGTCGTGATTTACACTTATCACTCCATTTACTATTTACCAAATTTACGAACTAATTTTTTTCTTTTCACTTTAAAATTTGTATTCGGTGTCAATGTCCTCTCTAAACTGAATTCACGTTCTTAACTTGATTTGTATTCATTATTTAACTTGTCATTTCTTAAAATCATTCGACTTAATATTCTTGTTCAATATTAAGCTATTAAAAGAAAAACGTCGAAAACTCCCCCTTATATAAAATCGACTTTCCCTAGCTTAATAACCTGCAATAAACTCAACTATTTCCAGCCACATATCTCAATCCAACATTCTCAGTTCATTTCATTATATACTACACATACTTCCAAAATTAACAAATATATATATACGGGGCAGTTTACAGCTCATAATCATCACAATTCACTTCTCGGATCGTACTCGATAATCATATAAGTCTATAATAATCTAGAACGATCCTAAGTTACATCCCAAAAAAAATTCCATAAGCATGTACTGTGCAAATTTAAAATGTCATACATGGATAACAAAATAATTGTTGTTATACCTCAAGTGCAACAAAAATAGCACTCGGAGGATTCAATCCGATATAGCTGCTCAAGATAGTCCCCGAGGCTTTGCACCTAAACTCCAAGTGGGAGCCTAACTTGTATGATCTGCGATGTTATTAATAAGGGGTGAGCAAAACCACGGCTCAGTAAGTAGCTTAAGTAAATGCATGTTAGACTCATGTCGTTCTATATGCACGTGTAGAAAACAATGCTGAAGTAATAAGCGAACTCGGTATTTAAGCATGATCATAAACCAAACACTTCTTTATGCATTTCGGTTACAAAACGCTTTCAAGATGCACTTAATTAAAACAAAACTTACTATGCAATCCATTTAAATAAGTTCGCTATGCATTCGGTTGAACTCAGTATGTTATGCATTTCAAATAAACTATCAATATAATTCGATAAGTCAATCGGTACTTACTTTGATAAAACAATCAATAAGCATTCGATAAACGATCAATAAGTATTGCAATCATTTCAATCAATATGGATTTTCAAGAATCTATTAATCATAAATCAAGAAAATCGATAACGATTAGGCATATTGCCTCAGTTCACTAAAAGCAGTATTAGAAATGGAACAATAGTAAGTGGAGTTTAGGCAATGATCCTCAATCAATCAATCAATCGATATCCATCCTAGCTAGCGATGGAATGGTGTCGCAAGCAACACTAAATCTATGGCCATAAAATGATATCCAGTCTCGCTGATCAGTCGAGAGCTGGAACTTGCCTGCTGGTTTTCCGACAAGTATCAGTCTACCTAGAGCACTAGGCTCGATAGGTACAATACGATAGTCTAGAGCACAAAGCTCAATAGACGGGAAATAAGGCCTAGAGCTAAGCTCGATAGGCTAGAAGTGACCCGAAGGTTGTAGGACATGCCTGCACTCAAAAACAGTTTGAAATCAATTTCCTTGCGTAGCACTTGGCTTCCACGGATTCCAAATCACTATTAAATCAGTTTCGAGTTCGAAATACAAAGAACTTTCGATTTATTTCAAATGTTGGTTCAAACCAAGACTTTGCAAATATAACATATGATGCAAGTCATTAAAACATGAACATTAAGTAATTAAATTCAAAACATGCTATACGTAAATGCATGTACGCATCGGTTCATTTCACTTAACATGCATGCTTAGCTGGCCACAATACGCAAAGCAGAAATTAAGTTTCAATCCAGCTCAAGCATAAACGAGTTTATAGAATTAAACCATTCCTACGAGATGGTGCTAACAAACTTTACTTAACCCACTTACCTCGAAGCTCAAAATTCCCTTCTCGTGCTTCCGAGTCTGTTCTCAAGTCCTTGCACCACTCCGATTTACTACAAATACAATTCATTTCCCATCTCAATAACTCATTACTATTTGACCAATTTATATTCTAAGCCACATGTCTTACATAATCGAAATTGACTAAGTTCATTTCTATGCCCACTTTAACTCTTCACTACCATTACATTCCGTGTGTGTGCACATATATATATATGTATGTGCACATATATACTGAAAATTATAAAGGTGTACAGTATATACGTATATCCACACAAGTAAATCTCAACCGCGTATGTAAGATCTCATTATTGAAAGGCTTGCTTAGTTGCATTTCATATAATTTATTTTCACTAGATATTCCAACTCAAATCCTATACTAGGGATTCATCTCTCTTTATTTCCACAATAGTGCCTTATATATATTTACATATATTTCCCATCAACCTTAACCCATGATACAGTTTTTCTTGTCCAATACAATACCTCCAAAAATTCTTACACCAAAGTTTCATTCCTCAAATTCCTATTTAACGGCACGTGGATATCGGTAAATACACAATTTATTCATATTGCATCAAAGTGCAACCATTTTAATTAAAATCTACGTCATTCTTCCTCTTGAAGCTCATAATATAGATATATATATATACATATTGTAGACACCCCATTTTGTCCGAGGTCTTTTAATGTTATTGGGCCTATTGGGTTTGATAATTAGAAGATGAATCTAATTTTTGTATTACTATCTTGTTTATTATTAAAAAATAAAAATGAAAATAAAATAAAAAATAGAAAAAAATAAATAACAAAAATAAAGTGATCAAAGAAGGGAAACTTGAAAAAAATCAGAATATTAAAACAAAGGCAAAGTCAAAAATTTGAAAATTTTAGAAAGAAAATCAAAATCAATGAGTGAATCAAGTGAGAATCAATGAAGATACAAGTCAAATTCAAATTGGTGCATGGATGGAAAGGAAATAAAGTTGGTTTAATACCCATATCAAGAAAAGGAAGGAAAATTAAATAAAAAAAGGGGGGCTGGCCACGAGTACAAAGACAAGGAGAAAACCCTAGGGAGAAAAGAGGGGGGGAAGAAAAGAAAAACCAAAGAGAAAAAAAACCTAAAGAAAGGTTCCCACGGTTCTTAGTCAGGAGAGAACCTTCCCTGGCTGTCCCCATCTTCAACCTGTACTGCATACTCCATTTGGGTTGTTAAATCTGATGAAGTAAAGTGCAGAGAGCGAAGCAGTAGAGCTACGCGACAGGCTGCTGGCTGCTGTCGTTGGGGCTGTAGCAGAAGAGCCAAATAGCTGAAGCCTTCTACCTGGACGTGTACGGCGCTTGAAGCTGTTGGAACGTGATGTTATGCTGTTCTGGAAGCTGCCTGTCGGTATTGTAGTTGAAGGGGATGTTGCAGTGCGCAAGGACAGCAGGAAGTAGGACATAGCCGCAGTCAAGAAGTTTGAGGTGGCAACTCGTTGCTAGACAGAAGCTGCTGGTGCGTGCATGAAGTGGAGACGAGCTGGAAACAGAAGCTGTTAGTGGCGTGAAGCCTGCTTGAATCGACACCCGGGCAGAGCTTTGCTGTGTTGTGTGCAGGTGGCATGCGCAGTAGGTGTTGCGTGGTCAGAGATCCGGAGGTTGTGGGAGGATCCAAGAATCGGTGCTCAAGTTGCACAGAAACCCAAAGGCCAAAGAGGTAGTGCTGTAGCTGGGAATACAAGAAGAAGAAAGAAAGCTGTCCAAAGTTGCTGTAGCTTGCTGGTGCGTGGCATGCATGCCGATAGGGAGAGGAGAAGCAGTACACGGGCGAAACAAGAAGAAAAAAACAAGCCCGGTTTACACCATGGTCCTACATCCATCGCTTGCTTTGTTCACCTACATGGAAAGTTAAACAAAAAAGGTATGAAGCTTTGCCGTGAAATAGCTTTTGTGCAAAATGAAGGCTAAACCATTGATTCAATACTTATTATTAGTTAAGTGTTTTGCTAGATTAATTTAATATATATGATTCATTTAATTAGAAATTTGTGTAAGATAATTTAGGTAATTTAATTAAAGGTAGAAATTGGTGTTAAGATATTAATTTTGAGAAATTGACTTTGATAATTAAACTAGGTAGTTAATGTGAATGAAATAATTCAATTTGGCGTGTTGATATTCTATATTTTGTTGATGTATTATTATTTGTTTATTGTTTATTTCAGAATTAGGATTAAAATAAATTAAAGACAGATTATTGAAAACTATAAGGACAAGGAAAAATTAATTATGATATTAAAAACTAAAAGTAAATATTAATAATTCCGACGATCTCTAGAGGCATCACGCTTAAGTGGTACTTTAGTGATCTTGAGGTAAAAAATCTTATCCAAGGCCTCACCAGCTTAATGGAGGGTCTAGATAGGATTTTTGGTAACAAATAATTCATACTCATTTTAAAAGAAAATATATATAAAAATAAATTTATTATAAAATAACAGTAAAAATAATTAGTTATAAAATTAGAAAATATGTTAATGATTAATAATAATATAATAAAAATAGTAATGGCAAATAAGGAGGGAAATAAATGAAATAACCAAAGTTAGATATTAAAATAATAAAAATGAATATGATTACTCCGATGATGAAATATCAAGGGAATTACGCTCAAGTAATTTTCTTGATAATGTCTAGGTAAGAAAGTTCTATTCGAGGCCTCACCAGCTCAATGGAAGGTCTAAATAGGGTCTTCAATAAAAAGTAATTTATATTCATTTTTTAAAATTAAAATACGAATGATTAGTAAATTTGTTATTGAATTGGAATAAGAATAAGTTATAGAAATTAGAAACGATAATTAATAGTCCACGATAATAGAAATAATAATGAGTAACAAAATAAGGAATAAAATGAATAAAAATTAGATATGAAAATTATAATGTAAGTGAATATGAACCACTCCAATGATGAAATATCGAGAGAATTACGCATAAGTGATTTTCTTGAAATTTTCTAGGTAGGAAAATTATTTTCAAGGTCTCACCAGCTTAATGGATGACCTAGAGATAGTTTTTCAAAAATAAGTGATTTTTATTCATTTTTTTAAATTATAGAATGGGTGGTTTTTATCTAAAAACATTAAATTAAAGTTAAAATTAAAATCAAAAGTAATTAAGAAGATAAAAATTTCCAATAATTCATGTTAACTATAATAATAAAATAACAATAATAAATGGTAATGAAATGATAAATAGGAGTTATTGAGAGTGAATATTGATTGTTCCTATGATGAGATTCCAAGTAGATTTACGCTTAAGTAATGATTTGGAAATCTTTAGGTAAGAAAATTTCTTTTGGGTCTCACCAGCTTAATGGAAGATCTAAAAGGAATTTTTGATAAAAATAATTCATATTCATTTTCGCACAAAAATAAACAAATAAAATTAAGAATTAATAAATAATAGAATGGTAAGAATAAATTAGATAGAAGGAGTCAAAGTTAGGAATTTCTCATAAAATATTAAAATGAATTCGACGACGGAGCCTCTTCAAGCAAGTCGCATAGTACTACTTGAATACTCTTGAGGTGAGAAAGATTTTTGAGTTGTCCCACCAGCTTAATGGAGGACACTTAGAAATATTTTTCAATAATAATTATATCGAGATTAAAGATCAACATAAGCAAATTTAGAAGATGACCTAAAACTAAGTGGTACCATTTTAGGATGGGCGTTGTGAGGGTGCTAATCCTTCCTCACACGTAACCGTACTCCCGAACCCTAGTATCTTTGAACGCAGACCAGGCCTTATCCTTAGTTTGAATAGGTGACCAATCACACCTAGGTAGAATGGTTGGTGGCGACTCCATGTCTTTGTGTCTAGCTATTAGGTTTTCTCCAAAAGCTTAATACGTTATCACAGTTTGGCGACTCCGCTGGGGATGTTAGAGAGTCAGGCCAATACTTAGTTTTAGGTTATCTTAGAATTTGCTTAAGAGATCTTAATAGAAAACGAACATTAAATGAAACATTATTCCTTCATACACACACATCACTTTGCATTAGCATACATAAGCCCTCGACCCGGGCTCGGTCCTTTTCAGGAGGGAGTAAAGTATCTACGCTCTCGTGAGGTAATACCTCCGCAATGGCTAGCGAAATACTCCCACTCAAATTGAACCTTTCCGTTTGTAACATGTGATGGGTAAGGATTGGGTGCCTTACTAGTCCTATGTGGACGATAGTGAGGAACAATTTGAGAACCTTTAGAATTCTGACTTATCCAAACCAAGCATATAAAGAAACCTAAGAGGCCAACTTAAGTTAGAGCCATGCCAGCTCATCATGTAGAGATAACCAAGGATCAGGACACATGAAGGACAATTTGTTCTTTTCAAGAAATATAATAATATAAATAATAAAAAAAATATAAAAAAAATAAAGAGATGAAACGTGTCTATTCATCACATGAGGCTTTCCTTTGATTTTGCAATGAATAACATGTCAATTTGAACGTTGCACCTATACATCTAGACTTTTTTGGTCATACATAAATTGAGCATGCATCTCATGCATAGGTTTGTATGTGCCTATCATGGCATCTTGATTTAGACTATGGTAATAAAGGTGAGAAGATTGCTCGTCTGTTAAAATTGTCAGTCACCCATACGATACTTGTTTGCAAACAAGAGTCATGGAGAATGAGCAGTTGACACGAATTGATGGAATAGAAAAGGTGCAACAAGAGATTATCAAAGCTCAAGAGGAAACTCGAGAGCAGATGACCAAGATGATGGAGTTGATGATGAGTATGACTAAAGGGAAAGGAGTTGTGCAAGACCTAACAGCTGAGAAATATCCTAGTGATGATCCACCATACCCTCCAGGGTTCACCCATCAAGCCCAAATGTCTCCAAAGGTTTATGCTCATGCAACACCTTCAATGGGAGGACAAGGCCGTACTCTGGGCCAAAGTTAACTTGGTATAGGGTCTAGTCCTGTTGACCCTATTTTTGTCCTAAACTTGGATGATCCTGTTGAACAAGAAAAGTTAAAGAGAGAGGCAGTTGACAGTCTGGCTGTAAGGATACAACATAAATGTGACATGTTGGAGAAAAGGTTGAAGAACTCATCAGTAGTGGTGCCTTAACTCAAGAGCTTATTGAACAATGGAAGTCTGCTCTTCCATAGGCCAAATTTCCTATATGTAATTTGTGGATGTGAGATGTTCTCAAGATTCTTGAAATTTTCATCAAGTTGTTTTGAAAGTTTTCCATATTTTTCTTTCCAAATAGATGAAATAAAATAATTTTGAAATCATTGGTGATTTTTATTGAGAATGAATAGACCTAGCCATTACATTTTTAGTATACTTTCCGATTCAGTGAAAACTTGGAATCCATAAAGAGACAAACAAGCTCGAAATTCATTCATTTTTGCTTACCATGATGAACTTTTGAAGTCAATGATCTTCGTTAAGGCGATGAGCAATGAAATGATTGATGAATTTGCAAAAATTTTTGAATTGTTTTGAAGGACCAATTCATGAAGCATTCTCTTAAGGACTTTGTATTTGGAAATTTGATAGATGTTAAGGCCAAGCTAAGAGTCCCAAACACATCAACCCAAAATTCTTTCTTATAACTTGAACTTTCTAACTCAAATCATCCTTCGCTACACCTTGAGGCAAAATGATCGAAAGAGCTAAGTTTTTGATAACCTCAATATCTTTTAATGGTCATTCTTAATTTGATTGATATCCTTTTTCCGATCTTAAACCATGATGATGAAAATTGTTGCATATGGCCTTCATAAAGTTGAGTTGATACATTCTGGGCATGAGTTGTGAAAAGAAATGAAGAAAAAGGAAGTAAAAAAAAAGAAAAGAAAAAAGAAAAGAAGAAAAAATTGATTGTGAAACCATGCATGAGGGATATTCAAATGATTTCAAAAGCCAAATTTTCATCTTAAGGATTGGTTTTCAATAGAAGTGTTAATATTTGATATGACAAATGGCCATCTTTCATATTCCTATTACTGAAATGAAATCATCCATTTGTTACCCCTTTTGAGCTTATTGATTTCTTCTTAAATGAACCTTGACCAAGGATCACCCTCCACATTGGAGAGGCAAATACATCAAAGGAGTTTAAGAAGCATTAGTGATTGGTCTTATGTCAAATGCAAGAAAATGATGCCCTTGTTAAAGGGCAAATGTGAGAAGAAGGATATGTGAAGATGGAAATCAATATGAAAAAACAAGAAATTGAAAAAATGAAAAAGGTAGATGTGAAAAAAAAAAAGAAAAAAGAAAGAAATGAATGAGAATAAAAGGTTAGAAAAGAAAAGAAAAATGCTTCGAAGAGTGGGAAGGACAGATGTTCACAATCGAAGAAATGATCCTTGGTTCGATAAACCTTGAAAACACTTATTTTGGGCCTATTTATCCATTCTTTGAAAACCCTAAACCTTGGCCTACGGTACGTGCTTAAAAGTCCATTTTGATCAAATAAAGATGCTTGTATTGAAAAGCTTTTCTTTGAGAAACCATCATCATTATTTAGTTTGTAATGAAATTTGAATTCTCAAATGCATGGTAGAATAATCAATAAAAAAAAGAAGAAGAAAAAAAAAGAAGAAGAAGAAAAAACGAGAATGAAGCTCTAGGGTGAAAACCCATGAAAGGGCAGTCTAGAGCAAATTTGAAACAACTCAAGGCCATTGTTTGTGACTATGCTAAGGCAATAATAAGAAAGAAGAAAAACCAGAAGAGTGATGCTTTCAATCAAGACCTTTTGAGAAATTGAAAAACCATCACCTTGAAAATCTGATTTGAGATTTGAATCCTTGCCCAGAAATTTGAGCCATCACAGCTAGTCTTGACATTTGTTAAAGTCCACATATCAACAAATTAAGAGAATGCTAAAATGGACTGTGCTCTATGAAAGTTACTTTTACAAAAGGAATAATGATTTTCAAGGAATTTGTTTCATTTGTGAGCTAAGATGAAGAGACATTGATCAATAAAACCTTTCTTGATAACCAAACATCCTTGATGCACCAAATCAGCACATTTATTCAAATAGGCCAAGTCGTAACTCGTTCTATTTGTTCTCAATAGTAATCACCAATTTTTAAGAGATTTAAAAGTCAAATGTTTTTATCTTGGAAAATTATTATGTGAGGCAATTTCCTATTTTCAAAAAGGAACTTGAAGAAGTGGAAAATGAGAGTTTTGTGATTTTTATAGGGGCAAGTTCTTGTTTTAAAGAAACCAAGTGTGGTAATGGTGTTTCTAAGACTATTCTTGGGGCAGCCTTTGGTTGTTACGAGAGCATGAATTTTTGTGAAAATATGAGAAGTGGTGAAATGTTCTTGTGAATAGTTTGGGACGATTTTGTTGTTATGATTTGGATAGATGAGTTTTAATTTGATAAGAATTGTGGGGCAAGAAGAACACTAAATGAATGATGATGATGGGGCAATGGGAAGACTGAACGAGTGATGATTGCTAAATTTAAAGAAAGAAGAATTGTGGGGCAAGAAGAAGATTGAATGAACGATGGTGATGGGGTAAATGATTTTAGGATTGCTAAATTTGAAGAAAGAAGAATGATGAGGCATTGAAAGATTGAATGATAAGGTAAAGAGAAGATTGAAGGATGACAAATTTTTGAAGAAAGGAATAAGGTAGGCTGATGATGTGACTTGGTAAGGCATTGTTTATCATTTGCATTGCATTCTTGACATGCATGAAATTACATTCCATTACATGCATTCTGACACAAAAAAAAAAGAGAGAGTTTGTTGTTAAGACAATAGGATAAAAAAAAAAGAGTTCTGAAAGACTAGATGACTAAAAATTTGGAAAATTAAAAAAAAAAAAGAGACGAAAAAAAAATCAGAAAATGTGAGAAAGATTAGGAATAAGATGTGACAAAAAAGGTATGAAGTTTCGAAACAAAAATGTTAAAATTTGGAAAGAAAGAGGAAATTAAAAAGTTATGGATATGATGGGATAATGAAAAATGGATTGAAAGATGTGATGAGATGAAAAAGTGTGATAGGAAATAACAAAAAGAAGAAACTGTAATGATAAGATGATCTAGAAGATAGAATTGAAATGATGAGATAAGGTCAAAGCCTCCAGGTACAATCTATAAGACCTTTGGGCATGATTCATCAAATCCTCTGGGTACAATCTGTAAGACCTCCGGGCATGATTCATTAAAATCTCCGGGTACAATCTGTAAGACCTCTGGGCATGATTCATCAAATCCTCTGGGTACAATCCGTAAAACCTCCGAGCACATTTTGGAGATGAGAAAAATTAAAGTTTTAGGGCCTTCCTAGTTGAAGGAGCATTTTGGAGATGAGAAAAATTTAAAGTTTCAGGGCCTTCCTAGTCGAAGGAGCATTTAAGAGATGAGAAAATTTAAAGTTTCAGGGCCTTCCTAGTTGAAGGAGCATTTTACAGAGGAGAAATTTTAAAGTTTCAGGGCCTTCCTAGTCGAAGGAGCATTTACGAGATGAGAAAATTTAAAGTTTCAGGGCCTTCCTAATCGAATGAGCATTTAAGAGATGAGAAATTTTAAAGTTTCAGGGCCTTCCTAGTCGAAGGAGCATTTTAAGATGAGAAAATTTAAAGTTTCAGGGCCTTCCTAGTCAAAGGAGCATTTTGGAGATGAGAAATTTAAAGTTTCAGGGCCTTCCTAGTCGAAGGAGCATTTAAGAGATGAGAAATTTTAAAGTTTCCGGGCCTTCCTAGTCGAAGGAGCATTTTAAGATGAGAAAATTTAAAGTTTCAGGGCCTTCCTAGTCGAAGGAGCATTTTGGAGATGAGAAATTTAAAGTTTCGGGGCCTTCCTAGTCGAAGGAGCATTTTAGAGATGAAAAATTCTAAAAAAGTCTTATGGCCTTCCTAGTTGAAGGAGCACTTTAGGTGAAAGATTAAAAAAAAGGGGAACAAAACAAAAAAAAATAAAAATTTTGAAAAGAAAGAAAGAAATAATAAAATGGATGCGGACAAAATGGATGTCTATGTCTTTGCACAATTACTATTTCATAGCAAATGTACAAAGAGGGGCAACTGTAGACACCCCATTTTGTCCGAGGTCTTTTAATGTTATTGGGCCTATTGGGTTTGATAATTAGAAGATGAATCTAATTTTTGTATTACTATCTTGTTTATTATTAAAAAATAAAAATGAAAAGAAAATAAAAAATAGAAAAAAAATAAATAACAAAAATAAAGTGATCAAAGAAGGGAAACTTGAAAAAAATCAGAATATTAAAACAAAGGCAAAGTCAAAAATTTGAAAATTTTAGAAAGAAAATCAAAATCAATGAGTGAATCAAGTGAGAATCAATGAAGATACAAGTCAAATTCAAATTGGTGCATGGATGGAAAGGAAATAAAGTTGGTTTAATACCCATATCAAGAAAAGGAAGGAAAATTAAATAAAAAAAGGGGGGCTGGCCACGAGTATAAAGACAAGGAGAAAACCCTAGGGAGAAAAGAGGGGGGAAGAAAAGAAAAACCAAAGAGAAAAAAAACCTAAAGAAAGGTTCCCACGGTTCTTAGTCAGGAGAGAACCTTCCCTGGCTGTCCCCATCTTCAACCTGTACTGCATACTCCATTTGGGTTGTTAAATCTGATGAAGTAAAGTGCAGAGAGCGAAGCAGTAGAGCTACGTGACAAGCTGCTGGCTGCTGTCGTTGGGGCTGTAGCAGAAGAGCCAAATAGCTGAAGCTTGCTACCTGGACGTGTGCGGCGCTTGAAGCTGTTGGAACGTGATGTTATGCTGTTCTGGAAGCTGCCTGTCGGTATTGTAGTTGAAGGGGATGTTGCAGTGCGCAAGGACAGCAGGAAGTAGGACGTAGCCGCAGTCAAGAAGTTTGAGGTGGCAACTCGTTGCTAGACAGAAGCTGCTGGTGCGTGCATGAAGTGGAGACGAGCTGGAAACAGAAGCTGTTAGTGGCGTGAAGCCTGCTTGAATCGACACCCGGGCAGAGCTTTACTGTGCTGTGTGCAGGTGGCATGCGCAATAGGTGTTGCGTGGTCAGAGATCCGGAGGTTGTGGGAGGATCCAAGAATCGGTGCTCAAGTTGCACAAAAACCCAAAGGCCAAAGAGGTAGTGCTGTAGCTGGGAATACAAGAAGAAGAAAGAAAGCTGTCCAAAGTTGCTGCAGCTTGCTGGTGCGTGCCATGCATGCCGATAGGGAGAGGAGAAGCAGTACACGGGCGAAACAAGAAGAAAAAAGCAAGCCCGGTTTACACCATGGTCCTACATCCATCGCTTGCTTTGTTCACCTACATGGAAAGTTAAACAAAAAAGGTATGAAGCTTTGCCGTGAAATAGCTTTTGTGCAAAATGAAGGCTAAACCAGTGATTCAATACTTATTATTATTATTAGTTAAGTGTTTTGCTAGATTAATTTAATATATATGATTCATTTAATTAGAAATTTGTGTAAGATAATTTAGGTAATTTAATTAAAGGTAGAAATTGATGTTAAGATATTAATTTTGAGAAATTGACTTTGATAATTAAACTAGGTAGTTAATGTGAATGAAATAATTCGATTTGGCGTGTTGATATTCTATATTTTGTTGATGTATTATTATTTGTTTATTGTTTATTTCAGAATTAGGATTAAAATAAATTAAAGACAGATTATTGAAAACTATAAGGACAAGGAAAAATTAATTATGATATTAAAAACTAAAAGTAAATATTAATAATTCCGACGATCTCTAGAGGCATCACGCTTAAGTGGTACTTTAGTGATCTTGAGGTAAAAAATCTTATCCAAGGCCTCACCAGCTTAATGGAGGGTCTAGATAGGATTTTTGGTAACAAATAATTCATACTCATTTTAAAAGAAAATATATATAAAAATAAATTTATTATAAAATAACAGTAAAAATAATTAGTTATAAAATTAGAAAATATGTTAATGATTAATAATAATATAATAAAAATAGTAATGGCAAATAAGGAGGGAAATAAATGAAATAACCAAAGTTAGATATTAAAATAATAAAAATGAATATGATTACTCCGATGATGAAATATCAAGGGAATTACGCTCAAGTAATTTTCTTGATAATGTCTAGGTAAGAAAGTTCTATTCGAGGCCTCACCAGCTCAATGGAAGGTCTAAATAGGGTCTTCAATAAAAAGTAATTTATATTCATTTTTTAAAATTAAAATACGAATGATTAGTAAATTTGTTATTGAATTGGAATAAGAATAAGTTATAGAAATTAGAAACGATAATTAATAGTCCACGATAATAGAAATAATAATGAGTAACAAAATAAGGAATAAAATGAATAAAAATTAGATATGAAAATTATAATGTAAGTGAATATGAACCACTCCAATGATGAAATATCGAGAGAATTACGCATAAGTGATTTTCTTGAAATTTTCTAGGTAGGAAAATTATTTTCAAGGTCTCACCAGCTTAATGGATGACCTAGAGATAGTTTTTCAAAAATAAGTGATTTTTATTCATTTTTTTAAATTATAGAATGGGTGGTTTTTATCTAAAAACATTAAATTAAAGTTAAAATTAAAATCAAAAGTAATTAAGAAGATAAAAATTTCCAATAATTCATGTTAACTATAATAATAAAATAACAATAATAAATGGTAATGAAATGATAAATAGGAGTTATTGAGAGTGAATATTGATTGTTCCTATGATGAGATTCCAAGTAGATTTACGCTTAAGTAATGATTTGGAAATCTTTAGGTAAGAAAATTTCTTTTGGGTCTCACCAGCTTAATGGAAGATCTAAAAGGAATTTTTGATAAAAATAATTCATATTCATTTTCGCACAAAAATAAACAAATAAAATTAAGAATTAATAAATAATAGAATGGTAAGAATAAATTAGATAGAAGGAGTCAAAGTTAGGAATTTCTCATAAAATATTAAAATGAATTCGACGACGGAGCCTCTTCAAGCAAGTCGCATAGTACTACTTGAATACTCTTGAGGTGAGAAAGATTTTTGAGTTGTCCCACCAGCTTAATGGAGGACACTTAGAAATATTTTTCAATAATAATTATATCGAGATTAAAGATCAACATAAGCAAATTTAGAAGATGACCTAAAACTAAGTGGTACCATTTTAGGATGGGCGTTGTGAGGGTGCTAATCCTTCCTCACACGTAACCGTACTCCCGAACCCTAGTATCTTTGAACGCAGACCAGGCCTTATCCTTAGTTTGAATAGGTGACCAATCACACCTAGGTAGAATGGTTGGTGGCGACTCCATGTCTTTGTGTCTAGCTATTAGGTTTTCTCCAAAAGCTTAATACGTTATCACAGTTTGGCGACTCCGCTGGGGATGTTAGAGAGTCAGGCCAATACTTAGTTTTAGGTTATCTTAGAATTTGCTTAAGAGATCTTAATAGAAAACGAACATTAAATGAAACATTATTCCTTCATACACACACATCACTTTGCATTAGCATACATAAGCCCTCGACCCGGGCTCGGTCCTTTTCAGGAGGGAGTAAAGTATCTACGCTCTCGTGAGGTAATACCTCCGCAATGGCTAGCGAAATACTCCCACTCAAATTGAACCTTTCCGTTTGTAACATGTGATGGGTAAGGATTGGGTGCCTTACTAGTCCTATGTGGACGATAGTGAGGAACAATTTGAGAACCTTTAGAATTCTGACTTATCCAAACCAAGCATATAAAGAAACCTAAGAGGCCAACTTAAGTTAGAGCCATGCCAGCTCATCATGTAGAGATAACCAAGGATCAGGACACATGAAGGACAATTTGTTCTTTTCAAGAAATATAATAATATAAATAATAAAAAAAATATAAAAAAAATAAAGAGATGAAACGTGTCTATTCATCACATGAGGCTTTCCTTTGATTTTGCAATGAATAACATGTCAATTTGAACGTTGCACCTATACATCTAGACTTTTTTGGTCATACATAAATTGAGCATGCATCTCATGCATAGGTTTGTATGTGCCTATCATGGCATCTTGATTTAGACTATGGTAATAAAGGTGAGAAGATTGCTCGTCTGTTAAAATTGTCAGTCACCCATACGATACTTGTTTGCAAACAAGAGTCATGGAGAATGAGCAGTTGACACGAATTGATGGAATAGAAAAGGTGCAACAAGAGATTATCAAAGCTCAAGAGGAAACTCGAGAGCAGATGACCAAGATGATGGAGTTGATGATGAGTATGACTAAAGGGAAAGGAGTTGTGCAAGACCTAACAGCTGAGAAATATCCTAGTGATGATCCACCATACCCTCCAGGGTTCACCCATCAAGCCCAAATGTCTCCAAAGGTTTATGCTCATGCAACACCTTCAATGGGAGGACAAGGCCGTACTCTGGGCCAAAGTTAACTTGGTATAGGGTCTAGTCCTGTTGACCCTATTTTTGTCCTAAACTTGGATGATCCTGTTGAACAAGAAAAGTTAAAGAGAGAGGCAGTTGACAGTCTGGCTGTAAGGATACAACATAAATGTGACATGTTGGAGAAAAGGTTGAAGAACTCATCAGTAGTGGTGCCTTAACTCAAGAGCTTATTGAACAATGGAAGTCTGCTCTTCCATAGGCCAAATTTCCTATATGTAATTTGTGGATGTGAGATGTTCTCAAGATTCTTGAAATTTTCATCAAGTTGTTTTGAAAGTTTTCCATATTTTTCTTTCCAAATAGATGAAATAAAATAATTTTGAAATCATTGGTGATTTTTATTGAGAATGAATAGACCTAGCCATTACATTTTTAGTATACTTTCCGATTCAGTGAAAACTTGGAATCCATAAAGAGACAAACAAGCTCGAAATTCATTCATTTTTGCTTACCATGATGAACTTTTGAAGTCAATGATCTTCGTTAAGGCGATGAGCAATGAAATGATTGATGAATTTGCAAAAATTTTTGAATTGTTTTGAAGGACCAATTCATGAAGCATTCTCTTAAGGACTTTGTATTTGGAAATTTGATAGATGTTAAGGCCAAGCTAAGAGTCCCAAACACATCAACCCAAAATTCTTTCTTATAACTTGAACTTTCTAACTCAAATCATCCTTCGCTACACCTTGAGGCAAAATGATCGAAAGAGCTAAGTTTTTGATAACCTCAATATCTTTTAATGGTCATTCTTAATTTGATTGATATCCTTTTTCCGATCTTAAACCATGATGATGAAAATTGTTGCATATGGCCTTCATAAAGTTGAGTTGATACATTCTGGGCATGAGTTGTGAAAAGAAATGAAGAAAAAGGAAGTAAAAAAAAAGAAAAGAAAAAAGAAAAGAAGAAAAAATTGATTGTGAAACCATGCATGAGGGATATTCAAATGATTTCAAAAGCCAAATTTTCATCTTAAGGATTGGTTTTCAATAGAAGTGTTAATATTTGATATGACAAATGGCCATCTTTCATATTCCTATTACTGAAATGAAATCATCCATTTGTTACCCCTTTTGAGCTTATTGATTTCTTCTTAAATGAACCTTGACCAAGGATCACCCTCCACATTGGAGAGGCAAATACATCAAAGGAGTTTAAGAAGCATTAGTGATTGGTCTTATGTCAAATGCAAGAAAATGATGCCCTTGTTAAAGGGCAAATGTGAGAAGAAGGATATGTGAAGATGGAAATCAATATGAAAAAACAAGAAATTGAAAAAATGAAAAAGGTAGATGTGAAAAAAAAAAAAAGAAAAAAGAAAGAAATGAATGAGAATAAAAGGTTAGAAAAGAAAAGAAAAATGCTTCGAAGAGTGGGAAGGACAGATGTTCACAATCGAAGAAATGATCCTTGGTTCGATAAACCTTGAAAACACTTATTTTGGGCCTATTTATCCATTCTTTGAAAACCCTAAACCTTGGCCTACGGTACGTGCTTAAAAGTCCATTTTGATCAAATAAAGATGCTTGTATTGAAAAGCTTTTCTTTGAGAAACCATCATCATTATTTAGTTTGTAATGAAATTTGAATTCTCAAATGCATGGTAGAATAATCAATAAAAAAAAGAAGAAGAAAAAAAAAAAGAAGAAGAAAAAACGAGAATGAAGCTCTAGGGTGAAAACCCATGAAAGGGCAGTCTAGAGCAAATTTGAAACAACTCAAGGCCATTGTTTGTGACTATGCTAAGGCAATAATAAGAAAGAAGAAAAACCAGAAGAGTGATGCTTTCAATCAAGACCTTTTGAGAAATTGAAAAACCATCACCTTGAAAATCTGATTTGAGATTTGAATCCTTGCCCAGAAATTTGAGCCATCACAGCTAGTCTTGACATTTGTTAAAGTCCACATATCAACAAATTAAGAGAATGCTAAAATGGACTGTGCTCTATGAAAGTTACTTTTACAAAAGGAATAATGATTTTCAAGGAATTTGTTTCATTTGTGAGCTAAGATGAAGAGACATTGATCAATAAAACCTTTCTTGATAACCAAACATCCTTGATGCACCAAATCAGCACATTTATTCAAATAGGCCAAGTCGTAACTCGTTCTATTTGTTCTCAATAGTAATCACCAATTTTTAAGAGATTTAAAAGTCAAATGTTTTTATCTTGGAAAATTATTATGTGAGGCAATTTCCTATTTTCAAAAAGGAACTTGAAGAAGTGGAAAATGAGAGTTTTGTGATTTTTATAGGGGCAAGTTCTTGTTTTAAAGAAACCAAGTGTGGTAATGGTGTTTCTAAGACTATTCTTGGGGCAGCCTTTGGTTGTTACGAGAGCATGAATTTTTGTGAAAATATGAGAAGTGGTGAAATGTTCTTGTGAATAGTTTGGGACGATTTTGTTGTTATGATTTGGATAGATGAGTTTTAATTTGATAAGAATTGTGGGGCAAGAAGAACACTAAATGAATGATGATGATGGGGCAATGGGAAGACTGAACGAGTGATGATTGCTAAATTTAAAGAAAGAAGAATTGTGGGGCAAGAAGAAGATTGAATGAACGATGGTGATGGGGTAAATGATTTTAGGATTGCTAAATTTGAAGAAAGAAGAATGATGAGGCATTGAAAGATTGAATGATAAGGTAAAGAGAAGATTGAAGGATGACAAATTTTTGAAGAAAGGAATAAGGTAGGCTGATGATGTGACTTGGTAAGGCATTGTTTATCATTTGCATTGCATTCTTGACATGCATGAAATTACATTCCATTACATGCATTCTGACACAAAAAAAAAAGAGAGAGTTTGTTGTTAAGACAATAGGATAAAAAAAAAGAGTTCTGAAAGACTAGATGACTAAAAATTTGGAAAATTAAAAAAAAAAGAGAGACGAAAAAAAAATCAGAAAATGTGAGAAAGATTAGGAATAAGATGTGACAAAAAAGGTATGAAGTTTCGAAACAAAAATGTTAAAATTTGGAAAGAAAGAGGAAATTAAAAAGTTATGGATATGATGGGATAATGAAAAATGGATTGAAAGATGTGATGAGATGAAAAAGTGTGATAGGAAATAACAAAAAGAAGAAACTGTAATGATAAGATGATCTAGAAGATAGAATTGAAATGATGAGATAAGGTCAAAGCCTCCAGGTACAATCTATAAGACCTTTGGGCATGATTCATCAAATCCTCTGGGTACAATCTGTAAGACCTCCGGGCATGATTCATTAAAATCTCCGGGTACAATCTGTAAGACCTCTGGGCATGATTCATCAAATCCTCTGGGTACAATCCGTAAAACCTCCGAGCACATTTTGGAGATGAGAAAAATTAAAGTTTTAGGGCCTTCCTAGTTGAAGGAGCATTTTGGAGATGAGAAAAATTTAAAGTTTCAGGGCCTTCCTAGTCGAAGGAGCATTTAAGAGATGAGAAAATTTAAAGTTTCAGGGCCTTCCTAGTTGAAGGAGCATTTTACAGAGGAGAAATTTTAAAGTTTCAGGGCCTTCCTAGTCGAAGGAGCATTTACGAGATGAGAAAATTTAAAGTTTCAGGGCCTTCCTAATCGAATGAGCATTTAAGAGATGAGAAATTTTAAAGTTTCAGGGCCTTCCTAGTCGAAGGAGCATTTTAAGATGAGAAAATTTAAAGTTTCAGGGCCTTCCTAGTCAAAGGAGCATTTTGGAGATGAGAAATTTAAAGTTTCAGGGCCTTCCTAGTCGAAGGAGCATTTAAGAGATGAGAAATTTTAAAGTTTCCGGGCCTTCCTAGTCGAAGGAGCATTTTAAGATGAAAAATTTAAAGTTTCAGGGCCTTCCTAGTCGAAGGAGCATTTTGGAGATGAGAAATTTAAAGTTTCGGGGCCTTCCTAGTCGAAGGAGCATTTTAGAGATGAAAAATTCTAAAAAAGTCTTATGGCCTTCCTAGTTGAAGGAGCACTTTAGGTGAAAGATTAAAAAAAAGGGGAACAAAACAAAAAAAAATAAAAATTTTGAAAAGAAAGAAAGAAATAAAAAATGGATGCGGACAAAATGGATGTCTATGTCTTTGCACAATTACTATTTCATAGCAAATGTACAAAGAGGGGCAACTGTAGACACCCCATTTTGTCCGAGGTCTTTTAATGTTATTGGGCCTATTGGGTTTGATAATTAGAAGATGAATCTAATTTTTGTATTACTATCTTGTTTATTATTAAAAAATAAAAATGAAAAGAAAATAAAAAATAGAAAAAAAATAAATAACAAAAATAAAGTGATCAAAGAAGGGAAACTTGAAAAAAATCAGAATATTAAAACAAAGGCAAAGTCAAAAATTTGAAAATTTTAGAAAGAAAATCAAAATCAATGAGTGAATCAAGTGAGAATCAATGAAGATACAAGTCAAATTCAAATTGGTGCATGGATGGAAAGGAAATAAAGTTGGTTTAATACCCATATCAAGAAAAGGAAGGAAAATTAAATAAAAAAAGGGGGGCTGGCCACGAGTATAAAGACAAGGAGAAAACCCTAGGGAGAAAAGAGGGGGGAAGAAAAGAAAAACCAAAGAGAAAAAAAACCTAAAGAAAGGTTCCCACGGTTCTTAGTCAGGAGAGAACCTTCCCTGGCTGTCCCCATCTTCAACCTGTACTGCATACTCCATTTGGGTTGTTAAATCTGATGAAGTAAAGTGCAGAGAGCGAAGCAGTAGAGCTACGTGACAAGCTGCTGGCTGCTGTCGTTGGGGCTGTAGCAGAAGAGCCAAATAGCTGAAGCTTGCTACCTGGACGTGTGCGGCGCTTGAAGCTGTTGGAACGTGATGTTATGCTGTTCTGGAAGCTGCCTGTCGGTATTGTAGTTGAAGGGGATGTTGCAGTGCGCAAGGACAGCAGGAAGTAGGACGTAGCCGCAGTCAAGAAGTTTGAGGTGGCAACTCGTTGCTAGACAGAAGCTGCTGGTGCGTGCATGAAGTGGAGACGAGCTGGAAACAGAAGCTGTTAGTGGCGTGAAGCCTGCTTGAATCGACACCCGGGCAGAGCTTTACTGTGCTGTGTGCAGGTGGCATGCGCAATAGGTGTTGCGTGGTCAGAGATCCGGAGGTTGTGGGAGGATCCAAGAATCGGTGCTCAAGTTGCACAAAAACCCAAAGGCCAAAGAGGTAGTGCTGTAGCTGGGAATACAAGAAGAAGAAAGAAAGCTGTCCAAAGTTGCTGCAGCTTGCTGGTGCGTGCCATGCATGCCGATAGGGAGAGGAGAAGCAGTACACGGGCGAAACAAGAAGAAAAAAGCAAGCCCGGTTTACACCATGGTCCTACATCCATCGCTTGCTTTGTTCACCTACATGGAAAGTTAAACAAAAAAGGTATGAAGCTTTGCCGTGAAATAGCTTTTGTGCAAAATGAAGGCTAAACCAGTGATTCAATACTTATTATTATTATTAGTTAAGTGTTTTGCTAGATTAATTTAATATATATGATTCATTTAATTAGAAATTTGTGTAAGATAATTTAGGTAATTTAATTAAAGGTAGAAATTGATGTTAAGATATTAATTTTGAGAAATTGACTTTGATAATTAAACTAGGTAGTTAATGTGAATGAAATAATTCGATTTGGCGTGTTGATATTCTATATTTTGTTGATGTATTATTATTTGTTTATTGTTTATTTCAGAATTAGGATTAAAATAAATTAAAGACAGATTATTGAAAACTATAAGGACAAGGAAAAATTAATTATGATATTAAAAACTAAAAGTAAATATTAATAATTCCGACGATCTCTAGAGGCATCACGCTTAAGTGGTACTTTAGTGATCTTGAGGTAAAAAATCTTATCCAAGGCCTCACCAGCTTAATGGAGGGTCTAGATAGGATTTTTGGTAACAAATAATTCATACTCATTTTAAAAGAAAATATATATAAAAATAAATTTATTATAAAATAACAGTAAAAATAATTAGTTATAAAATTAGAAAATATGTTAATGATTAATAATAATATAATAAAAATAGTAATGGCAAATAAGGAGGGAAATAAATGAAATAACCAAAGTTAGATATTAAAATAATAAAAATGAATATGATTACTCCGATGATGAAATATCAAGGGAATTACGCTCAAGTAATTTTCTTGATAATGTCTAGGTAAGAAAGTTCTATTCGAGGCCTCACCAGCTCAATGGAAGGTCTAAATAGGGTCTTCAATAAAAAGTAATTTATATTCATTTTTTAAAATTAAAATACGAATGATTAGTAAATTTGTTATTGAATTGGAATAAGAATAAGTTATAGAAATTAGAAACGATAATTAATAGTCCACGATAATAGAAATAATAATGAGTAACAAAATAAGGAATAAAATGAATAAAAATTAGATATGAAAATTATAATGTAAGTGAATATGAACCACTCCAATGATGAAATATCGAGAGAATTACGCATAAGTGATTTTCTTGAAATTTTCTAAGTAGGAAAATTATTTTCAAGGTCTCACCAGCTTAATGGATGACCTAGAGATAGTTTTTCAATAATAAGTGATTTTTATTCATTTTTTTAAATTATAGAATAGGTGGTTTCTATCTAAAAACATTAAATTAAAGTTAAAATTAAAATCAAAAGTAATTAAGAAGATAAAAATTTTCGATAATTCATGTTAACTATAATAATAAAATAACAATAATAAATGGTAATGAAATGATAAATAGGAGTTATTGAGAGTGAATATTGATTGTTCCTATGATGAGATTCCAAGTAGATTTACGCTTAAGTAATGATTTGGAAATCTTTAGGTACGAAAATTTCTTTTGGGTCTCACCAGCTTAATGGAAGATCTAAAAGGAATTTTTGATAAAAATAATTCATATTCATTTTCGCACAAAAATAAACAAATAAAATTAAGAATTAATAAATAATAGAATGGTAAGAATAAATTAGATAGAAGGAGTCAAAGTTAGGAATTTCTCATAAAATATTAAAATGAATTCGACGACGGAGCCTCTTCAAGCAAGTCGCATAGTACTACTTGAATACTCTTGAGGTGAGAAAGATTTTTGAGTTGTCCCACCAGCTTAATGGAGGACACTTAGAAATATTTTTCAATAATAATTATATCGAGATTAAAGATCAACATAAGCAAATTTAGAAGATGACCTAAAACTAAGTGGTACCATTTTAGGATGGGCGTTGTGAGGGTGCTAATCCTTCCTCACACGTAACCGTACTCCCGAACCCTAGTATCTTTGAACGCAGACCAGGCCTTATCCTTAGTTTGAATAGGTGACCAATCACACCTAGGTAGAATGGTTGGTGGCGACTCCATGTCTTTGTGTCTAGCTATTAGGTTTTCTCCAAAAGCTTAATACGTTATCACACATATATGTATATAAATATATATATACATGCAAAATATATGATCGTACATTATTTCTTTACCATCATGTCCATGGATTTTATATATATATATATATATATATATATATATAGTTCCTTCTTATCCATGCTTATGTATCTAAATTCATGTAGATATTATCCAACCATCTTATATGCAATTGTATGATTAAAATCATTAAATCTCTTCCTTCGTCTCTTCTTGGTTCAACAAGCTCTCATTGTTTTAATTTCGACAAAGCCAGAGTCATCTCTAAACCAAAAATAAAGCTCCAATATCGCTCCGTTTCACTACAACAAAAATCCGTCTTCCGTCTTAATAACTTGTCTTGTTAAACTAAATGACGTATTAAGTATATACCTTAAACCACAGTTATTTAAGTCATCTCTATGCTAAGAATTTATTTTATTTATTTATTATTATTTTATTTTTTTATTATTATTATTTTTTTTGCCTACAATCTCTTTGTGTGTGTGTATTTATGTGTATACGTATACACACATGTCAACTTTGACCAAATGTATAATTCCTTTTTCTTCCTTAAACAAAATTCTAAATTGTTAATCAATATAAATCTAAAGTATTTCATCATCAATATTCATGATTCCTCATCAATCAAATAATGCTTATATATAAATTAAATTAACCAACAAAGAATCTTACCTTTTCGGTTTAAGCCCCTTGTGCTTCCCTTCTTTTCTTTTATTTTATATTTTTTTTCCAGCCCTATTCCACCTTGGTTATAGCCACCTTGAACCTCTATTAAGTGCCGAACAGCTCTTACTTTTAGCTTACAAGGTCAGCTTAATAACCACCCAAACCAGCACTTGATAACCTGAATTAATCCTAAGCTCACGCCACTTCCAGCCCTAAACCGAACCACAAACACTTTCTTTCCCTTCTTAGCTTTAGACACTGCCAAGGAGATTGCCTAAACCAACCGGAAATGACCTTGATCCAGCCTTGTTCTGTTTCCAGCAATGTAGTCCCTCGTCACCACTGGTTTCTTCTCCCTCGATTTTCAATTTCCTTTCTTCCTTCCACTGTAGTTTGCTACTTCACTAATCCCTCTCCTTAATTGTTCTCTCTCTCGTCTCCTTGTGGCTGCAGAATTTCTTCTTTTTTATTTTTATTTTTTTATATAGTCACTAGCAGCAGACGTGATGCTGCACTATGCTTATTATATTATATTATATTATATTATATTATATTATATTATATTATATTATATTATATTATATTATATTATATTATATTATATTATATTATATTATATTATATTATATTATATTATATTATAAGATATATATATTTATAGACACACTATGATATATATTATATATATTATTTCTTTTATATATTTCTTTAAAAACTTTGTATATTTAATACAATTAAATTTTTTAGAGTTTTAATCCGCCAATTAAATAAATTAATCTCATCCAATCTATTAAGATGTTTTAGTCCACTATTTTAAATCCTTAGTTTCCTTATTCTCCATATTTCTCATAAACTTGAAAATTGAAATCTTTTCTATTGTTCGTATATGATTCATCACTTGATAATGATTAGATTCCAATTACTTCTTCAACAATTAATTTACTTCAATCGTACATCAATTTACAAGTCTGAATCAAGAATAGACAGTCTTCACATAGTACTTAAGATAACAAATTTCAGGATACTTCTCAATACTTTGTGATTTAATTCCTTCATTTATTTACAAACTCAGTATGGAAAATTCACAGTCTTCACAACAGTGGAGACCAAGCAACACTTGACAGAATCATGCAATATAAGTATCCCAAAAGGGAATAATCGTATGACATAAGGCCATAGTCAAAAGGGGTCCACAAAGTACACGGGTTAGGTGATAGCTGTGGGTGCTAAAACATGACCAAGGTCAATCAGCAACAGTTCACACGCACACACTCAGAATAGCATGATATACCCGAAAGCTACTGTGGGACCAACAGTCTCAACAAGTTCATAAACCAATCAAAATCTTTTATGGAGATCAATTCAATAAATTATATCTTCAGTCAGTTCATAAAGCTTTAAAAATAATAACAACTGCAGTTGAAGTTTAAAAATTTACCAAATATTCTCAGTTCAATAAACAATCTTCTAAATATTTTATTTACGTATAAGAGTCATACTAAAACTTATGTGTATCTCAAAAAAAGGGAAAATCATTAAAAATCTCTTTAAAAACTGAGTTACAAATTTGTGCACACTTATAAGTCTATATGGAACCTTAACCTAATCACACCTACATGTTATTCCCTCTTGTAAAAACAGTGTCAAATGGTGATTTTAGGGTTTTACGTTCAATTTAGGAATTTCGACAACATAATGGTACTATCTATCCTAACCTTCCTGCATGAAAACACAGTTTAATAATCACAAATCCAGTGCTATTTCAATCCAATCACAATATTCAACCATATAAAATTATATTTCCTTCGTTTTCATGCAACACAATAACCCCACGCCTCTTACATATAACTTTTACCACTCGAATTTCACAATGCTATTTGATAGCACCAGTGTATACTCCTCACTTTCGAGCTGCAAAAAACCAAACAAACACAGTCAATGCCTCACACTTCAGTTATAAAAAATATTCAACTCCTTAAGACCTACAACGTAGCATACAATGCTACAATTTCAGTCTACTTCATAGCGATGCTAACATTGCAACAACCGTCAAAACACCTCCTTTTTCGGTTCTAACTTCACCCGCAATCTTGTATTAATTTATACAGTATTCTAGGACCCAAATTACATTGAATTGAGCATGGCTTCACCATGCCCTTCACTTGGCTGAATTGGATTCTCTCTCTTACACACTTCATTTCTTCAATTGAAAGCTAAATTCATGCCCTACACACTGTCTACGTTAATTCTACAACATATTTGCATGAAACAACATCACAAGCATGCATGCACCATGTTGGACGAAACCCTATGAAATTGATTCTCATGGTTTTAATTCAATTCAAGCTTAAATACATGCTTAAACACCTTAAACACATAGCTTAAAGCCATTAAATCATAAAAATTCAAGCTTTCTCTCCCTCTTCCTCTTGTCCAAAACTTGTGGGAGTTCAAACACTATGTAAATGGCCACTCCAAGACTTAATTTTGGTAGTATGTTGTAGAGCTCTAAGAACTAAACAACTTTACTGAAGACAATTTTCAATTTCGGGGTATTTTTACTATGGTTTTAAGGGTTTTCTTTCTCTTCCTCTAACTTGTAGTGTGAGAAAGCTTATGGTGGGTAATGATTGTCATGTCCGGAATCGCAAAATTCCGAACTAGTTTTTTCTTTTTGAAACACTTATTACATTCAATCAATTATAGTTATATGGGTTGCATTCGGTGTCAGTATAAGTTCTCCCTATAACTTTTGATATCTATCAATTCTTATACCATTAGAATAATTTATCTACAATTATTAAATAAGAAATCAGAGTATAAACCATAACATAAAATAATATCAACTTATTACAAGTATATTTCAACTAATTCCCTGACATTCTTGACCTTTCGCTATAGGATTTACATCCCATATTATAAATACAGTTGCTATGCATACACATGTCTAAATATAAAAGCATAACACTTAAGATATACCTGCTCATTTAGTCGCTTAGACTTTTAGAAATTTCTTCATTCTACCATACAGCAGCGGTTACCATTTGTGCCAATTAGCTATCTGAGATGGTGAGTAAGGGGGTGAGCTTAGGGAAGCCTAGTAAGAAATACGTATAAAAGAACTGATACTATGAAATCTATATGCATAAAATCATTTAATTCCTAACAGTACACTAAGGAGCATTTTAGGAAGGATAGTATAGTCGACTAGGTAACCAGATGGAGTATGGGATGTACTTTGAAGTACCTGTCGTGTCCCGGTCCCTAGTTGCAACTATAAGAAATAAATAGTTGATGATAATGTGAATAAACAGTATAAATCATTTTAAAATCACATTATGTAGTAATTCAATATATAAACAGTTTAAATAAATCAATTCAATAAACAATTCAGTATGGAAATCTAATAAACAGTACAGTAAACAATTTAAGAATTCCAGTGCATTCGATATGTAAACACTTCAGTTCAATAACAGTATGAAATTCAATTCAGTAAAATAGTACAGTGGAGACCAGGCAACACCCAATAAGTATCATGCCATAACAGTATCCCAAGAAGGGAGAAACAGTAACAGTAAGACATATGGCCATAGTCACAGTAGTGTCCACAGTGTGTACCGATCAAGTGATAGCTGGGACGTTGATGATATGATGTGAGACCTGATTCTATTGTACTGTACATAATATTTTGTAATTATTTATATAGTGGAAAATAAATTACTTAGTGAAATTAAATAAATATTAAATGTATGCCCCACTTTGAATTCTATGACTTTAATTAAGTTATGATTGATAATATGGTGTACTAAAGGTGAAATAAATATTAAGTAATTATTTGGAGGCATAGAAATAATTTTTATGTCATTTGAAATTATTTTGAGAATTTTGGAAAACAAATTGAAAAATGATGGATACATCCTGAGGGCATTTTCGTAAATTACACCCATATTAAAATGAGTTGGGACAAAGTAAAAATATCATGATAATCTACATGAAAAGGAGAATAATATAGTGGCAAAAGATTTATTGGAAAAGGTGGTTTAATTGGAAAATTTCACTACCGGTCCACAAGGGGTAAAACCATAATTTCTCCTTATCGGTGCATCGCTCGGCAACGAAACCACTTCCATTCATTAAGGTACATTAAATGTGATTTTTGGTGCTTGACTTATAATTTTTAGAGTTCATTTGCATGGTTTTTATGAAATTGGAAGCTTAATGGCAAAACCGTTAATATTTTAAGTAACTAGGGGCAAAATCATAATTAGCCCATCTCTAGAAATTTCTGCACAACTCAGCAGAATTTTAGCTGAAACTATTCATCATCCCTTACCATCCTTCACACGACACAAAGAGAAAGAAAAAGAAAAATAAACAAAAAATCATAGAAAAACTACAAAATTTCACTACCATTCTTTAGAGAAAATTAATCCCCATCAATTCCTCTCTTCATTGGTGCCCATTTCTCATCATAAGAGGAAGAAAACAAGAAGAAAAAGGGGCAAGAGTGATTCGGCCAAGGGTAAGAACATGCTTAAATTTGATGTTTTCTTTTGATTCAAAGTTAGATTTCTAGTATTTCAAAGGTGTAGAATTTAACTATGGCATTGGATTTGAGTTATCTTGACTAAATAAAATCTTGCCATGAATTTGGGTTTCGGTTGGCATGAGAACTTAGTGAAACCATGCATTTTCTTGCATGAAAATGGTAGGAAATGATAGCTTGAGATGGAAAAAGAAGGATAGAAATATTATATTGAGAAAAAGATGGAAAAACAAGAAATGCCACCACAAGGGGGTTTCAGCCATGGTGGTTTTGGGCATGAATTCATGCTGCATTTTATGGTTTAATGATAGAAAATGACTGTAGAAATCAAAAGAGGAAGATTGGTGAAATCGGTTTCAAAAAAGGAGCTAAAACGGGAAAGTTGAGGTTTAGCACCGGTATAAAATATATCGGTTGTTCATGTTCTGTATCTTTAGTGGTTGCATTTTATGAAAGTTAATAGGTTAAAATTAGGAGGAAAATAAATGATAGTTTTGATAAAATTATTTTGCAGCCGAAAATTACGGATTATGATTGGTGCTACCGAACGAGTCGGTGTCACTAGACAGGTAAGGGAGAAATGTGTAAGTTGTAGGGATATAATGGATTGCATGATTTATTAAGTGTGATTTTATGAAATTATTGGAAGCTTGAATTTCTTTGGAAATTATGCAAATTGTGGTTGAAAGCTGGTTTTATATACTGTAATTTTCATGCAGGAAGTTAGGAATTAGAAGCTGTTACTCTATCGGAAAATTATCAAAATTATTCTAAAATATCATGAAATATTTTAGATGCATAAATGGAATAACTTGTGAATTTTGGAAATCATTTCCATAAATTTTCCATAATTTGGGCATTGTTGAAAAAGGTTAAATTAAATATTCATGTTATGGATTTTTACTAAAGTGAGGACAAAAATATATTCTTTATAATATTAAATATTCAAAAAGAATATTTATGAGATTTCTCACTAAATACATGAATATTTATTGACTGTTTTCACTGTGTGAGAGAGATGAAATAAATACCTTTTTGGAAATATTTCTTTAAATAAATGATTTAATTCATTAAAATTCCTTAAAGGTATTTTTATGGAAAAATAAATGATTTTGAGACTTTAGGCCCCGATTTCATGCTCACTGTTTACTATCACATGGCTGATTGACCCACCAAGTCATCAGCAGTCCCGGAGTCACCTGGCAAGTGTACACCGAGGACACCCTATAGACTATGGTCATAGATCTTACTGTGTACTGTTACTGTGTCCCTTAGGGGATGATAGCATGATATGATTTAGGGTGATGCCTTGTCTCAACCCATTGATACTGTTTACTAAAATGGATTTTACCGAATATTGTTTACTGAACTGTACTGTACTGAGGAATATTGTTTACTGAACTGTATCGTACTAATTAGTGTTTACTGTACTATACTGAGAATCACTGTTTACTGGCAAAGAATACTAGGAAAATTATTTCCAAAATAGAAATAATTATTTAACTATTTATCCAACGATTTTGGATATTTACAAACTACTGTACTGAAATTGACTGTTTACTGTTTCTACAGTTTTATACCTACTTATTACTGTACTGTTTTATCATTGTACTGTCACGTGTTTTGAAACTGTTACTGAAGAGATAAGAATTAAATGGTTTATACCATTTATATACAGTTATGAGAAAATGAGAATTAAATTGTTTTAATAGAACATTTTATTAATTATTCTCTACAGTCGCTCTGGGTTTCGGGACAAGACAGATATTTCAAAATACCTTCCATGCTCCATCTAGATTTCCTGGCCGACTATGGTATCCTTTCCCTACTGTGCTTAGTACACTGTTAGGAAAATAAATATTTTCCAACATATAGATTTCATTGTATCAAGCTTGCATACAACTCCTTTACTGAGCACGTTGTCGCTCACCACTTTATTTCCACTCCACAGGTTATTATATAGGGTTAAGAGATGTACCATCCTGAGTTATCGATTGCTATATCGGTTACTCGAGTCAGCAGATATACGATATCAGAGGTATATTATTTTCTTTTATATATTCAGAAATCATGTACAATACTACTTTAAGTTTGAGTAGAATACAGGGGATGTAAATATGAAAAGAAATAGTGAAATGTTCATATTTTGAAATTGTATTTTAAATGATATTTACTGTTTATTTACTATAACTGTTAAGTGATTAAGGCATCGTAGATAGCCCAACCGATAAATGTGTATAAAAATGAGTAATTATTGTATACTCAAACTGTTACATATGATCAATATCAATCAACAATAGTACAACAACAGTAACAATCAGTCAGAATGATACGGGGCCTAACAGTCTCAAAACTATTTATAAACAGTATAAATATCCTTAAAGAAATCAATTCCAATTATTAAATCTTCAATCAATCCATAAATGCATATTTTGGAAATATGAGCAGTTCAAGAATAAAATTTATAAAATATTCACAGTTCAATATTCAGTTATGAAAATATTCTATTTACCTGTAAATAAGTTATAAAAACATGCAAATGCTTTTATGTACACAAAATGTGATAACATGAATTTTTAAATATTAGATTTCAATTTTCAGTATGCATATAAGGCATTTAAGATAGCATGAATTTAAAACTTATTAAATTCTCATTTCAAGAATTCAAAACATGCCAAAAATATAATTCTATGGATTTCTTAAAAATTTCAGCAGTATAACGGCTATTTCTAACCTAGCCTCCCTGCAGAAAAACACAATTTATAATCTCAACAATAGTTCATCACATCAAATCCATTCCATAGCAAAATAGTATCATAAACCATTTTCAAAATCAATATGCAATTCATAGTAGCCCTACTTCTTCCATACATATTCCTTACCATCACATTCACAATGCAGTTGTCATGTCCTAGCACCAACAATCCGATAGGTAAGCATCTATTTGCCTATCTCCAAAAGTCACCAAATCAGATCCAAAGCTACATAAATTAATCCAAATTCGATTCAGTATCGATTCTTCCTTCACATAATATTTAAAACACTTAAATCTAATCTTAAATGTTACAACAATCACATACCACAAAAGTTTACTTATAGCATCTCTAACAATAAAACTTTTAAGATCTACTTCAAATAAATTCTTTCACTAGAGTTTCTCCCCGAGGTAGTACCTTATCATCACCTTAACAATATTTCCATAATCATTATTTGTATATCATTCACACCATATATTATTTTCTAGAGCCTCAATAACTTATTAATACAAATGGGTAATGTATATAACTCCTATTTCTAATTCACGTTCAAGTTATTCACTCCACTTTTACATAATATCATAATACATACTGTACAGTATCTAAGTCATCAAGTTAGAATTGGTATCATTTCTTCATCACACATAACAATTATAAGATTTCTCATTTGCTCCTATTAACTCATCCTTCACGAAAAACATAAATTCATTAATTCACATAGTCATCACTTTTATTTATAGTCTAGTAATATTGCACAAAATTCCATTTCATACTTCAATAACGTCCTAGAAATATTTATTAATATCACATAATCAAATATATCACTCCTACTCACCCATAATACTATAGCCAACTTATTTCCTCCAACGATTTATATCAACCTTCAATATACTCCAACAATATTTCAAAAAATGATTTATCTAGCTTTCAACAATATTAAATCGATATTCCATGATGTTTTAACAACACTCTATGAAGACTTCAATAACATATTATAATTTCTCATAATTTCAAAAAATTCCTTCAATATTTTCACATGAATACTCAAGCGTATTCAATAATTTTATTAATATCCTATTAATCTTTTATTTTACAATCACATTATTCTAAAATTTTATCATTAGCAATTTCACAACAACTGAACAAGAAGTCTCTAACATAATTCTTTAATGTTACCGCAATAAATTTTCACAAACCATCTAACAATCTTCAAGCATCATTCCATATGAATTCAAATAAATATTATCTTTAACAATATAATTCCAAATCTAACTTATATAAATATTTTACCTAACATCCATGCTTGCGATTTAGTCTCTCCCAAACTCGTTCAAACTCCAATCACTCTTGTATAATTTCCATGAATTTAAACCCATATCTACACTTAGAATTTTACAAAATTACTCAATAATTTAATAAAAATAAAATATAATAAATTTCTTACCATTCTTTCTTCTTTGTTCTGTCTCTTCTTTCTTCTTTTTTTCTGTTCTTTTTCTTTTCTTTTTTTTCTGTTTGGCTGAACATCACCTCTCACCGGCGGCAGCTGGGCGTCGGTGGTATTGGTGGTGCCGGCACCTCTACTCCTTCCCTTTCCATTTCTGGTCAGCCCCAATGGTTTCCTTTTCTTCCTTTTTTTTTGTTCTGTTCTTTCTTTTCTTTTTTCTCTCTTTCTCTTTGGTCATTGGTACCCCCTGTTTCGGTCATATCCGCCCTCGTTGAATCTGTCTCCACCTAGTTTGGCCGACCGCCCGCGGTTCTACCTCCTCCTCTTCTATTTTTTTTCCTTTTCTTTTTCTTTCCTTCTTCTCTTTTCCTTCTCTCCCGATTTGCTTCTCCTCCCCTCTCCTTCACCGTTGTCGGCCCTTCCTCTCCCCTTTCTCTCATCACTGACTGTTCCCTCTCCCTGTCTCTCTCTCTCCTTCATTCTTTCTTTTTCTTCTTTTTTTTCTTTGGTTAAGTCCGCACATGTAGACTAAAGGAAGCTTGTCGATTTTCCATTCTTTTTTTTCTTTATTTATTTATTTATATGTTTATATATAAAATATAAATTTATATTATAATTATCTTTTATATTAATAATTATATATATGTTCCTAACATACACTATATATGTGTGTATATATATATATAGAGAGAGAGAGAGAGAGTTAATATATATTAAAACATATTTATATATAATTTATATTTGCTATATATAATACTTAAAACATATATTTTCCTATTTTATTATTTATTCTTATATATATACACTTAAATAAAAATAATCTTTATCATTTATATATATACATATATATATTTATATATACCAATGTGTGTATATATATATATATATATATTAATATATATTTATTTCTTAATAAATATATATACACATCTACATATATACATTTATTTACTTATTAGAAGTGATGAACAATATATATCGATTTACTATAATTCTCTATTTCTTTAGAATTTAAATTCCTTCATACCTAAAATAAAGTTATTTATTTATTTTAACTTGTATATTAACGTCAAAAATTAAATTTACAAATCTCTAATTCCAAAAATGGGAGAATCTTCGGTTATCACAATGATGGTTGGCAATGGTAAGAGAAGATGAAGAAAAATCTATTTAAAATAATATCTTGGGTGATAAATTACCAAAATGCCTTTATACTTACCAAAAATTTCAATTTTGCCTTTCACTATTTAATTCTTGTTTAAACATTCAGTCTAACCTTTGAAATATTTCATCCAATCATAAAAACATATCTATTTAATATATTCTAATCATTGAGTAGGCCTTTGATAAGGTTTGACCAATCGAAAGGGTGAAATTACCAAAATAGCTCTAACTATCCAGTCACGTAGTTTTTTAACAGTTTTGTGTGATTTAGTCTATTAGTTAAAATGATGCAAGACTTCTTCACATAAGGATTTATATAAGACTATCAGTTAGTCAAAAGTCAACTTAGTTTGAACATTATTCATGAAAGCTTTCTCAGCCTATGAACTTAATTGTCTTTTTGAAATTGTTACATGCTTTTCAAAACATGCATAAATAGATGAGTTTGAGATGCAGATTCTAACCATCTTCATATTTTGCTCTATATGTCTATAGTACCAAGTTTCATCCTCATCGGGACAATAGAAGTCTAGTGGGGCCCACAGTCTAGGTCTCCTTTATACCTACAAGGCATAAGGCATTTGAACAATCATGAGATATCTTATTTTCCTAGCTTCCTTAACAGTATATAAAGGTATTAGAAAATGCGAATCTCACATCCTCCCCACTTTAGGAAATTTGATCCTCCAAATTTAATTAGACTCGTCAGTCAAATAGCTCTGGATACTTTCTTTCAGTAGGCTCTTTAATTCCCAAGTAACTTCTTTTGATGAGTGGTACTGCCAGAGAACCTTAACCAAAGGAATCGTCTTAGATCGTAGAAATTTTTCATTTCGATCCTTTCTGATCATATCATCTTAGACCGGTTTCTCAACATAACTCATATCCTCTCTAATCTCTAGAGGCTTGTATTGAATACCATGGGACAGATCTGGATGAAACTTCCTTAACATAGATACGTGGAAGACATTATGTACCCTAGATAACTATAGTGGTAAGGCCAACAGGTAAGCCACATCTCCCACTTGGTCTAAGATCTCAAAAGGCCTAATGTAGCAACTTAATTTCCTTTTCTTCTTGAATCTCATTATCACCTTTCAATTCATTAAAATACATACTAACTTTTTCCTTTCATTTCATTGAGTTAGGCTATTTGCAGTGTCACATTTATTGATTTAAGCTTAAACTCACTTAGCTTACATTGTTAATCAACATCATACAGGTCCCAATTCAGTTATGTACCCTAGATAACTATAATGGTAAGGCCAATAGGTAAGCCACATCTCCCACTTGGTCTAACATCTCAAAAGGCCTAATGTAGCGACTTAATTTCCTTTTCTTCTTGAATCTCATTATCACCCTTCAATTCATTAAAATACATACTAACTTTTTCCTTTCATTTCATTGAGTTAGGTTGTGTGCAGTGTCACATTTACTAATTTAAGCTTAAACTCACTTAGCTTACATTGTTAATCAACATCATACAGGTCCTAATTCAATTATGTACCTTAGATAACTATAGTGGTAAGGCCAATAGGTATGCCACATCTCCCACTTGGTCTAAGATCTCAAAAGGCCTAATGTAGCGACTTAATTTCCTTTTCTTCTTGAATCTCATTATCACCCTTCAATTCATTAAAATACATACTAACTTTTTCCTTTCATTTCATTGAGTTAGGCTGTGTGCAGTGTCACATTTACTGATTTAAGCTTAAACTCACTTAGCTTACATGTTAATCAACATCATATAGGTCCCAATTCAGTTATATTACCTCCCATGTCAATTTCATCAAATATAAACCATTATATTTTCAAGTCTGTACTAACCAAATAAGACTGTAATTGACATTTAGTACTTTATGATTTTACATCGTGATGTACTAAATAAAAGCACGACATAGTACTATACATATACTATCTGAACATATAAATATTGTACATAAGTATACCTCCGAGGTATAACCAATAGTCTCGAAGGAATACTCCAAAATCCTCCCGATTCGGTATCAACTTACTTTAGATAATTTGTAAGAGTAAAAAGGGAGGTGAGCTTTACACTAGCAAAAAACATATATAAAAGAAAAGATATCATGCGAACTATATGCATAAATCCTATATACATTTCTATACATGATAGTACAAAATCAATGACAATCTTTCATTCAATAAACAATCGGATAATAGACGATAACGGACAACTCAGAGGAAGGGATTACTATAATCGATTAGGGAAACTGGGCTGAGTAGAGAAGCATGCTTTGAAGCGCCTCACTTGTCCCAGTCCTTAGGTCCAAGGATAGGGTCCTACGAAAAGTTAACGGAGAAGCATTTCAAAACAATCTCAAAGTCCTAAGACTCATGTCGAAAGCAATGTATGCAATTTAGACATCTCATTTTCATAGTCAATAAATTTTCATTTCAAAATCAGTGAACGATACGAACAATACAATTTTAAATTCAATATCAATACATTACAAATACGTTTCAAAAACAGTATCAAAACCAATATCTGATTCGATTATTCAGATTCAGTACCAAAATTAATATCATATTCAATCATTCAAATTTAGTATCAAAATAAATATCAAATTCAGAATCGATACGTTTCAAATACATTTCAATACTTTAAATTTGGTATCAAAACCATTATCGGATTTGTCACGACCCGTGACCACATTTTTCATCTTTTTATACACAACTTAACCGGTTGGGCTGTCTGCGATACTTCACTTGTACTGACTGTTAAACAATTTTACATAATATTGTTTATATTATACACATCCCCTATCGTAACTAATCAGATAAGTAGTACTGTTGACGTGTCTAAATACAGAGAATAAATGATCATACCTCTAATAATCAGTCAGTCTGACACATTGTCCTTTGTGTACAGCCAGGATCCACAATCCACTGAACTCACATTCATCAAAACCTGAAATGTTGAAAATTAAGGGGTGAGCAAAACCACGGCTCAGTAAGAGAATTATATGCCTCACTTGATACTCAGCTTCCTATATGCTGAAAATCTTTTTCATTTTTCCTATGGGCTCTAGGCTCGCATGTAGGAAGGATACTACAGTCGGTTAGGGATCCGAATAGAGTAAGGTAGGTATTTCAGAATACCATACTTGTTACGGAACCTAGAAGCAACTGTAGAGAGAAATTTTCGTTTTGTTTTGAATTAATAAATCCTTGTCCTTTTCAATCTTTCATAACCTTTATCATATTCTTTTCAAATTAATGCTTCTACTAAATAAAGCATTTCTATAAAATAATTAACATTCGTATATTCCTTGAAAAGAATATTAGTTAAATCATCATTTTATTTCTTTAAAATTCATTTCATGTTTTAATGTACTCTCTTAATTAGTACCGTCCTTTAAAAAGCAAAATAAGCTATTAAAATCTATTCCATTCTTAAGTTCACAAGGCATCATTCTTTTTATCAGTATGATTAAGGGTGAACGAGACGAACATTCAAGTAGCACATGTTTGAGTGGCATATATAAACAAAATCCGATATATCACACACATCATATGTCATGTGCACAAGATCTATTTCATCCTTCGACATTTGTCGCATCCCCATCAGAACTTAGACCTTTACTAACACATCAGAACACGTGCAGCACTTAGTTCCCGAAGGATTCTAGAGGTGGCTCACACGGTAAAGTCATCGAGTCTCTGGTCGGTTTGGCCTTTACTAACACATCAGAACACGTGCAGCACTTAGTTCCCGAAGGATTCTAGAGGTGGCTCACACAGTAAAGTCATCGAGTCTCTGCTCGGTTTGGCCTTTGCTAACACATCAGAACACGTGCAGCACTTAGTTCCCGAAGGATTCTAGAGGTGGCTCACACGGTAAAGTCATCGAGTCTCTGCTCGGTTTGGCCTTTACGCCATATGTACTTTCCACTGTCTCATCAGATCTCATGTAGTACTTATGATCTCATATTCCATTTTAAGACCATAGAAAGAATATTAGAATTATCATTTCTTCCTTTTTGAAAACATATTACATGTGTGTATCTCATGTCTTATGAGAATCATCTCACGGTACTATAATCAGTACCTAAATGAGCATTTTGTAAAAATTGCTATAATTCAATTGATTCTCTTATCATATTATATAAAACATGTTCTTTTCACATGTCACCCATCATGTATCACATTTTCCGGTTGGCATATTCCATCTTATGTAAAATACTTTCCTTTTTAACATATCACCAATCATTTATGGAGTCTAAGATAGACACCAATCTTATCATACTATAACCTCGGAGGGTAAGGGAATACGCCGGTCAAATCTATACCCAAAACCTATATTGTCCTCGGTGGATCACTGATTTAGACGTCGACCGGGACTAAACAGGTCACATATCATGCATCAGCATGATAGGAATGCCAACCAGTCTCAAAACCGTATTTTCGTCATAAAATAAACCTTTATGGAATTTATATAAATATAAAATTCCATAATTTAAAACCATAAGGTTAAAATCCTTTAGTGAATATTTATAAAAATATTCATAAAAATAATCACTATATTTCACTTCATCTTTCCTCTCGTATTTCGTGTAATTTATATATTTCGAGGATTTTCGGTGATTTCATTGTCACCATTCTCGAATACATGAATATTTTAAAATTTCATCTCATTATATTCATGTTTTATGAAATTTAGTAATTTCCTCATGTTTCGTGATTTACTATCGAAATTCGGAAATAAAATCATTTAATATGATTTTATAAAGTTTTTTCTAAAATTTTCGGCAGCATAACGGCTGCCGGTTTACTAACCTCCTGCACGGAAAATACAGTTTTAAATCTTTCAGCCAGTACTTCTTCCCAAATTATTTTCAGCAAATCATGCATCATAATAATTTCCATAAAAGATTTGCATAAAATATTTCAATTTAAAATATGCAGACTGAGTATCCTTACAGTGCTGCACATGCATCCCTTACCTTTTTTTCGGGTCGGCGACTTCTGCTTATCGATCGCGCCCGCACTCCATTTCTCCCGATTCCTTATTCCGATTGCTGAAAATAATTTCTGGAATTAAAATTCTAATTTTTAGAATTTTTTTCATAATTTATTTAATTTTTCTGAAATTAAATTTCCGAGAAATTTCTTACCGAATTTTCGTAAACATCCGGGTTGTCGAATTTCCGGGAATTTTTCGAATTCCCGAAATTCTCCTTTTTCCTCTTTTTCTTCCTTTTTCTTTCTTTTTTTTTCTTCCTTTTTCTTTCTTCTTTTCTTTTCTTTCTTTTCTTTTTTCTCTTTTTTTTCTCCTTTCTCTGGCCGGACCGGTTCAGACCGGTTTGTGCCTCATCCCGCCGGTTCAGCCGGTTCGGTCGCCGGCGGTCCTCCTTTCCGCCGGTTCACACCTCCCACAGTTGGCCGACGTTGCGAGGATGCCGGATCTGGCCTCCGTTTCACCCCATCACCGGCGACGGCGCCGGATCTGGGTCGGTGGGTTTTGGCCTCTTTCTCCCCTGTTTCCTCCTTCCTCCGTCATTTCCTTCACCGCCGGTGGCCTCCTTCTCCTTGGGTGGTCCTTGCCGATGGCGTTGGTGGCGGTAGCGGTGCCCGAATCGGCCGGCACCGCTGATCTTCCTTCTCCTTTTTCCTTTCGATTTTCCCCCTTCGCTTCGCGTCGTTTTCTTCTCCTTCCGCCTCGGGCCGCCGTCGTTCGCTTCTCCTCTCGCCGGCGACGCCACTCGTTCCTCCTCTCTTCCCTCACTCTGCTGGCGGTGGCAGCTGTTGCTACCGCCGGTCTCTGCTGGAAGGCCCGATCCTTCCTTTCTTTTTTTTTTTTTTTAGTTTCCTTTTTTTGTTTATTTTCTATTTTTAGTATGTAGTATACTATATATTATACACAATATAATATATTGTATGCATATAATATAAACTATATATTATACATATATTATTTCATACATAATATAATATAATATACATTATATATAAATTATATATATTTTATATTATAAACATATCTCTAGTGTGTGTGTGTGTGCGTGTGTGTGTGTGTATATATATATATGTATGTATTTTTACATATTTTAAAATAAGTAACCTTTACATATACAATTTATATAGATATTATAATACAATATTTATACAAATAAACTTTAATATAAAATCACATTTACTCTTCTTATATATTCATATACTTTTATTTAAAATAATAATATATATTTCATATACATATATATATATTTATAATTATATAAATACATTTTATAATATACACATGTATTTATTTAAGACAAAATAGTATATATTTCATTTTATAATATATACTAATATTCATATACATACATATGTATTTATATAAAAACATGTGTAAATATATTTATATAATTTAATTATATAAATATATAATATACGCATTTTTATTTTATAAATTTTGGATTTCCATTAATCCAATTTTAATTCCTCCTTTCCTTATTTTCCATAACTCCGTTTTTATTTTTTTTATTTTTTATTTTTTATTTTTTTTATTTTCATTTAATTTCTTTCACACGAATTTCCTTATTCATCACTTCCTCATTTCTCGGGATTTTCACCAATATCCCGTTTCTCGCAAATTTTATTTATTTCCCCTTATTTAATTTCTCTAATATTTATTTTCTCTAATATTTATTTTCAATATTTCTAATTTCCAATAAAGGGAAAAATTTACGGTTATCACAGGATTCAATCATTCAGATTCAGTGTCAAAACCAAAATCAGCTTCACAATCAGAGTCAATACAATCAATATGATGGAGACTTATCAACATCTCATCCTAGGTCAAATCATTCAAAATCCCAATTGGGAAATAAATCAGAATTAGAGGACATATGGCCATAGTAATAAAAAGCCCACTATGTACACAGTACACTTACCAAGTGACAATTACGGATGCTGATGACAGGGTTGGATCAAACAGCATACAGAATCAAAGCCAGAACCAGATAGCATGATTACCACAAGGGTTACATTATTAGTTAGATTTTCATGAATGAGCTCACTTGGCTTAAATGAGCTCGTTCGTGAACATTACCCGAAATGTTCATAAACATATATATGAATGTGTTTGTAAACATATAAATGAACATGTTCGTGAACATCTAGTCATAACCATTAAGCAAACATGTTCACAGAAGGAGGAAATTACATTATTCTTTATTTATTTAGCATTATTCTTTATTTAGATACCATTAACCGTTAGATATCATTATTGAGATGTCAGGTTACATTATTCTTTATTTAGATAGCATTATTTGTTAGATTTTCGCGAAAGAGTTCGTTTGGCTTAAACGAGCTCATTCGTGAACACTAACTGAAATGTTCATGAACATATAAATAAATGTGTTTGTAAACATATAAATGAACATGTTCCTGAACATGTATTCATAACCATTAAGCAAACGTGTTCACTAAAGTAGGAAATTAAGAAATTGATGAAAATTAAGTCAAAATGTGAAATAGGTTGGTTAAAGCAATTAAATTTCGAGTTTGATTTTTTTGCATATAAGAGTTGACTTTGATCGCATGTTGATTGAAGCGCTTCCTTGTGAATTCAAAGTATAAGTTTAGTAAATTTTGCTAAGAAATTGTAAGTACTTTAATTAAACCTTTTTAGTCTTCTATCAATACCATAAAGTATGTGCTTTGTGAAATTGTGACAAATGTGTATATAGCTACTTTTTGTATTTTATAACTCGCTTTATAAGTGTTTTGAGGTTTTGATATGTTTTCGAAAAATGCTTCAAACATGATTTCGTTGTGTATGTTTTAGGCTATATATTTATACCAAATTGATTTTGATATGTGTTTAGTATAAATGTGATGATCCTTGCTGTATTTTCATACATGTGTTTTGTCAAACTATGAGTCCTTTCGATGATATTATATCTTGATTTGGAGATTAGCGCACTCCATTAAAACTACATAGGATTTGTGACCTATGACTAAGATACATCCCTCGAAAGTATAAGCACAGAATATCCTTTTCAAAACGAAGTTACAAATTTATGCATACTAACATGCATGATGCCAATCTAACAATCCTTAACTTTTCCATATCCTTATCTATATCAATGAGTTCTCTCGATAACAATTTACAACTTATATAGTCATTTTACGAAATTTCAGCAGCATAACAGTATAGTCTATCCTAAACGTCCTACAAATCAAACATAGTTCAAATACCCAAAACCAGTTGATTTTAATGCGGTCACATTAATTCAATCTTAAAACCTCAATCATTTCAAAATCACAGACAATTAAATCCCACGTGAGCAACCTCAATTAATCGAAAACATAGATTTTTCATTTAAACCATACAAGATCAATATCATTACTTTTCATAAAACCAAAATCATTTAAAAATAGACCATGATATCATCTACGTCTTCTATATACATCCCTCACCAATCCAAATAACAATGTAGTTCAGTATGGTCAAAACAGTAGCAAAAGCATAAGTAAGCAAGTATATATTCGCTTACTGTTCCAACACTCCTCACTTACTTTAGAGCTACAGAACAGTATTCAAACACAATCAAACTTCAGTATTTCACTTAAAGATTATATAACTCTTTAAGATCTATCATATTTTCTAATACAACGGCAAAACCGGTCCACTTCCTACCACTGCCTATAACTACAACTAATGTCAAAACAATTCCTTTTTCGATTCTGACTTCACCATCAGTCTTCTATTCATTGGTACAATATTCTAGGACCATTAATCCATCAAACTGAGCATGGTAACCCTACCATTTCAGTTTGGCCAAAAACCTAGCATCATCCTACACTAGGTTTTTTGCAAATTTATCAGCATATTCATACTCCTCATACTATCTACAACATTTTTACATCAGTTTTCACATGAAGCCAAGCAACACACTCTCACAAAACCTATTGGTCGAAACTAAATGAGTGTGATATACATGTTTTTGTTTCAATCCAACATCATACACATGCTTAACATCAAAGAACAGTCGGTTGGAGTCAACAGAACCGAAAACAGAACACTCATTCTCTTACCTCCATAGTCGCTGAATGTTTGAGAGCCCTTTTCACCCTTCAAATGGCCTTTCCAATGGCTGGTTTGGAGGTATGTGATAGAGCTCGATAAGAGGAACAACTTTCATTTAGTGTGTTTTTTTATTCGGGGCTTATACACTAGGGATTTATCACTTTCTCTCTCTTAAAACTAAACTTTTTAAAGCTTCATCAATAGTGGATTTGGGGTGGCCGACCAACAGGTGAAGAAGATGAGAATTTTATGTATTTTAAAATATCTCATGGCTAAATGACCATTTTACCCAACAAATCTAAAAATTTCCTTTACATCCCAACTACTTCAATATTCAATTAAATATTCAGTTTAATTTCAAACTATTTTTATTTCAATGCCAGATATATCTATCTAACATATTTTAGTTAATACATTGACTTTTATCGGTTTTGATTTGTCAAATTAGTGAAATTACCAAAATATCCCTAACGGCTCATTTGCATTATTCTCAACATTTTCATGTGATTTAGTCTACGAGTTGGAACTGAGTGAGACATCTTCACACGAGGATTTGACTACAACTGTTTGTTGGTCAAAAGTCAAACCAAGTTGACCGTTATTTGCAAATATTTTTTAGCCTATGGATGCAACCGTTATTTTTTAATTTGTTGCACACTTCCCAAAACATGCTCAAACGAAGGAATTTCGAGATGCAAATTCTTGCAATCTCAATATTTCACTCCAAATATCATTACTCTGGAGTCTCACATCGATTTGGATAATAAAAGTCCTTGTGGGGCCCACATTGGGTTTTTCCCCAATCCTTACCAAACACAACCACTATTTAGAAATTTTAGTGATCAGCTGCGCTTTTCAATTTCTATACTCTTTAACTCATGTAATATATCAAAAAATTGAGATTCTCACATCCTTCCCACCTTCAAAGAATTTGGTCCTCCAAATTCAATAAAGGTACCTTAAGCACTAAATACTCTTGTCTATTTAGATCCCTACTATATTCAATCACCCTCTCAGTCAAAACACTCTTACTTCTATTACTTAGCAATAAAGTTTTCTGTATATCCTTAACTTACAATTTCTATATACAATGTTAATACTTCATAATTTCCCTAAGTGCACGATTCAAGCTATAGGATATACCTTAAAGGTTCAAGTCCTACAATTATTTTATAACAAATGATGAAAATAAGTTGTAAGTGAGTAAACACGAACGAACAAAATAATGTCTTTATTTGTTCGTTAATGTTTTAGTATTATTCGTGTTCGGCTCATGTTCAAGTTGGAATTTGGTTTTCACGTTCAAGCTTAATTCTTTATTTAGTATGATTATTCGTTAAATTTTCGCAAAGGAGCTCGTTTGGCTTAAATAAGCTCATTCGTGAACATTAACCGAAATGTTCATGAACATATAAATGAATTTGTTTATAGACATATAAATGAACATGTTCATGAACATGTATCCATAACCATTAAGCAAACATGTTCATCAAAAGAGGAAATTAAGAAATTGATGAAAATTAAGTCGAAATGTGAAATAGGTTGGTTAAAGTAATTAAATTTTAAGTTTGACTTTTCATATAAGAGTTGACTTTGATAGCACGTTGATCGAAGCGCTTCCTTGTGAATTCAAAGAATAAGTTTAGTAAATTTTGCTAAGAGATTGTAAATACTTTAATCAAACCTTTTTAGTTTTCTATTAGTACCATAAAGTATGTGCTTTGTGAAATTGTGACAAATGTGTATATAGCCGCTTTTATGTATTTTATAACTCACTTTATAAGTGTTTTGAGGTTGCGATATGTTTTAAAAAAATGCTTCAAACATGATTTCGTTATGTATGTTTTAGGCTATATATTTATACTAAATTGATTTCGATATGTGTTTGGTATAAATGTGATGATCCTTGCTGTATTTTCATACATGTGTTTTGTCAAACTATAGGTCCCTTCAAGGATATTATATCTTGATTTGGAGATTAACGCACTCCATTAGAACTGCATAGGATTTGTGACCTATGACTAAGATACATCCCACGAGAGTATATGCATAAAACATCTAATGACTTCGGGTTGATCTATGGTTCGCATAGATAAAAATAAGGATCAACCAAGGCATCGATGGATAGTGGGATATCCAATGTTAGTGCACGAACATAAGACCCCATCGTAGTGTGAAAATTACTATTTTGTGCATTTCCTAGTGAAACGAGTTGCCAGAATGTCTGTATGACATTAGTAACCTTTTGACCAATGATTGGGATGGATGTGTACATTCCATAAGGGTATGAGGACCGTTGTCCATGCAACAATGGATAATTGTGGCCTACCATTATTGTTTTAAGATCCTACTTACACTTATCTTGCCTTCTAATGTTGAAAGAGTGCAAAGAGGCCAATTCCACCTTCTAATGTTGAAAGTGATCATAGCATTAGTGGATCTTCTAAGGAGCGTTTTGATTCTCCCGAGCCTCCTAGTTATGAATTTGAGAAAAATGAAGATGGTGAGGAGGTTGAAATGGTGCCAAGGAAGAAGAGTAATTTCCCTTCATATAATCCAAAGTCCCTTATTCCTAATGAATTAGGTATGTTGTTTGAAGATGGGAACCAGTTTAAAATGGCTATGGTTGATTATGTTATTTACACTAAGAGCGATGTTTGGTTTGCTAAGAATAAGCCTAAGAGAGTAAGGGTTTTGTGTGCTAGTACATGCCCTTTCAATGCACAGCTTGCTATGAAAAGAAGCTGAAATGTTTCCAAGTGAAGGTTTTGCATGATGTGCACAAATGTAATTGCAAGTATAAATTACTGATACTTTTTGCAAAATGGTTCGCTCATAAATTTGAAGGGAAGATCAGGATAGAGCTATACTTGAAGCAAACTGAGTTATGGGCACATATGAAATAGAGTTGAAAGTGTTTGTCTCTACTGACAAAGTTAGAATAGCCAAGTTTAAAAGGGCCAAGTTGATTATGATGGTCGGCATGCAAGATGCCTTCAGCATGGAGTTCTATAGGCTAAAGGACTATGCTGATGAGTACTTGAACCAAAATCCTAGTAGCGTTGTTGTGATAAAGACAGAGAGGACTGTCCCCACTTCTTGTCACATCCCGTGACTACATTATTTCACGTTTTTTCACACATTTTATATGGTTGGACTGTCTGTAATGCCTTTACACACTGTTCATCTACAACAGTAAACAAATTAGACAATATTTATTTATGGTAAATTAATATTCACAAACTGTAAAAGTTAGTTTACATCCCCTTGAAATAAAATTTCCAACTAGTAGTACTGTATAAACGAGTCTGAATATATAAATGTAAACGTGATACCTAGAGAATCCAATATACGACGCTTCGAGCTTCTCAAGCGTATTTAATCCGTGGTTTGGTACTTCAGCTATTCTTTATATCAAATCTGTGATGATGAAGTAAAGGAGTGAGCAAACCACGACTCAGTAAGAGAATTGTATGCAAATTTTGATATCACGAAGACTATATGTAGTAAAACCTTTTAGTTTACTATTGTATGCTGGGCACACTATAAGGAAATGATACTATAGTCGGCCGAGAAATCCAGATAGAGTAAGGAAGATATTTTAAAATACCTGTCTTGTCCTAAAAACCCAAAGCGACTATAGGGAGTAGAAATTTATTTTTTTTCATATATACTTATTTCAAATTACTGCATATAAATATTTCATACACTTGATAATCACAAAGTTTCTACCACTAAAATCATTACTTTCACACGTGTAACAGTAAAATAACTATTTAATTATAATAACAGTTTAGTAATAAACACTTCAAAAAATCATCATAGTTTTCTAAAAATATCACTAAAATCAATAATAACACGTGAAATCATAATGGAAACCAGGCAACACCCAAATGATATCATGCTATAAGTCCCGTAGGGAATAATAGGGTACATGTGAGATCCCTGTAGGGACAGTATAATAAACACATGAGATATATGGCCATAGTCTTAGGTGTCCTCGGTCGTACATTGATCAGGTGTCAACCAAGACACTGAAGACAGGATCAGTGTCAACAGCTTCACAAATGAGTAACACATGAAACACGTGACACGTGAGCATGATACGGGGCCTATCAGTCTCAAAACAGTATATAAGAAATCTCATTACCTTTATGGAATTTAGTAAGATCAATGATGTTTTCCAGAAAATCCATAAAGGTATAAATCATATTTCGTACGGTGAAAAACAGTTTATAAGATAATCACACAATAGTAATAAAATTTCATAACTGTTCTTTTCACCGTAGAATACATACACACATGTTTCCATACTTTCTTTCCAAAACTTGAAATTCAAAGTTATTAGAAATCAATTCCAATATTTTCATAATTAATGGAAAAATAAAAATATTTATTTTCCAAAATTAACAATAATTTCACCAACACATTTTTCACTATAAAACACGTGTAGAGACATTTTAGTCTCAAAACAATAGTTATACAATGATAAAACCTTTATGGAAATCATTACATGTGATAAAATTTATTTAATTCATAAAGGAAATCATAATAAATTAGTGAATATTATACTGAAAATTATTTTATAAAATATTCATTATTCACCATTTCACTTCACCAATCACACATTTCCCTATAAAACACATGGAATGAATTTTCGGTAGTTTAATCTTTATCGAAATTGGTATCATGAATATTTAATAAATAATTTTCAGTAAATTCACCGTTTTTGACAAATAATTAATTTATCACTTTTGAGGCTAGGAAAAATACCAATAATGCACTAAAATATTTAATAATATTTTTGGAAATATTTTTAGTAAATTTCGGCAGCATAACGACTGCCAGAGTCCTAACCTCCTTGCACTTTCAAACACAGTCTCAATAGCCAGAAACCACAATTTCGTAGCATTTCAAGGCAATTCAATATCCAATAAATCTTATAAAATTCATAGCATGAAAACCATGCATTCGGATATCCCTACAATTTCACACACTCATCCCTTACTAGTCTTATGAAGCTGAACTTCCCGGTTACGCTAACTGAAATCCGTCAACTCGGGCTGCAAAATAATTTTATTAAAAATTATTAATATTTTTCCTTTTAATTTTAAGCCACTATTATTCCTAAAATGCAGCCACTAATGTCATAAAATAAGCACAACCAGTGTAATTTATACTGGTGCCAAATCTCAACTTCTTCAATTTAGTTCCTTTTTCAGTTTTAATTTCACCAATCCTTCTCTTTTAATTTCTATAATTAGTTTCTACCAAAAGCCCTAATTTTCAGCACATTTTCATGCTTCCAACATGTCATGGCCAAACCCTCTTCTTATGGCTATTTCATGATTTTTCAACCTTTTCTTTCTTTCTTGTTTTCAATCTATCCCACCTTGTACACGTGAGCATCTCTTGACCTATTCTTGCATGAACATGCCAATTTTCCATTCTTCCATGTCCAAACCGAACTCCCTTATCACTAACCAAATTTTGGTTCTTCATTATTCCAAGTTTTCAAGCTTCCTATTTATCTCATCTAATTTTCTTTAACCATTTTACATCATCTTCCTACAATTTCTAGCCCAATTTCTTTATTGTTCTCGTCTATGCCAAATTCTCTTCTTGTTTCAATTTCCATATTCTAACAAGATTTAATTAAAAACAACACTATAATCATGCTTCTCATATGAAGAAACATAGGAATCCATCATTTATTATCAAGGAAACCATGAAAATCTAATTTGCTTACCTTGACCGAATGACACTCCTCCAAGACAGAATTGTTTTCTGTTTCAATTTCAGCGTCTTCTCTTGGCTGTTTGATGGTTTAATTGATGGAGGGAAGAGGGATGGTAATGGTTAAGAGGTTAGCTATCAAAGTATGATTTTTACTGAATTTTTTTTCTTGGGTGAACGATGGCCAACACAGAGCACAAAACCGAAACAATTTCTGGTTCTCGTAAGACAGCAGAATTGGTGATGAAGATGGCCATTTGCTGAAGTTTTGTTTCTTTGTTCTTCTATTTATTCATAGTAACTAACAGCACTTTGCCACATAGCTTCTTATCTTATTTTTCTCATCATTCCTTGCCTTAAAATGCATTAAATGGCTGAAAAAAGTTGCAGCAACAAAAGTGGCGTGGGATCCTTTGTTCCTACACGTCTTTTACCTCTTTTCTTTTGTTTTATACTTCAGCAATTAAAAATGATCTCATGTTAAATATTAAATTGTCTCTTCTTTTAAGTAATATATTGTATTTTACTCAATAAAGGCTTGCTTTTCCAGCTCCTTTAAATGAATTAACCATGCAACACAAGATGTGGAGTGAAGATCCATCTTATTGGCTGCACGGCTTTGTCTCATTTTCCTCTTCTCTTTTATATACTTCAACCAATTACAATTTGTCATTTGTCCACTTCATTAATTTCCATCTCAAAAAAATCATTTATTTGTATTTTCTAAAATTGGAATTGCATTTCAATTTCAAATTTTCAGATTTACTTTATTGCTTATTCCTATACTTCCAATTCATCATTTAATATTTATTTCACCTCTTATACACCATATTATAATTCATAAATCCAAAATTCAAAGTGGAAGTTCACATTCAATATTTATTTAATTTCACTAAAAAATTTATTTCCACTTTCAAGGATTTACTAAAATTATAGTGTACAGTATTATAAAATTGGGTCTCACACTTCTCCACCATTTTTTTAGAGGATTTACTTCTGTTTTGCTGCCCTTAAGGAAGGATTCAAAGCTGGCTGTAGGAGAATGATTGGTTTAGATGGTTGCTTCCCTAAGGGTTCAATTAAAAGAGAAATATTATCTACTGTTGGTAGGGATGCCAACAATCAGATATATCCTGTTGCTTGGGTTGTTGTAGAGAATGAGAACATAGATTCTTGGATGTGGTTTCTAAGCCTTCTCAAATCATATCTTAATATAACCAATAGTGCTCCTTGGACTATCATTAGTGATCAGCTAAAGGTATGGTTATTTGCCCTTTTTAATTTATTAAATTTAGGTTATGTTAATTATACTTGATTAGTAGCAATTCTAACTTTTTTCCTATTTTGTAAGGACTTATTAGTGTTATAGAAGAATTGTTCCCCAATGCTAAGCATAGGAGGTATGCTAGGCATATTCATACAAATTGGAGCAAGAGCCATCGAGGGGAAATAATGAAGAAATGTTTCTAGATGTGTGCCAATGCAACAACTGAAAAACAATTTGGAGATATGATGGAGTTGTTGCACAAGAGACAACTGTGGATCTGCAAAAGAAGACCTGTTGAGATATCCCCCAAGATACTGGTCGAAGGCTTTCTTCAGAACAGATAACCTCTATGAGATCTTTAATGGCACTCTAGTTAAAGCTAGAGATAAGCCAATTATCACTATGCTTGTGGAGATTAGGGTAGCTATGATGGCTAGGATAGCTGAAAAAAGGAAGTATGTAGCAAAATGGGTGAGGAATCATGGTCCATTAGTGATGGAAAACTTGACCAAAATATGGGCGTGTTGTTTTTAATAAAAGTGATGGGTATAAGGTTAAGTGTGGACGGAAGTAGTTTAAAGTGAATATCGTCAGGAGAACATGTGCTTGTAGATCATGGGATCTAACTGGTATCCCATGCTACCATGCCATTTGTGCTATTTTTTATGATGGCGGTCTGCTTGAAGATTACATCCATGAGTGCTACTCAAAGGAAACATACTTGCTAACTTATGAGCACACTTTATAACCGATTAATGGTGAGAATGAATGACCAAAACCTAAGTTAGAAGAAATGTAGCCTCCTTTGATCAAAAGAATGCCAGGCAGGCTTAGGAGAAATAGAATTCCAGAGCATGATGAGCCTAAGAATAGATATAAGATGTCTAGAAAAGGAATGATTATGACTTGTCATCTTTCCAAACAACCAAGACACAACATAGCTAGTTGCCCTGAACGAAGCAGCTTTGTTGGTTCATCTAGCTCTGTAAGTGACTTCTATAATAATTCTAATTTTTCATTTGCCTAACTTAAGTTGTTTTCTAACTTTAGTTGTGCTTTTGTACTTAGGTTCCACAGCAGACAATTGGTTCAACTGAATCAACAAGAGAAAGAGGTAGAGGCAGAGGCAAGGGAAATGGTAAGGGCATTTGACAAACAGAAGCTACTATGCTTCAGGCACAAAACTGCTGGAAGAGGAAGAAGGCATGCTTCAAGCACAAAAACTATCACTACTGGTTTAGGAGAAATTTTTGCAAATCGTGGTTCAAGAAAGGTAAAAGTTCTTTCTTTTATATGTCCTATTTTTGGATTTTTTTTTTGTCTTTGACCCTCCGGTATCCACTTTATGCGACCACTCCGAAGTCGGGGAACTGTTAGGCCACATGGAAGTGGGGCGTCCCTCCCAGCACGGTTTGCTCTATACGCATGACTCGAACCCGGGTCACGCTTAAGGGGGAATGAGTCCCTTACCACTCAATCCCAACCAATGTTGGTATACTTTTGGATGTTAATATCTACTTGGAAGTGTGATTGTTGATGTGTTATGGGCTAGATTATCTATTAGATTGTTGATTTGTTGATATGTTGGTATGTTGTGTTGTGCTTTTTTGGACAATGTTTTTATGTCTTGTATGTGTATTATCTAGATTTTTCAATGTAGATGTTGTTGTATTTGCCTTGGTTTTCTTGCTATTGATGTTTTTGATAGTAAGGTCTAAGTCCTATCCCACCAATTTTGACCTTTTCTAGGCACAAAAAATAGCCATATATATGTATATATATATATATATATACACACATATATACATACATACACGCTATTTTAGATTCTTTATTGTTTGGGAGACATTTAGGCATTGTTGGAACTTGGCATGGCATCCATTTTGTATGGTATGGTTAGAGGGTTTTCTTAGCAACTCTGGATTCTTCTTCCCCTGTTAAGTGGTCTAATTTGTTAGGTGCTGCCATGTTCTTCAGATTTTGGTGTTTCAATTTTATGTTAAGGATACTTGTCTTTATGTTTCTATTGGGTTGCCCTGAATCTATTTTTGTGTGACTTTATTTTCTTTTTGTTTTGAAGTTGGCAATTTCATTGTTTATCATTTATATTGCATTTTTCTGATCAAAGTGGATGACATGTATTTATTTTGATTTTGTTTTTGCTTCATTAATTCTTAGGCAGTGTTGAAGATTACATATTAGTTGGGTTGTGTTTTTTGTTGTTCTGGAAGTGTTTTTTACTTATAATTTGTTTGTTTTGATGAAGACTATGCAAGATGTATCTCATACTCCAACACAACGAGAAATAGCACATGTAAGATGGAAAGGAAAAGAAAAAATGATATGATATCTTTTGAATATAGGTAAGTATATTGAATTTTTTGAATCTTGCTAGATACTTGTCTTCTTTCAAATGAATTGATATATAAATATATATATATATATATATATATATATAATTTCCTCTTTATAGCTTGGGACATCAATTGATGAAGGAATTAGAACTGGGACTATTATGATTTTTTGTTGAACTGGGAGATCATAAAGATTTTTTGTTGAAGTGAAAGACCATGATGATTTTCTAGCTGCCACCAAGCTCTTTGTTCAGCTTGAAACTTCCAAAACATAGTAGATTTAGATTTTGTGGTACTTGTTATTTCGCTATGGTGGATATTATGCTAATTGTCTTTTGATATTTAAATTTAGGCTTAATTATAGCTTGTTCCAGCTTATGGATTTTCTCTATACAATGACTTATTTCCCATTTATGGATTTTTTTTTTTGTTTGTGAAAATTTAGTATTGTTAAACCCTTAATTATAATGAAATGAATTTATATTGTTCTATTTCTAGTACCATGAATTCTATTTTGAATTCCATTTTGATGTTGTTTTGTTGTTGATTGTGGTTAAAAATGGGTTAAAAAATGTCCAAATAGTTTTTTAATAATTAAAGGCCACGTCATCTTTTGAAAAATGCCATGTCATCTTATTTTGACACATCATCGCCACATCAGCATCTACATGTACAAAGAAAACGGCTATTAGTCTTATTTAACGAAATTATACTTAATTCCATAATTTTGATACTTTTTGGTTTAATTTACATAAAAATAAAACGATTTAGACTAATTTCAATGCAATAAAAGGTAAAGGGCTTAATTTCATTTTACCCTAAAGGTTAAGGGCTTATTTGGCTATTAAGCCAAATAATTTCGATATTGGAAGTTTTTGAATAATTCAAAAAAATTTAATGAAAATGAATTTTACAAAATTTCAAATTATTTAATAAAATACACCTAATAAATCCGATGACGAAACCCCTTTATAAATGAACAAGTAAGTTTTTATAAATACTCCTTAGATCAAAATACTCTTGAGATAAGAAAAATCCTCTGGGAATTTAATTAGATAGTTAGAGGATTTCGAAAGAAGCTTTCCATAGTTAAAATAAAACACAAGAAGATAAAAAATAATAATAACAACTATTTAAATTAAAGAAGGATAATTATATAATACATTGCAAACAGAGTTCTTAAATTCCACAAATAGGATTAGAATGAAAATACATACTCTTTAAGAAATAACAAATATAAAAAAATAAAGTAAGATATGTTTAATCATCCTAATTAGTTTGTAGAATCTATAAACTTCACTAACAATGTATTAAATAATTATCCTATAAAGAATAATATATTCCCTGTTAAATTTATCGTGCTTTTTAGCTGCGAGCAAAATGCATACCATTTTTTGTGTGACTGAAATTTCTTCAAGTTCAATTTTACAAGTCTGGTATGTTTAGGTTAATTATAGTACAAACATTTACAAAGTTATACATCTTGATAGATTCCCTTCTAACTTTAAATCACTTTTCCATTCATATCTCGCCCTCGTCTTGCGAGACAAATATTGGATAGGACAAACTGAAATTTGGCATGAAACAAAGGCAAACCGTGAAAACATGTTTAACCTCAACTTACCCTTCATTTTACTTTACCTCCTGCAACGAGATAAACAAAGAGACCACAGAAATAGTTGCTGCAACAGCTTGATACTCAACTATTTTCTAATAAATAAACCATGAAACATCATGCTTTCGAGGTACCAAAGAAAACCTTTAAAAGCGTTTTGATGCATAAAATGTGTTGGCTTATTCATTGCAAAACTAAAATCCTGAGTGTGTAGCTGTTTAATATTGTGATGGTACAATTGTTGAGAATTAAGACATCATACATACGGTAGTAAACCAACAAAAATCCTGACAATTGTTAGAAGAGTAAGAGAATGGTCGACCAACAATAAGAGCAAGACGGAAAGGTTATGCTAAATATACAAACTGTTTTTCTAAAGCAATTAGTGAAAAAACTCCTCGGGAGAGAGAATATTATAGTCAAAAACTAAAAGTTAGATCCTAAGATGTTTTAGAAAACTTGTCAGATTACCATGATTATTCCCGACAATATTACTGTCATAACAAAAGTTATAATCAAATATACCAGATACTATATTGGTCAAACCAAGCAAACTAGACAGTTTTGTTTAATAGCTCCTCCTAATGCCTCAGCAGATTTGATTTCAGTGTAAGATATCGAGGAATCTATTCCAACGATAATATTTCAAAACCCCGAAGTAACGCTTTTAGTTATTATATGTTAGTTTTAAGAGAAAGTAAGGAATCACAGTGAAATTGAGCAAAGAAGATGCACATTTAGAATAGTTTGGAAATAATGGAATTTCAAAAAGAGGCAACTCAAAATGTAATCAACATTCACGGTCCACATGGGTGGCATTTTCTCGTAAAGATGAAGGTATATTTTTCTTTTGCACAACTTATGCAGAGTTTATGATTTATGAGTACACATTAAAAAGCAATTCACTCTTCCACTCCATTAAAAGAGATTAATGCACCCGAGTTTTCAAGTAAAAACAAGACTTGCAAGTACAGAAATATAAATAAATAATCTTAAGAGCCACATTTCCTTTGGATTTAGAAGCTAGCTTAATTTTACAGCCAATGAACTAATGGTGTTACAAGCATAAACCCACAGATATTGTTCCAGGTGCTATACAACATGCTTGTTTGGAGCACAAACAAAAACTGGGCCTCAATTCTTTCCAGCTGTTTAGGAAAAAATTATTTGGATCACAAATAATGTAAACTGAAGGAAATTCCATAAAAAAACGGTTACCAGAGTTTCTACTTGAAAACAAGGGACCTTTCCTTCCACCAGTTGCAATGAGATAAAAATAGGAGAGCATTGCACCACGTCTTATTTGGCAGCTCTCGAGTGCTTGATTAGCCAATCAATGACAACATCTATATTTATGGAATCTTTGCATGAAATCATGTAGCAACACACCTCTCTATCACTGATTGATTCTAGACCTCTATGAAATAAATATCAACAAGATAATAAGACATTTTTAGATTCTGAATAAGAATAGAGAAATAAGTTGTCAAGATAAATCATCAAAGAAGAGACAACAATTATAACTTGTAGCAAAGCTTCTAAAACTTACATCTGATCCACCAAAGCTTGCTTCGAAAGAGCTTCCGACTTATCAATTTTGTTGCCAAGAACAAGCAAAGGAATTCCACTCAAGGAAGGTTTTGTCAAGAGGTCATGTAACTCACTTTGTGATACCGGAACACCGTCTCTATCGGCAGCATCAACTACATATCTGCCATTTTATATGTACATATATTAGATGGGACACTAAATACATCAAAAAGGTTGCCAATAGTACAATATGACACAACACTTACTAATACTTATTCTGATTCCAAAAATTTTAAAATTTATTTATAGCAACTGATAAAGTTCTGATTCTATGTTATTTATTATGTTCTTGGTCACATGAAAGGAAATGAATATTTCAGTTTACAATTTTATTGCATTCGGTAATAGGTAAGTGTTGACCAGCATGAAAAAGTGCATTATCTGAAACTTAATGCACTTCATTGACTCTGAATATTACCAGGAGGGTTGGGAGTTAACCACCCAAATAAAGAATTTGATAGAACTTTCAATTTAGCTATCATACTGTCACGAGTCAAAATCGATTGTATCAACAGTAGGTTCAAAAATTTGTGGACAGATATAGTTCCTACTTATAGGATAAAAGAAACCTTCAACAGAAATTTACATGGTAGACAAGAACCCAACAATTACTGCTACAAAGATCAGGATTATGCTGAAACAACTATTAGACTGCAGTTACGCTGTATTTATTCCCTAACATGTAAAGTTTCAGTAGCACACTCTAGCAGGATTTTGATTCTCACCAGAAGCAGATCATCTAAAGCAGTAAATAAAGACAAACAAAGTTGCTTGATATTGTTAGTATATGCCCTAGAACCAATTGAATGGGTCAATGATATACTGTTCTTAATGCATAATTGGCACTCATTCTTAAGTGATAAAAAGTTTTCCTTCATCATTAGTAATTGCGATGGAAGTCAAGGAACATAAAAGGCATTGCAAGAGAATTATAAAGTGTTATATAATTATAAGATTTTTGTGCATCAAAGTCATGATCCTAAAAGTCGTTTCTAGTCATTGTATTCTCGAGACAAGACATTGGCAATGCTCAAAAACTCGTAAATGTTAAGACTCCTTACTTTGAAAGTAAGCAATCAATCTTATATGTTTAAGTATAAAATACTTGAAGATAACATGTATGTGCTTGTTATGTGAAAAAGTTCACTAAACTTAACCCTCTATGAGAACACCATTTTGAGTTTCATTCTAAGTGTCCATGAAAATGTTCTCAAGTATAAGTCATGTAACTAGTTGTTCGACTTGTTATGCCAAGTTACCTTATATATGAATTATCATGCTTTGATTCTATCTCTATGGGTCCCAAGGGATGCCTAAAAAAGGTTGTTTTGGGTAGACATCAAGCAATTGAAGGCAGATGAGTAGTCCAAAGAAGATTCACCACTACAAGTGATATTGGGAAACATTTCACTTGTTCTTAGCTTACATTAACTTGATAAAGTCTGTTCAAAACATGATGAATTAAGTAAAATGGTTTTACTAAATTCATAAGGATAATCATGAACTGCGAGAACTAACTGATTAAGATACCATGAGTAGATATTGTACCATACTCATGTTCTTTACAGGAAATACGGTTATGTCGAAATTATCTTGACTAAGACATTTAGGTGATCATGATGCATCTATATATATATATATATATATATATATATATATATATATATATATAAAAATTATTCTGAAACAAGAGGATGAAGAGAATTCTCACCGTCATATTTAGTTTGGAAGAGTGATTACAATATGTAGACGTATATCTCCTAAATTAAATACCATAATTCTAAGACAATAAAATTAGCAAACTACCAAAAAGAAAAATAAGAAAGTTGACCCTATTCTGATCCCATTTATTCTAATTTCCCAACACTCTACCTCAAGCTGATCAATAGATATCAATGATTCCCAGCTTGCTTGCAAAGGATCAAATCCTGCTTCTGATATGGCCTTTGAGAGGACATCAGCTTCTTGAGATTGAGATGGAACAAAGGACTGGAAGACAGTCCTATTTCTATCTTAGTTTTGATGAAATTCTTGTCGATCCTCACATTCTTCCTCCTATCATGCTGAATGGGGTTGTGAACTATGTTGATGGCAAATTTACTATCACCATACAACTTCATAGGACAGTATACAACTCCACCTATGTTGATGTTGATGGTAGATTTACTGTCACTATACAACTCCACCTATGTTAAACGCATCCGGTCCCAAGCCTGGATAAAAGAGGAGGGTTGGTGGTAGGTTTGGCAACTAGCCACTTAAAACTCATCCAATTTTTATGAGATGAATCATTATATGAAATCCATTGGGACTTCCCCTACTCAGTGACACGCTAAATCGAAGCCCGGGTGTAGTAAAAAATATGCAAGGGTTGCTAGGTGGTCGCCCGGAAATGACATGACACATCGACGCCTGGATGTGTTGCCCAATAGGCAAAGATTCCCACACCATAATGGACGGAGGTAGGGTAAAAAAGTTAGTCCATAATCATAAGCTTAGGTTAGGATCTTGGAATCTAGATATGCTCAATGGTAAGTTAGTGGAGATTTGTGAGACTATCTATAAGAGGAGGGTTAACATCATGTGTCTCTAGAAGACCAATTGGGTTGGGAAGAAAGCTAGGGAGATAGCAACTTGGCAATATAAGCTTGGGTATATGGGGAAGAATAGAGACTGAAATAGTGTATCTATCATCATAGACAAAGAGTATCAAAAAGATATAAAACAAGTTAGGAGACAAGAAGATAGAATTATTTTGGTTTAGTTTTAGAAAGTGACATTTTCAATGTTATTAGCGAATACACACCACAAATAGGACTTGATAATGCTAATAAATGATGGTTTTTGGAGAATTTAGATAAGATAGTACAAGAAGTGCCAATAGGAGAAAACCTTTGAATTTGTGGTGATTTTAATGGCCATGTAGGTGCTAGTAGAGAGGGTTTTAAGAGCATACATGAGGGCTTTTGTTATGGTGTGAGAAATAAGAGTGGAGATGCTATCCTAGATTTTGCTTTATCTTACGACCTAGCCCTAATGATTACACTGGTTAAGAAGTGAGAACCTCACCTTATAACCTTTAAGAGTGGACCAGTCGCAAGTCAGATAGACTTCTTTTTTACTAGGAGGGATAGATGTAGTTGGCTGGTCTGCAAAGTTATCTCAGGTGAGATTGTCATCACACCACATAGACTGTTAGTCTTAAACATGAAAATTCATAAACGACATCAAAAGAACCAAAAGGAAAGAACTCCAAGGATTCGATGGGGGAAGATAAAAGAAGATTGTCATGTAATATATAGAAATTATCACTATCATATTTGCTTTGGAAGAGTGATTACAATAGATATACATATACTTTCCTAAATTAAATACCATAATTCTAGGGCAATGAAATCAGCAAACTAACAAAAAAAAGGGGAAGTTTACCCTATCCTAATCCCACTAAAATTGGGACTTTATTATAATTTCCTAACATATCCAAATTTATTTTGAATTATAATTTATATTCATTTTCAACATTTTGAAAACTTAAGGGGTCACACACAATAAATAACATTGTTGAAAAACTAAAATAAAATAAGATTTTCAATTGAGTCGGATTTAGTAGAAACTAAAATCTAGAGGAAATAAATTGAAGTCAATCATGACCCAATTGAATAAGATGTAAATGTTACATCTAGGTTGTAACTCAAGCAAGGATATAAATCCCTCGCTTAAGCAATGAAGCATGAACCACAATTGGGAGGAAGAGATCCTCCTTGTTAGGTTCGAGCAAGGAGTGACGAAAAGAGACTTGTTCTTTGTTTCTAAAACAAAACAAGACTTTTAATCCTCATTGTGAAGGTTTTGGCAGCAGGTGTTGTGTAGATACTGCTAGAAGTCAATCACTTGGGTGGCTACTATCTCAACATTCCTCTTGGTGTTACTGAACTTCGAGGACTATTTAAATTGAAGGTTACAATACCTTATTATAGGTATGGTTCTAACCATAGGTTTGTTTATACAAACTTGTCATAACTTCCAAATTGCTACCAATTGATCCATGGATGGTTTCAGTTTTCTTGTTGTTTATTCATGTTTAATGTTTTCACTGCACATAAACTCTGTTTGAACATAACCGAAAACCAACAAATATACCATAATATAGTAGATTAAGATAATAGAAGCGTTACACAATAGCAGAGACACCACGGCAATAACGTTCCCACATGGTACGAAACCTCCGCTGCCCTCCAAGGTCCCATAGTTTTATTGTCACATTTCCCTTTGTGACTTTTCGCATATTAAATCCAACCTGAATTCCACATTTGAAGATTTTCTTTTAAGATCTTCTCAAGGAGAATCATGATATCATATTTGTCCAAAGAAAAGATACCTACGGTAGGAATCATGTCTTCACTATAGCCCCCTGTCTGGTAAACATAACAAAGTAAAATTAAGATAAAGCCACCAAGAATACTAATTATATAATCAGGAAGAAAAAAAAAAGGAAAACAAATTCAGCATTACTCACAGCAATGGCATTAACAAGAGATGTTTTTCCTGCATTCTGAAGACCAACGAGAGATAATTCCATTTCTTGCTTAAAGAATAAGCTGCAATGCAGATACTCAGTGAGAAGCACAAAAGTGCTTAAAAATGCAATTTCGCACTAAACATTACCTTAAAACAAGCTATACACTTAAACTTGGTGTCTAGAAGGATTTTACAAAACCACTACCTAGATGGAGAGGATGCTAGATGGTTTGGTCTATTTAGTCATATCGATAAGTTGATGATAAATTTAGAACATATGAGAGCTAAAGACTATCAAAATTTGAAAGCAACAAAGAAAACACATAAGTACTATGTATTTGTTACAATTTTTAGCATTAATGATATTGAGATTGTATGATGCAGTCATCTTTAGGTGAGAGTCTCAAGGAACCCTAGGTGTGATGCAGAGGTTTTCTTTCTTCTTGCTTGTGTGATGCAATCAAGGAATCCTATGTATGAAGTTTAAATTATCTTTTATTTTAAGTTATCCTTTTCTTTATTCAATTTCCCTAATTTTGTTAAGAATTTCAGATTATTTTTACTGTAAACCCTAGCCCCCTAATCTGTCCTGCATCAACATGAGACATGAATTGAACACTAAAGGTTCACTAAGAAGTCTACCACCTTGACTCTCTTCAACTAAAAAGTGTACACCTCTATAACAATGAAACCCACTGAATAAAAAACAAATGAATTGAATACAGAATCTCAGAGAAGATATGAACTAATGCCAACAATACCTTCAATAGTAATAGAAAAGAAACATCAAGATTGACTACTTTTTCCACTATCAGAACAGTTTTTGTGATTATTGCAGCTTGACATCATGACAAACAAAGGATATTTGATATGAACATTGAATATTTTGCAGCAGTTTGAAGATTAAGCTAGTCACAACCATTAGCGTAGTTGGTGTTTGATAACAATATTTATAGTTTTGGGTGGTCAACAAGTTCAAACCTTATAAAAGAGAATGAAGATTGGCAACAGAGGAGGAACGTTGAGAGGGAGTCTCACGATATTTTTAGTTACTTTTTGAATATAGCATCTAACCTTGAGTCCAAATTAACAAAAATTAAGTTCTTCCCCAATTTATAATAATTTCCCAGAAGCAAAGCAGACCGAAGAAACAACTATAGGAGATGTAAAGTTCTTCTAAATTCCATGATTTCCCAGCAGCCAAGCTTGTGGAAAACGGAATAATAACCCAACCTTACATATAATTTTGAAATTTCTCCTTTTTTTCCCAGCAGACCGAAAAAACAACTATGAGAGAAGTAAAGTTATTTTAAATTTCATGATTTCCCAGCAGCCAAGCATGTGGAAAACGGAATAATAACCCAACCTTGCATATGATTTCCCAGCAGCCAAGCAGAGATATTATCAAGTATAAATTGAACAATATGACTCATACATGGTACCACACTAAAATAAGTTACAAGTTTATATAAATATATATATATATATAAAGCATTAATTTTTCATTATGATAATGGTTTTCAGAATGCAAAAATTTCCTCATTATTTATCATTACTTGCCGGGATGGAACCTATTTTACTTGAATTCCTTTGCAAACACTTTTATCAATGAACTGAATTGAAGCGAAAAGGAACTACTAAACCACAACTTTTTCCATTTTGAAGAGAAGCAATTAACAAATATTAATATCATATGAGAGAACTAACTAGCATTTTCTAAGAAACCAAACAAGGGGCAGCACTATTTACCTAAAGAAGAAAATTAAAGAGAGAAAGAAGAGGATTTACTTGCGGAGCCAATTGAGAAGTGAATCCCACAAGCCCATTGGAGAAAATTGGATTCGTTGGCCTTTGTAACTTTGCAGTGGAGGAGGAAGAGAGAAATAGAGAAGGAGAAGCAAACGAGAATGGAAGAAAGGTTGCCAAGGAAACTTCGTCGCAAAAGGTATCTGCTTTTTATGTTCTGTCGGTTTTCTCTTGTTTGTGTCTGTGTAACGGAGGCTTCCGCGGTCTGCTTGTGTAGAGATGTGCTGTCTTGAACCAACTTATCCTATCCCACGTAGAGGTGGCAAAAGCCGATCCGAGCCTGAAAATTTATTCGAATTCGTCCGAGATAAAATTCAAACTAATTTGAATTGATCAAAAAAAAATCAAAAGTCTGAAACTAAAAAAAATTTGAACCCAAAAAAGCCTGAAACTGAAAAAATCAGAATCCGAAAAAGCTCAAACCTGAAAAAACTAGAACCCGACACAACTCGAACTCGACAAAACCTGAACCCTATACGATCCGAAACCGAGACTGATCCATTCCGAAACCCAAAAAAATCGGAATATATAACCCAAAAAAACTGAAATTATAATTATATGATTATTATTTTAAAATAAATAAATAATTGATACACTTTTTTAATTATAAAATTAAATTTTGGATTAAAATAATTATTTCTAATAGTAAAGTATAATTTAAAAAATACTATAGTAGTATTATTGTGTAAGCGGGAATTTTAATAAAATACATGAATAAATCAAGCTATTGGTAATTAATTATTTGTTATATTAACAAGATTCTAATTTGGTATCCAATGATTTATATATTATATTTTATTATAACAATCTTTTAAGAATAAATTATGTAATCTCTTAATGCGTAAGTATTATTCTGATAGAATTAATTATTTATTAAAAATAATTAATTTATTCTCTATTAAATATAAAATTAAAGTGTAAATAAAAATAATATTTCTAATAGTAAATTAAAGTATAATTTAATAATATACTATAATAATATTATTGTGTAAGCGATAATTTTAATAAAATTTGTTTTTTATACTTTATTAATATTATGATTAATTATATTTAAATAATTAGTATTATATTAATTAATTCACTACAACAAATGTGGCTGGGTTTGTTGTGTGATAAGGAAAGGAAATGGCTGCTTAGATGAGGAACAAAAACTAGAAATTTAAATTAAAGTAGGGGAATTAGACATTGGGTCTTTAACTTTAGTTATATTTGTGCCTTTAAATTAACTAATATGGTTTTTTTTAAATGAAAATTTGAGAGGTAAATCAATTAAATAGAGGGAAATGAAAATATGAAAATTTTAGAAGGAAATGGAAATATGAAAATTTGATAAGGAAATTAAAATATGAAAATTTGAGACGGAAATTAAAATATGAAAATTTGAGAGATAAACCAATTAAATAGCGGAAAATCAATTAAATTAACTAAAATGTTTTTTTTAAATGAAAATCTGGATAAATTTTCATATGCAAATAATTTATAAATAAGTTTGTTAAAAAAGTAATTTATAAATAATTTATTTTGTAAGAGAATTTAATATCTATCAAATAGTAACTGGCCAATTGAATATATAAACAACTAGCATTTTAAAAGATAGAAAATAGATTTGCAATGTTAAACTTTTGAAACATAAATAGATAGCTAGTATTAAGTATAATAAAAGTTAAAACAATTTAATTATTATAACATTTAAACATTCTTTCCTTCATTTTTAATAAAGTTAACATGTTATAATTTTTATTATTAAAACGTTTCAACATTCTTAATTTTTTTACTCTAGATTTCTATTTCTCTAATTATATTCCTATACATGATTGATCATAGGCTTATTTTTATAGGGATTAGTTAATCCTAAAATCAATATGAGTTTTAATTTAATAATAACTAGGAGTTTTAATCCAAGCAAACTATAACTTTGAATTGAAATTATTATATAAAACAAGAATGAACAAGCCCAGATAATATAATGTGTCTATACATTAAATATAGCAATATGTAAGAAATAAATAGATAAAGAAAAAGTACAATAAATTTCAAACGATGAGATTTTGAAAATAATGAAAATAATAAGTTTTCGAATAATATAGATAAAAATATCAATTTTATAAGATATAACATTGATAAAAATAAAATTTACACGTGAATATAATATAGTTTAAGAGAAAATTGCATTTATGATTATTTTTATTTTATATTCTCAAATTTTATTTTTGAATTTATATTTTATTATAATAAATATTGCCAATGATATTTCGTAACAATTATTTTGATTGTTTTATATACACAATATTAAGAAAATTTTAATTTGACAATGACTATGAAAAGTCCTTGTAAATCTGATATGAATATAATATAGATATCATAACAAATTTTCTTTTCGCTGTATAAAATATTCAAAAAGTTAATTAAGCAACGACAATAAAACGTTGTTGCAAACACAATAAGATAACACCCTTTTATTATATTTTATTTTTTTCAATTTGACAGGATTTTGCGACAATAAAAAGTATCATTGTATATAATATTTAAAATTTTAATTAGACTACGACAATAAAAAGTCGTTGCAAAAATAATAAAATATTGTAACGCTTTTTTTTCTTGTTGCTAAATTGGTAGGAATTCACAACAACAAATAATATAATTGCATAAAATTAAAAAAAAAATCCAATAAGTAACTATAAAAAATAGTTGCAAATGTAATGAGAATTTGCAACAATATCGTAAGCTTTTGCAATTTATGATTGCTAAAAGCTTACTTATAGTAGTGTAAATAATAAAAGACAAGTATACAAAATTATAATCAAACAAATGATATTATTGTTTTTCTTATTTAGCTTTCATCATCGAAAAGGCAAAATAAATTGTTTTACATATTACAAAAATAGTATTATAAACAAAAATTATATATTAAATGTATTAAATATACATAATTAATATTTTGTGATATGATAAGTTTTGTGACACATCAAATATGTGACGACCAGTATCATGTGTGGCCGGTCGCACTCAACCGTATTGTCCGCTTTGGATTCTAGAGGTGGCCCCCACCAGTTCAGCTGACGTGGCGCTTAGGTCCTCACGGATTTCTTTCGCGTCCGCCGCTACTCGAACCCCTGACATCCAAGCGATTCGAGTAACGACTAACCATCACTGATACACTTTGATATAGTTTGCAGTGAAATTGGGTCAGACACAACCAAAATTTTATTTGACCCAATAAGTTAATAATGCAATTTTGATACTTTTTTAACCTAAAAAAACTTAAAAACATATTCTCTTCATAATTTAACCTTGAAATTTTTTTTTAAAAAATAGTAAACCAAAATATCAAAAATATATAAAAATATTATTTAAATATATATATTACTAATGAGCATGTTGAGAATTTGAGCATAATCATACTTCTTAATTTTATCATATACTCACTTAATTTTATTAATATATGTAATACTTTTTATTTTTTAATTATCTTACACAGTATGTATTATTTATAAATTAATTTTAAAATTATTCACTGTATCTTATGGTATAATATGATACTTGATACTCGATTTTTTAAAAATAAAATATCAATTTAGAATACGTATCTTGATCTAATAATAATGGTTTAACCCATGTTAACTATCAAGGTGAAATTTGAATTGAAGAAACAAAACCAATGGAAAGAAAATAAAAAAAATTAAGAAAAAAATAAGAACATGAGAGAAAGAAAGTGAAAGAGAGATTGGGGATAATTTTTTTTTGAACAACGTTTTAAAATGGTGATTTTTTTTTAGAATGAGTAGATAATAAAAATGGTGATGATTCAAAGTATTTTTATGATTAATATAAAAACAAACAAATAAATAATTATTCAATAATTAAATTTAATTATTTTTATTATCTTTGGATATTTCTTTTAAATTTTTTTAAGTTTATGATTTTTTACATTTAATATGAAATAAAAGTAAAAATACAAAATAAAAAAAATGGAATTTAACATTTGCTGTTATCAAACAATGTATTTATATCTAGCACTTAATTTTTAGTAAAATGCCAAATAGATTTTACGATTCAAATTCAATAATTTTTAAATTCAATACTAAATAATCAATACTTAATTTTTCAACACTTAACTTCTTAGTTTAGCAAAAAATATCAATGTTAATGTCATTTAACATATTTGGATTTAATTGCATGATATTGAAATGTTTGAATTTTATTTATAGAAAATTAAAGTTTATGAACTGATTTGCACGTAATAAAATATTGAGTATTTATATCGATTTTATGCAAAAAAGTTAAAAGTATATTTGACTATTAAGCCTAAGTTTATTGTTTTAATTGAAAAATGAAAATATCGACTAGTAAAATACTAAACAATTTTTATAATTCAAATTCAATAGTTTTTAAATTTAGTACTAAATATTCAATACTTAATTTTACAACGCTTAAATTTTCAATTTACCAAATAGTATCGAAATTAGTATCATTTAATAAATTTGAATTAATTTATGATATTGAAAGGTTAGGGTTTTATTTACAAAAAATTAAAGTTTTTGAATTAATTTGCATATATTAAAATGTTATATTTGACTATTTAATTTAAATTTTATTATTTTAATTGCAAAATGAATATATCAATCGTTTGAATAAACTTAAGTTATCTCGTTCTCGTGAGATTAAATCTATACTTAGCACTGTATTATTTGTTGCCAATAGGGATGTAAATGAACTATTCCTAAATTATTTAAATTCAACTCAATGACTACTTAATTTTAACTTATTTATTTTGAATCAAGATCAATCTTAACTTACTCGAATAACAAATCCAAATGAGTTCAAATAACTTAATACGCAATTAGAACGGCTTGTGAATAGAATTTTTTTTAAAATATATTTTTTATATTTATTCTTAATTTATCATTTTACCATTATAATACATAATTGTAAAATAACAAAATAAACCTATCATGTCAAACTCGAGTTTATCAAATCAAGCTCAATTTACTCAAGTATTTTATCGAATCGAACTCGAACTTAAAAAAATAAACTCAATTGAGTCTGAGTTTAAAAAATTAAGCTTGACTTGAACTTCATACATCAAGTTTTTGAGTTAAGCGAAACTCAAATCTGATATTAAATCTTCTTGACAAAGCTCAATTACACCCCTAAATTTCAATCCACGCACTCGTGGCATTAGGTTGAGCAATGAACACGAAACTCATATATTTTTTACTTTAAAGCATGGCATGCATGGTCTCCTGTTATACTGACGGGAAAATAAAAAGGTTCAGAAAACTTCAATAAGCAAACTAGCCAACAATTTCTCATAATAATATCATCAGTGGTCATGAACCCAACTTTTTTTTTCTTTTTTTACTTTAAAGCATGCTGGTCTCCTATTATATTGATGGGAAAATAAAAAAGTTCAGAAAACTTTAATAAGCAAACTAGTCACCAATTTCTCATAATAATATCATCAGTAGTCATGAATAATGCGAGAAATCCATGCCATAAACAAAGCGTCTTTTCTCCTTTACCCAAACATAAAACATAAAAAAGCTTGGAAACTGTTTGCAACTGCTCATGCATTGCAGATGCTGGTGCTTTAATGTTGGTGATTGAGGAAGAAAATGCACCAAACTATTAGAGCAAATGTAACCATTGCACTCATGAAACATCTCATTTTCACAGCTTCAGTCAGTCCAGTTCGTGGAAAGAAACTTCTTGCATGCAGACCACGCTTTCTCACGGCAGCCAAATCCTCACCAACTGCAGCAGTTGCCTCATCAACCATGGTGACAACAGATGTACTCAATGATTTAAGCGACATGGGTTTTGCCTGAAACTTACAAAATAGTAATAGACCACCATCATTTCAAAAGCTAAAAAAAATAAACTAGAAGATAAAATCAGAAAAGGAAAATAGATAAGGAATTTCAAGATGGTTTTCCCCTCTTGCATATAAAAAAAGTAGCCAAAGGAGAAAATTGAAAAAAGAACATGTGAAGGATGATGATTGAGCTTTACTAACCATGGTAACTCTGGGATCATGTCGCTGGTCCGTGACGTTTGACTTGCCACAATCAGTCTTCAAAGCATTACCATGAGTAACATTAGCATTTTTTAACCCTGCAAGCAAAGGTGGAGTTGACATACCATTGTGAGTGTCAAGTGAAGGGCATTCAGAACCTGGCTGCAGTGAATTTAACATGGTCTGCTGCGCTGTCGAAACCCCAGTTAAAGAACACAAAGAATTATGTTGCAAACTTGTCATGTTCTTTGGCTGCATTGTAGGCACAGAACCTTTTATATTTATTGACGGCATCTGAGGGTTCATTTGATTATCATGAGACTGTGTCTGATTAATTTGAGGCTGTGACTGCTGCATGGAATGCAACTTGGCAGCAATTTTCTGTTACATCTCATTTAATTCAGGATACTATGTCTCTTTCATGGTCTTCATCTGCAATGTAAAATCAGGAACAGAATGGTTAACCAACAATTAAACCACTCAATTTCCATTTTCTGACTACCAGGCATTGATTTTAGTTGATAACAGAAGAAACAAAGGTATCAAGAAATGATGATTACTTTTAGTCAGGAATGCAAGATATTCTTGGTCTTAGTTTTCTTCCTCACAAATTTTAGTAGATCTTTGACAGAGTTCTGAAGAATTTTTCTTTCTTCTAAAAACACTACAAAAGAATTCAAGTTCTCATTAACAAACTAACAAGTCAATAAAAATTGTCTGAATTTCTTTTACCAAATTTCTTTAAAGTTCCAAATTCTTCTGTTTTATAATTCCTGCTAAGAGATGCATCCTAACATACTCCAATACTCCTTCCAAATCTACTTTTCCACACTTCACAGCCTTCTTAAAACCAAGTTGTAAGTGTGATCTTATATACAGGAAAACACGTCCAGATAGTTTTTATCTTCTGATAGACCTCTTCTTGCCAATCACCCTCATTTGCACGTCCAGTTTGAGCAGTGGAATCTAAAGATGCTAAAAAAAGATATATAAACCGTGCACACATAAGAAAAATGAAATTTTTTGAGGAAGAAGGATAAGTAAGGAAAACACAACTTGAATGAAAGAAAATTGTTCCACACACATAAAGATACATGATTTTGTCACATGTACGTAAAAGGCTATTGAAAATAGAAAATCCATGGAGGGGTATATTTTGAGCAGAAAACAACCAACTCTCATAGCAAATTAAGGTATAATAGCCTAGATAGACCAACAGGGATCATAATGCAACCAATAATCAATTCCTATCTTATAAAGTTCCATCTAACCCAGCATGGGGGAACAACTGAAAGGAACTTGAAGAAACCATTAAACATTTTGGACATGAACACATGAAAAGATTTTATTTCTAGTAACTAACACTGAAAGGAACTTGAGGAAACCATTAGACATTTTGGATATGAACACATGAAAAGATTTTATTTCTAGTAACTAATCGTGGATATCCAAGTTTTTGAGGTTAATATTAAAAGCACGCTCCATGCAACCCAATTAGAATGCCTTTTCCTATTGGGATATTCTAAGATGTATGTCTATTCTACAAAAAAAAGCATAATTTTTAATGTTGACTTCCATTATGACACGTAAAGACCAACTCAGACTTCGAAATCATTTTTATTTTTCAAGGTTAAATATAAAGTTTCTCAAGTTAAAAGCTGATATGACAAAGTCTACATACGTTGGGCCAGGCCCAATAGCGTCAGAGATCACCACGTGGCAAAAGATAACTGGGCCACATGGCCTTCGGCGACAGAAGGGAAAGCAGCGAATGACACCTGTCGCTGGGCGACAGAGTCCGAGTCTATCGCCTGTAGTTATAATGCGACACGTGGCAACGATTTCGGCTCCCACTAGCGACAGACCCCTGACGCCACAACGTGCCCGCTGTATGGGTCTGTCGCTGGCGACAGGCTTCGATTCCTCTCAGTTTTCGAGGAACTTGTGTTATATCGGAACACAAATTCTTACCAAGATGACGCACTTATCCTCAAATAATTAACCTAGAATATTGGCCTACAAATAGGCTCCAGGTACAATCTTACTCTCTAATTTTTTACTACTGGCTTTTACGCTTTCCAATACTGAAGAACTTTTGCTGACTTAAGCATCGGAGTGTCTACGCAGGGAACCACCCTTGCGTCTCTCTAACTTTTCTTATTTTACAGAAGCTTCTTGGAGACACGTGGAGACAGAATACAAACATTGACGTCAGCGTACCTTTATTGTTGTTTTGTGCAACAACAATTGACGCCGTCTATGGGAAGCGTATAAAAAGCCAATCAAGACTTTCTAAGATGGTGAGAACAAGATCGACAAACGTGAGGACCGGAAGTGAGGAAAACTCTGTGAGCTCCCCTAAACAACAGATTCACCAGAGGAACCAGGTGAATAAGGAAGAAGAAAGAATTACTTTGTCGACGGCAGAATTCAAAGCACTGAGGCAACAGAGTGAAGAAACTACCTAGGCGCTGAGAGCCATGGTGGATCTGTTCCAAGGAGTTCTCCCGACATTGAATCTACCGCCTGCCGTGTAGAATTTGGTAGGAGGAACAAATCAAGGGGTCCTGCCGCAGGTGATTGGGCGACAGGAGGACGCGACAGCGGCAGACCCCTCTCGGCTGTAGACGCCTAATTTTGTCCGAGCAAATTTAAAATAAAAAAATAATAAAAATAATAAAAATAAAAATAAAAAAAACATTTTTGAAAGCAAGTCAACCTTATACCAAGCCTATTAAAAGAGTTGACTTGAAAGATTTGGAAAGAAATAAATATTAAAAAGAAACAAATAAATAAGAGACACAAATGCTTGTAATATTAAATAAAAAGGGTCAAACAAAAAATGATTGAATGAAAAAAAATCCCACAGCCATGATCATGGGTCGGAATTGAGGGAAAAAAAATTAATATTGTTGTCCTTTCCTTAAAAGATGAAAATGAAATAAGGGTACACGATTTTAAAAGGGAGTCTGCTAGGGTTTTGAGGGGGGGACCTTGACTGAGAAAAGAGAAAACACGGAAGAAAAAACCCTACGGCTCTTGGTGACCAAAGCTACCATCTGCCAAACATCATCCTCTGTCTGCGTCTTCCACTCCTCTACGATCATCATCTTTTCACCACTATTCATCTTCACTGCACCGCTCCACACCCAGCATCATCACACTGCTTCACCGTAAGCCACCATCATCATCATCATCATCTTCAAGCCCTGTCCTCATCTCTAAAACAGATCACCTTCAAGCATCCATCCTACATCTATTCTTCACTGCACCACCACCTTCTCACTCCACCATCATCTGTTGCCATTCCTACTGCTGTTACTCGGGACTGTCCACTGCTGCCGCACCTATTGCACGCCTATATCGGCTACTGGCATCATCCATCCTGCTTCACTGCCTTGCGTGCTGCGTCTTCTTCCTTGCACTTCACCATCGTTGCTTGCTGCATCGCCCCAAAGCCACTCTCGCACTGCTGCACGTTGTTGTTGCACCACCTATCTCTGCTAGCACTCCTCTCCACTGCACCATTCTCGCGTGAAGACCCTGCTCGGTTTTGTTCCTGCCCAACGTCACTTCTGCAAAGCCAGGGAGGTTGCAACCTGCGTGGAGAAGAAAGATAAAGAGACTGAAAATAGGTCATCTCGCCAAGGTATATTCCTTGTCTCATGCTTTGTAAATTCTGTTTGATGCAATAATAGTGATGAATAAAAGGAAAACGTAAATAACAAAAGTTGACAAGTTTATATATATTTTACTTACATGCATCATTGTTTGTACGTATCCATGCACTTAGCTTTAGGATGGATAAAAGAATCTATATAAAAATATTTTTCTTTTGAAAAGAGATTGAAGAAAAAAAAAAAGGAAGAGTTGTCTTGTAAGTATGTTAAAAATTTCACATACGTAATTTTTTTTTGTTGTTAAGAGAGTTTTTTTTTTAAAGTAACAAATAAAGCAATAAAAAATAATAAAACAAATAAATAAAAGATAAATACAAATAATAAATTTGGATTTCCGATGATAAGATTTTGAAGAAATCACAAGTAGTGATTCTTCGATAATCTTTAGGATCGAGAAAATTCATTAGATGTTACCAGCGTATTGGAATATCTAATTTGTTTACCTCGACATCAAAGTTCTTTATAAATATAAAAAAAAAATATATAATAACAAAATAAATAAAAAGGGGTAAAAAGTAAATAAATATAAACTTAAAATAAATAAATTTAAATATAAATTTTAATAATAAATTTCAAATTTCCAATGATAAGATGTCGAAGAAATCACAAGTAGTGATTCTTCGATAATCTTTAGGGTCAAGATAAAATCTTTACTGTCACCAGCGTATTGGGACATTTAAATAATTTTATTCCGATATAAAGAAAATATTAATAAGATTTCTTAGCATAAAAAATAAATATAAAGATGGTAATAAAAATAATAACATAAAAATAAGTAAATATGAGAAAATAGTAAGCAAATAGAAATAAAAAAAAGAGGCTTTTAAATAGGTAAAAATTTAGGAATTAAAATAAATACACATCTTAAATATAAAAAGATCCCCGATGATAGGATTCCTTAGAAATCACAAGTAGTGATTCTTTGATTATCCTTAGAGTCGAAATAAAATATTTGAATATTACCAGCGTATTGGGGTATTCAAATAATTTTAGTCCGATGTTAAGATTTCTAATATAATCAACTTATATGAAATAAACTAACACTAAAAAATAATAAATAAATAAATATTTTAAACAAACAAATAAACAAAACTTCAAAATAAAGAGTAAAACAAATTAAAAATAAATAAGATATAAATAATGTCCGATGATGAGATGTTACGGAATTCACAAGTAGTGATTCCTAACTAATCTCTAGGTGAGAGAAATATGCTAAATGTTACCAGCGTATTGGAATATTTAGTATGATTTTTCAATAAAAGTAAGATTTTATAAATATAAATAAATTACAAAATAATAATATAAGTATAAATGAATTAAAAGATAATAAAAACAAAATAAAATTTCTTACGTGCATCACATCTATTTTGTTTGCATCATTTGCATTCATTGTAATTCCAAACTAAATGCGAATCTCCCGAGGATGGGATTCTATAGAAATCGCAAGTAGCGATTCTTAAGAAATCCCTAGGTGAGGAAATTATCCGAAATGCTACCAAAAGTATTGGGGTACTTCGGAATAATTTTCAATATAAGGGATTTTCATTTATAAAAACTAAAATTTATGAATTAAAAAATAATAAAATGAAATAATGGATTTCTCATGTACATCATCCATATTTTGATTGCATCATTTGCATTCATGAAATTTCAAAAAAAATAAGTGCGAATCTCCCGAGGATGAGATTCTATAGAAATCGCAAGTAGCGATTCTTAAGAAATCTCTAGGTGAGGAAATTATCCGAAATGCTACCAAAAGTATTGGGGTATTTTGGAATAATTTTTAATACAAAAGATTCTCATTTATTTCAAATAAAAATAAATTTAACATAAATAAAAATAAAATTTAATGTTTCAAATAATAAGCAAATAACAAATTGATTTCAAAATAAATGAATTTCTTTTTAAATGTTTAATTAAGACCATTTTATTAAGATCAAAAGATAATACATGATTAAGTGGTACCGTTTTCTAACGGGCGCTGTGGGGGTGCTAATCCTTCCCCACGCGTAACCGAACTCCCGAACCCAAACTTTGTTTTCGCAGACCAAAAATTATTTTTTTTGATAAACCTTAATTAATTTTAAGATTTTATTGAAAAAAATAAATGATTTTAGGTGGCTAATCACACCTAGCCAAAAAAGATTGGTGGCGACTCCATTTTGTGTTTTTCCAAAATCGTCTAGCGATCGAGTCCTCGGACGAAAATCGTTACGACAGCTTGGCGACTCCGCTGGGGACATTAGAGAGTCGAACCATGATTAATCATGTTTTATCCAAAATCTTGGTTAATGGTCTTGATAAATATTTAATAAAACTTTTCATAAAAAATAATTAAAAAAAAACAACAAAAATACAAAAAAAATATATGTGAATCATCTTTATCACTTGCATTTTGGGATGCTTTTTAAATTTTGTTCCTTTGCATGCATGAGATATTCATTGCATACATAATCCCTACACCCGGGTTTGTCCCTTTTAGGAGAGAGTATAGTACCTTTGCTCTCGTGAGGTGATAACCTCCGCAATGGCAAGCGAAATACTCTCACTCAAGTTGAACCCTTTCCGTTTGTAACCTGTCATGGGTGAGGATTGGGGTGCCTTACTAGTCTAGTGTAGACGTCAGTAAGGAACAATTTGGGAACCTTTTGTCCTTTAGAGACCCAAACCAAGCATATAGTGAACCATAGAAAAAGTTCACCTTAGATAGAACCTTACCCTTAGAAAGTAACCCTGTATAAGACATTTGCTGTTACTTTTGTTTTTGTACTAATACATGTTCTGTTTTTCCTTTTTGCATGAATCATTTCTCATCATGAAGGTTGCATAAGAGAGGTATTTTCTCCATGGCCTATTACAACCAAGACCTTCATGAAATCCAAAAACAAATTGGGCTTGTTCATCAACTGTGACTGTCATGTGTGATCCATATAATGAAGTGCAGTTTTGGTCAGAGAAGAATCAGCAAGAGAAAGGGAATTGCTTGATAGAAGGCTTCATATCATCGTTACCTAGAGAAGTGAGCTTGGACCTTAAGCAGAATGACTTAACAGGTTTGGTTAACATATGGAAGCAAATCAGTAAGGAGAAGAAAGAAGACTTTTGTAGCAAGTATGGCCAAATAGCTTCGTTGATTTCAGTGGCGGTTGAAGAACCTTTGCTGAAAGCTGCTATCCAGTTTTGGGATCCATCCTACAGGTGTTTCACATTTAACGAAGTGGATTTGATGCCCACTATAGAAGAGTACTCTATTTTGATAGGGTTGGATTTAAAGAGCCCTGACAAGGTATATGTCAGAAAGCCGAAGTCTGGGTTTCGTAAGAAGTTGGCTGGGATTATGGGAGTGAAACCGGAAGAAATAGATCCTCATATGAAGCAAAAGGGAGAACACATTTGCCTACCTTGGGACTTTCTCCATGGATTTATTAAAGAGCATTTGAATGATGAGAAGGGGTTAGCTGTTTTTGCCCTGGCAATTTACGGGTTGGTTATTTTTCCTAAGGTTTTGGGGCACATTGAGATAGCTGTGATAGACTTCTTTGAACAAGTTGTTAATAATGTAAATCCTTCGCCAGCAATCTTGGCTGAAACCTTTCGATCATTGAGTTATTGCCGACGGAAAGGAGAAGGGCGTTTCATGGGATGCGCGCAACTCTTATACATATGGATCAAGAGCCATTTCAACTGTGAGGTGAAAGAATTCTCAAAGCCTTTTTATCGTGGGAATACCTCGATCAAAGAATTTTGTAGAAGTAAATGGCCAAAACCAAAGCCTAAAGATGAATGGGTGTTTGTCCTTCAACAGCTTAGAGATGATCAAGTGACTTGGATGGCTCCGTGGATGTATCATGTCCCAGTACTATATAGATGCGGAGAAGAATCTTGGATACCACTATTGGGATTATGGGGGGTAACAAGTTGTGCTCCACTTATGGTGCAAAGACAATTTTGGGCGAAACAGTTTACTCCGGCAACGCATGGGCTTAATTTGATAGAGTATTCCTATGGTGAACCGAAGGCAATGAAAAAGACAGAACAAGCCATTCGAGCGTGGAAACAACCTCGAAGGTTTGTGACAGGACCCTTATCTGATAAAGCTACCCCAAATTACCTGATGTGGAAAGCTAAACGGGTTAAAGATGTTGTATTCAGGGAGTCACTTGTGTATGTACAACCTGAGGCAGATATATCCGAAATCGAGATTGTTCGGCAGCAATTCAAAGAGGAAGAAAAGAAGATGGAGCAAAAGAATCTAAAGCTTCAAGAGGAGGTAGAGAATTTAAAGGTCAAGTTTGAAGTACAAGAAGCTGCGCTCAAGAGGATGAGAACAGAGCGAGATGTTGCCCACAATGACCTTCAAGAATTGAATCAGGAAAATAAAAGGTTGAGAAGAGAAATGAGGATCGGAGGAATTGTTATGACTTCTAATGAGAGGAAGAAGGAAATAGAAGATCTTCGTGGGAAAGTGGAGTATTGGAGAAACAAGGCAAAGAAAAATGAAGAGGGAACTGCCATTACTCTTCAAGAGCAGCGATATTGGAAACAAATGTATACAGTTAACACTGAAAAATTGATGCAATGTCGAAAGGAAAATGAAGCTCTGAAAGTTGGACTGAAGGACGAAGACTATGTCAAACTTCAAGATGAAAGGAATCTGTTACAACAAAAAGTCCAGATTTTGGAGGAACACTTGCAACATTACAAGAATCACATTGCTTTGATCATCAAGAATGGAAACTTAGGGAGAATGATTGGAGGTATTCATACGACTTGGTCGTAGATGCAAGCATGAAATGGAGAGTAAGGAGTTTTGGAAGACAACAATATATAGAACATTTGGCTACACAAGTCTGCAAAGCTGTGCGCAAGGCAAGAGAGATGGTGGAAAAGGCGGAAGCTCTGAGGCAGGAAATTAACCCAACTGGAGAGATTGGACAGCGTTTGTTGGATTTTCTTGAGGAAGCTAAAGATCAATATCAGCAAGTTAGTCAGTTTTATGGGTATAATAGGAGAATGTTAGCTATGTAATTTTGAATTCGATAGTCATATAATAAAAGTTCCTTTGAATAAATGAAAGTCGAATTCAATAGCCATGTAATAAAAGTTCTTTTGAATAAATGAAGGTTCTTTGGTTGAAATCGTTATGGATTAAATACCTCTTACTCCCATGCATGTCATGCATCCATTTCATACACATGCCTACCAATGAAAAGATATTGGTGATCATAAGTAATGACATCATATATCGTTGAGGTGAAAAAGAAAAAGTTTTAATATCTCACCAAAGTATTGGGATGATTTTATCTTTTTTTTTTGGCAAAAACTAAAAAAATAACATGTGATCCTAATTTGCGGGCTCATTTAGGTCTCAGAATAGCGAAGCCACCGAATCCTGAACGTCCTGCACAACATCGGTACAAAACTCGCTCCCAATCTAAGGTCATGGAGTCCGAACAACAAACAAGAATGGAAAGAATGGAAAGAGTTCAGCAAGAACTTATCAAGTCCCAAGAAGAATCTCGGGAGCAAATGGCAAAAATGATGGAGATGATGATGAGCTTAATGAAAGGGAAAGGAGTTGCTGATGATTCAAGGGAGGAACCTCAACTTTCAAGAGAAGATCCAATATACCCGCCTGGGTTTACACCGCCCCAAGCTCAAGCTACCCAAAGCTTATCCCCAAGTTCCAATTTTCCTGAATAACCCACAAAATCAAGGAAAGTATCGGGATCTAGCCCTGTGGATCCTATTTTGTGCCTAACTTGGATGACCCAATAGAGCAAGAGAAGTTAAGGAAGGAGAATGAAGAAACAAGAGAAAAGTATGATTTGCTAGAAGAACGGTTAAGGGCAATTGAAGGAATGGATTTCTTTGGGAGCGTAGATGCCAACGAGCTTAGCCTTGTCCCAGACTTGGTTATACCACCAAAATTTAAAGCCCCTGAATTCGAGAAGTATGATGGGACCACCTGCCCAGCTGCTCATATTACTATGTTTTGTCGGAAGATGTCTGGCTACACGAACAACGATAAGTTGCTCATCCATTGCTTCCAGGATAGCTTGATTGGACCTACTGTTAAATGGTATAATCAGTTGGATCGGAGTCGTATCCATACATGGAAGGATTTAGGAAAAGCCTTTATGGCACAATATAGGCATATGACCGATATGGCACCTGATAGGTTATCCTTACAGAACCTAGAGATGAAATCTGGTGAAAGCTTTAAAGAGTATGCCCAAAGGTGGAGGAATTTGGCAGCTCAGGTGCAGCCTCCGTTGACTGAAAAAGAAACAACAACTTTGTTTGTTAGTACTTTGCGACCTCCTTATTATGATAAACTCGTGGGGAGTGCTACTAAAAATTTTGCTGATATGGTCATTTCGGGAGAGATGATTGAAAATGCCATTAAAAGTGGCAAGATTGAAGACACATCAGCCCCAAAAAGGAGTGGAATGAGTAGAAAGAAAGATGGGGAAGTGCAAGCTGTTACCACTGAAAGACGATCGAAGATGAATTCCGCACCCCATTTTTCTTACCCTTCATACCATCCCTATTATTCACCCGTGAACAATATCTCCCAAAACCCTTACTCATACCAGCCTCAACCAACCCACCCCATGGATTTACAAACACCAATGAATATTGCTACCCCTTCCTCTGCACAAGCACCAAGACCTACTTATCAACCTAACAACCAAGGAAATAACCAAAGAGCTCCCAAGATTAATAAGGAGAGGCCCCAATTCGACCCAATACCAATATCCTATGCTGAACTATTCCCCCAATTATTGCAAAATCACTTTGTTGCCCCTGTTTTTCTACAAGCCCTTAAACCCCCTTATCCAAAATGGTATGATGCAAATGCTCATTGCGATTATCATGCCGGGATCCAAGGCCACTCGATCGAAAATTGTACGGCATTTAAGTACAAAGTTCGAGATCTCATGAAAGCTGGAATCTTGGAATTTGGGAAGGATAATGAGCCAAGTGTAAATGCGAATCCCCTTCCAAATCACACGGAGGCCAATGTAAACGCAGTAATAGAGGATGATGGGTGTTGGATAAAAAGAAATGTCAATGATGTGAAAACACCGATGAGGGTGGTACTGGAAACAATGAGGAGGGCAAAGATTATTCAATCTAAGAAGGCAAAATTTGGGCTTGAGATGCAAGAAGAAGGGTATTGTGAGTTTCATGAAGGAGTGATGGGGCATTCCGTCCAAAGTTGTGAGGAGTTTCGTTGTGTAGTACAAAAGATGATGGACTTAGGAGAGATTGAGTTCTCTGAAGCTTTTGAAGGGAAAGCAGTGAATGTTATAGAGCCATCAATGTTTGGGAAGCCGATCAAACCATTGAAGGTCATTTATGGGGATAAGAGTAAAATGGAACCTAGCGTAACTACTGAAAATGCTGGGTCGAAACTAATTATTAAAGTTCCAAGCCCATTCCCGTATAAGAGTGACCATGCAGTCCCGTGGAATTACAATTATAAGGTCACAACTCAAGGATCTCTCAATAATCCCTCTACTTATACTACTGATACAATGGACATTGTAGGCCCGGGAGGAATGACGAGAAGTGGCAGGTGTTATACCCCAGATATGTTGAAGAAAACTCAGATGGGGAAGGCTAAAGAAGATGGAAAGGGTGAAAACAATAGAGATAGCCAAGCAAAAGAGGTCAGACCAATAGTTCCAGTAGATTCTGAAAGAAAGAAACCTGTAATGGAGAAAGAAGCTTGTGAGTTTTTGAAGTTTATCAAGCACAGTGAATACAATGTGGTGGAACAATTAAATCGCTTACCAGCAAGGATTTCCTTACTTTCTCTACTCTTGACTTCAGAGCCTCATCGAAATGCTTTGTTGAAAGTGCTCAATGAAGCTTATGTGGCCCACAATGTGTCGGTAGAGAATATAGATCGGCTGGTGGGAAATATTGTAGCAGATAACTTCATTTCATTCAATGATGATGAGATCCCACTCGACGGTAGAGGGAGTACTAAAGCCCTTCACATAACCACCACTTGCAAAGATCATATCCTTCCGAAAGTCCTCATTGATAATGGGTCATCCTTGAATGTTATGCCCATGATTACACTGTCTAGGTTGCCTGTAGATAAGTCAAATTTGAGGAGAAGTCACATTGTTGTGAGAGCTTTCGACGGTACTCGTCGAGAAGTGGTTGGGAATATAGAGGTGCCACTCCAGATTGGTCCATGTGTCTATAACATTGAATTTCAAGTTATGGATATCACTCCTTCTTATAATTGTTTACTTGGAAGGCCTTGGATCCATTCAGCGGGTGCAGTTCCTTCAACTCTGCATCAAAAGGTCAAATTTGTGGTTGATGGACATTTGGTGAGTATAGAAGGAGAAGAAGACATGATTGCGACCATTACTACAAGTGCCCCATACATAGAAGTTGCTGAAGATGCGGTGGAATGCTCTTTTAGATCTTTAGAACTTGTTAATGCTACATTTGTGGGAGAAGGGATGAAAATACCCGTACCACATTTGTCAAAAGCCACCAAGCTCGGGATCCAACAAACGATGGGAAAGGGATGTCATGCTGGAGCAGGTTTAGGAAAGGAGTTACAAGGAATGAAGAGAGCAGTGTCTGTTACTCCTAAGATGGATAGGTTTGGGTTAGGATATAAACCCACTGGACTTGAAAAGAAAAAGTTCATAGAAAGGAAGAAGAAAAGCAAGTTGGCTAATTTTATGGGGCACGAAATAGAGTTTGAACCAATGGGTTTCCCTCCTCTATATGAGTCTTTCTATTCGGGGGATACATCTACAATAGCTCTGCAAAAGTTGAAGAAGGCGGGTCTATCCCAGCAATGGCTAGAGCTTTCACAGATCTCTCTATCAATATGGTGGGAATAGAGGAATTTCTAGAAGAGATGGATAGTTCCGGAATTCGTCCTTGTCCTCCCGACTACAAATTGGAGAATTGGCGTGCTGTTGAGCTCCCCGTCGTTTTCAAATCATGTTCCATGTAATGCAATAAACTTATCCAAGTGCTTTTGCCCAAAGGCATTAGGGTCTTTTATGTACGGGCTTTTATTTAGTCTTTATCATTCAATAAATGACAAGCATGATGCATTTTATTCATTCATCCGTGTTGTTTCTCTTCATTCATTTTTATACCTTCTCCATATCAATCCCATTTTAATTATCTCCAGGTATCCCAATAATGAAAATGAGGACCTTCTCAACAATAATCCAGAACTTAATTTTGAAAGAACTGTTTGTGTTGGTGAACTTAATGATGAAGGAGATGTGGATGATTATGCTTTACCTCAAGATTTGTTAAGACTAGTACAACAAGAAGAGAAACAAATTATGCCCAATCAAGAACCAATAGAAGTCATAAACTTGGGGAATGAAGAAATAAAGAAAGAAGTTAAAATTGGGACCTCTCTCTCCTTGCCAATTAAACAAAGATTAATGAGCTTGCTCCGCGAATATACAGATGTGTTTGCTTGGTCGTACCAGGACATGCCAGGTTTGAATACTGATATTGTAGTGCATAGATTACCTTTGAAGCCAGGTTGCAAACCGGTTCAGCAGAAATTGAGGAGGATGAAACCAGAAATGTTGTTGAAAATAAAAGAGGAGGTAAAAAAGCAATTCGACGCCGGATTCCTAGAAGTGGCAAAATACCCTGAATGGGTAGCAAATATAGTCCCAGTACCTAAGAAGGATGGAAAGGTGAGAATGTGTGTTGACTATCGGGATTTGAATAGAGCTAGCCCTAAAGACAATTTCCCGTTGCCACATATTGATACTCTAGTTGATAATACGGCCAGGCATTCATTATTCTCTTTCATGGATGGTTTTTCGGGATATAACCAGATCAAGATGTCACCAGAGGACATGGAAAAGACCACGTTTGTGACAATGTGGGGAACTTTTTGTTACAAAGTAATGCCATTTGGTTTAAAAAATGCTGGGGCAACCTATCAAAGGGCCATGGTAACTTTATTCCATGATATGATGCATAAGGAGATTGAGGTTTATGTAGATGATATGATTGCTAAATCGAAGAGAGCGGAGGACCATGTCGACAATTTAAAAAAGTTTTTGAAAGATTAAGAAAGTTTCAACTTAAACTCAACCCGGCTAAATGCACATTCGGGGCTACATCAGGAAAATTATTGGGTTTTGTTGTTAGTGAAAGAGGGATTGAGGTGGATCCAGATAAAATCAAGGCTATCTAAGACTTACCGCCACCGCGTACCCAGAAGGAAGTGAGGGGTTTCCTCGGACGATTGAATTATATCTCCCGTTTTATATCCCATCTCTCTGCTAAATGTGATCCAATTTTCAAACTTCTACGAAAACATGACTCAGGAGAGTGGGATGAAAATTGTCAACTAGCATTTGATAAAGTCAAAGAATACCTTTCGAATCCACCAGTTTTAGTTCCTCCTATTCCAAGAAAGCCGCTTATTCTGTATCTTGTAGTTCATGAGCACTCGATGGGTTGTGTATTGGGGCAATACGACGAAGCAAGGAAGAAAGAGCGTGCAATCTACTACTTGAGCAAGAAATTCACGGATTGTGAATCCAAGTATTCCTCACTAGAAAAAATGTGTTGTGCACTAGCCTGGACTGCCCAGAGACTTCGGCATTATATGTTGTATCACACTACTTGGTTGATTGCGAAGTTGGATCCCATTAAGTACATTTTTGAAAAGCCTTCTTTGTCAGGGAGGTTAGCAAGATGGCAGGTATTACTCTCCGAATATGATATCGTCTATGTAAGTCAAAAAGCCATCAAGGGGAGTGCGTTAGCTGAATTCTTGGCAGATCGAGCTGCAGAAGAATATGAGCCTATGAGGTTCGACTTCCCGGACGAGGATTTGATGACTATCCTCAAGATTGATGAAGAGTTAGTGGGAGATAAGGCATGGAAGTTGTACTTTGACGGAGCATCAAATATTCTAGGACATGGTATTGGTGCAATCTTAATATCTCCAAAAGGGGATCATTATCCGTTCACTGCAAGATTGGATTTCAATTGTACCAATAACATGGCTGAATATGAAGCATGTATCATGGGACTACAAGCAGCCGTCGAAAAGAAAATTAAGGCGTTGGAAGTATACGGGGATTCTGCATTGGTAATTTACCAATTGCGAGGGGAGTGGGAGACAAGAGACTCAAAAATGGTCTTGTATCGCGAATTCGTCATCAACTTGATCAAACAATTTGAAAAGGTTTCTTTTGACCATTTACCTCGAGAAGAAAATCAAATGGCAGATGCTTTGGCAACATTGGCAGCCATGTTCAAAGTAAATGCAAATACTGAAGTTCAGCTCATTAAGATGAGTGTACGTGGTTCCCCAGCTCATTGCTTAAATGTGGAGGAAGAAATTGATGATAAGCCTTGGTTTCATGATATTCTACAATATGTTAAGAACCAACAATATCCTAAGCAAGCCACGGGAAACGATAAGAGGACCATAAGAAGATTGGCGATGGGATTCTTTCTCGATGGTGATATCCTGTATAAGAAAGGGAGGGACCAGGTTTTGTTAAGGTGTGTGGATGCTATGCAAGCTAGAAAGATCCTTGAGGAGGTTCACGAAGGAAGTTGTGGGACTCATGCGAATGGGCATATGATGGCTAGAAAAATCATGAGAGCGGGCTATTATTGGATGACCATGGAGAGTGATTGCATTAAATATGCTCAAAGATGTCACAAGTGTCAAATATATGGGATAAAATACACATCCCTCCAACATCTTTGCACGTCATGACAGCTCCTTGGCCTTTCTCAATGTGGGGAATGGATGTAATTGGGCCAATCACTCCAAAAGCGTCGAATGGACATCGTTTTATCTTAGTAATGATTGATTACTTTACAAAATGGGTGGAAGCTGCATCATTTGCTAGTGTGACAAAGTCAGTGGTGTGCAAGTTCATTAAGAAAGAAGTCATATGCCGATTCGGATTCCCTGAGAGGATTATTTCAGACAATGCTATGAATTTTAATAACAAGGTGATAGAGGAGGCTTGTGAGCAATTCAAAATCAAACATCATAATTCAGTGCCATATCGCCCGAAAATGAATGGGGCCGTAGAAGCTGCAAATAAGAATATCAAGAAGATTATTCAAAAAATGATAGACACCTATAAGGACTGGCATGAGAAACTTCCTTTTGCTTTGCATGCTTATCGGACTTCAGTGCGTACATCCACCGGAGCCACTCCTTTCTCATTGGTATATGGAATGGAAGCCGTTTTGCCTATTGAGGTTGAGATTCCTTCCTTACGGGTATTGTTGGAGGTAGAATTGGAAGAAGCAGAATGGGTCCGTGCTCGATATGAACAGTTGAATTTGATTGAGGAAAAGAGGCTTAAAGCACTTTGTCATGGCCAATTATATCAAAGGAGAATGATGAGAGCATATGACAAAAAGGTCCGCCCTAGACAATTTCGGGAAGGGGAATTAGTTTTGAAAAGGATTCCATCTAATCAGCATGATCCTCGAGGAAAATGGGCACCAAATTGGGAAGGCCCGTATGTGGTGAAGAAGGCCTTTTCAGGGGGAGCATTAATTTTGACGGAGATGGATGGGTATGAGTTACCAAACCCAGTCAACGGTGATGTGGTGAAAAAGTATTATGCTTGAAATTAGATCTAGGTTGAAAACCTGAAAAGGCGGCTTAGATTCAAAAAAAAAAAGGTGGGGTTTAAGTTGAAAACCTGAAAAGGCAACTTGAACCTATAGGAGGTATCTAAGTCGAAAACCCGAGAGGGCGGCCTAGATAAAAAGGGAAATCAGTTTTGCAAGTCTAAAGGGGTTAAAGATGATAGGAAACATTTCCCACACATTGGGGTCATCAATCAATGGTTCATACAAAAGGATTCTGGATTATTCGATAGAGAAAGTCCAAATTTTTCTTATAAGGGAACTTTTGCCACCATACAACTTTTTATTTTATTGTCCCTTTCTTCGTGAATTCTTAGATATTTTGAGACAAAGCCAAATTGTTCTTCATTGAAATTACCTTGTACATTGACTTGTTTGCCTTACATTCATAATAAATGTATCTTGCTTGGCAATTTTGAATGGTGTTGATTCAATAAATAGTCCCAAATATAAAAGGAGTTTGCATTGCTATGTGAATGATAAAATGGGAAAATGAGGGTTTTAACCCAACTCTGCAAGCATATAGACCAGAAGTACAGAAATCATATAAGAAGGCATTGCTTTCAAAGAAAAAGGGAGTCCGATATCTTGTAAGCTCAAAGGTTGGTAATTTGATTCGAGCATCCAGGGTGACAATGAAATATGCGTTTACAGCCAAATGTGTACCGCAAATTAGGCCACTTGTTATGATTTGCATTCACATTCATGAATATTGCATTTGCATAATTTGATGTGTAACTTATGATTCGGAAAACTTAGACCCTCCATCCTTGGTAGGGAGTCAAGGTATTATGTTTTAAAGTCGAATTCACTTTTTCACAGTGGATCGAGCCTTGGTAGGGAGTCAAGGTATTATGTTGTAAAGTCGAATTCACTTTTTCACAGTGGATCGAGCCTTGGTAGGGAGTCAAGGTATTATGTTTTAAAGTCGAATTCACTTTTTCACAGTGGATCGAGCCTTGGTAGGGAGTCAAGGTATTATGTTGTAAAGTCGAATTCACTTTTTCACAGTGGATCGAGCCTTGGTAGGGAGTCAAGGTATCATATGCTTCAAAATCGAATTCATTTCTCTAAAATGGATCGAGCCTTGGTAGGGAGTCAAGGTATTATGTTTTAAAATCGAATTCATTTCTCTAAAATGGATCGAGCCTTGGTAGGGAGTCAAGGTATTATGTTTTAAAGTCGAATTCACTTTTTCACAGTGGATCGAGCCTTGGTAGGGAGTCAAGGTATTATGTTGTAAAGTCGAATTCACTTTTTCACAGTGGATCGAGCCTTGGTAGGGAGTCAAGGTATTATGTTTTAAAGTCGAATTCACTTTTTCACAGTGGATCGAGCCTTGGTAGGGAGTCAAGGTATTATGTTGTAAAGTCGAATTCACTTTTTCACAGTGGATCGAGCCTTGGTAGGGAGTCAAGATATTATGTGTTTCTAATTGAATCTATTGTTCTCATTGGTCGAGCCTTGGTGTGGAGTCGAGGTATTATTTTCGAGAACCAAGATTAAATTTTTCAAAAAAATAAAAATAAAAAGTTTGGACAAAATTGTTGTCTAAAGTCTTTGCCCAATTCCTGATTCTCAACAATGTGCAAAGAGGGGCAGCTGTAGACGGCTAATTTTGTCCGAGCAAATTTAAAATAAAAAAATAATAAAAATAATAAAAATAAAAATAAAAAAAACATTTTTGAAAGCAAGTCAACCTTATACCAAGCCTATTAAAAGAGTTGACTTGAAAGATTTGGAAAGAAATAAATATTAAAAAGAAACAAATAAATAAGAGACACAAATGCTTGTAATATTAAATAAAAAGGGTCAAACAAAAAATGATTGAATGAAAAAAAATCCCACAGCCATGATCAAGGGTCGGAATTGAGGGAAAAAAAATTAATATTGTTGTCCTTTCCTTAAAAGATGAAAATGAAATAAGGGTACACGATTTTAAAAGGGAGTCTGCTAGGGTTTTGAGGGGGGGACCTTGACTGAGAAAAGAGAAAACACGGAAGAAAAAACCCTACGGCTCTTGGTGACCAAAGCTACCATCTGCCAAACATCATCCTCTGTCTGCGTCTTCCACTCCTCTACGATCATCATCTTTTCACCACTATTCATCTTCACTGCACCGCTCCACACCCAGCATCATCACACTGCTTCACCGTAAGCCACCATCATCATCATCATCATCTTCAAGCCCTGTCCTCATCTCTAAAACAGATCACCTTCAAGCATCCATCCTACATCTATTCTTCACTGCACCACCACCTTCTCACTCCACCATCATCTGTTGCCATTCCTACTGCTGTTACTCGGGACTGTCCACTGCTGCCGCACCTATTGCACGCCTATATCGGCTACTGGCATCATCCATCCTGCTTCACTGCCTTGCGTGCTGCGTCTTCTTCCTTGCACTTCACCATCGTTGCTTGCTGCATCGCCCCAAAGCCACTCTCGCACTGCTGCACGTTGTTGTTGCACCACCTATCTCTGCTAGCACTCCTCTCCACTGCACCATTCTCGCGTGAAGACCCTGCTCGGTTTTGTTCCTGCCCAACGTCACTTCTGCAAAGCCAGGGAGGTTGCAACCTGCGTGGAGAAGAAAGATAAAGAGACTGAAAATAGGTCATCTCGCCAAGGTATATTCCTTGTCTCATGCTTTGTAAATTCTGTTTGATGCAATAATAGTGATGAATAAAAGGAAAACGTAAATAACAAAAGTTGACAAGTTTATATATATTTTACTTACATGCATCATTGTTTGTACGTATCCATGCACTTAGCTTTAGGATGGATAAAAGAATCTATATAAAAATATATTTCTTTTGAAAAGAGATTGAAGAAAAAAAAAAAGGAAGAGTTGTCTTGTAAGTATGTTAAAAATTTCACATACGTAATTTTTTTTTGTTGTTAAGAGAGTTTTTTTTTTTTAAAGTAACAAATAAAGCAATAAAAAATAATAAAACAAATAAATAAAAGATAAATACAAATAATAAATTTGGATTTCCGATGATAAGATTTTGAAGAAATCACAAGTAGTGATTCTTCGATAATCTTTAGGATCGAGAAAATTCATTAGATGTTACCAGCGTATTGGAATATCTAATTTGTTTACCTCGACATCAAAGTTCTTTATAAATATAAAAAAAATATATAATAACAAAATAAATAAAAAGGGGTAAAAAGTAAATAAATATAAACTTAAAATAAATAAATTTAAATATAAATTTTAATAATAAATTTCAAATTTCCAATGATAAGATGTCGAAGAAATCACAAGTAGTGATTCTTCGATAATCTTTAGGGTCAAGATAAAATCTTTACTGTCACCAGCGTATTGGGATATTTAAATAATTTTATTCCGATATAAAGAAAATATTAATAAGATTTCTTAGCATTAAAATAAATATAAAGATGGTAATAAAAATAATAACATAAAAATAAGTAAATATGAGAAAATAGTAAGCAAATAGAAATTAAAAAAAAAGGCTTTTAAATAGGTAAAAATTTAGGAATTAAAATAAATACACATCTTAAATATAAAAAGATCCCCGATGATAGGATTCCTTAGAAATCACAAGTAGTGATTCTTTGATTATCCTTAGGGTCGAAATAAAATATTTGAATATTACCAGCGTATTGGGGTATTCAAATAATTTTAGTCCGATGTTAAGATTTCTAATATAATCAACTTATATGAAATAAACTAACACTAAAAAATAATAAATAAATAAATATTTTAAACAAACAAATAAACAAAACTTCAAAATAAAGAGTAAAACAAATTAAAAATAAATAAGATATAAATAATGTCCGATGATGAGATGTTACGGAATTCACAAGTAGTGATTCCTAACTAATCTCTAGGTGAGAGAAATATGCTAAATGTTACCAGCGTATTGGAATATTTAGTATGATTTTTCAATAAAAGTAAGATTTTATAAATATAAATAAATTACAAAATAATAATATAAGTATAAATGAATTAAAAGATAATAAAAACAAAATAAAATTTCTTACGTGCATCACATCTATTTTGTTTGCATCATTTGCATTCATTGTAATTCCAAACTAAATGCGAATCTCCCGAGGATGGGATTCTATAGAAATCGCAAGTAGCGATTCTTAAGAAATCCCTAGGTGAGGAAATTATCCGAAATGCTACCAAAAGTATTGGGGTACTTCGGAATAATTTTCAATATAAGGGATTTTCATTTATAAAAACTAAAATTTATGAATTAAAAAATAATAAAATGAAATAATGGATTTCTCATGTACATCATCCATATTTTGATTGCATCATTTGCATTCATGAAATTTCAAAAAAAATAAGTGCGAATCTCCCGAGGATGAGATTCTATAGAAATCGCAAGTAGCGATTCTTAAGAAATCTCTAGGTGAGGAAATTATCCGAAATGCTACCAAAAGTATTGGGGTATTTTGGAATAATTTTTAATACAAAAGATTCTCATTTATTTCAAATAAAAATAAATTTAACATAAATAAAAATAAAATTTAATGTTTCAAATAATAAGCAAATAACAAATTGATTTCAAAATAAATGAATTTCTTTTTAAATGTTTAATTAAGACCATTTTATTAAGATCAAAAGATAATACATGATTAAGTGGTACCGTTTTCTAACGGGCGCTGTGGGGGTGCTAATCCTTCCCCACGCGTAACCGAACTCCCGAACCCAAACTTTGTTTTCGCAGACCAAAAATTATTTTTTTTGATAAACCTTAATTAATTTTAAGATTTTATTGAAAAAAATAAATGATTTTAGGTGGCTAATCACACCTAGCCAAAAAAGATTGGTGGCGACTCCATTTTGTGTTTTTCCAAAATCGTCTAGCGACCGAGTCCTCGGACGAAAATCGTTACGACATCGGCGGCAAGAGGTTCCCCCTGTAAAAGAGAACACCATTCAACAGGGTGCGGTAGGATAGGGGAGCAGGAGACCTGTCGCAGAGAATTACATTCAACAGGGTGCGACAGGACAGGGGAGCAGGAGGCCTGTCGCAGGCACCCAGTGAGAGATTGAGGAAGCAGCAGGCTTAGGCCCTACGGCAGGGGTCAGGCGACAAAATCCATATACAGGGCGACAGGTGTCTGAGCGACAGGTGTCCGGGCAACAGGACGTTGACCGTGCAACAGGGTCTATAGCCCACCACCATGACTTGTCACATTTTGCTAGTACCAACTTAGAACACGATGTTTGAGGTGCTAGAAAGAACGGTGGTGAAGATCAAAGCGCCTGGGGAGCCAGGTCGAAGTTTGACCCCACTTGGTGCACGCAGATGGTACGAACAAACGCACCTCAAGCGAAGGGCAAGGAAATAGTCGAAGACCTACCTGATTCGTCTCATGCCAAAAATCAGCTCACTCCCCCCGTAGACATGAAGAAGATGATTGAACAGGTACTAAAGGAGAAAAAATTAGTGTCTACAAAAGAGAGCTAGAGAAGAAGCGTACCATTCTGCACGACTATCATGCAAAAACCTTTGCCCCCAAAGTTCAAAATGCCGCAGATGGCCACATACACCGAAAAGACGAATCCCTATGACCATATGCAAAACTATAAGGCCCTAATGTTGCTACATGGATGGGAAGACGAGATAATGTGCAGGGCCTTCTCCTTAACTCTGTCCGAACATGAGATGAAATGGTTTAATAACATGCTGGAAGGGTCTATTGTCTCTTTTGACCAATTGCGAAGCGAGTTTCTTAAAGCATTTGCAGTGAATAGTCAAAGAAGGAAGGAACCAACTTATTTGCTCACTATTAAGCAAGGAGCAAAGGAGTCTTTGAAGAGTTGTGTGGATCGGTTCAGAGATACTACCTTAGAGGTGCGAGATTTGCAAGTCAGTATAGCCGTGGCAGCCATGTTACAGGGGACAAGGTCTGAGAAATTGCAAGAATCCCTGTCGCTAGACCAACCAACTACCATCTCAGACCTGCTTTCCCGCGCAAATAAGTATGTAACCCAGGAGGAAGTAATGAAAATGGTTTCAATAGGAGAATCCAAGGATGGAAGGAAACGAGGGAGAGAGGTCACTAAAGCATCTTCTAGCGAACCGAGAAAGTTTGAAAAAGCTCCTGCACTAAAATACACTTCCTATACACCACTCACTGAATCTCGGGCTTCAGTGTTGGCAAATATTGAAGGGTCAGGTCTTATATAGACTCCAAAGAAGGCGTCAGGGAATCTGGGCTGTGATTGAAGGTCGTATTGCGATTACCACTCAACGCATGGGCACACGACCGAAAAGTGTAAGGAGTTGATGAATCAGCTAGAAAAGCTAGCGCGAAAGGGAAAAATAAACCGTTTTGTGTGAAGAAGTGACAGAAACAAGTATCCTCCGCGTAACAGAGAAAACCATTTTAGAGATAGAAGAAGTGAAAACAAGGGACCTGTAAGACGAAATGAAGGTGACAGAAGAGATAATGACAGAAGGACTGAAGGAAGGAATCGGGAGGAAGATAATGAACCCACAGGGCCAGCTATTAATGTAATATCCGGAGGTGAGTCATTTGCTAGTACTTCTTCCTCATCTCGAAAATCTTATACCCGACAGGCCCACCAAATCAACTCAGTAATGGAGGAAAAGCAAGATGAGGAACCCATTACTTTTACACCAGCTGATAGAGGGGATGTAGTGGTTCCTTATGATGACCCGATGGTAATTACGGCGGTGGTAGCAAAGCACCCAGTAAGTCGAATCTTGGTTGACAATGGTAGTTCAGTGAACTTAATCTACTAGAACTGCTTCGAGAAGATGAATATCACGGAGGACAGGTTGAAGCCAGTACCAACACCCTTATACGGTTTCTTTGGAGAGAAGGTAAAAGTAGCAGGTGCCATTCAGCTACCTGTTACATTAGGGGAGAGCCCAAAAGATGTCATCCGACAAGCGTTGTTTATGGTTGTGAGATCAACGTCCGTGGCTTACAATATGATCTTCGGGCGGCCATTGTTAAATGACATGAGAGCGGTGGTGCATCCCTGTTATTTGTTAATGAAGTTTTTGACTCCCCATGGTGTTGGACAAGTAAGGGGGATCAAAGGAAAGCCAAAACGTGTAATGTCGCATCCACCACATGTAGAGGGATTCAGAGGAAGGAAACCCTTACAATTGAAGAACCGCCTAAGCCAAAACCTGATGAGGAGATAGAGGCAATCCGGTTGGATGATGAAGATAGAGAAAGAATAGTGTATGTGGGGAGCCAGTTACCTGAAGAAGTGAAAGGAGAATTAATCCGATGCTTAAAAGAGCATCGTGATGTGTTCGCATGGACCCCAGCCGATATGCCCGGAATTGACCCTGAAGTCGTTTGTCATCGATTGAACGTAGCCTCAAGGGCAAGGCCGATAAAACAAAAGAAGAGGAATTTTGCTCCAGAGAGGCAACAGGCAATAAACGAAGAAATTTTGAAGTTGTTACAAGCGGAATTCATTAGAGAAGTTAACTATCCAGAGTGGTTGGCTAATGTTATGATGGTGAAGAAAGCCAACGGGAAATGGAGAATGTGTGTGGACTTCACGGATCTGAACAAAGCTTGCCCTAAGGATTCATATCCACTACCTCGAATTGACAGGTTGGTAGATGAAACTTGTGGGTACGAATTGCTTAGTTTCTTAGATGCTTTTTCGGGGTACCACCAAATCATGATGCATCCGGATGATAAGGAGAAGACTTCGTTCATTACCGATAGTGGGACATATTGCTATCGAGTAATGCCATTCGGTTTGAAAAATGTGGGGGCAACCTACCAGCGCATGGTAAATAGGGTGTTCCAAGACTTGTTGGGCAACACCATGGAAGCTTATGTTGATGATATTATCATCAAAAGCCGACAGGGAGAATCACATGCTGAAAAAATAACAAAGGTATTCAATGTGTTGCGGCAGTATGAGATGAAGTTGAATCCCAATAAATGCTCATTCGGGGTGAGGTCTGAAAAGTTTTTGGGATTCATGATTACTAATCGAGGGATAGAGGCTAATCCCGAGAAGGTTCAAGCTATTTTGGACATGAGACCACCCAATACTGTAAGAGAAGTTCAAAGGTTGACAGGGAGGATAACAGCCTTGAATCGCTTCTTGTCCAAATCAGCTGAAAAAAGTCTACCATTTTTTAAAGCGATCAAGGCAGGAAAGAACTTCAAGTGGACGGAAGAGTGCAATGACGCCTTTGAAAGGTTGAAAGACTACTTAAAAGAGTTGCCTCTATTATCTCTGCCACAACCCGGAGACCACCTCCTCATGTACCTCTGTGTAGGAGAGAAAACTGTAAGTGCAGTCCTACTAAGAAAAGAAGGGGACAGGGACTGCCCGATCTATTATGTAAGCAAAGTCCTGCTAGATGCCGAGACAAGGTACCCCTTAGTTGAAAGGATAGCTTTATCCTTGGTGATGGCAACTCGGAAGTTACGACCATACTTCCAAGCTCACTCGGTGACTATCTTAACGGATCAGCCTTTAAGGCAAATACTGCAGAAACCAAAACACTCCGGACGTCTAATTAAATGGGCTATCGAATTGAGTGAGTATGACATACACTTCTAGCCTCGCCAAGCAATAAAAGGGCAGGCGTTAGCAGATTTCATTGTAGAATGCATTGACCGAGAAGTTCGAGTAAAAACAAAGATAGTCTGATGGAAATTATTTGTGGATGGGGCTCGTAACATGGATGGCAGTGGAGCTGGAATTGTGCTAACTACGCCAGAAGGGGAAACCTATGAGTATTCCCTACGTTTCGATTTTTCGACTTCGAATAATATAGCCGAGTATGAGGCCTTGATAGCTGGGATGAAACTTGTTGAGAAACTATGAGTCAGTAACTTAATGGCCCATAGCAATTCGCAATTGGTGGTAAACCAATTCTCAGGTGAGTATGAAGCACGAGAACCCACTTTAGTCCCTTATCTGCAGAAGGTGAAATTATTGGCACAGTCATTTAAGCACTTCCAATTGACTCAGATAAACCGGTCAGAGAATAACCATGCAGATGCTCTTTCTAAGTTGGCTTCTTCAAGAGGAGTCAAAGGGGGAATGGTCAAAGTGGAATCCCTCGCTAAGCCAAGTATCGAAGAAGAAAGTGTCTGCGATATCGAGATCGGAGATGATTGGAGAGTCCCGATCAAAGACTATATATTGGGGAACACACTCCCAGCTAACAGAGACGAAGCTCCAAGGTTGAAATTAAAAAGTGTCAGGTTTACTGTGGTAAATGGAGAACTCTATAAGCGGAGCTTCACAATGCCCTTGCTGAAGTGTCTAGGGCCCCAACAGGTTGAGTACACTTTAGCTGAAGTTCATGAGGGAATATGCGGTGAACACTTAGGGGCTCGTGCCTTAGCCTCGAAAATACTGCATGCAGGGTTTTATTGGCCTACACTGAGGAAGGATGCCACAGACAAAGTGAGAAGATGCGAAAAGTGTCAGAAATTTGCTCCTATAACAACCGCGCCTGTTTCGACCCTTCAGAACACTCTCCAGCCAACTCCATTCGCACAGTGGGGACTAGATATCCTGGGACCTTTTCCACTAGGCTCAGGACAACGGAAGTACTTACTTGGCCACGAATTACTTCACGAAGTGGATAGAGGTCAAGCCTTTGGCTACAATTTCTGAGAAAAAGGTGGAAGCGATGGTGTGGAAGGACATAATTTGCCGATTTGGGATCTCCCGTGTGATAAATGCAGACCGTGGGAAGCAATTCGACTGTGATGCTTTCCACGATTTCTGTAAAGGCCTGAATATTCTCCTAAGAATATCTTCTGTGTCTTACCCACAGGCCAATGGGCAGGCAGAGGTGAGTAATCGAACTATACTAGACGGGTTGAAGACCATACTAGATAAGGCAAAGGGAGCATGGGTAAATGAGCTCCCGAGTGTCCTATGGGCCTACAGAACGACAAGCAAAGTGTCGACAGGTGAAACACCATTCAATTTGGTGTATGGGATTGAAGCCCTCATCCTAGTAAAAGTTGGAGCTAAGACACCTAGATTGGTCCCTTACATTGAGGAACTTAATTCTCAGGGACTAAGGGAGAATCTAGACCTGATAGAGGAGTTAAGAGACAAGGCAAAAATGAGACTGGCTGCTTACCAACAGAGGGTAGCCACTTATTACAATGCACGGGTGAAGAACAAAGAATTGCAAGAAGGAGACCTGGTATTGAGAAAGTTGGCAATCACAAACGCCCATAAGGAGGACGAAAAGCTCTGGGCTAATTGGGAAGGACCATACAGAATCAGAAAGATGGTCGGACCTAGCACATGCACCTTGGAAACCTTGCAAGGAAAGAAGATCTCAAAAACTTGGAATGCTAACCATCTTAAGCCGTACTGGCAGTAAACATTGTACTTTTTTCTGATTGTTATTATTCTTGTCTTTACTTTTCCATCTATTGTTCGTTACTTTACAGATATTATTGTTTTGCAATTATGTGATTTATGAATAAAGGCCAGCCAATCATTTTCTATATTCTCTAATGCAATGTGTGAGACAGATTATGTGTTACAGGAATTGAAATGAAGCAACAGTTGGCAAAACTTAAAAAATCCCTAAGCGAAAAATGCGCGAGATGGGCAAATTTAAAGTCCCTAAGCGAAAAAATGTGCGAGATGGGCAACTTAAAAGTCCCTAAGCAAAAAATGCGCGAGATGGGCAAATTTAAAGTCCCTAAGTGAAAAAATGCGCGAAATGGGCAACTTAAAAGTTCCTAAGCGAAAAATGCGCGAGACGGGCAACATAAAAGTCCCTAAGCGAAAAATGAGCGAGATGGGCAACTTAAAAGTCCCTAAGCGAAAAATGTGCGAGACGGGCAACTTACAAGTCCCTAAGCGAAAAATGTGCGAGACGAGCAACTTAAAAAGTCACTAAGCAAAAAATGCGGGAGATAGGCAAACCAAAGTCTCTAAGCGAAAAATGCGCGAGACGGGCAACTAAAAAGTCCTTAAACAAAGGAATCGCGAGATAAGCACAACGCTCGAGAAAAGTTTATCTTCGAACAGGAATAAAAACGCTGTTTCAAAGTAGAACTTGGGGAGCAATAACATGGTGTAAAGGTAAAGGTACGCTTTCTTAAGGTAAAGGTACGCTTTTGCCTCAAAAATAGAATTATTTTATTTTTATTTTATCACTTCAGAACTTTTATGATGTAACAGTTATACAAGGTATTCTACTGAATTCACATAAGCAAAAGAAAAAGCTACAGAATGAAACGGTACTTTTCATTAAAAATGAATCTGTAAATTGGAGTTAACAAACAAATACATATATATATACTAAATTCTAATCTACGGCAATGATCGAGTTAGCCGGCTGAGAAGGCACTACATCAGCACTAGCGTCTTGAGAAGCTTGAGGATCAGGAATTGGAGGAGTCGAAGAATCAGGATCCTGGGGAGTCAAAGAAGCCATCTCGGAAGAAGGAACATCACCTGACGGCCCTACCACAGCCGCAGAGTTTGGCACGGGATCAACTGCCGTAGAATCAAAATTTTGGAACTCGTCGCCGTCTAACCCCAGCAGTGCCTCAATAGACTTAGGCTGATCGCCTGCCTTGATAGACTCAGAAACGTCACGCATTGTTGGAGGCTCAGATCGATCAAATGCCTCAGAAGACTCAGGCTGACGTTGTGGCTGTCGAGGAGGCCACGGACCCTCAAGATTGTCCAGTTCATCTGCGGCTCCCTCCGCTAAACAGGCCTCCAAACTTTGCGAGCCGGGCTCATACTTGGTCCAAGAAAGAGCTTCGTAGTACTTGGCCTCCTCAGTAAATAGCAATTCAGGGAAAGCCTCACTAGGTCGATGCCTCTCCAGCCATGCACGAGCCAAGTAGAAACCGTACTTAATGAATCCCGTCGCGAACTCTATTTTCTTGTCAAAGCAATGCTGGGACAAGCGGTATTCACGAACGGCCTCAATTCGAGCTTCTTTTTGACGATCTAGTACGTTTTGCAGCTCCTCAATGGCCTCATCCCGTTGCCTCTCCATAGCTCCTCGATCATTGACGGCCTTATTGTAAGCTTCTTGATACCCTTGAAGGGAAGCCACCTTTGCTTGCTCCTCTTGGAGCCTCTGCTCAAGATCAGCATTCCTTTTTGTTAACTCCTCCACCCTTTTGGCATAAGGGCGAAGCTGGACAACTTCGTTTAAAAGCTCCATTCTTTGCTCTCGAAGCTCACGGATGTCTTTGTCAGCTTGCTCCCTGAGAGCCCTGTGTCGAGCATTGACAGTCGCAATTTGTTGAGTCGACTGACAAGACAAAAACAGAAGTAACTCAAAACACTTGACGGAACCAAACAAAACTCTCACCTTCATAGCGAGATAATCAAAAGTATCCTCCGCTTCTGGGACATTTGTGAAAAGCCCCGCCTCGTCACAAGAAAGGATGGTGCTCCAGGCCAGACGAGACGCTATCTCGGCATCCTCGATGCTGTCATTGTCGTTCACTCCGGGATAGGTCTGGAAATCTTCTCCACCAATGACGACCCCGTTATCAATTGTATAGCGCCTTAAAGTAGGATCGGCCATCTTGAGCAAGATTGGTCGTGTAGGCATTGAGACTTCAATAATCAACCTCTTCCTGTATTTGCGCTTAGGCTGGCGAGGAGTTGACCTACCCTCAACGACACGAGAGCCACCTTCTTGAAGGGTTGAATCACTCCTTTGAGACTCGAAGCTCTTGCGATCAGCTGAACCACAATCATGGATAAGAGGCCTCTTCCGTTTATTTCTCCCGACCTCTTGTATGTGACGGTTCGATTCACTAGTGGCCGGAGGAGGAGTAGGAGCACGAGCCGGTCCAGATGAGGGGGCTTTAGCTTGCGATTGAGAAGGAGGAGCTGCTCGAGCAGCAGCATTGGCATCCCTCCTACCTCTAGACTATCCAAGTTTGAATCCAACGGAAAATCGACGAAAGGACTCCCAAAGGCATCAGCCTGAGCCCACTCAGGGTTCTCCTCTATTTGATTACTAGTACCCGTAACCTCAGGGGTCTCGTCCTCCGAATTTGAAAAGGATTCATGTACAAGACGGCCTACAGGGGTGGATGCTTCGGCTACTAGTACCGGGGATGGCTAACTAGGACCAGCATCAGATACACGTGGAATAGTAGGAAGGTCAGATGGAGTAGCAGAAGCCCGAAGAACAGCCTTGCTTACCCCCCAACCAGCTACGGCAATATTCTTCGGGGTTAAAAGAGAAAATAAATTGCGCTCCCTAGTAGAACAGATTCGCCAAATAGTCTCACCAAATTGGTCTCTTAAAATTTCTGTTTTGAACCTTACCGAGCGCTGTGAGTGGTCAGAGGTATCACGATTCCATCTAGAGCGAATCCGCAAGTCATTTGGAATCTCAACAACAACCCACTCACTCTCAAAGCCACGCAGCTTATTGGGAAGATCCGAGAAGATTTTATTGTTAGGAAACTCGTCGACCTTTAACCGTTGAAGGGAGAACGTTATTAACCCTTTCAACCCACGAACTCTGAAAAAGGCGCTTAAGAGAGGAACTGTTGGAACAATACCTAAGTTATGACACATTATAGAAAAAGCTACCAACTGAGCCCACGCATGGGGATGGAGTTGACACGGGACGATGTCCTTATATCTAAGAAATGCTTCACCAAACTCCGGAAGAGGGAAGCGAAAACCGAAAGATAAAGAAACCTTATGAACTGCTACACCATTTCTAACCAAGTCGGGTGTCACCTCCCCTTGAACTGGAAGTCTATAGCGATAACTCGAGGGAAGAGGGAAACGAGTCCTGATATCCTCTAAGTCAGCATCTGTCAAAGAACACACGAGACCACCCGTTCTAAGTGTTTTACTCGGGCGTTGCGAAGACATGGCAAACAAGTAAGGAGAAACCTACCAGGCGACAGATCCGACAAACGACAGACGACAGACCCTATAGGTGACAGACCTGTTGGGCGCGACAATAAGCGATAGATCTACTGGGTAAGACACTCGCGGGAGACCTTAAAACTCTACGCGGAAAGACCAAGACACTTGCAGGAGACCTAAAAACTTTACGTGGAAGACTAAGCACCTGCGAGAGACCTAAATCTAGTTGCGAGAGGTGATAAATAAGGCGACAGATGTATACTTACTGTCACTGAGGTAAGCGAGAGACTCTTGGTAAAGATTCCTTTAGCGACAGACTCTTTTGGCGAAAGAGCTGAAAATGGGCAACAGACGGCTGTTTCAGAGGTTTTCGTGCGCTCTCTCGCTGGGTCCCAGCGGTTTATATAGCCGCGACAGGAATGCCAAACGTCGTGCAGGATCACATCTCTCGCAAAACAGAGCTTTTTTCCCCTGCAAAAAATACCAGAAGAAATCACAAAAAAATAAAGAGAACTATTCACGGTGGGCTAAGGCCCAAAAACACATATTTATACTCTCTTGGTTGGAGAAATCCAACAAGAGAATAGGGAGCAATTGATATGACAAAGTCTACATACGTTGGGCCAGGCCCAATAGCGTCAGAGATCACCACGTGGCAAAAGATAACTGGGCCACGTGGCCTTTGACGACAGAAGGCAAAGCTGCGAATGACACCTGTCGCTGGGCGATAGACCCCTTGGCAACAGACTCCGAGTCTATCGCCTATTGTTATAATGCGACATGTGGCGCCAATTTCGGCTCCCACTAGCGACAGACCCCTGACGCCACAAAGTGCCCGCTGTATGGGCCTGTCGCTGGCAACAGGCTTGATTCCTCCCGATTTTCGAGGAACTTGTGCTATATCGGAACTCAAATTCTTAGCAAGATGACGCACTTATCCTCAAATAATTAACCTAGAATATTGGCCTATAAATAGGCCCCAGGTACAATCTTATTCTCTAATTTTTGACTACTAGCTTTTACGCTTCCCAATACTGAAGAACTTTTGCTGACTTAAGCATCGGAGTGTCTACGCAGGGAACCACCCCTGCGTCTCTCTGACTTTTCTTATTTTACAGAAGCTTCTTGGAGACACGTGGAGACAGAATACGAACATCGACGTCAGCGTACCTTTATTGTTATTTTATGCAACAACAAAAGCTAATCAAGCATTTGCCATCTACAACGAAGAAGTTTATTGAAATAGAAATAAATGATTGACAAGATTAAGTGTAATGAGAAGGAAGACCTAAGAAAAGTTAAACATTTTCTGCTACAGACCCATTATTAATTGAAAGATTAATATTAAGCTAACAAGTGGGAGTCAAACTAAAGCATTAAAAAAATTTATGGCACAAATTAGATTCAGGGAATATAGGGTTCATACAGAACTCAATTAAACCTACAGCATGAATCTCATGTCTCAACAAAAGCCATGTGACTCAATCAAAACACCACTAAACAATTTTGAATTTGGACACTCCTTTGACCATTTCATGTATGCATGAACCACTTCACTGTTACACACTTGCTTATCGAGTCAATTCATTATGCATCCTTCATCCAATCTAAACTCCTAGAACATTTACAAGCATGTTTACTCTCCAATTTAATTTAATTTGACTAAGCCCGCTAAGTCCGCCCGATTAAAACCGACCGAAAATAACTGAAACCGAAAAACCCGAAACTGAAAAAACTCGAGACCGAGAAAACCTGCAATTGAAAAAAAACCGAAACCGAAAAAACCCGTAACCGAAATAACCTGAACCCGAATATAACACGGACCGAACTCGCTCATTTGCCACCTCTAATCGAACAATGTATTTATATCCAGCACTTAATTTTTAGTAAAATACCAAATAGATTTTACGATTCAAATTCGATAATTTTTAAATTCAATACTTAATTTTTCAACGCTTAACTTTTCAGTTTATCAAATAGTATCAATGTTAATGTCATTTAACAGATTTGAATTTAATTGTATGCGATTGAAATGTTAGAATTTTATTTATAAAAAATTAAAATTTATGAACTGCTTTGCATGTAATAAAACATTGAGTATTTATATCCATTTTATGCAAAAAGGTTAAAGGTATATTTGACTATTAAGCCTAAATTTATTGTTTTAATTAAAAAGTGAAAATATTGACTACTAAAATACTTAACAATTTTTATAATTCAAATTCAATAATTTTTAAATTTAGTACTAAATATTCAATACTTAATTTTTCGACACTTAAATTTTCAGTTTACCAAACAGGATCAAAATAGTATCATTTAATAAATTTGAGTTAATTGTATGATATTGAAAGGTTTCGGTTTTATTTACAAAAAAATTAAATTTATGAATTAATTTGCATATATTAAAATGTTATATTTGACTATTAAGTTTAAATTTTATTATTTTAATTGCAAAATGAAAAAATCAATAGTTTGAATGAACCTAAGTTATCTTGTTCTCGTAAGATCAAATCTATACTTAACATTATATTATTTGTTGCGACTAAGGATGTAAACAAACTATTCCTATATTATTCAAACTCAACTCAATGACTACTTAATTTGACTTGTTTATTTTGAATCAAGATCGAACTTAACTTACTCCTATAACGAATCCAAATAAGTTCAAATAACTTAATACTCAATTAGAATGATTCGTGAATAGAAATTTTTTCAAATATATTTTTTATATTTATTCTTAATTTATCATTTTATCATTATAATACATAATTGTAAAAAAACAAATTAAACGTATCGTGTCAAACTTGAATTTATCAAGTCAAGCTCAATTGACTTGAGTATTTTATCAAATCGAACTCGAACTTCAAAAATTAAACTGAACTGAGTTTGAGTTTAAAAAGTTAAATTTGAATTGAACTTCATGCATCAAGTTTTTGAGTCAAGCGAAACTCGAATATGATACTAGATTTTCTTGACAAAGCTCAATTACACTCCTAAATTGTGATCCACGCACTCGTGGCATTAGGTTGAACAGTGAACACAAAACTCGTATATTTTTTACTTTAAAGCATGCATGGTCTCTTGTTATACTGATGGGAAAGTAAAAAAGTTCAAAAAACTTCAATACGCAAACTAGTCAACAATTTCTCATAATAATATCATCAGTACTCATGAATAATGCGAGAAATCCATGCTATAAACAATTTCTCACAATAATATCATCAGTAGTTACGAACACAAACTTTTTTTTTTTACTTTAAAGCATGCATGGTCTCCTATTATATTGATGGGAAAATAAAAAAGTTTAGAAAACTTTAATAAGCAAACTAGTCACCAATTTCTCATAATAATATCATCAGTAATCATGAATAATGCGAGAAATCCATGCCATAAACAATGCGTCTTTTCTCCATTACCCAAACATAAAAAAGCTTGGAAATTGTTTGCAACTGCACGTGCATTGCAGATGCTGGTGCTTTAATGTTGGTGATTGAGGAAGAAAGTGCACCAAACTATTAGAGCAAATGTAACCATTGCACTCATGAAACATCTCATTTTCACAGCTTCAGTCAGTCCAGTTCGTGGAAAGATACTTCTTGCATGCAGACCACGCTTTCTCACGGCAGCCAAATCCTCACCAACTGCAGCAGCTGCCTCATCAACCATGGTGACAACAGATGTACTCAATGATTCAAGCGACATGGGTTTTGCCTGAAACTTACAAAATAGTAATAGACCACCATCATTTCAAAAGCTAAAAAAAATAAACTAGAAGATAAAATCAGAAAAGGAAAATAGATAAGGAATTTCAAGATGTTTTTCCCCTCTTGCATATAAAAAAAGTAGCCAAAGGAGAAAATTGAAACAAGAACATGTGAAGGATGATGATTGAGCTTTACTAACCATGGTAACTCTGGGATCATGTCGCTGGTCTGTGACATTTGACTTGCCACAATCAGTCTTCAAAGCATTACCATGAGTAACATTTGCATTTTTTAACCCTGCAAGCAAAGGTGGAGTTGACATACCATTGTGAGTGTCAGGTGCAGGGCATTCAGAACCTGGCTGCAGTGAATTTAACATGGTCTGCTGCGCTGTCGAAACCCCAGTTAAAGAAGACAAAGGATCATGTTGCAAACTTGTCATGTTCTTTGGCTGCATTGTAGGCACAGAACCTTGTATATTTATTGACGGCATCTGAGGGTTCATTTGATTATCATGAGACTGTGTCTGATTAATTTGAGGCTGTGACTGCTGCATGGAATGCATATGAGGCGGAGGAAGCTGTCCTTGCTGCAGTGCTGAGGCAGGGTTCCTTATGTTGGTATTTATAAAATGTATTATCTGCTTCTCATAGGAACCCAACTTTTCCTTGAAAGTGAGTGGGATATTGGCTTTGGAAACTGACAAGAAAGCTATAATGCGCTCCAACATGTTCTTGAATAGTTCCAACTTTTCAAGCTGCTCTGACTTTGGCTGCTGTGGAAGAGAATCATGCTGGAAAACATGCATAAAAAAATGAAAACAGATGCAAGTTAAAGTACAAAACCACAGTTACATCAGATAAGCAAAAGTGCAACCACTAAACAGTGTACATAGGAAGGGGATTCAAGTAGCAATCCAAAAGCAGCATGAATCATAAGCTTTCCAAGGTGTAGTGAAGTCCTCTCTAAATTATATTTAGAGATACAGGGCGGCAAAATATGGTGCAGATGGGTTCTCCAACTCTTCGGAGGTTAGGGAAAGAATACATAAGATTATGTAAAATAATAAACGAAGGTGAGTCTTTGTGCAACAGTAAAAGTTACTCCTTTGTGCTTGAAAGGTCACGGGTTCAAGTCACGGAAACAGACTATACATTAATGCGTAGGAAAGATTGCGTACATATGACTCTCCCTAAACCCCACAATGTGGGAGCTTTGTGCACTGGTTTTGCCCTTTTGCCCTTATGTAAAATGATAAACCTACCTGCTGCAACTTGGCAGCAATTTTCTGGTACGCCTCATTTAATTCAGGATAGTATGTCTCTTTCATGGTCTTGATCTGCAATGTAAAATCAGCAACAGAATGGTTAACCAACAATTAAACCACTCAATTTCCATTTTCTAACTACCAGGCATTGATTTAGAGTTGATAACAGAAGAAACAAAGGTATCAAGAAATGATGATTACTTTAAGTCGGGAATGCAAGATATTCTTGGTCTTAGTTTTCTTCCTCACAAATTTTAGTAGATCTTTGACAGAGTTCTGAAGAATTTTTCTTTCTTCTAAAAACACGACAAAAGAATTCAAGCTCTCATTAACAAACTAACAAGTCATTAAAAAATGTCTGAATTTCTTTTACCAAATTTCTTTAAAGTACCTAATTCTTGTGTTTTATAGTTCCTGCTAAGAGATGCATCCTAAAATACTCTAATACTCTTTCCCAAATCTACTTTCCCACACTTCAAAGCCTTCTTGAAACCAAGTTGTAAGTGTAATCTTATATACGTGAAAACAAATCAAGATAGTTTTTACCTTCTGATAGACTTCTTCTTGCCAATCACCCTCATTTGCATGTCCTGTTTGAGCTGTGGAATCTAAAGATGCTATAAAAAGATATATAAAACGTGCACACATAAGAAAAATGAAATTTTTTGGAGGAAAAAGGGATAAAATATAGGAAATTTTCATTAGAATATGCTGAAAGCAAATATGCATACATGTTATAAGTTAAACAACTCTGCACATAAAAGAAAAAAAAGGACTTGTAAATGGAAAGTATCCTATACTGCAAGTACCTGGATCAGGGGGTTTGCTGGTATTCCCAGCGTTGGATATAGGATTTGGAGACTTGGTCTCCATTGTAAGCATCTTCAAGGAAATTCTCCTCCGATAGTCAGACTGAACATAGAAATCCATAACAACGCAATTAAACAAGTTTTATTTTATTATTCAAATAAAAAACAAACTATCAAATATGTTATATAAATAAACAAAAATAGACAAATTATTAGATTTGGATTTAATTAATAAAAGCCTAGGAGTCTCACCAAAATTTTGATATTATTATTCTCTATCTTTTACATAGAGTACAAACCCATTTATAGGCAAACACACAAGCCTAATCCTAATAAGATACAAACTCTCCATTAAAACTCTATTATCCCAATCCTACTAACATTTTTCAACCTATTAAACCTACAAAATTTTTCAACCTATCAAAACTCTATTAAACCTACAATATTTTTCAACCTAGGACTCTAAAACAGTGAAAAGACTAAAATTAAATTCCTATTCAAATTTCTAATAGACTTGGAAATTACAAAAATACCCCTTACTATAAAACTTAATTTCTACATCAATATTGGTAAACAAGAATGCATCCAAGTCCAAGCACATTAAGGAATGCCGGAAATCTATAATTACCCAGCTGCTTGCTGCCGTAAAAATCTTTTCCTCGAATCTTACAGCAATTTTTCTGAGTTTGTTTAAACCCTCTTGGCCAGAAAATGGAAGGTGCCTCTTCAATGTATCCATTCTATGTAGGCAAGGCATTGCGTAAGTTACTGACATACAAATATGATATATCTAAGAACTTCAATTAGTAATTAAATTAATGCAAAGGATGCAAGCTATCAGGTGAGTCAAATGTTAACATAAAATCAAATGAAATTAGCCAAGATAATCTGAGAACCAAAAGATTTTCCTCTCTAACTTGTTCAGGATTGTCTATATTTAAATATCGTGAAGCCACGGCATAGGGATACAACATTTCTCCCAATATAAATAAAGTGACCATCATGGCCTTCAATATATCAGCTACATTCAAATAGACCACATATCATAACCGCCATTGTTCAGAGAATGTTGTAGAAATGAGTGTTTGTCAGAGCAATAAGTTATTTCATGAATGGGCATAATTCAATTAGTAAGAGCAAGAGAGAACCACCAATTCATATACAGTAACACTTAAATGAGACAAGAAGTCCAAAGCTTACAAGGAGCCAAAGATCTAAAAGCAAAATGCATCTTCATTCAATCACATAAATTCATTAAAAGATGTGCCAAGTATGCCACATAAAGGGACCCAATAGCTTAGCGACATCATGTTCCAGATATGTGGCCCATACATTGTGCCCAAACTTTGGGAAAGAACAATCTTTGATTCTCAAGCCAAGTATTTACAAAACAAAGAAAGTGGTTTGGAATAGGAAATGAGGTTTTATTGATGGTATTGTCTGGCTATTAACAGAATCTCAGTACCTCTAGGATATTAAAAAAATAAAAGGGGGGGGGGGGGTGGGGCGGGGTTGCGCGGGGGGCCAACCAGTGTTGTCAATAGCGGCTATAGCGGCATAGCGTAGCGTTTTTGTAATAGCGGCCAATAGCGGCGTTATTCTGCATTTTTGGTGAAATGTCCATTTAACCATTTTTTTTTCTTGATTTAATTTCAGCCAATGATTTTATTGTATTTAAGGGTATTTAAGTCTTTTAAGCCTTTTTTTAAGATTAAATTTTTTTATTACAGCTCATTTTTTACTGTACATAAAATTGTTTTAAACGAACTTTTTTTTATTAAATATTAAACTAAAAAGCAAAAACCTTAAATTAAATTATCTTATGTGACTTAAATTTACTTCATTTTGGTTTTGCCTAATTTTTATTAACTAGGCATTGATTGTAGAGAGCATGACTGACCTTTGTTTTTGTCTCTCTGATGTGAATTTCAGTAAAATATGGTCTTTTTGTCACCTTCATGACATTGAATTTGGATATATGGGAAACTGTAAAATCTAAAACATAGTGTTAGACTGTTGGATTTCCAATATAGCTAGAAAATTCTTTTCTGGGTTTCTTGAACATGATCCTAGTAGGACAGCCAAACAAGTAGTCTGCTTTCTTGGGATTTTGTTAGCTGAAAAGGATAAATAAAAGATAGTGGTCGAGTGGGAACTCTTGGGAGCCAACCTTGTTCTTAGCTCATCTATCTAGTGACTTATAGGCGGTTTTAAAATTTTGTCTTTTAGTTGATTGTATGTAGCCAGCTAAAATTAGTTCTACAGTTTAAAATTGGATTAAGAATTTTAAAGGGAGCTGATTGAGAGAGAAAAAGGCATTATAGTGAGTTAGAATTTGGGACTTCATTTGTGTTTATGCTTGAGTTTTATCGTCTTATGTGACTTCATTTAGAGTTCTATCATCTTATGTGACTTGATAACTTGTTATTTGCAATGGTTTTATTGGCTTGAGAACACTATTTGAATACTTTGTGTAATTTTTATGAGCTATTATGGTCATTATTTTGTTTTCTATTAAATTAGATATATTTTTTATAAAAAAAAATTTAACACAATAGCGGCCGCTATGCTATCCGCTATCCATTCATAGCGGATTTTGGCCTCACCGCTATTGTCCGCTATTCGCTATTAATAACACTGGGGCCAACCCAGTGCACAATAATGCCATCAAATTCACTTACATCTTGTTGACAATTCTTTGTCGTGAATCAGGCTGCAACTGGGTTCTCCAATCACCTGCATCCATGGTGGGCTCTCCATTGGGACAAGTAGGCCTCCAGTTATTGGTATCCATCAATTCTGACAACATCAAAAGAGAGAAGATCAGTCACAAACACTTCCTAATCAAAACATTTTTTTATCAAAAATTAAAGAAACTGAAAGAGAAAAACTAGTAAATTTGGACAGAAATTACTATTCACGTATGCAAAACATTTAACAAAGCTCTTTTGAACAAGTACTTCCCTTCTCCCATCTTTGGTTTCTATCTCTTGATAAGAAACTCACGGTAAAACACAGTTCTTGTTAAAATGTATCTTTACTTTCTCCCCATAGATACCAAAAAGCACAATTTTATACATAAGAGCAGGATTATTATTATTATTATTATTATTTGTTGTAATGTTGTAACAAAAATTGGATAGCATATACATCATCTGCTGCATCATATTTGGCTCTTACAAAATGACAGGACATTTTTCTAGAAACTCACAGGCAACCTACAACCATGATTGAAGTTGAACTTGATCTTTCACTATGTAAGCCACAATTTGTACACTTGGATGTCAATTTGGTTGATTTAATACTAATATCAGGCAACCATTCTTTGCAAGGCTGTTTAAGATTCTGTTTTTTCTTTCTCTTTGTACTAAGCCATTGGTAGTAGGTCAAAGAAGGACGAAACCGACTACAATACCACCACTTTTACCACTAGACAAGCACATCAACGGCAAGCAATGCCAATATTCAACTATTGCTATTGAGTAAAGAGTTAATTATTAGTTGGCCTCTATGAATGCTACCTAGGTCCAGGGTTATGAAACGGTTGAGCCCTCTGATCGAAAGCAACACGAATTGAAGCTCTTCTAGCTAAATATGTTTTACTTTTCCGAATGAAAACAGGCCCCTTAATTAGAAATTTATCACATATTATTGAGTTAAAAAAAAAAAAGAGACTTAGAAATATGAACAAAAGCCATGATATAAATAATTTTTAATAGAAACTAAATATGAACAAAAGCCATGATATAAATAATTTTTAATAGAAACTATTCTGCTTTTGCCATTTAGGTTGCTTTCATTATTGGGTATCCAAATATTTTATCCAGCTTTCTATTTTTTTTTTGAAGCAAAAAAAAAAAAGAACATACACAAAGTTAATTAGCTGGTGATATTAAAAAGAATCTTTTATTCGTACAAGCTAAAATCATATTCCCACGTAGAATTTTCGAAGAAATTAGAGCAACAGAATCCTAAAACCTATAAAAATTTGAAATTTTTACCTCAACGAAGAGCTCCCAATTCCAAATCAGAGATCCGCTTCGAGAATTCCTAAAGGATTTTTTTTGAAATAAAAAATCCCCGATTGAATTAAACAAACACCCTAGATTCTCTTCGACTATACAAAAAACTTTAATTTTTTTTTTTGTGTTTCTGAAAGATAATCGGGGGTTTTTTTCTTTTCAGAATTGGACTAATATCTAATCCTCACGTATAAATAAATACAATTAGAAGAAAATAAATGTAGAGAAGTTTATTTGTTTGATTGAAAAGAAAGCAAGACAACACGAAGGGAAAAAGAAGAACAGAAGAGAAGATCAGGAATTGGACAAAGTGGATATAAAATACTTGCGTTTATTATCTGCGCTTTTGTTGGTTTTTTTTTTTAAGGAAAAAATATCCGTACTTTGATTTTTTTTTTTTTACCAATTTTGACTTCTATTTTTAGTCTTTCCTTATACAGTTATACTGTTTATTTTTTCTCTTTCAAATTTATATTTTTTTTTTCTTTTGACGATTATTTTTCCATTCATGCAATTCTTATTTAAATAATTGTATTGATTTATGTACTTATCAAAAAAATTAAATTCTAATTTTTATATAATAATTTGAATATATTTAGTTTTTATACTTTTTAATATAAAACCTAGTCAGACTGATTACTATAAATCAAACACTTCTAGAAAAGTAATCCCGGTATTTTATTGCTTTCTTAGTTTTTTTTTTATTTCTTAGTTTTAATATTTCATTAGTTTGATTTTTTTTTGTTTTTATTTTGTAGGTGTCAGAGCCTAAATTTAGATGAGTAACATAGAAACTTGGTGAGCTATGCAGTTTGAACTTTACAAAAATATTAGGGGAGTTTCTTTATCCTTTTCTTTATTTCTTTGAATTTTTACACATTGAAGACAATGTTCGATTTAAGTTTGGGGGAAGGATTTGAGTTGAATTTTTTCAAGAAATTTTCATTACTTTTTCAAAGTTCCTCAGCATTAATTTTTAAATTTATGTCTTAAGTACTAAAATTTGTTTTGATTTTCTCTTGAGGCGAAATCCTAAATTACACATGATTTTCTCTTTAAATCGTTTGAGCCTTTCAAGCCTACCTTTTTTTTTGGAATGAATCGTAACGTGCAATATATGTATATGTATACGGGCTAGAGTATGTACATACACATATAACTTAAAAGGTACATCAACTTAGAAGAACTGCTAACCTAACAAAACTCTTTTGAAGCTTGTTAAAGGTCAAAGTATTCAAGTGAGTGACTCAGCCAGAAGCAAAGTACGCCACCAACCACATGCAATTTTTTTAGGACCACAACCCTCGATAGTAACTAGAGAACGAATATTGCAATCAATCACATCACCAAGGCCAAGTTGGCCATACTTGTTTCTTAGTTACCCTTTGATAAACATTTATACCTTTCAAGCCTACCTTGATAATATTTATCCTTAGTTATCTCTTTTGAGCTTAATTATATTTTTTTTTTTTGATAACCAACATAATTAGCCTACCCTTAAAAATAATTTCTTGTCCTTTATCCTAAAAAGCATGTTGGTCATTCATAGAAAAATATTGAGAGCTATGCTTAATTAAGGGATAAAGGGTGGAATTTGAAAATTAAAAAAAAAAAAGAAAAAGAAAATGTTGAAAAAAAATTAAAGGGCGATGACAAAGAAAGAAGAAGAAAATAAGTTTGGGTTGCTATTTGAGCTATTAAAAAAATCTATGAAAATAATGTATGCTTAAGGTTTTAAGCCTAAATGGACCTTTATCCTACTTTAATCCTGGCCTGACATTACAAGCTTAATGAAGATCTAATGATCTCTACTTTGATGTAACTACATTTGTGGAGAGAGAAGAGAAAAGCAAACTTATGAGACTTGAGCATGCTTTGAAATTTTTATTTATTTTATGTTTGCATAATCTAATCAAGATTGCATGCAATAAAATGAAAAAAAAGATGTTTCTCACACATACGGAAATTCCAATTGGAAATGAAGCTTGCTCTTGAATGATTTTCATTGCGTAGTTAGTATTTGTGTTTTTTCTTTGAGTTTTGATTATTATTCAATTTTTGAGGATTTTAAGGAAGATCGTATTTTTGAATGTATATATCTCTGGCTTATTTTGAATTATTCTGCTTAAGGACAAGCCAAATATTATGTTTGGAGCTGTGACAAGTATCTAAAATATCATGTTTTAGAATATTTTATTACATAAATTTTTATTAAATTTTGGAATTTTAATTTAATTTCCCCCTATTTAATTAATTTTTCTTCATGTGTTGGAAATTTCGAGATTAGTGTGCAAATCAATAAAAGTGTTCCATGCAATTAACAAAATTCACTTCATGCACATTCAAAGTCTTGGCTGCACCTTTAAAGCTCATAAGAAAAACAAAGTCGACAAGGAAAAGGAATGCAACAACTGTTTTGGCTTGTATTTGGAAAGGAAAATCAAAGGCTGTTCATTGAACATTTGGCACACTTAAGAGTGATTTAACAAAGAAAAACTTGCTACCAAAGAAAGGGAGAACCCTAGGCTATAAAAAGGGAGAAGGTGGCTGCATGACACGGACTTTCTTCACCGTTTACAGCAATTCATTCTCTACTATTTCCCTAGTTTAAGAGTGGAGGAGGGTGGAAGGCCGGTGACAGCAGCTTCTTCCCAATTTGTTGTGTTATTTTTATGTTCTCTTAGTTAATGATATTTAGTTCGGTTCTTAGAATCCTTTAGCTTTTCTTTTTCTTTTTTGAAATTTTTAGGCTTTCAATTTAGTTTCTTTTATCAATCATTCATGTTACATTAAACTCAAGTTCTTATTTAATTTAGATTAAATAAATTTATAGTTTTTCTCTTATTCTTTACTCTGTTTTTCATCTCTTCACTGTTTATTTTATTTTATTTTATTTTATGTTCTTGTTTAGTAAATCTGACAAATCTAAACACGACATGAACATGATACGAAAAAATCGTGTACGTGTTTGGGAAATACGTGTTTCATATTTAGCCATGTCGACATGAATTTAAACACAACACTTTTCGTGTTTTCACGTGTCAGACACGGCTAAATACATGTAGAAAAACACAGTTAAAGAAATCGTGTCACATGGATATTCGTACAAGACACGGTAACTATGTATGCTTTTACTAGGAATTGAACTTTGGCTAAAGGTAGAAACAATTAAGTATTTTACCAAGTGAACAACTATATTGTATTGATATAATATATTATGAAAATTAATTTATTAAAACAAACTAATACTTTAATAAATATTGTAAGAAACAAATTAACAAAATTAATTATGAATTAAATTAGTTAATTGTGGTTAAAATAATAAAATTTTAAAATTCTTAAAATAAAGTATTGAAATTAAGAAAAAAAATTGTAAGTTAAGATACAATTAGCAATTCTTTACATATATAATACTAATGTATAAATATATCTAAAATTTTTTCATAATGTATAAAATATAAATCTTGACACTATATCACTTAATATGTTATAATTAATTTATATCATAAAACAAGCTAATTCTTTAATAAATATTGCAAAAAAATAAATTAATAAAATTAATTATGAAATTAAATTAGTTAATTATGATTAAGATAATAAAATTTTTAAAATTTTGAAAATAAAGTATTGAAATTAAGAAAAGGGTAATTTCCTCATAGGTCCTTGAGGTTATACCATTATTCAACACTTGTTCATTAGTTTTGAAAATGGACACTTTGGTTCAAAATTGCAAATAATTTTAATATATATCAGTCAATTACTAAATTTGAATTAATAATATTACACTTCCAAGTATAAACAATAAATTTTATTACTATTTATTACTTTAAGTAATTTTTAAACAATTATTATGTGTAGGATTTTTCTTTTTTTAATACAAAAAAAAAGATATTATGGATATTTCAAGAGTAACAAATGTTTAGATTAATAAATTTTTTTAATAGTAACTTAATTGAACAAATTTTTTTGTACTATCAAATTTATTATTTTGGCCCAAAATGTCAATTTCTCAAGCTAATGAATAAAAGTTGAATTATAGTAAAATCTTGAAGACTTCAATGGAATTTACATGTAAGAAAAAATTATTGTAAGTTATCTCTTATCATGTGATACAGTGTCAGTGATATAAAATAATTAATTAATTATATAATCTCTTATTAGTATAATACAATATTTACATTTTATATATTGTAATAAAATATCATATATATTTATACATTATAGTATCATATACATAAAGAATTGATAATTGTATCTTAAGTTAGAGTTTACACTTTATAGAATTACATAATCCAATATACTAAGAGATTTTATAGTTTATTGATTTATTCTATATCAATTATCACATTATATGAACTTAAAATAATATAATACTAACATACAAATTATTGTAATAAGAATAAAATATTAATATACTTATTAATGATTTATTGATTAATTTTATATACTTGATCTTAATTCATAGTCATATGATGACGATGAATTGATGATATATAATAAGAATAGGAAACTTGGACCTGGAGTTAAGAACTTAATATTATAGTTTTGAAATTTATAATAAACCATTTTTTTTCTAAACTACTTGTTTAATAACAATAAGAATTTATAACATTTATTTAAATTAAAAAATATATGATTTATTCTAAATCATATTATAAGTTTATATCTTATAAGAAATTATTTTAAGTAGACATAAATTATTTTAAATAAATAATATAAATCACTTTTTATTTAAAGGCATTGACTGTTAATAAAATATTTCAATATTTGTAATAATTTTTAACAATTTATTTAAAAGATTAGTAAAATGCAATTTTTTCTAAATTTTTTTCTTTTTTTATTGTTTTATTTTTAATCGTGTCATTCATATTGTGTCTATTTGTGTTGTATTTAATTGTGTTTAATCGTGTCTATCGTATTTCAACGTGTTATGTCATGTTAATCGTGTCGTGTTGTATGACACGATAATGTATCAATCGTGTTGTGTCATGTATAACACGTATAAAATATGTGTCATATTCGTATTTACGATTCAGACACGTTTTATAATTTTGTCATGTTTATGTTTTAGTGATTCGTGTCGTGTCTTAACACATGTAATTTCATATCATAATACGAAGACATAGATTGCCTGATTTTCGTTCAGTTCTTCCTTTCCTTGGCTTACTGTCTTTCCTGATGGTGAATAGCCGCTCTTTGATTAAGTAATTAAGTTCCTACTTTATCGAATTCTATTTTTATGCTGGTGCATAGCAAGGCAGAACATAGCTGCAGGGTGGCTTAGCGAGACATGATTGTTTTGAGGGACAGGTGTTGGGTGGATTTATTTCTTTTTCTACATGCCACCTCCTATTCATAGCTTACTTAAATACAAATTAAGGTTTAAGAGTTTTTCTGAATACAATAAAAGTAAATGACTTATTTAAATAAAATGATCTACAAAAAAAATGATAGTGTTCAAGAGTATTTTTTTTAATATTAGCAATTTTTTTAATAATTTAATTTTCAATCTTACGCTATAAATTGTTCTTACCTTTGCACTTTTACTTCATGTTGTTAGTTTACTTGTTTTAATTTCTAGACTTAATATCTAAACAGTGGCGGATCTTGATAGTTGATATTGGAGGAGCCATATATAAATAATATATATATATATATATATATGTGAGGCCCGTATCCTAGTGGCCCATACCTCACTCATTCGTATTGTCCGCTTTGAATTCTAGAGGTGGCCCCCGTCAGTTCAGCTGACGTGGCACTTAGGTCCTCACGGATTTCTTTCACGTCCGTCGCTACTCGAACCCTTGACATCCAAGCGATTCGAGTAACGACTGAAAGAAATCCGTGAGTAGCGGACGCGAAAGAAATCCGTGAGGACCTAAGTGCCACGTCAGCTGAACTGACGGGGGCCACCTCTAGAATCCAAAGCGGACAATACGGATGAGTGAGGTATGGGCTACTAGGATACGGGCCTCACAAAATATGTCACCAATAATTTTCGCTTTAAATTATTTTTTTATTTTATTAATTTTTATTTAATTAAAAATAAATTTCTCTTCTAACAAATTTAAATGTTTTTATATCGTCACCTATTAATTACATATTGATTTGATTTTAATAGTGACAGATAAATGTAAATATCGTAGGAAATTAAAAAAACTAAATAATCATTATCAAATAATAAAAACATTAAAATGTAAACATTTATATTTATATGAATATTTATTAAATTTTAACTTTACTTTAGCAATTCTATTATGTTTTTATTTAACTATATAAAAAATTAAATTAATTATTATATTCAAAATTATAAAAATATTTATAACTTATAAAATTTCAAAAATAATTTGACTAAACCCGTCCAATTAGAACGAGACCGAACTCGAAACCAGACCGAATCCAAAAATAATCGAACCCGAAAATGCCAGAAACCGAAAAAACCCGAAACCGAAGTACCCGAAATTGAAGTACCCAAAACTGAAAAAAACCGAATCTGAAAAAACCCGAACGCAAAAAAACCTGAACCCGAAATGGCCCGAACCCAAAATAACCCAAACCCAAAATAACCCGAACCCGAAGATAACTCGGACCGGAAGATAACCCGGACCGAATTGGCCCGTTTGCCACCTCTAATCTTACGTTGTGCGGTGTCACGCAATACTAATCACGATATGATAAGAGGACACGAAAACGATACGATTAAAAGATATGAAGATGACATAAATTAAAATTAAATAAAAATCATATATGAATAGGTTAAATACTAAAAAGAAGTTTTTGGTTTTTTGTGTCGATACAAATTTTAATACGAAATTTCATGTTTTGTAAGATACGAACATGATTTTACATGACACGAAAACAAATTATTGACACGAATTGTCAAGTCTAACGCAAGATAACTATCTTTTATAGGTAGGAATGTAAAGGTGTAGATTAGTTCAATGGCCGAGTTATCCGCCCAAACCTAAAGGTTTGTCCATTTTTCTAGCGAGCTTGGATCAAAATATTAAGGGTCTGTTTGGCATAGCTAAAGCTGTTGTAAAAAGTGTTGTTTGAATAGAGCTTTTTTAAAAGTATTGTTAAGATAAATTAAATTAGTATTTGGCAAACTTAGTATAAAAGTATTGTAGAATGTTGAAAAATATTTACTAGAATTTTTGTTTTTTTTTATAAATGAAAAAATTAAAATAATAAACTTTATTAAATTAAATCACAAGTTTTTAAGTGAAAAAAATAAAACTAAATAAAAATTTCTGTTAATTAAAATTAAACAAATAAAATAAATATAAAAATGGCACAAAATAAATAAATTATTGTAAAATAATATGAATCTTTTTTTATAATTTTATAAATTATTGAAAAACAAAGTGAAAATGTAAAAATTTCACTAAATACATATTATTAATAGTAGCACTTCTTGGAAAAGCTTCAATTTATAGCTTCATCAAAAAGCTTAAATTTGCTTCTCGCATAAGCTAAAATTTTTAAAAATTTGAAAGCCAAACATCTGACTTCTGCTTATAAAGTAGATAAGCTCTTCCATAAGCTAAGCCAAACATGTACTAAACTCATTAAATGGGCTTGGGTTTAATAATCGAGACCCGTTAAAAATGGGCCAGGCTTGGGTTTAATAATCGAGACCCATTAAAAATGGGCCAGGCTTGGGTTTATCGTTTCAAGCCCAAGCCTGAACCGACCCGGCCCTCCCATTTACTATACTTTTTTTATTTTTTTTATATTAATATATTTTTAATTAATTTTGTTTTCTTTGTACAATTTATTTTGAGTTTGTATTTTTTTATACTTTAATTTAAATTTTCATGTTCATTTTAGTCTTTATGTAAAAATTTATTCAAATTTATTATGTTATACTTATTAAATATTATATGTTTTAATATTTTTAGGTTTTATTATAATTTTTTTAAAAAATTAATAGTATTTGAGTGGACTTGGTTGAACTTGGACTTATTCATTACATGTAAAAAAGGCTTGCACAAAAAATTAGGCCCGAAAAATGAGCCGAGCCAGGCCAATCTTTGGCACTCTTTCACTTTCTTAATACATTACCTAACACCAACCCGAATCCAGCCTGGCTTGGCCCATGAACAGGTCCAAAACGGGGTGGGTTGTGAAGACCATGAAATTTCGAAAATAAATAGTAAATATCCAGAAAATTTAATTTGGATAAATGAAAATCCAAATTAAATAAGAAATGAAAATGGACATAAGTATTTTGGATATTAAGAAATCCAAATCTAAGAAAATAAAAATGCGTATAAGGATATGTATTTATTTAATTAGATTATATAAATATATTTATATATATATATATGTTTTTAAATAAATACATATATATGTATTATAGTATATGTATTATAAAATGATATATATACTATTTTATATTAAATAAATACATGTGTATATTTTTATATACAATTATGTATATAAATAAATATATATGAAATATATATTAATTTTAATTAAAGTATATATATTGTTAAAATAAAATATATATTATTAATAATAAAATTATATATATAATTATAAATATAATTATACATATATATAATAAAACAGAATGGGAATCGGGAAAACCTGATTCCCTTATTTTCCTTCTATTTAACCAACAGAAGAGAAACAAATGGAGAAGCCGGCTGACGCCGGTTGAGCGAGGGAAGAAGGAGAGGAGGCGAGGTCACCAGCGAGCTGAGAAGAGGAAGCCGACGCCGGCGACGGGAAAGGAAAAGGAAAGAGAAATCGGAAGCAAAACGAAGGAACCCGAGAGGAAAAGAGAAAGGGAGATCGGATGTGCCGGTCGATTCGAGCACCGCCATCGCCACTCCCGCCACCGGCAAAGGTCGACCAAGGTGAAGGTGACCAACGGCGAGGAAGAAAACGGAAAAGGAAGGAGGAAAGAAGGGAGGAAGAGGCCGAACGTGAAGCCTCCAGAGCCAGCGCCGTCGCCAACAAGGGGGAGAAACAGAGGCCAGATCCGGCGTCCCCGCAACTTTGGCCAGCTGTGGGAGGCACGAACCGATGGAAAGGAGGACCGGCGGTGGTCGAACCAGCTGAGCCGGCGGATGAGACCGAACCGGTCTAAACCGGTCCGAACCGGTTCATACTAGAAAGAAAAAAAAAAGAGAAAAGAAAAAGAAAAGAAAAGAAAGGAAAAAGAAAGAGAAGAAAAAGAAAGAAAGGAAAGAGAAGGAAAAGAAAGAAGAAAGAGAAGAAAGAAGGAAAGAAAAGAAAGAAAGAAAGAAGGAAAGGAAAAAGAAAATGAAGGAAGAAGAAAGAGAAGAAAAGGAAGGAAAGAAAAAGAAAAAAATGGTAAGGAATTTAAAGATTTTGCTATATTCCGTAGAAATTTATGGAATTTATTAAATTTCTTTCTAAGTGAATATATGTGTATTAAATTGTGGCAGCATGAAAATGAGGCTAGTGGTGGAGTTCGGCTAGGCTTGGAAACACTCTAAGCTTTGGCGAATAGGTAAGATACTTTTATAAAGTAGTGGTAGTGTTATATTGTATGTTTTGGAAATTTGATTCTGATGATGAATGATTATTGAAATGATTGTTAAATGCTAAGAGGACCCACAACCGATGGTGGGGGTCTTAGTAAGAGATAAAGAAATTGTGAGAATCAACAGCTGTGGTTATAATTATGTTTTTCTTGCAGGAGGTTTAGTAAAAATTAAGCAGTTATGCTACCGAAATTTTTAGAAAAATGTTTGAGGAAAAAGATTAAGTTTCTCATATAAATGGAATCTTGGAAAGAATTATCGAAAAATAAGTATTGAAAGGACTTTATTATATTGCCGGAGAATTGGATATTGAAATCGATGAGAAGGTAGATTGTTGAGTACAATAATGTGATAAATTATATTGTTTAAGCCTTATAGAATCGATAAATCAAATTATCTTAATATCACAAAGTGGTGATCAAATTGAGATTAAGGTGAAATATCTACTATGCGGATCACGGATAAAAGTAACGATGATTATATGATATAACTTAAAAGAGAAAATTGACGTTGTAATTTAGATGGTCGAATGACTGAATTGCGGAATTATCAATCGAGTGATGATTTCAGAATTGATAGATTCAAATAAATGGGCGTCACTCATGTGATTATATGGATTTGATTATAACCTTGCAATAGGTCTCGAAAAATATTTACTCACATTTGAGTGACTTGGAGAAATTTGAAGTACATGATAAATGGTCCATCTTAGTGTTATGATTGAGATGATGATGATAAGGAAGTAGATTGTGATATCTTATGGACATTGATAGAACATACGTCTACATAAAAATGTGTCTGTACATATCGATATTAAATAGATGTGAATTGAGATTTTTCGCAATAACATAGATAGTCGCAAGGCGACTTAAATGATTGAAACACTGTTGATAGTGGAAATTGGCAAATTCGTTTAAGTGAGTAAATTGCCAACCAAAAATTGAAAAGAATGATGTCTTATAGATAATTCTAACATGCTATTACATTCTACAGGCCATATGAAAAGTGAATTGAGGATTGTGATCTGATTTTATGATAGTGAATGAAATTGAACCTCAAGTCGAAAATGTTGAATGTGTGCCAATAGGTCAAACCATAAATGGATTTGATAAGTGACTATTTATCTTGTGGTTATGTGATCCTCGATCTCGACTCTGGAATAGATATCGAATGAGGATATTGGTATTGCATAATTTCAGTATCTTAATGGCTATATAGAAACATGGTATTTAAATGCTCATAAATACTAAGAGAATTCATACTAATGATGTGGTTCTAATATCGATAATGAAATGTACAAATGAACTGTTATAGTCGATAACTATTGAGAAAGGTTATTGGATACCGAATGGTTTGAATACAAAGTGATTTGATTACGGAATAATTGAATATTGAGCAAATTGAATATCGAATGAAATGAATATTGAATGATTTGAATATTGATTTATTGATTAGACAAAAAGAAAGTTTTGAAACCGAATAATTGATGGTGATAAATTGAGATGAATTACTTCACTGTATTAGACGAAAATATTGCTTATATCGATATTTGAAAATAGTACCAAAGTTGCATACTGAAAAGGTTTTATAGCATTACCTTTAAGCATGACTTGCTACCACTAGAGATGTTATAACAACATTTATATGAATGCTATAAAGTATAGATTAATTTTAAAAAGAAAGTATATGGTATATAAATATTTTTATACATGAAATCTCTTCAAGAATTGTACCATATGCCTTACATGATTTCGACATGAAAAGTTAAAGATTTGAATGTTTTATGAGACTGTAGGCACCTTAAAAGAATTAAATTCAATAAAGCATAGTGGAAACCGCCTAATTGGAGATTTACTCATTAGGCAGAGATGCTTGTCCGACAATAGTCGTGGACAGGGGTCAATCACGCCTGATCAGTGGGGCTGAGAGAGATGAGGTCTATGGCCATAGATAACGCCCTAGTTGGTTTCCAGGGGACAATGACATGATTTTCACTGCTAGCTACTGTGATTTAAGTCTTTATTGATAGAGTGATAGGGATCTAGCCTAATCTCTAACCAATATGATATGAAGTCTAGAGTATGATTTTATTGATATGAACCCTAGACTTGACATGATTTATACAGTACATAAGACACGTTTGAAATTAAATATATTTTGAAACAGTAGATGTTTTAAACATGTTTTAAAAGTACATGTGATATAATTTCGACACTTATATGATTTATATATGATTTTGTGTTGAACTTGATATGATATGCGGTCTAGAGTATAGATTGATTTGATATGAACTCTAGACCTGATATGACTTACAGTATATAAAAAATGTTTTAAAACCGCACATGTTTTAGACATGCTCTAAAAAATGAATCCATGATTTGAAATTGTACATGTTCCTGTCATACCTTAAAGGTAAATATGAAATGAATTGAAAATTCATTTGTTGAGCATGTTCTAAAGTATATATATGATATGATTTGAAATGATAGCGGTTCATACAGTGAAGTTACATAAGTTGCCTACTAAATCATGACATAATAATATGCTTTTTACATAAGATATGTCATGACTTTATATAGTACAAAAACATGAAGAATATATGAGGAGTATCATGACTCGGTGGTAATGATATTTCATCTACATGATGTCATAATATGATATGATACATGAATATAGAATATACCCGAAGAGAATTATGACTTCGTAACACCGTGATCATGATCCTCAATATAGGAAGTGATATGAGATGATAGAATACAGAAGTATGATTATGAAATGAAAAGTTATTTGATACGATATCTCAATTGGACATGATGTACTATGAGATTGATTAGAGTATGGACTAATAGTATATGATATTCAAATTGGACACGACATATTGTCGTGCAATGCATTATAGTATAAGGATAAAAAGATTGAAAGTGATTATTGATTTATTTAGAAGTCTGAATGACAGACAGATGACAAGAGTTGAGTTAATGAGATGTTATAGATGAAAAAGGTTAACTGTAATTGCAAACTTGCAGGTTTTAAGCATTGCAGTTAAGACGGTATAATTCTACTCCTACATTTATATTAGTATCTTACTGAGCCATGGTTTTGCTCACCCTACTTAATTTCATCTCTTTTCAGATTATTAAAGTTACAATCTGCTATGAGAGCTTTTAAGTGGGCCTTCGGAGACGATATACAGGTTTGGCACTGGCCATTATCCTGCGAATCCACTTCGTTACTTTGAGGTATACATTTTTGTAAATCTCTTGTTTACATGTACAGACTTTAATTAATACACAGTACGTATTTTGTTTAACGAGTCGGGATGTAACTTAGAAGTGTGGTACATTATTTATATAAAGAATCAGTGAAATTAAAGTAGTAACTACACTGACACCGAATACAAACCTTAAAAAGAAAAAGAAAAATTTAGTCCATAAATTTGTAGACTAAGAAAAGTATAAGTATTAAGTGAAAGTCGCAGCCTTCAGGTCGTGACATGGGTACCGATTAATTTTGAGGTACCTGACCTCGAATCCGATTATATATTAAAAAACCTGACCCCTGTAATTATCTTATTATTTTTTAAATGTACTACCCACATACTATCTTAATAAATTTCATACTACCTGTTTATTACCCGAACCCATTTAATTACTTGATTATTAATGTTAACAAACCCATTAATTAACCTAAACCCAAACCGAACTTTGGTAAGAAAATCAATTATTTTAATTTCTAATTTTTTATTAATTAAAAACACAAAATTAAACAAGAATATATAATTGCCATCATAATTCAACAAATTTTAGTAATTCAACAACTTGAAATCCATAAAAATATGTTTATGAAACTATAAACATACATATTTTAGAAAAACAAAAACACAAATATATTTAACGGGTCTAGAGGCACTACTCGAACCCTACCCAAACTTGACACGGGTAGTAATAACTACCTTAACTCGATTAAAATTCAATTATAGGGTACCCTAACCCGACTTGATCGAAGTGGATAATATCGAGTACCCCATTAAGTGATGCCTATTTACATCCCCATTTATAGAGGTATGAGATTTGAATCTTTTTTTTTTGGGTTAAAAGATTTGAATATGTTTGATGCATAATAATAATTTAATTTTTATAATAACTTTTTTTAAAAAAATAGTATAAAAAGTTATTTTGATATTAAAAAATTTATTAATTTAAAAAATTATTTTGATAGTAAAAAACTTAATGCATGTATAAAAAAACACAATTTAAAAATAATTTAAAATCAAATATTAATTAAAAAATTATTTAAAAAATTAAATATTAATTAAAATGACTAGAATCGTAATAAAAGTCATTCTTATTACATATGTACATTTATCATTAATAAATTGTTGGTTAATGTTTCTTATTTGAAATTGACTTTTTTTAAAATATGAATTAAATTAGTTCAAATTAATCTTACAAAATTAATTAAAGTTGAAAACTCCATTTTTAGGGTTAAAAAACCCTTTTTTTAATAATAGTCCCTAACATAAAAGGTAAGTAAAATAAAAATGTAAGTGAAAATAAGAAAATAATTTATTATGTAAGTTTTATAAAATTTAAATCAATTCAAAATAATTAAATATAATATTTAAGATAATACATGTTTCAAAAGAATTGATAATCCATATGATTTTTTTTACCAAAGAAAATGATTAAACAAATAATAAACAAAATGACTAAACAAATAAATCTAAAAAATTAGTACCAAAAAAATAAATCTAAAAAATGAATGAAATGAAAATTGAAAAAAAATTAAAGTTTAATTCAATGCTAAAATATAAAAACTTAAATACTCAGTGTTAATTTTTTTTATAAAAGATTTAAAACTTTAGAATAATTCCTATTAAAATATATGGATATCACTTTAGTTTAAAAATAGCAAAATGTGATAAAAGAATAATCAACATTTGAGATAAATTTGATTTGATTTAAATGAAGATAAAACGTTTGAAATCTAATTTTTTTTAATTCCAAATATTTTAAAATTAAATAATTAATTGAATAGGATTATCTCATAGTAAATTAAAATTAATTTATTATTATAAGTATCAAAAAATTAAGCTATTGACGCATGATATTTTCTATTTAGCCAAAAGTTTTGAGTTTTATATATTTATATAGGAAATAAGATTATTATCAATAAAATAACTCTTATTGAAATTAAAAGTATAACCTTGATCAATGATTTGGTAGGCATTTTATACTTTAACAATGAAAAAGAAAATTCATCTCTTCACACATGCCACATATTCGTACAAAATACATGTCTTTTTCTTTAAAAAAGTTCATTCAAGTGAAAATTTTATGCCAAAATTAATTATTTATATAGAAATGTTTTTAATGTATACATATAGCAACTTTACATAGATATTGATAAAAGATGTGTAAATAAATTAATAAATAATATGTGATTTTTTTTTTAATTTTAACATACATATAGATGTTTATCTTTTAGAAATTGAAATAAATAATAGATTTAATGAAATAATTTATTTATTTATTTATTTTGTAATTTTAATGTATATAGATTCCTAACTTTTAGAAAATTGAAAAACAAAGTATTATTATTTTTAATGTAAGATATTACACGTGTCAAATATTTGGATTATCTACATAAGCTGTTTTACTTGTAACCAAAATCTTTGGTTTTTATATATCTATATAAGATTATTATGTTGACAGTAGAGGTTTTTAAATATTACAAGTGACATTAGATAAGTGTCACATATTCTATATTTTCTAAAGGTATTGTATTTCATTAATTAATTTTTAATATTTTTTAAAGGTATGTACCACATTTTAATCTTGTTTGTAGAGTTAAAAAACCTCATTATTTGCATATGAGATAATAATCAACCTTTTATATTAGACTTCTAAGAATAAAATAGTTATCTATCATGAAATTCAAATAAAATTTTATTAATGATTTTAAAATATTCATTATCTGAGTTCAATTATAAATAACATTTTCTAATATTATATATTTAGTTATAAATTATTTATTATTAATCTAATACTTAACTAAACTAATATTTTAAGTATTCTAAATACCATTTTTAAATTTAATTTAATTTTTCTTTTTAATATACATTAAAATCAATATTAAAAATTAAATTTTGACTTAAGAAAAAAATATTTAATGCATTCGAATAGTTATTGGATATTTCTTATGATATATAAGTAGGGTTCAAATAACAAAAATAAAATATTCGAATAATTAGTCAAATTTATGTATGTATTCATGTATAAGTACCCAAATTTAATAAATATTGTACTCATTACCATTCCTAAGCTCGTGTACAGTTCCTTTTGTGTGCACTCTCGATGGTAATGTGGGTGACCAAACCAACGAATTAAGTTATACATTTGTATATGTCACCCCAAATTTAAAGTGTGTAATATATAATATATATATATATATATATACATATTAAAGGTGGCACTCGAGATTAGATCTAATCATGGGCCAAGTCGGATCAAGTTCGGGCCAAGCCTGGACAACATTTTAACATATTTTATATGCCCAAGCTCGATCCGACCTGAAGTTTAGGCCCGAGTTTTTTGTCCAAATCCGTTTTTATAAATAACATAAAAACCAGGCTTGCTCAAGCTCGCCCAAATAAATAATTTTTTTCAAAAAAAAACAAATAAAATAATTTTGATTTTACTATTAGGCTGGTTTCTTTAATTGTTAATGAGTTGGCATATTTAAAGGGTTTTATTGATTGGGTTGAATTTTGTTAGATTTAATTGATTTTGGCATATTTAATTGATTAATCGAAAGGTATATTACAATACTTAAAATAATATATAAATATTTGAGCTAGGTCGGGGTGGGTCAAGCTTGGGCTTTTAAAGCTTTGACCAAGGCCTAGATCGAATTTTGATCAGGCTTATTTTGTTTGCCCAAGCCAAGGGCGAAGTGGTTTTACAAGTTGAAAATGGAGCAAAGGTTGTTGCATTAGCTATAGGAACTTTTAATTTATCGTTACCTTCGGGCCTAATTCTAGAACTTGATAATTGTTAGTATGTTTCAACAATTGCCAAGAATATTATTTTTGTTTCTTGTTTCGACAAGAAAGATTTTTCTTTTGAAATAATGAACAATAGTTGTTTAATTTACTTTAACGATATATTCTATGGCAGTGCTTCCATTATGAATGGTTTGTATTTTCTAGACTTAAATAATCACATATACAGTGTTAATTCCAAGAAGTCAGAAGGTAATGAGATTAACCCTAAATTCCCTTGGCACTGCAGACTTGGTTACATAAATGAGAAACGCATATCTAAACTCCATAAAGATAGACACTTAGATTCATTTGATTTTGAATCATATGATGTATGCCAATCTTGTTTACTTGGTAAGATGACCAATGCCCCTTTTACATAAACAAGTTAAAGGGCTAGTGGTTTACTAGAGCTCACACATACAAATGTATGTAGCCCATTAACCACCCAAGCTAGAGTAGGGTTCCAATACTTCATTACATTCACTGATGACTACAGTAGATATGGCTATGTGTATCTAATGAGACACAAGTCAGAATCATTTGAAAAGTTCAAGGAATTCAAGAATGAAGTACAAAACCAACTAGGCAAGAATATCAAGACACTTTGATCAGATCATAGTGGAGAATATTTGAACCTAAAATTCACAGATTATCTAAAGGAGTGCAGAATAGTTCAACATTTCACTCCACCTGGTCCACTGAATGAAACGGTGTATCTAAGAGGAGGAATTGTGATATCCCATATCCCTAACCACTGTAGATTATTATATATATAGTTAAGAATATGAGATATTTAGTAATTATTAAAATGTTAATTAAATTGTAGGTATGGAAGCCCTACTAACCTTCTCGTGTCCCGATGAAGTTGAAACTTGGCAAACTCGACATTTAGAGCCAAATAATGTGATGGTAAGAATCTGTACCTCAAACTCAATTATTTATGCATGTTTTGAAAAACGTGAAACAATTTAAGAAATGATGGTTAAGTCCATAAGCCGTCGAAATTTCTGTGAATAACGGTTAAACTAAATAGATTTTTGATCAATTATCAGTAATAGACATATAATTAAGTTTTAGGGCATATGGACTGATGAAATAAATCAAGTGTAAATGTAGAAATTTACACGATTTTACGGTTATGGGTATTTTGGTAATTTCACCCAAATAAGCAGTTGAACCTCAACTAAAGCTCCACCAATGATTAAAGCAAGTTAAATAGAGGTATTTTATGATTAAATGAAATATTTTGAAGATTGGATAAACTATTTTTAATTAAGTCAATCGCCAATGGCAAAATTGGAATATCTCATTAAGTATAAGGGCATTTTAGTAATTTCACAAGGAAGATATTTTAAATTAGAAAATTCCACTTATTTCTACAAGTCTTGACCAGCCATATTCAACCTCCATCACCTTCCTCCATAGCCAAATCTTGAGAAGAGAGAGAAATCTCCCAAACCCTAGTGAAAAAGACACCGAAACCAAAAAACCTCTTAACAAACCCTGTTTAATTTTCATTGCTCTACATTTTGGTGCCCAAAACAAGGCTTAAAGTGGCCATTTGCATAGTGAAGGGGTCTCCAAGCATTTCGGCCAAGGTGAGAAATATAAAAAGCTTAAACTTTTTCATGGTTTCTTGATTACTTATCATGTGTTTTAGATGTTTAAACATGAATTCAAGCTAGATTCAACTTGAAACCATGAAATTCATTCCTCAAGGGTTTCGACCAAGCTTAGGGAGACATGAATGTCATGTTGCTTCATACGGAAATGATGTAGAAATTATGTAAAATTAGCTTAAAGTATGAATTTAAGCTTAATTGGAAGAAATGTGAAGTGTAGGAAGATAAATCTATTTAGCCTAGAGAAGGGGAAGAAGAAATCATGTTCATTTCAATGTGTTTTAGATTCTAGAATAATGTATAAATTCAAACGAGACTGTAGGTGCAATTAGACTCTATAACGAAAGTGTTTTGACGCTAGTTGTAGAATTAGCACCGATAGAAATTAGACTAAATTTAGAGTTACAATAGACAATGTGTGAGGACCACATTTTCCCGCATTTTCCTAAATTATGTCATAATTTAAAAGTTATCTGAATGAAAAAGCAGAGGTGAATCGTTAAGATTGGTCAATGTGGTTTGACTCATAAGAGTTAAAGTGATGGAAAATGAGTTGAGGATTTACTATGGACAATTTCCATATTCTAATTAGTGATATGGAAATGAGTAGTATCTTATTTAATGTATAACATGAAATTTAACCATGCAAAATCCATTTAATTTTATTCATGTAAGATAATTAAATTTCAACCATGTAAACTAAATTAAATCACAACCAAGAAATTTAGATATAATTCTCACTAAGTAAAATATATATAAATCAAATAAATAAAATTAAGGACCAATAGAAATATATCTAAGTGGGAATATATGGAGGCTTCATGAAGAAGCCTAAATGCATGAAAATTATGCAAGAGAAGAGGGAAACGGTTTTCTTCATGAATTGAGACAATGTCTCACCAAACCTCTTTAAGATTGGTTGGAAATTTTGACTAGGTGAAGAAGGATGACATTAGCCTATTAACTAAGCTTAGTATAGCTAAAATTAGCAAGCAAAAGTTAAGCATGGAACATGCTTTATGACCAGTAACACAAGAGAAAAAAGAGAAATCAATGCAGCCCACATTTTTTATTAAGAAGATGAGATGAAAATCATAACCAAATCAAGTTGAAATTGGCTAGAATTTAGGAAATACATAAATAAATATTTATAGATAATGTCAAGTGATCAAACCATCTTCTAATTGTTTAGTAAAATAAGCTACAAAAACTTCAAAATGATAAGGGAGCAGCGACTGAAATTCCAGTTACACAAACTGTGTAGTAGGTGTAGTATAAGGGGAAGAAATAGATAAAATTTCTTATAAGAATTGATACTTTCCAATAGCCATAATATAGTAAATTACTAGAGACTAATTTAAGTAGGAAAATAGTTCAAGAAAGGTTAAAATATTCAGTTGGAATGGGGGAAATTATGGTTGACCAAAATGAGGCAGAATTGAAGCTTGAAGGAGGCTGAAAATTGGGACTGAGTAGATGTAAATACAAGATATTTTGAAAGATTTTTATAAGCCATTCTTTGACCATTGAGTACCCCATTTTCCTTAACAATTAAGGGTTAAAAATTAAGTCAAAAAAATAAAAGAAAAAGGGCTGAACAGATCGAAAATAGAATAGAAAAACAAAAACAGAAAATGAAGGCAGCAACATGAGAAAGAAAGGAAAAAGAAAAGAGAGGAAAAGAAGGAGACGGGAAAAGAGGTTTAAACCTATATTGTCACCTTCCTAAACTACCACTTTGCTCTTTTAAACAACATAACACCATAAATTGCTACTAGAAACAAGAGCAAACAACAGGTACAAGGCAGAACCAAAACAAGGTACCAAAAAACAGGGCAGGTTTGATTTTTCAAGGGTAAGGTGGATCCAACCATTTCTATTAATTTCAAGCTTTATGTATGTGTTACAAGGATGGATTATAAGTGTAATTATGGTCTTAATGTGCAGAATTGGTGGCTGGAAAGTGAAGAGGAAATTGTCCAAGAAAAAGGTTCCAAAGGGTAAACTACTTCTCCTTGGTTGATCATAACATGTATGAGTGTTGTGATGTGTCTATGTGTAAAATTGATATTAATTCATTAAAACATGGAGATTAAGATGATGATAAGGTGCTACCTTAGTGTGGAACCCTATGAAAATAATTAAATGAAATTAGAACTATAAGGTTTTATTATTGTACATGGTGAAAATTAGAAAAGAAATCATTCTGTTTACGTTATTAGATTGAGGCATGATAATTTTTTATTAATAGAATGAAAATATACTGATTTACGAGAAATACTAAGTTTATTGATATTATCATAATTGAAATGAAGTAAAAAGAACACAAAGTTACCATTTCGGTTTCAATAGATACTTAGGAAAATCATAGAATTTGATCAATTTAGAGATTGTTTGATTTGTTTTGGAATGTGATAGGGTTTCAACCAAGCACGATTCTTCGTGAACATAGGGTTATTTAATGTGAAATTGATGTAAAATTTGTGTAAAACATAAATTTAAGCCTAAATTGAAAAAAAACATAAGTGTAGGAAGCTTAAGTATACCCGGCTAAGGTGAAGGGGAGGTAGAATCCATGCTCAATTTAATGTATTTTGGGTCTTAAAATAAAGTATAAATTTATACGAGATTGTAGGACAGTTAGAATTGAAAATGAAAGCGATCTGACTATAGCAGTAGTATTACCACCAGTATAAAATAAACTGGATTTAGGGCTGCGCTAGATAGTATATTAGGTTTTAATGAGTTAAACATTCTTTATAACTGAAGTAAAGTGAATTGACTATGTTTGGGTGGTCAATTGCAACTTAGGAGTCTGAAAGAGATACTTGTGCTAATAAGCAACCTAGCAAGATTCTAACAGGTAAGGGATGTATGTATGAAGTGTAAGGATACTGCGTTGCATCGATTTGATAACTCTACTCTTTATGAGATTTAAATGTGATCATTTGGTTGAATGGTGAACTGGAAATTGTGGTTTATAAACTATATTTTTCTGTGAGGAGGTTAGGATAGTTTTAACTGTTATGTCGCCAAAATTTTCTAAAAATGGCCTAAGCCTCCAAACTCATAAATAGTATTATTTTGGAAAAGGAAAATGAAGTGAAAAATGAAATTTGGTGAAATAGCTTCCAAAGATTTTAATTGCATGCTAATTTCATAACTTAGTTTCAATAAGATTTTATTTAGTTTTTATACATTTTCTGGTATAAACATGTTTCTATATCTCCATAATGCATAAATAAAATATTTTAAACGTTTGTAATTCAACTATGAATATTTGATGAATTTTTAGTTTTCAAGTATATGAAATTGTGATTTTAATGCTTTATGGACTATTTGAAGATATGAATTATTGCATTGATCTCCGTAAACCCTTCTAAAATGATTTATGAACTGTTTTGAGACTGTTGGCCTCATAGCTGCCTACGGGCACGTGCTCCCATTACTGAGATTACTGATTACTGTTGCTAATAGACCTTGGTCACTTCTTCAGTGCCACATTTGTCACCTAACCCGTGTACACTGTGGACCCTTCTGAATATGGCCATATGTCATTATTACTATTATTGCATGAGTCTATTGGATGTTGCCTTGTCTCCACTATTTGATTTCTATCGGGGTGGTAAATTCCTAGTATTCCTAGATGTTAATGATTTTTGTTGCAACTTATGATTAAACTTATTTTTAGATCTTAAAAAGAATTATTGAAATTGTTTATGTATTGTTTACGGAGAGTTTTGGAATTTATGTTTTGAATGATTTTATGAAATGAAAAATGGAAGTTATTTCTGAACCCTTACTGAACTCTGTGTTTAATTGCGCGTCAGAATTCCCTATAGTTGGAATAGAATGCCAAGACAAGTGATGTGCTCTAAAGCATCCTTTTATCTGTGTATCTAATCCACTATAAAATCCTTTCCAAACTCGTGCTAAATCTATGATCATTTTTTTCTGTGATAGATCATGTTTTAAGATACCTGCATGTAGTTTACGTAGTATCAGCTTTCGTATATATATTTCTTATTGGGCGTAAGCTCACCCTTATCTTCCTTCCAGATTATCTGCGGTAGTTCTCTATTCGTTCAAGAGGACTTCCTGCTTTTGAGTATCCCTCAGGCGATTTCTATTGTCCATTAAGGTATACTATTCTCGTTATGTATTCAAACTTTAATTGTACAGTACTATGTTATGTAAACAATATTTGGGATGTAAACTGAACTAAAATACTGGATGTAAATTCGAGGTTGCTGCATATTTTATAAATTTTACTTTGACTTTACAACAAGGAAATTGGAATACTTAAGTATAAACGGGGACACTGCAAATAGCCCAACCGTAAATATATGAAGCAAAAGGAATAAGTACTATTTTTGGCATAATTCGGGATGTGACACAATGTATTGGCGTTGAATGAGTTAAATATTCTTTTAAGTGAAGTGTGGTAAATTTACTGAATTATATGGTAAATTTGCAGCTCAGATGTCAAAAGGTGAAATTGGTGCTAATAAGAGGAACACTGAGAATTTGAAAGCTAAGGGATATATGTATGAAGCATATGGATACCGCTTGCATGAATTTGATAAATTGTACCTTTTATGAAATTGAAAATGATGGTTTGGTTTGGTTTGAAATTGAAAGATGGAACTTGTGGTTTGAAGCTATGTTTTCATGAAGGAGGTTAGGATAGAAATAACTGTTATGCTACCAAAATTTTTCCAAGCTAACCTAAATCTTTAAATATATCATTTGGCATTATATTTTAAAAATAAGAGAAATTGATTTTAGGTGTTTGAAATTCAAGTTCCTAAATATAACTCTATGCATATTTAATTGCAATTCAGTTTTTGAATAGATTTTTCTAGATTTTAAATGTTTCTATATGCTTATACATTTTTATATATCTCTGTGGTACTTAAATAAAATATTCTGAATGCTGAATATTGTTTTGAATATATTTTGTGAATTTTCATATTTAAGTATATTGAATTTTTGAATTTAATTCTTATGAACTTGTTTAAGGTATGGTTTATTACATTTATCTTTGTAAATAACTCTGAAATGATTTATGAAATGTTTTGAGACTGTTAGCCCCGTACCTACCTACGAGTACATGCATTTCCATTCCGATGCTGTTAACTCTAGCCCAGTGTTCAGCTTCGATAGTTGTCATCTAGCTAGTGTACACTGTGGCACCTTGACTATGGTCATACATCTACTATAGTGCATGAGTCTATTAGATGAAGCCTAGTCTCCACTGTACTTTCACTAGGGTGGTAAATCCCTAGTTAACTTAGATCCAAGCACTTCCAGATTTGATTTGTTTCTGATTTCGTTTATATGCTAACTATGCTTTATGATTAGTAATATGATTTATGAAATATAATATATTTTGTGATTTATATTTACTTGAATTGTTTATCCAAAAGTGATTTATATTGTTTATGGAGTATCTTAGAAATAAGTTTTCCGAATGCTTTATGAAATGTTTTGATGCAAGCTATTAGAACTATTTATTGAATATTGTGACCAGATTAAATATTACTGAATTCTTTATAGTTAACTTGGATGCCGAGACAAGTAAGGCACTTCAAAGCATCCTTTTATACTCAACCTGGTTATCTAATCCACTATAGTATCTTTTCCGAAAATCATACCAAAGAAAATTAAATCATGAATTCTTAACTTTCGTAAGAAAAATATAGTTTTTGAACTACATGTAAGATACGTTGTATCAGCTTTCGTATATATATTTCTTACTAGGTATAAGCTCATTCCTTTATTTTTCCTCCCAGATTACTTGCAATAAATTTGGGAGTACATTTGGAGGACCTGATTTTGGTATCCTCATGCGATCATCTCATATTCGTCAAGGTATACGAGTTATTTTATGTATTCAGACTTTTATGTACAATGCTACTTTTATGTATATATAATACTTGGGATGTAAATTATAAACTTGTTTATTCACTGAACTTTGAGATTAATTATATTTATGTATAAGTATTTAAGAATTTGAATCCTGGGTTTGTGTGAAAATAATAAATTTTATTTTGAATATAAGTTACACTATAGACAGCTCAACCGTAAATGATCAGATTATGTGAAATTAGTAAAATATTCAATATTTTGGTATGTAACAGGAATCGAACCTTGTTTGTTAGAACTGTAAATCTTCTTAAACTGAAAATGTACCCAATGTGTAATTGTAAGTGTATATAATGCAATAATGTAATTTACGGAATTCAAATACATGATTATAGTTCATGATCATCAAAATGAAGTCTTCGAGAATAGAAGTCGAGAATTATGTGAAACATACACATTTGTTGTATATATGATGTAATTAAATCGATATGGAAGGAATACAAAAAAAAAATTCTACGTAGAGATTACGTATGTGCATGCAATGTGCATGCACGCGTATGTAAACTAAAGGCATGCAACGTGCATGCATGCATACGAATATATGTACAGATATAAACCAATAATTAGGTGAAATAAGAAAATAAATTAAAATACGTATAACTAAATACGTAAATATATTTAGGTGAATATACTTATATTTATACACATAAGAATAAGTGACAATATATATATAAATATGTATAAATATGTAAATGTATACATAAGTGAAATATATATATATATCTGTACACATATAATTAGCAATTGGCAAGTGTGTGTGTGTGTATATATACACACACACACACATATATATATATATGGATGTATAATTATGTATATACACATGTATAAGTATAGGTATAATAAAAGAATAAAGAAATATATTATATACATGAATTTCTATTTTTGTAAAATAATAAAATGTAAACCTAAAATATAGGTATATAATAAAATATATATATAGGAAAATATATCTTTATAAAGGGTGAATGTGTAATTTAGCCATTGAACTATACCACTTTTTTCACTTTGGTACCTAAAGAAAATTTTTTGTCACTCTCATACATAAACTTCACTTTCGTCTGCCACTTTACCCCAAAAATTAACACCGTTAGAAAAAAGCTTGATGACACCTAATTTTGTCCCATTTTTGTTATTATTATTATTTATTTATATATATATTTGTATATGTGTTTATTTTTATTATTTGTTCTATTATTATTATTATTATTATTATTATTATTATTATTATTATTATTATTATTATTATTATTATTATTATTATTATTATTATTATTATTATTATTATTATTATTATTATTATATTTGTATTTATTTTTATTTTATGTTTTTGGTCTAATCTGCCATCAGTCCCCTGTCACCCATCCATCACCAGCGCCGACTAGCTCTCCTGCCACCGCCAGCCACCCCTGCCATAGCCTCCCTCCCGAGGCTGTCCATCAACCATGTCCTTCACATCCCATATATACCAGTCCCCCTACAAAAACCCTCCTCAATCCTCGGCTCTGTGGGGGGCCATTTTTTATTTTTCTTCTTTTTGCTCGAGATCACCACCAGTTGAACCCACAGCAAAGCAACTCGGAAAACCCCCCTCGACCTCTGTCGAAAACCCCAAACCAGCAACCACAAGCCACAACCAAACCCTCACCCCGAGCCACCATCACAAACCATCATCGTAACAACCCATTCGGCCGACAGCCACCACAGCCACATGGAGCCGTTACCCCAACCACCGCCGTGCACTATCTCTACCCCAACCAACACAGACCCGAGAGCCCCAAAACTTAGATCTAAGATCTAAGCACCCCTAACACCTGCAAAACACAAAACAACCACAGACACTTCCCAAACCATCAAACAACCAAAAAAACAAAAAAAATAAAAATAAAAAAAGGAGAAAATCTTTTCGGCCTAGTCAGATCTACAGGGTTAGGAGGTCTTTAGAGTATCGGAGGTCGGAATCGAGCTGAGGGAGTGGATAGCTTCCGGAAAGTGGTTTCCTTTTTTATTTTCGACCACCGGCAGCGGCGGTCGGCGGCGGTGCACGGCGATCCGTGATGGCCGAAAATCGCCCCAGAAGAGAGCCTTCAAAGACTCTGGTTTTTTTGAAGAAGGAAGGGAAAAAAATGAAGAAATAAAAAAAAAGGATAGGTTTTTATAGCAAAAAAAAAAGAGAGAAAGGAGGACCCGCGCGCGACCCGGATCCGACCCGGGATCCGCGCGCGACCCACCGACCCGACCGGATTCACGACCCGCTCTGTTAACAAGCTTGGGCCCAACTGTTTGGGCTTGATTTTTGGGCTGTCTTGGAGGAAGGCCTTTTGGGTTTTAAAACTCAATCCTTTGGATATAATTTCTTTCTTTCTTTCAGCCTTTTGTTTGTTTTTAATTATTATTATTATTATTATTATTATTATTATTATTATTATTATTATTATTATTATTATTATTATTATTATTATTAATGCATGTTGTAAAATAAAAGTTTTGAAAATTTTTCTTTTACTTGTATTTTCACTAATTATTATTGATAAAAAATGTATAAAAATATAAAAAAAAACAAAGAAAAAGGAAATCAAAGAAAATTTAAATTGAATAAATTGTCCGATGATGGGATGTCATGAAACTCACAAGTAGTGATTTCTTGACTGATCCCTAGGTGAGAAGAGTCGTACTAAATGTTACCAGAGTATTAGGATAGTTAGTATGATTTTTCAATAATTTAATTTGTTTTGTTAAAAATAAAAATAGATAAGTTTTTAAAGGAAAATAAAAAAAAGAAATCAATAATAAAATTTAAATTTAAATGAAATTCTTCCGATGATGGGATGTCATGAAACTCACAAGTAGTGATTTCTTGACTGATCCCTAAGTGAGAGAAGTTCACTAAGTGTTACCAGAGTATTGGGATACTTAGTGCAATTTTTCAATAATAAAATTTTTCATTTAAAATAAATAAAGAAATAAAAAATAATAATTAAAAAAATTCATTTGCATTATTCATTATCTATTTGTATCATTCATTATCTATTTGCATCATTTGCATTCATAATAATTTTTGAAGCGAGTGTGAATCTTCCGACGATGAGATTCTATAGAACTCACAAGTAATGATTCTTAAGAAATCTCTAGGTGAAGAAAATCATTTCAAATGTTACCAGAGTATTGGGATATTTGATTTAAATTTTTCAATACAAAAAGGTTCGCATTCACTTTAGAAAAATAAAATTTAACTTTTTAAAATAAAACAAAATGATTTTTACAAATAAAAAAATGTTTCAAAATAAAAAGAATAAAATTGATTGCAAAGAAATAAGAATTATTTTTCAATATTAATTCAAGACCATTTTATTAAAATTAAAGGATAACACATGATTATTATGGTACCGTTTTTTAACGAGCGTCGTGGGGGTGCTAATCTTTCCCCACGCCTAACCGTACTCCCGAACCCAATTTTGTTTTCGCAGGCCAAAAATTGTCTTTTTAATAAAACTTAATTAATTTTGAGATTTTGTTAAAAAGATAAATATTTTAGGTGGCCAATCACACCTAACAAAAAAAATTGGTGGCAACTCCCTTTGTTTTTAAATGTTTTTCAAAATCGTCGAGCGCGAAGCCGTTACGACAAAGCTGACATAATATGTTGACACATGTTGCACTACGTCAGTATTATTTCTTTTTCTTTAAAAAATGTTTAAAAATATTCAAAAAATGCTTAAAAATATTAAAAAATAGCTAAAAATATTTAAAAATTTATATAAAATGTTTAAAATATGTAAAAATATTATAAAAATATGAAAAAATATTTAAAAATACATAATAATATTTAAAAATATGTAAAAATATTGAAAAATATGAAAAAAAATATTAAAAATATTTAAAAATTTATGTAAAATGCTTAAAATATGTAAAAATATTATAAAAATATGAAAAAATATTTAAAAATACATAATAATATTTTAAAATATGTAAAAACATATTTTAAAATATGTAAAAATATTGAAAAAAATGAAAAAAAAAGTAAAAATAGTTAAAAATATTTAAAAATTTATGTAAAATGTTTAAAAAATGTAAAAATATTATAAAAATATGAAAAATATTTAAAAATACACAATAATATTTAAAATTATGTAAAAAAATATTTAAAAATATCTAAAAATATTTAAAAATATGAAAAAAATACTTAAAATAGTTTAAAATATTTAAAAATTTATATAAAATGTTTAAAATATGTAAAACTATTATAAAAAGTATGAAAAAATATTTAAAAATACATAATAATATTTAAAAATATGTAAAAATATTGAAAAATATGAAAACAATATTTTAAAATAGTTAAAAATATTTAAATATTTATGTAAAATGTTTAAAATATGTAAAAATATTATTAAAAAATATGAAAAAATATTTAAAAACACATAATTATATTTAAACATATGTAAAAAAGCTGACGTGGCATTAGATGTCCAATAATATTTTTACATATGGCGTACTATGTCAACATTGTTTCTTTTTCTTTTTTTTTGGCCAAATTATTTCTTTTTTCTTTAAAAAATTATTAAAAATTATTAACAAAATTAAAATTATTTTAAAATATTTTAAAAACATTTAAAAATTTGTGTAAAAATACTTAAAATATATAAAATTTTTAAAATATATATTTAAAAATATTTAAAAATAAGTAAAAATATTTTTAAATATTTTCAAAATATTTAAAAATATGTAAAATATTTAAAAATACATAAAAATATTTTTAAAAATATTAAAAATATATTAAAATTATGAAAAAAAATATATTAAAAAATTGGAGAAAAATCGAGGATGAACACAAAATGCAAGGTGTTTGGTGAAACTGAAATTAGTAGATAAAGCTCCATTAGAATCCTAATTAAACCCAGGTTTCATCAGAATCCTAACATCACTAAACCACAATCCCAATTAAATCTAAAATATATCAAAATGCATCGAAGAAAATTAGTTACTAGTAACAGTCTTTCATCCCAAAACCACATCTACTCGATTCTTAGCCAAAATCAAAGACCAATCTACAATCCAATACACCTCCAGATATACAATAACACAGCGGAGGAGGGATTCAGTGTAAAGGCTTTAAAGAAAGTTTGGTGGAAAGGAAGGAAGGATGAAAAGTTTGCGGCAAGAAGTAGCAATGGTGTTGGCTGGAACTATAAAGGGCTCTACTGGAAAGAAAAGAAAAAAAGAAAAAAGAAAGGGAGAAAAAGAGAGAAGAAAAAAGGGAATAAAATGAAAGATCATGGGTAACAATATAAAGAAATGATAAAAAGAGGGACATGTTTGTTTATTGCCCAAATTTGGGTTTCTTCATGTTGTGTTGGACTTCTCCGAATTGTCTCTTTACTGTCCTTTGATGTCTAAGTATTGATCGTTGGGTCTGGGTCTTCTGTTTGGGAATTGATTGTTAATTCATATAAATGTCTTTTGTTTGTGGTACTTTGGAGCTAGTTATTGATTTGTCTCAGCATCTCGTTTTGAGTCACTCAGCATCTTAGCATTGAAGTTGTTCGATGAAAGTCCTAAATGGAAGGTCAGCATGGTTTTTCTCTTGGATTTATTGGATCAAAGGAGCTCTACCTAAATCACACTTGGGTTTACCATTGCGGAAGGTTGCGTCATTGGCTTGCTAGGATCGAGGATGCTTATGTCAAGATGGTTTGCTCCGTTGTTCTTTGCCCTTGATGAAATTGCGGTTGCTCTTCTCTAGTCAGGTGAATTTGCTGGAGGAGTTTGGTTCTTGTGATCTAGCATGATTTCCTCTTTATTTGCTTCTGAGTCTTTCGTGATTGATTCGCTGATTAGTTTCACTTTATAGGGATGTTCGACCTCAAAGCCAGGAACATTCAATCAGTTATTATAGTGCTTCCTTGGTTTTTAGTGCTAGCCCCTTAGAGTCACATTTTTGTTCTTTTAGTTTTGCTGTAGAAAGCTGTCATGCATGTTATCTTTTCATTTCGGCTGGATTCTGCTCTAACCCATTCAATAAAACTCAGCTTTTCAAAAAAAAAATTCTTTTTCTTGTTTTTTTTATTCATAACTTCATCCTATTTCTTTTGTATCGACAAAGCAAAGCGAGGAAGAAGAAGAGGCCTATGCCGATTCTCAATATTTTTATATATTTTTTAAATATTTTTTAATATTTTCAATAACTTCAAAAAAATTTTAAAATATTTTTTTACATATTTTTATGTATTTTTAATATTTTTAATATATTTTTTCATATTTTTCAATATTTTTTCATATTTTTCAATATTTTTATGTATTTTTAAATATTTTTTTTCATATTTTTCAATATTTTTACATATTTTTAAATTTTTTTCCATATTTTTCAATATTATTATGCATTTTTAAATATTTTTTTCATATTTTTTAACATATTTTTACATATGTTAAACATTTTACATAAATTTTTAAATACTTTTAACTATTTTTAAATATTTTTTCCATACTTTTCAATATTTTTACATATTTTTAAATATTATTATGTATTTTTTAAATATTTGTTCATATTTTTTTATAATATTTTTACATATTTTAAACATTTTACATAAATTTTTAAATATTTTTAACTATTTTTAAATTTTTTTACATATTTTAAAATATTATTATGTATTTTTAAATATTTTTTTCATATTTTTTATAATATTTTTACATATTTTAAACATTTTGCATAAATTTTTAAATATTTTTAAATATTTTTTAATATTTGTACGTATTTTTTAATATTTTGGAATATTTTTAAACATTTTTTTAAAAAAAAAGAAATAATATTGACGTAGTGCATCACGTGTCAATATATTATTGGATATGCAATGTCACGTCAGCTTTTTTTAACGATGTTAACTTTTTGGGTAAAGTGACAGATGGAAGTGAAGTTCATGTATGAAAATGACAAAAAAAAATTTTTAGGTATCAAAGTAAAAAAATAATATAGTTTAGAGGCTAAATTACACATTAATTTTTTTATAAAATATTTATATTTTGAGATATAATAATAATAATAATAATAATAATAATAATAATAATAAGAGAAAAGAAATTTGAAATTTGGGTTGGTGGAAAAAGTCCCACCAATCTACGGTGCTCTACCAAAAGCAGAGCACTCCACTTTCTCACCCACCCTCTCATTCTGTCTCCCTTTCTTTCCCTCTCTCCCTCTCGCATTTCTCCTTACCATCATCATCTTCGTTTGTTCTTCCTTCTCGCCCAGCTAAAGAAAGGAAAATAAAGAGTGAAGGAACAAGCGTGAAGCAGCTCCACGCGTGAAGAGAGAACCGAGAAGGCTGTTGCAAGGGCTGGAGGAAACAGGGACTAAAAACGAGAAATAGGGGGCTTCCATGAGGTCACAAGGGACCATAGTCAGGCTGCCACAAGCTGGGGGGAGAGAGAAACAGCAGCAGGGGAGAAATGAGCAGGGGCGATGTTGAACAGAGCATGGAACAGGAGCATTCAACTGGCATCAAGGGAAGGCCAGACCGTGACGTTAAGGGGCCGTTAACAGTGACCTTGTTGAATAGTTCAAAGGCTGAGTTGGAGCAGACTTCAGGGCTGCTTACGGGGCTGTTCAAGGTGGAGTTTAGGGGCACTGTTCCGGTAGTAAACAAGGAGATACAGGAGGCCATTTGGGTGGTTCTTAGGCTGCTGGAAACAAGGTTAAAACAGGGGTCTCGAGAAGGCTGAAGTTTGGCTGTTTTAAGGGCTGTATGAGTGGTGTTTTGGGCGTGAAACAGGGGGCTTAGGTGCAGTGGCAAAGCAAAAAAATTTATTTACCGGGACTTCACTTAAATATATTAAATTATAAAAAATTAATAACAACAATATTGATAATAATATTAATTAAAAAATTAAAATTTTTGTATCTAGTCATAATTGTAAAAAACAATTAATCATTTTTTTCAATTTTATATTTTCAAAATTATGTACAATAATTTCGTCACCAATACTTTGGAACATATATTTTTTAAAATACACAACTAATTTATCATTAAATCATTAATCTCTCATTTCATTACACAAACAAGTTTTCAACATGTTAAAAATATATTATATGTTATTATAATAACTAATAAAATCAATGTTAGCGTTTACAACAAATAAACTAACGAATGCATTTTCTCCTTTTCAATCTCCACCATTTTTACTATAAAATTGTTAATTCTTTTCAACTTTGAAAACTTAATGCTAGTATAAATAAACTTAAACTTTATCTACTAAACGTTTCACTAAAAAAAAATTTTGAATAAAATTTAAATAACATACATATATACATATATATATGTTGGGGGTCAGTGGGGGCTTAGGCCCCCACTCGCCCCCATTGAGCTCCGCCCCTGCTTAGTTGCTGTTTTTTGGGGGCCAATTGGACTGGTCTTAAGAGGTGTAATGAGGCTGAACTTGGCTGGTCTTAGAGTTGACTTAAGGGACCAATTGGGTGCTGCATTTGGACGCCAAACAAAAGAGGTTTCAGGCTGAGTACAAGATGCATGGAATAGGGGAAAACATCGAGGTTGTAGGTGCTGTTTTTAGGGATTTTGGTTAGCTGAAAGAAAACAGTTTGTGAAGGATGAAAGGAGGGCAGAATAAGGGTGACGAATAGGGTGAAGAAGGGCTGTTGAGGTGACTCAACAAGGTTATTTTGGTGGCTGAAAAACAGCCAAATATAGCGTTGTACAATGGCGTTTGGGGACTGTTTTTGCGCTGCTGTATTGGTCGGAAGATAAAGGGAAAGAAAGAAAGAAAATAAAAGGAAAAGGGAAGAAAGGGAAGAAAGAAATGAAATATATATATAATATTAGTACCTTGGCTTGGGTTAGTGTAGGAGAATTGGTAAAAAATAATGAATCATGTAATTTTAATTTTACGAAAATTAATTTGAAATGTATTTAACTAATACTAAGTCAAGTTAGTAATATTTAAATATGCAATGTGACACTTAGGTGACGAACATGAAATTAGCTAAGCTTGGTGTATGCACGTTAAACTCAAGGGTCGGTAAGACAATACTGTAATGTGACACGTTTTATAAAATATATTTAAAAAATTTTAATAAGTACTAAGTTGCTTAACAAGCATTTGAACATGTAGCGTGACGCCAATGTGACAAATCGAGTTAGGGAGCAAAGGAGTTGGTAAGACTTTTATATAAGTTCACGATAGATTTATTTTGTATAGGCTATATAGAATTGTTAAATCAGATGATTATATGATCTAACATGAAATTGAATATAGAGTTAGCAATTATAAGGTTAAACGTTGAATTTTGGAATTTTCAATGGAGTTGGATAAATAGTAATGATCTTAGTATTTAATAATCTTGATTTCTTGAATGTGGAATAGTTCGAAGGTGAAATTATGAATATTGCAGGGGTTTAACATTTAGATAATTTTATCATTTTATATTGTTGAGAATACATGAGACCCATACTGATGGTAGGGGTTTTAGTATTGGCATTGTGATGTGTAATGAATGATAGTGATATTGAATTGTGGCAAATTGATTTGATTTGTACGTGGTTTGATTATATTGCTATTGAGGTTATCATGTAGAGATGCTAAATCGAATGAAATTATGGTAAGAACAAGTTTAGAATCGGTTTACTAACTCTATGGTTGAACATCGAGATTTGGAAAAATGATTGAGCAATTAGATATGTGATGATGTTCTAGTGGTCAAGTGATCTTGGTTTTGATTATGAATTATTCTAGTGGTCAACTGATATTGAATTATCAAATGCAAAAATCACATTCTTAATCACATTCAATAGATATATCACTTTTCATATCATCAAACAATACCTAACCAGATACCCCATTTATTCACATCTAAATCAGGCCCTAAGGAGTGCATAACAGGGCCAACTATCTTGCGACCTCCCATAATAAACACATTAGGTCGCATCTCTCATTTGAACAAAAGTGGGGCCTATAGTAGGGACTGTTATACAAGAATTTCTCCATCACAGTATCACAAGAAACATTCTTTACACAATCCATTTCTCTATCACATTCATTTAGTTCGATGTCGAATTAGTTTACCATTATTCAAAGGAATTACTTCAATGTAAGGACACATTCGTCATTTTCAAATTTATTTACTCTCTCTCTCTCTCTCTTCAATTACATTTAAACAGGTGATCTTAAGATCTATACACCAATGATATACACATTTCACCCCAATATTATCATTTTAGGGTCTTATTTCGATTCGAACAGAGGAAGTCCAGTGGGACCCTCATCGAGTTCCTCCCTATACCTTGTCGAACAGACCCTTCATGAAAATTGTAAGATCACCTATTTTACTTGGAATTCTCGGGTTACTACCCCTTTTAATAACTCTTAGTCAATTAGCTTCTAAGCAATTCTGACACTTAATCCTAATTTTTTTTGTCACCTAATTCATTTATACATTCAGACTATACAGTACTACAGGTAATGTTAATCATTTTTGACACTTTCGATGTTAAAGACATCAACAAACATCAGGCCAACCTTGCTCTAACACCATTAAATACTGTCACAGTCTGTATATACAATATTTTACATTTTTTAACACTTTTCGACATTCACTGTACTAGTTGGGCTGTCTGTGATACCTTTTCAAAACTATTCATCAACAATAACAACATAATTTAGATAACATTTGTTTATTAGTGAATAATATTCAAAGTTGCAAGAGTCAGTTTACATCCCCTGAAATTAAATTTACAACAAGTAGTATTGTATAAAATGTTTGAACATACAAATGTAAACACAGTACCTTCAGGATCCATTATAAGCTACTTCAAGATACTCAAACCACAGTTAATCCATGGATTGATACTCCAGTGAACCGATACATAAAATCTGTGGATGATAAAAGTAAAGGAGTGAGCAAACCACGGCTCAATAAAGGATTTGTATGCAAAACTTGATATTCCGAAATCTATATGCAGTAAAATCCTTTATTTTTCCAATAGGTTCACTAGGGACCAAAATAAGAAGGATATTATAGTTGGCTAGGGATCCGGATGGAGTAAGGAAGCTATTTTGAAATACCTGTCTTGTTCTGGAACCTATAAGCGACTATAGGGAGTAATCATCATTTTTGAAAATAAACCACTTTTTCAATAACTTCTCATCTTCATTTCAAAACTATATTTTCGACATGTAAATCATTTAGTCATATAATCTAATATTCAAATTTAAATCATAAAAGAATATTAGATTAATCACTTTTCACTTCCTTTTTTAAAACATATTACATATCACATATATTATTGAAATCATAAACAATATCGCATTCATGAAGTATGGTGGACTGACTATATAAAAGTCATAAATTAAAACACTTTTCCATATCATACCATAGTAAATCTCAAAATCAATGCTTTTATAATTCAAAGCATTTAAATCAAATAATCTAATATTCATACTGAATCATAAAAAGAACATTAGATTAAATAATCCCCCTTTTTCCTTTAAACACGCGTCACGTATATCACTGAAAATTCGTAAACAGTATTGTACTTAATTTAGTACAGTAAACTGTTTAGAAAACCATCTTTCATGTCATTTAAAACATATAAATAATCCTTCATCTTTTCATATTATTATTTATTTAAAATCATCACTTTTCATCTCATGAAAATAGTGGAGACTAAGGCAACACCCTCAATATATCATGCTATAATCCCCATAGCGAAAGGTACAATAAACACGTGAGATCTATGGTTATAGTCTATAGGTGTCCTCGGTCGTACACTGATCAGGTGTCAATCGAGACTCTGAAAACAGGATCAGTGTCAACAGCTTCACACAACATGTACATATCACATATCACATATTACATGTCACATATCAACATGATATGGGGCCTAACAGTCTCAAAACAGTATATGTGAAATCTTATCACCTTTATGGAATTAAGTAAAATCAATAATGTCTTTTCAGAAAATCCATAAAGGTATAAAATCACAGTATCTCGTACGATGAAAACAGTGTTATAAAATGATTACACTGTAGTAATAAATCTCATAATATTCCATTTCACCATAAACACATATACTCGTATTTCTACGTTTTCCTTTCCAACATTTCATTTTTAAGATTACTGGAAATCATTTTCCGTTAATTTCATAATTTATGGAAAATAGAAATATTTATTTTCCAAAAATAATAATAATAATAATTCCATAAACATATTTTTCACTATAGAACATTTTAGTCTAAAAATATTATTCATATAATAATATCACTTTTGTGGAAACCAGTAAAATGAGTAAAATCTTCAGTAAGTCCATAAAGGTTTTATTAAAGCATATGGTGAATATTTAGGGAAAATAATTTATAAAATATTCACCTTTCCACTTTTCACTTTATAAACCACTTCATATACTGTAAAACATATAGGAGGAATTTTCGGTAACCTCACTTTCATTAAACTCGGTAACATGAATATTTAAATAATATTTTTCAGAATATTCATGTTTTATGAAAAACATTAAATTCATCATCATCAAGGCTAGGAAATCATTCAAATATGCACTAAAATATTTCATGACATTTTCAAAGAATTTTCTAAGAAATTTTAGCAACATAACGATTGCTTATACCCTAGCCTTCCTGCAAACCAAACACAATATATTTCCAGCCACAAATTTCACATTTTCCAAGGCAATTCACTTCGAAACATTTTCATAAAATTATTTGCATTAAAATCATGCATTCGAAATATCCTTACAGTTCACATACGCATCCCTTACCTGTCTATTGTATCCGATCTCCTCGAGTGTTCCACTCGTAAATCAATACTCTAGGGCTGCAAATAATTTCACCAAAAATATTAGCTCATTAAATACTTATTTTTGAGCTATTGTTCATGTCTCAATGCAGCCATATTGGACACTGCAAATATTTTTGCAGTATAAATTCTATCGGTAGTATAACATAACTTTTTCATTTTACGTCGGATTTTAAATCCGAGCATACCAGCAGACTCCTTGTAATTTCTACAATCTAAATCTACCTTCAAACCATCAAAAACAGCCATGGATCATGCACCCCTTATGTTGACCAAAATTGATATCTTGAATTTCTCATAGAAATTCAAAAATCCAATGATGCCATGTTGTTCTACCATATTTAATCATCAATTTGGCATCTATTTTATGAATGAAACACCATAATTCCATAAGAATTCAAGCTTGGCTGAACACTCCATTAATGGCAAAATTTTATTTAATCACTTTTAATCAAATCCAATGGTGTAGACATGCTTAACTAGCCTAGAAAGATATTTTTACACCATTAGAATTCAAGGAAATAAAATGTATAATGGCATCCATACCTTGGCCGAAACTTTCCTTTTTCCTTCCTCCTTGATTTGTCACTTATACACAAAAATATTGGTAGGGTTGGATAGAGCTCAAAGAGTAGATTAATTTTGGTAAAAGGATTGTGATGAGATATTAAGTATATAGTGAGGTATGTGAAGTTTTCTTTTCTTTCTTGTTTTTCTTCTCAAATGGCGTGGGAACTATGGGAGGGAGACAATGAATAGTGCCAGCCTCCAGCAGAAATAATTCTGTAGAAAATTCTGGAAATAGGCAAAATTACCAAAATGCCCCCTAGTTATGAAAATTTTGGACAATTTTGCCCTTATGGTTCCGCTGGCATAAAAACCATGTAAACACCCTTCAAATTTTCAGATTCCAATACCAAATGGTCACATTAAATGTATCTTAATGATTGGAAGTGGTTTTGTTGATGCACGGTGCACAAATAGTGAGAAATTACGATTTTACCCACATGACCCACCAACGAAATTTTCTGTTTTAGCAATCGATTCAAGAAATATGTTGACACTATGTTAAAGTACTTTTCATGTAGAATATCATGATATTTTTACTTTGTCCCAATTCATTTAGTTTGGGTAAAATTTTCGAAAATACCCTCAAGACGTATCTGTCTTTTTTTCAATTTGTTTGTCACACTTCCAAAAATGGTGCAAACAAGGTATTTTAAGTCTCATATCTCCATAATATCACTTTTACACCAGCATTACACTGTTTCATCAATCGTATGCACATCTGGGCTCGAAATTACAAGTGGGGCCCACATCACTATTTACTTAAAATTACAAAATATTTCAAAAATTAAATTAATAATTAATTATTTTCACGTGTACAATACCATAAAATCAGTTCTCACAAATGTAGTATGGAAAGATTTTATAACTATCATTGCACATCCTGAATATAAAGTATTATCATCTTTCCACACATATTTCATATGGGTTGGGCTGTCTGCGATGCCTTTATTTCCCATTTCCCTTACACAATAAACATTTATAACTGTAATTACCATTTGGTAAAATATATATATATATATATATATCATAATTCATTTGTCATATACATTCCCTGTTTATAATACAAACCAGTAGTACTGTAAAGTAAGCCTGAACATATAAAATAAATGATTATACCTCCAGGATATAAGCTAGCTGCCTCGGGGTACTCAAATGCATAGCAAAAATCCTAGGATGATAATCACGCAGTCACTGGAAAATCTGTAGATGTTAAAATAAAGGAGTGAGCAAATCATGGCTCAGTAAAGGAATTGTATGTAATACTTGATATCGCAAAAAGTATATGCTATAAAACCATTTAGTTCCTATGAGTGCACTAGGGACCCTAATAGGAAGGATACTATAGTCAGTTAGGGATCTGGATGGAATAAGGAAGGTATTTTGAAATACCTGTCTTGTCTTGGAACCTAGAAGCTACTATAGGGAGTAAGTGTTATTTTTGAAAAGAAACCACTTTTTTCATCATTGTTCATATTCATCTCAAATCAGCATTTTCATAAGATAAACATTTAATCATATAATCTAATATTAACATTTAAATCATAAAAGAATATTAGATTGATAATTTTCCATATTCCTTCTAAGAACATATCACATATCCATATATCATTGAAAACTCATAAACAGTATTGTACTGAATTTAGTACAGTAAAACTGTTTAGAAAACCATCGTTCATCTCATTTAAAACATATAGAAATCATTCATCTTTTCATGTCTTCATCCATGTAGAATCATCACTTTTCATATCATGAAAATAATGGAGATTAAGGCATCGCCCAAATTATATCATGCTATAAACCTCGTAGGGTAGAGAAATAATCATGTCAGATTTATAGCCATATTCTATAATCGTCCTCGATCGTACACTAATCAGGTGTCAACCGAGACTGAATACATATCACTTGTCACATATCACATATCACGTATCACTCAGGCAGTCCATAAAGGTTTTATAAAATCATAAAGTGAATATTTATGGAAAACAATTTATAAAAAATTCACTTTTCCACTTTTCCATCTTTAAACCATTTCACATACTGTAAAACATGTAGGAGGAATTTTCGATAACCTCACTTTCATCAAAGTCGGTAACATGAATATTTAAATAATAATATCGGTATATTCATGTTTTATGAAAAATATTAAATTCATCATTTTCAAGGCTAGGAATTTCTTCAATTATGCATGAAAATATTTCATGATATTTTTAAAGAATTTTCTAAGAAATTTCAGCAGCATAACAGCTGCTATTTCCCTAGCCTTCCTGTAATTTTAATATAGTTCCAAAATTCCCAAATAGTCATAATTCCACATTTTCCAAGGCATAGCATTTCAAAATATTCTTATAAAATCATGAATATCAAAATAATGCACTTGGGATATCCCTACAGATCGCATACGCATCCCTTACCTGTCTATAGTATACGACTCTTTTGAACGCACCAACCGTAATTCGTTACTCCCGGACTGCAATTAATTCCACCAAAAATATTAGCTCATTAAATCCTTATTTTTAAGGTATCATTCATGTCTTAATGCAGCCACATTGGACACTGCAAATACTTTTGCAGTATAAATTCTACCGGTAGTATAACATAATTTCTTCGTTTTGCGTCGGATTTTAAATCCAAGCATACCGACAGACTCCTTGTAATTCCTACAGTCTAAATCTACCCTCAAATCAGCAAAAACAGCCATGAATCATGCAACCCTTATGTTGACCAAAATTGATATCTTGAATTTCTCATAGAAATTCAAAAATCCAGTGTTACTATCTTACTCTATCATGTTTAGTGATTAATTTGGCAATCATTTTAAGCAAGAAACACCATGGATCCTTAAAGAACCAAGCTTGGCTGAATGTTCCTCCAATGGCAAAATTTCATTTAGCCACTTTTGACCAAATCCAATGGTACGAACATGTTTAGCATGTTGAGATTAATCATTCTATACCATTAAATCTGCAGAAAACATCATGGATGGTCAACCACATACCTTGGCCGAATGCTTCCACTCCTCTTTTCTTCTTATTTTGTTGCTTATTCAATGATTTATTTATATGAGTAGGTAGAGGAGAGAAAATAGAGCAATTTCCTAGTCAAAAGTTTGTGGAAATTAGGTAGATTTAATGGTGTTCACATTGGTTTTTTTCTTTTCTTTCTTCTCTTTTCTCTCAAGAATGACGTGGAAGACTTTTGGAGAAGACACTGAATAGTGCCAGTCGGCAGCTGATGGATTTGTGAAGGCATTTCTGGAAGTGGGAAAAATGACCAAAATGCCCCTAGTTATGTAAATTTCGAATAATTTTGCCCTTATGGTTTCGTTGTCGTAAAAACCATGTAATCATGCTCCAAAATTTTGGATTCCAATACCAATCAATCCTATTTAATGTATCTTGATGATTGGAAGTGGTTTCGTCAAAACGTGGTGCACAGATAGTGAAAAATTATGATTTTACCCCCGCGGCCCGCCAGTGAATTTCTCCAATTTAACGACTGTTTTGATAAATCCATTAATGCTGTCTTAAACTAATTTTCATTTAGAATAACATAGTATTTTTACTTCGTCCCAATTTTTTTTAGTTTGGGCGAAATTTACGAAAATACCCTATGGACGTAACTGTCATTTTCTAATTTGTTTGCCATACTTCCAAAATTAATGCAAACAAGATATTTTGGTCTAAAAATTTCCATAATATCATTATTACACCATTTATATTCTGTTCCTTTAGTCGCATATACATCTGGGCACAAAATCTAAGTGGGGCCCACATCACTATTTACTTGAAATTTACAAATATATTCCAAAATAATTTAATAATTTACATAAATACATGTATATAGTACAAAATAATCGATTCTCACAATCATGCTTTTACTCACTCAATAGGCTTTATACTCGCTATAGAATAGACTGAATTTATTATTTGCATGCCACATGGGTTGTGATATTGGGATCAAGAATGGTATTGTAGATTGATATTTGATCGAATGTTATCTATTGTGGATTGATTTTGGACATGTGACTTATAGTGTGAATTGTTATTGGAAACATGATTGATAGAGTGGATTGATATTGGGCAACGCGATAAATATTGTGGATCGATGTTGGAATATGTGACAGACATTGTGAATTGATATTGGTATAATTGTTATATACTATAGATTGAGGTTTTGTTGACAAACGCTAAGGACGAGGATAATGAGGTACTTCAAAGTACTCATCCATCACTATCCCAAAATTCTGACCACCTAGAGTCCTTAGGACATAATCTTGTTATAATCATGAGATGTTATAGATTGAAATGGTAAATTATGATTGCAAACTTGTAGGTTCATGCATTGTATTTAGAATAGTATAAATTCTACTTCTGCACTTATATAAATGACTTATTGAGCTCTCACTCATTAAAATCTATTTTAACCCTTTTTATATTGAGTACAGAGTTAGGGAAGTATTTCGAGTCTATTCGAAATAGCATAGGCCTTAAATATTGTCCCAACTCTACAAGAAGATTCTTTTTGAGTATTTTGGTACAGTAATATTCCTTTTGTATGTAAGGTTAATTTTAGGCTGTTTGTTACAATACTTAAAGGATGGGATGTAGATTGAACGAATGAAACTAATGCTATCTTACTTGGTTGTCTTACGATATGTAATTGATGAATTGTGATAAACAATAAGATTGGCTGATATAACGTGCATGTGGTTAATAGTTGTGGATATTAGGATTGTATATTGTGTCTATTTGATGTGATTGATGTGGCCTGTGAAAATGATTATTGTGATTGAGGATATATTGAAAAGTGTATCTTGCAAGTATTTTGGTTTGGGAAAATCTCTTATTATAAGGGAGGTTATTTTCAATTTATTTTCTAAGCAGGAAAAGTATTGAGAGTTAGAAATGTTTTATTACTTGCCTTAAAGGTTTAAATATTCAACCATAGATTAAAGTTTAAGTCATTAAGGATGGAGCATAATGAAAAGATTTGTGAGTATCACTTAATGACTACATTAACACCAAATACAAACTATATATCGAAAAGAAAAAAAATTTAGTTTGTAAATTTCATAACATAGTAAAAGAGTAAGTTTACAAGTGTATGACATGGCTTTCGAATCATGAAATTATTAGACATGGTTTGATCCATGATGGGTTTAGTTAACCTTTTTGTCTCTTTATAGGGTTATGCTTTAGAAACAATAGCATTCACACTGAACCGTGTTCCCACCAAAGCAGTTGAAAAGACACCACATGAGATGTGGACTGTGAAAAACCAAATCTATCTTTTCTAAATATTTGGGGTTGTGAGGCTTATATCAAAAGACAAGTCTCAGACAAATTAGGACCCAAATTTGATAAGTGCATATCTGTGGGGTATCCTAAAGAGATAAAAAGATACTATTTCTATAATTCCATAAAACATAAAGTGTTTGTGGCTTGGTACAGTGTCTTTCTAGAAAATGACTTCTTTTCTAAAAGAACTAGTGGGAGGAAAATAGAAATTAAAGAGGTTTAAGAACCACAAAATGTCATTTAACCTTTAATGGAACCACAACAAGTCCCACAAGATGTTATGGAATGGAAAGCTGCTCCAGAAACACAAAACCCGCATAGGTCTAATAAGATATGCTGAGAGCCCGAGAAGCTTAGCCTTCTCTCTTCTCAACACGATGACGTATTGCCGATGGATAATGATAAGCTTACCACTTACAAAAAAGCAATTATGGGCCCAGATTCTAAGAAAATGGCTTGAAGTCATGAAGTTCAAAATGGACTCCATGCATACAAATCAAGTATGGACTTGGTTGATCCACCTAAAAGGGTAAAACCCATAGGGCAAGAGTGGGTCTTTAAGAAGAAGACTGACATGAATGGTTATGTGCATACCTATACGGGCTAATTGGTGGCCAAAGGTTTCTAACAAAGGCATGGTATAGAATATGATAAGGCTTTTTCACCAGTTGCAATGCTCAAGTCCATTCAAATTTTGCTTGTTATTGTTGCGTACCATGATTATGAAATATGGTAGATGGATATTAAAACCGTGTTCTCGAATGGGAACTTGTCTAAGAATGTGTATATGACACAACCTAATAATTTTATTACTCTTAAGAATGCTCATAGGGTATGCAAGCTTCAAAAGTCCATTTATTGATTAAAACAAGCTTCTCGAAGCTAGAACATTCGTTTTTATGAGAGAGTCAAAGAGTTTGGCTTCATCAAGAATGAAGATGAACTTTGTGTTTACAAGAAGGTTAGTGGGAGTGCTATCATATTCCTAGTGTTATATATGGATGACATACTACTCATAGGAAATGACATTCCTACCCTATAATCTATCAAAACTTGTCTAAGGAATTACCTTTTCATGAAAGACTTAGGAAAATCAACCTATATCCTTGGAATAAAGATTTACAAAGATAGATCAAGTAGGTTGCTTGGTCTAAGTCAAAGTATATATATTGATAAAATGTCGAAAGGTTAAACATGAAAGAATCCAATAAAGGATTCTTACCTATGTCACATAACATTTATCTCTCCAAGGACATGTATCCTAAAACATAGGATAAGAGAGATAAAATGCTAAGATTCCATATGCTTCTATTATTGGTCTATCATGTACTTTATGTTATGTACTAGGCTTGATGTCTCGTGTGCTTTAAGAATGGAAAGTAAGTATCAAGCTGACCGAGATGAGCATTACTGGGTAGTAATAAGAACATCCGTAAGTACTTGAGAATGACTAAGGATGCTTTCTTAATCTATGAAGGAGAGAAAAAGCTTTTTGTAAATGGTTACATCAATGCTAGTTTCTAGTCAGACATGGATGACTTTAAGTCACAATTTGATTATGTGTTTTGCCTGAATTGTGGCACTTTGAGTTGGAAGAGTTCCAAACAAGAGAGAGCAGCCTATTCGATGAGCAAAATTGAGTATATAGTGATTTCAAATGCAGCTAAAGAAGTTTTTTGGATCAAGAAGCTCATCACAAAATTTGCAGTGGTCTGTAGCATTATTGATCTAGCTACACTTTATCATGACAATAATAGAGCCATTGCACAAGCTAAGGAACCCTAGTTTCGCTAGTGATCCAAACATATACTCAGGAAATCCATCTGATCAAGGAGATCATACAGAGAAGCAAGGTGAAGATATACGTGCACTATGAGCCAATCAAATTTGGACTTGTATTACACTTATGACATTGTGATAGTTCATTTATGGCTAAAGGGTCAAAAAAACCCTAAAAAATTATTTTCGTAATTGAGCCTCTAACTTTTTTCGCAATCAATTGAGTCCTTAAATTTCATATTTCACTCGATTGAGCCCTTTCATGGATGGAAACTATTAAATTCGTATGAAACCTATTAAATCTGTATAGTACACATGGCTAAAAAAATAACAAACCTAACGGTTTTTCTCCAAGTAAGGGTTCAATAGAGTGAAATTGAAAATACAAGGGCTCAATTGATTGTGAAAAAAAAATAGGGCTCAATTATGAAACCTTTTATTAATTGAGGGTTTTTTTGACTCCTTAACCTTCATTTAACTAATAATACATGGCATTTATTTATCATTATTGACTATATTTAATTTACTATAATCATAATCAAATGATAAAGTCCCTAGAATAGCATATTCCTATCAAGGGAATCAAAGTAGTGACTTTGATGATGAGATCCTTATGATACAAAAAATACTATTATTAAATATCTTTAGTTGTAGTATCATTGAGAAGGCACATCAATGATACAGTAAGACTGACATGTGTTAGATTCCTTTGGGTGATTGATCTCATAAGCCATGGATATGGTGATATCAAAATTAACACGTAAGTGATCATTATGAATGAATACACTAGATTGACCCATCTGCAGAACTCTATGTGGATCATTACATTAAATGTCATTAGATGTTCTTAAATGGCAATAGCATATATGATCCTTAGACTTCATATCGCTATGGTATCCTATATGTAGATTGCTGTACTTTAATGCTGGTAAACGTAGCTCAATGAGGGTTACAAGTAAGATAGTAATTAGGTACATTATGAATCATATAAGGGTTGTGAGTGATCAAGATATGATTCATCCCTCTTGGCAACAAAAGTCTATATCTCAAGGCCTCTCAAAATAGATGGATGATTGGAAATCAATGGCCACAGTACAAATGAGATTCAAGATGAGATCTTCAAATCATTTGATTGAGTCTTTCATCTTGAGATTGAAAAAACAAAGTAGTTGAATTTTAAATAAAGATGACACGTTCCACACTCTTTGTTCAATTAAAATATTAGGTGACAAAAGGATGAAATTATACGGTAATTGCTTATTGAAAGGTTATTATCAACTCACCAACATTTTCATTACTTAGGTAACCATGATGCATTGCTAGATGCCAATCTTAGCTTGTGATTTATATATAAGATTTTGAATCACTACTAACGTAATGAAAACCTAAAAGGTCACAAATAATGAGAGTATGACCAAAACAAAGTAATTGGATTCATCTAATGAATCCTAGTATAAGTAGGATTTCTAGTGAGACTAGAACTCGGGATTTAATTAATGATAATTTTAGCCTGAGATGACTAAAAGATATTTTGGTCCTTTCAATTATAATCAGATTATAATTATGAATTATTAATTTAATAATTTATGGTTGGTCCACATTATTAATCTAAATACATGACCAATTAGCTATGGTGCAAGCGGGAGATTGTTAGAGTATGCTCTACAAGCTAATTGGATTTGGATTAAGTAATTTTAAAAGCACCAAAGGGACCTAATCTAGTTGGACTAAGGCTAAGGCCTTTTTAGGGTTTTGTCAAGAGACACTATATAAACAACATTAAGTTTAAAAAGTTAGACAAAACGTTCTTGATAGCTGCTTTGCATCTTGGAGCTAGCACTTTCAAAACAATCCCCTTCCTCCTCCCTTTGCCGCCGACCACACCTTGTCCCAGGCAAAGATCCCATTTTGCATCTTACTTGTGTCGATACTATTAAAGGGCTTCTCTCAACTAGGAGTCTCGAGTTAACGATAAACTTAGGGCTATTCATGGGCTGTCAAATTCAAAAGTTGAACTTCCTTACACGAGCAACGTCGAAAAGGTAAGATTCTATCTCGAAAGCAATTTTGTTGCATGATCTTGGGGTGTGTTTGGATGAGGGATTTCAAGGAGGAAATTCATTTCAATTCGGATATTTTAAAGTCCAAAACCCAATTTCCTTATTTGACAAAAAGTTTTGAAAATTTTCAAAATTTAGAAGGGATTTCAAAAGGGAAATTGAGATACTTAAATTCTCTCTTGAAAATCCACTTGAAAAGGTGGTTATTCAAAATTCCTCCAACATATAACCCACTATTAAATATAAGATTAAAAAGGAAATATATTATTTTATTTAATATAATATATATTTTGTTTTTTATATTTTTAATAACATCTACACATTTTTACAAATCTAATTATACTCATATTGCATTTTTTTTATATTTTTCTTTTTCTTATTTATAATATCATTAATTTTCTTTTATAATTATTTTTTATTTCATCAATTCTAGTATTTAAACATTCTTTCTAAAAATTATTTATCCAAACAAAACAATTATAAATACTAGTGTCTAAAATTGTAGCATTTTGAAATACCTTTATTTTGAAATGCTTCCAATTTTCAAAATTCCTTATCCAAACGCATTATTGATAATTTTGGTTTTGTTGTTTTTCTAATCTGCTGTTTTTTTTTCATGTATGACAAGATAAATCGAGACAACGAAACTTTACATTACCTACACTTGATTCTTGTAAACAATGGGAGAGATTTCCTTGACGGGTTGAATTTGTGAGAGTTGGATAGCCACTTGCTAAGTGAGGTTAAGGTTTCTTCCTAAACCACAAAAGTAAATGTAAGAGGTCTTGCCAACCTTGAAGAGGTGTATAAGGATTCACTTGATATAGTGAAATCGATAGCCTTGACGACAAGCTCAAGGGGAGAGGACTAAGCTTGAGTTTAGCCGAACTTTTATAAATATTGTATTTACACTTTCTTACTCTTAAACTCTTTATTTTAGGCTTTTGAATTCAATATTTATTATGCTTGATTGTGTGAATTGGTAGAGAAGTATCCTGAGTTAGAGAATTAAGCATAAAACCGATTCACCTCTCTCTTGATTTGAGTCAATAATATATATATATTTATATATATATATATATTTATATATAGTTAGTTAGTTAGTTAAGTTTGAGAAAGAGATTTAAATGAAAGGATTTCTCTTAACTTAGTATATGTAGAATATCTTTTAAGATTAGTTATCACTTTTGTTTACATGTATTGATACTTAATATAATAATTTCAACATACATTGAAGAAAGATATCCTAAACTTACAAAGAAAAAAAAAATCTCTTCCTATTATTCAAAATAATAACATGTTATTGATTATAATAAAGGAATATGGTTAACATAATGGCATTTGCTTGTCCATAAAAAGAGATTAAAACTATCCTAAAGTGAACCAGCATTGGTTACCTCCCAAACCCAACTCAACAATTCAGTTTGAACAAATCTAGTTTGCAGTGAAAGCAAAAGCCATACTGTAAAGATTTCTGTAAGCCAACTTAATTACAACTCAGTTTCAACAAATCAAAGTTGCATCTGAAGCAACAGCAGGCGGCCTAAAGTTTAAGCGTACAATAACAGTCATTGAGCTCATCTAACTCAGAAAGAAAGGGACAGCATAGATGTTGAAATCAGTCCAAGAATTAACTCAAAAATAAGTATTGAAAGAAAAAAATAAAACGGAATGCATACGGAATATGTAGCTATACTCTACCACTGCTTATAAAATTTTCATTTAAAACATTCAATTTTATTTTAATTTCTTTTTTCTTTATTTTATATTATATTGTCAAAAAAATTAAAGAATTGACGCATACTTTGTGAAAATAATTTTTAGTAAAATTAATAAATTCATAAAATAGCAAATACTCTACCACCTGCGTTAAAGAGAGAAAAGTACAGGCTCACTCATCCAAACAGAAAGGAAAAGACAGTTATTCATGCTTCAAACAACCATGCAAAATTGATAATATATCAACTTCCCCGGTCAAATACAATAATAAAAATGAAAAATTACAGGGAAATATGAGAAGTGTTGCTTTATGAACGCAAGAATAAACAACCAATATTGAACGAAAAATGTCGAATGCAACTGTTTCTTAAAGAGTATGAACGCAAGAATAAACAACCAATAAAAACTCTATGTAAGCATGATGAAAATGTAAAAAAGAAATGAAAGATTGCTGATATTTTTAGTCCTTTACCGAAGAAGGTGGAGCACCTGCATCAAGTAAGACTACTGGGAAAACCCATCATCTGCATCATGGATTTGATGAGTCTCTTTTTCTGAGCTAGAGCAACAGAGCTCCTCAATTTTGCTCGTCACCTCAGCCATTGAAGGACGCTTGTCAGGATATTGAGCAGTGCAATCAATTGCAAGCTGTAAGAGCTGTACCATGTCCTCCTCAACATTCTGGTATTTCAGGAGTTCGAGGTCGAACACCTCAGCAGTCCACTCCTCTCGAACAATAGATTGGACCCATCTTGGGAGGTCTACCCCTTCCTCATTCAACAAGGCATGTGTGGGTGCCTTCCCAGTAAGCAGTTCTAGAAGCAGTATACCAAAGCTGTATACATCAGCTTTTTGGGATACTTTATGAGCATCTGTTACCTCTGGAGCACGATAGCCATCAACACGGTTGGGAGTCGATGTGGGGCCAACAAGCTGAGCAAGACCAAAATCAGATACTCGAGCTTCATAGGATGTAGTGAGTAGGATATTTGACGATTTGATGTTTCCGTGGGAGATTCCTGGACCCTTAGAATGGAGATATGCAATGCCTCTAGCAGCTCCAACGGCAATGCCAGACCTTGTATCCCAGTTCAATGGAGTCCTACCAGCTCCTCTATTACCTGAGTAATAATAATAATAATAAAAGAAATCATCTTAAAAAAGAGATATAGAATATCTCATATCAAGCATTCTCTAATATATCTCTTTCCATCTCATTTCTCACACGTCCACACAATACCTGCACCAGTTCTCTCCCCTGGAATAGTCTAAAGCAAAGCTACAAACAAACAGAGATATAGTGGACAGTACTTTCATACATATTATTCTGACATAAAGAGGAATTGAGTCAGTTACGGTTCTATCACAAATGATTATACTCATTCCTTAATTGGAATATGTAAGAATTGTAATGCGCAAATTCATTCCATGTTTCTGTAATTAAAGAATAAGATTCATTATAAGCTTCGTAAAGCAATATACCAAAAATTTATTGAAATGCATCAGAACCTTGTGTAAATAATAGCATATCAGTTTCGCCCTCAAAAAGGCATGAATGACTTAACAAAATAGCATATCAGTTTCATTTAGGCTACAATTTTGACTCTAGAGTTGAAGTAACCCACACATCTCAACGGGATAATTCACTTAGCTAGATGTAAATGAAGGACAAAGTCTCATTATACAAACCCACGGGCAGGGTACCACAGACAGCATCATCTCTAACATTTGCAACCTTCAGATACACAAATATAGTTATATGGGACTTGTAAACATGTCACTGATTTGCCCAAAACAGCAAAATAAGACAAAAGATAAGTGTGAACAGATTACTCTCAGTTTTACATCATTAGAAAGCAGATTTAGCATCTGTACCTCCATTTAGTTTCAATATGCAGGAATAGCAGTTTCAAAGAAATTACAAACTAAAAACATCAGAGGTAGAAAATTTGGGGTTTCTTTGGTAAAAGCCAAATGCATAGCAAATGACGGTAAACAGAACAGTACATACTAGAACTCTTATCAAATTTCCACAAATGCTAAATGCCAAAGACAGTTACATAACATATAACAGGGAAATTGGGCAACTGTAAACTTTATTTTTCAAAGACAAAATTCTATAGAAGATAGCTATTCAAACTCCATTCTTTCTTAAACTTTTGACTATCTAAATCTTAAAGAACTCAATCCGTAGTTCAGAAAACAGTTAGACGTAATAGCAATTGACGAATCCTAGAGGTTTATCCTATCGATTATATGTCATGATTATGTTTTCCTCATAGTCAAAATTAATCTATAAGATGTAGCTTATGGAAATTCAAAATGTTGAATTTGAAAAAAGAAAGAAAATGTTGGCCCACAACAGTTGAAATTTACAGATGAACAGGATCGGTAAATAGAGACATACTAGGATCTAGAAATCAAAATGAGCAAAAAAGAAAGAATAGCAATAATAACACCACCAGAAAAGCAAGAACATAAAGCACACAGAAGAAAGTCTAGTAAGAAAGAAATACTCACCGTGCAAAAGTGCAGACATGCTCCCCAGGGGCATGTAATCATAAACAAGAAGTTTCTCATCCCTATTAAAGTAATAGGCCCTTAATGGGACCAAGTTCTGGTGATCCATGGCTCCGATTACCTCCATCTTTTCCTTGAATTCCTTCTCTGATAAGGTCACATCCTTCAGCCTCTTCACTGCAACAACCACCCCCATCTCCAAAGTGGCCTTATACGCCGTACCAAATGTTCCCTTCCCCAATACCTCAGCAGATGCCCTCAACAAATCCTCCAAATCGAATACCCTAGGTGCCTTCCCGAAAAACACCAAATTCTTACTCCCACTATTCTTAGCATCCTTTTTCACTACTCCGGATAACCCACTACTTGTATTATCATTCTCCCCTGCTGGCTTATCTCCAGGGATTTCAACCTCAGCCTGTGTCACAGGAGCAATATCCCTTGTCTCCGTTTTCTTACCACCCTTCCTTCTACATAAACATATTAAGAGAATCAAAATCAATAAAACAGCAACCACGCACCCAATAACAATACCAGCAATTGCACCACCTGACAATTTACTGCCACTACTCTCAGTCCCGTTACAAGAAACCAAAGGCTTCCCACATAAAGAATTCCCTTGAAAAGCATTCTGTGGCTTCCCTGATAACCCCTTTGGGATTGACCCACTTAACTGGTTAAAAGAAACATTGAATTGCACAAGTGAAGGCAAATTAATATCAGGTATTGACCCAGATAATCGATTTTTCTCCAAAAACAAAGTACCCAACCTAGTCAAATTGTTTATACTCTCAGGGATCGGACCCGTGAAATTATTGTTTGCAAGATTAAGCCGGATCAGGTTTTGTAAGGAGAAGAAGAAGCCAGGAATCTCACCAGAAAACCGATTCCCTTGCAAGTAGAGGTATCGAAGGGAGGCAAGCTTGGCAAAGTTAGATGGAATTGGCCCAGACAGAGCATTGAAACGAAGTGAAAGTGTTCTGAGCTGAGTTAAGTTGCCAATGGCAATGGGAAGCTGACCTGAAAGTCCCATTCCAGGCAATCTTAACTCGACGACTCTGTTTTGGACACAATGTACACCAGTCCAACCACCACATGGGCTGCTTGACAGATTCCATAAAAGTGAGCGTCCACCAACAGCTGCTCGGAGAGCCACCATGGCAGCCCTGTCGGAAGCTAGATCTGAGTTCACACTGACCAACAATGCTGTCGATAACAACAGGGAGAAACCGACTACGTTAGGATTTAGTTTCATCGTTTTTCTTGCTCTAAAAAAAGGGCAGAACAAACAATGGGATTGCTGCTGTTTCCAGTGCAGAAACTGTGCTCTTTTCAGGGGTTAAGAGATTGGATTGAAAAGGGTTTTCATGGAGTGGTTGTTTGAGAATTTTTGTAGTGGCAAACGCTTTGGAATTTTGTTTGAAACTTGAATTTTTCTGACAACGGAAACTTACGGAAATTAATGAATTTCAGATTTTTGGTTGGATTCGAGGAAAAGAAAAAGGAAATAAGGTTGTCGATGACGTTAAGCATTAACTACTAAAACCAACTGTAGGAAAGAAACCACCGCCTTTGAGTTGGCTTCTTGCTTTTTTTTAATTATTCTTCGCTTTTTATTTATTATAATTTTTTTAGATTTTATTTCGGAAAAGAATTGGGCGATTTGTCGTGTAAATTAAAGAATTGCACTCTCTGGTTTCGTTTTAAAGGACAATTTCCAATTATAATTTTTTATTATTTTATGAATTGACAGTTAAATTTTAGAATCAGAAATTTCCTTAACTGTAATATACTATTAATATTTCAAACATTAAATATTTAAGACAGCAGAAAATTAAAAAAATAAATATAACTAAATTTTTATCTTATAAACTATTTTTTTGTGAAAATTAATCACAAAAATTTTGTTAGACTTGACAATTTTATACATGGCACGGTGACATAATATCAATAAAAGACACAAAAGTGATACAATTAAAAATTGATAAAAATTATATATAAATATAACTAAAATTAAAAATAAATTTTAAATTTGACATATCGATACTAATTTTGATATGAAATTTTTGTATTTTACATAATAAAAACACGATTTTTCATAATATAAATATAATTTTTGTACGCATTTTGTTAATTTTAAATTTTACATGACTTGATCAAAATAATAAAGTTTTAAAATTTGGTCAACATTTGCATTTTTTATGAACTGATAAAGATACTGAAATTTTATTTTCAGTAGTTCTAGTTTAATAATGACAAGTATAAAAAATACATGTAAGTATTTTACATATTGCAATTAAATAGATTTGATTTTTGCTTTTGTAAAAAATTAAATTTTAGAATCATGTTATATAATATTACGGGTAAAGATGTCAGATAAGAGATTAAAAATCTAGGATTGCAAAAGAAAAAAAAAAGTATGATATAGGAAAGAAAAAAATAGAAAGACGTGGAAATTAAGGTTGGAATGGGAAATTTTATTAAAAAAATCATTGGATTTAGGAGTTTTGTCTGTCGAGATTTGGAAGGTTCAACTGTCTTATTATTTATTCATATATAATAAGAATTTGTATATGATTTATTGATAGTGTATAATTTTTATACATTATCAATGTATCAGAAATTGACATTTTATCAATAAATCTTTATGGCTAAATTAAAAAAATTATTTATATTTACATATAAAGGTCTATTGATGAGATGTCAATCTCTTGTACATTGACAGTGTATAAAAACTATACACTATCAGTAAATCATATATAAATTCATATAATAAATAGTACAGGAAAAACAGACAGAGGAAAGAAAATGCGAGCTGGATCCGTATCTTTGGGCAGGTATAAATAATTAAGGGTTAGATTGGAAGATCTGCTTTTGGTGGAAACACAGTAACCGGTTTACATGCACAAATGTAAAACTTTGTCTGGGAAGATTTGATCATTACTCTTTGAGGTTTACTCAGTGAACCAATCTTATAACTTGAAATTGCTGTTACGAAAATTAATACATATCTTGAAACACACTTTACTTAAAATTTTAATTATTAATGAAACATTATAATAAAATTAATTATGATATCAAAATGATCAATTATGCTTAAGATAATAAAATTTTTAAATTCTAAGTTTAAGGTTTTGAAATTAAATTAATAAAATTTTCTTAGTAAGTTAAGATGCACTTATTAATACATTGACAATTTACATAAATGATATTTTAGTATAATGTTAATTCTTAGCATATAGACATATCAGTATATTCTTAACATATAAATTATTAATTTATGCGAGAGTAATGATAGAAATTTTAAACTATTTTTAAAAACAATATTAATTATTACGATAAAGGGATTTATTAATTTTTAACAACCATGATTTGGCCTAGCAATTATTACTCTCTTCGGGAGAGATTAAGTTGATTTTTTATTAATTTAAAGGAGATTAATTTGGAGAGTTTCTATTGTAATAAAAATGATTCAAACTGATGTTAAATTTTTAAGAGAAGCTTCATGGATTTTTTTTTTTTACAAGTAGACAAAAAAACCCTAATAAAATTTTAAGTCACAATTCGAAAACTTTCAAAATAAAATTTTAAATTATAATAGCTTTTTTTTGGAATAGTAATCATACTGGTACTCATCATAATAGTGTCTATAGCCAATGCATTATTTAGGAAAGATAGGCTATCCTTAGCCCAGTACATAACAGCATCACAATTAATGCCACAATGTGCCAAATTATCAGCTACACCATTTCCAGTGTGTCGAGCACAACTAAACTTGCACTCAATTGAGCAATTTGAGAGTTGTATGATATCATCTACCAGCAGACCTGCCCCCAACAAATCATGTTGGCCTGCCTTTAGTCTCTTAGTGGCAATCAAGGAATCCCCTTCAATGATCAGTCATCTGTATCCCATATCTCTAGCAAACTCTATAGTAGCATATGCAGCTAAGAGTACTACGATAAGTGGGTCAACTTGCCATAGAATAGATTTGGCCATTGCACCTAGGAGTGCACCATTAGAATCTCTAGCTATTGCACTAATACCACCCTTTCTTACCAAACTTTCAACAACACCATCATAATTGACTTTGATAAATCCAAAATCTGGTTTGGTCCATTAAACTTGGTGCGGAACACATGGCAAATGTAAGCATGGGAGTTCAGCATTGTTATAGTCCTTTATATATTGGACAACCATTTGTTTAGCCTAACTAGCACTGATGGACTCTTGTGTAAACACCTTTGTTTTTCGAATGGACCAAATCACCTAAAGTAACACAGCCAATAATTGCATGTGCAGCTAATCTAAGCTTTTAGCAGCCTAGCGAACCATCGATCATCTGAAGAAGATGGTTTTCAAATTGGTCCTCAAAGCAATGCCAAACATCCACAACCTTTGAACAATCCTTAACAGCATGCACAATAGTTTCCTCATCAGTAGAGCATCTCCTACAAATTGGACTTACAACAATTCCCAGTTTATGGAGATTCCCACTCATAGGCAAAATGTTATTACATATCCTTTATAGGAAAATCTATATTTTGGATGGAACCGCAATTTGCCACACCAAGCTCCAGTCCTGAACCTGATGGATGTTCTCTGTGGAAAGAGTTAACAGTGTAGCAAGGTACCTATAAGCACTACACACTGAATAGATACCATTCTTTTTTGAATAACCACGTTAAAACATCATACATCTCTCTTAGTAAGAGGTATAGACAGAATTTCGAGGGTAGTGTCTGCAGCAACAAGTTGATGAACCATAGTCGGATTCCACTCCTTCATACCTTCAACCATAAGGTCTGCTACCATCAATTGTGGATTGGATATAGGAAGGATAGGAGTTGGTCTTTCCGAATCCTTATAAGGTATCTAGGGATCCTTCTAGACATGAACCAAATGTCCAGTTCCAATTCTCCATAGCAAACTGGCATGTAGGACATGTTTGACATTAAAGATACTCCTCCAAATATATGGTGGCCTGGATCCCAGTGCTATGTCCATTAATGAACAGTTAAGGAAATATTTGTTTTTCATAACCGCATATATTAAAGAATTTGTCATTGTTAGTAGCTGCCACCCCTGCTTGATAACCATGGCTTGGTTATAATACCACATTTCCCAAAAGCCTAACCCACCATCATTTTTACTTCTGCATGAATAACTTCTTTCCTTCCAATGAATATCCCTTCGATTCTGAGAGTGTTGCCACCAAAAGTGCTATATAAATCACTACAGGTTCTATGGTTGTGGTACGTGGAAATAAGTCCGGTACTCTTTACATAACCTTACAAACACGAGATACTGTAGCAGTAGCTAATTCTGAAATTGATTCAAACATTTGGCATTGTTGGCTTAGGCATATGAGTGAGAAAGGGATGAAAGTAATGGCATCAAAGGGAAAACTGTCTAGTTAGAAGTCTGAAGATGTTGGTCTTTGTGAGGATAGTATCTTTGGCAAATAGAAAAAGGTCAGTTTCTCTAAGGCTGGAAGGACACCTAAGACAAAAAAGTTAGAACTTGTTCATACAGATGTATAGGGTCCCTCACCGGTTTCATCTCTTGACGAATCACATTATTATGTCTCATTCATTGATGATTCCATTCGTAAGGTATGGGTTTATTTTTTAAAAAATAAATCTGATGTTTTTAAGAAGTGGAAAGTTCAAGTGGAGAATGAATCTAGTAAAAAGATAAAGTGTTTGAAGTCTGATAACGGCGGTGAGTATAGTACTGACAAATTCAAAGATTTCTGTGCAACAATGTGATTCAAATAGAGAAGACTATTCCTAAAACACCACATCAAAACGGTGTTGCTAAGCGTATGAACAGAACTTTGAATGAGCGTGCAAGAAGCATGAGGATACATGCAGGTTTGCCTAAAACTTTTTCAGCAGATATAGTTAACACAGCAGCCTATCTGATTAACAGTGGACCATCTATTCCTTTGGATATGAAACTACTTGAAGAAGCTTGGAATGGTAAGGAGGTAAATCTTTCACATCTAAGAATTTTTGGATGTGTTTCGTATGTGCACATTGATTCTGTTGATAGAGATAAACTTGATGTGAAGTCAAGAAAATGCTTCTTCATTTGTTATGGTTCTGATGATTTTGGTTATTGTTTTCTGGGATGATGAAAATAGAAAAATAATTAGAAGTAAGAATGTTGTGTTCAATGAAAGTGTTGTCTATAAAAATAGGCATGTTTCAAAATCTAACAGTGTAGGAAAAATTGCTGAAAAGTGTGAACAGGTTGAACTGGAGGAAATAACCGAAAGCGATATTCCAAATAAGATACAAGAAAACCCTGAAAACATTTCATCACAACTAGAATCTTCTATGCTTGTGTCTCAATTGAGAAGATCGAGTAGAGTACCTAAGCCTATTCAACGGTACTCCCCTTCTCTTCATTATTTGTTGTTGACAGATGTAGGTGAACCAGAATGCTTTGATAAAGCAATGCAAGTTTATGATTTTGTGAAGTGAGAGTTTGCCATGAAAGATGAGATGGACTCATTGCAGAAAAATCATACTTGGGAGTTAACTCAATTGCCTATAGGTAAAAAGGCATTGCAAAATAAGTGGGTTTATCGAGTCAAGGAAGAACATGATGGAAGCAAGAGATACAAGGCTAGATGAGTTGTGAAGGGTTTTCAACAATAGTAAGGTATTGATTATACTGAGATTTTCTCTCTGGTTGTCAGGATAACTATAATCAGGATTAGTGTTGAGTATAGTAGCTTCTGAAAATTTACATCTTGAATGGTTAGATGTAAAGACAGCTTTTCTTCATGGTGATCTTGAAGAAGACATATATATGTTTCAACCAGAAGGTTTTTCAGTTCTTGGAAAGGAAAATCTTATGTGCAAGCTTAATAAAAGTTTGTATGGTCTGAAGTAAGCCCCAAGGCAGTGGTACAAGAAATTTGATTCTTTCATGTGCAAAAGCGATTTCAAGAGATGTAACGTGGATCATTGTTGCTACTTTAAAAGGTTTGAAAATTGTTATATTATTCTATTGTTTTACATAGATGACATGCTTATTGCAGGATCTGACAGTCAAGAGATCAATAAGCTGAAACAACAATTATCAAATGAATTCGCAATAAAGGATCAATGAGATGCGAAGCAGATCCTTGGAATGAGGATTATTTGAGATAGAGTGGTTGGTACTTTGAAGCTTTCACAAGCTGGTTACATTGAAAAGTTGCTAAACAAATTTAGGATGCAAGATGCTAAACCTATTAGCACTCCTTTGGCAAGTCACTTTAAGCTTTCTAAGGAACAATCACCCAAGATAAAGGAAGAGCACGAGTTTATGTCTCGAGTTCCTTATGCTTCAACTGTTGGCAGTCTAATGTATGTTATGGTTTCTACTAGATCTAACATAGCGCATGTAGTGGGAGTTGTGAGTAAGTTCATGGCTAATCCTAGAAAGCAACATTGAGAGGCTGTCAAGTGGATTCTTCGATATTTGAAAGCGACCACATCATTATCACTTTGTTTCAAAAGGGGTGGTATGACTTTGCAAGGTTTTGTTGATGCAGACTTAGGTGGTGATGTTGATAACAGAAGAAGCACTAATTGTTATTTCTACACTTTGGGTAAAACTACTGTGAGTTAGTTATCTCAACTACAAAAGGTTGTTGCTCTTTCAATTACTGAAGCAGAGTATATTGTTGTGGTTGAAGCAAGCAAAGAGATGATTTAATTGAAGAATTTTCTTAGGGAATTGGGCAAGAATCAAGAAAGTAGCGTTCTTTTCTGTGATAGTCAAAGTGCAATTCATCTGGCAAAGAATCCAGTGTTCCATGCAAGAACGAAGCACATTCAGTTGAAGTATCATTTTATTCGTGGTTTGTTAAATGATGGGACATTGACTCTTGAGAAGATACGTGGGATAGAAAATCTTGCAAACATGCTGACAAGAGCAATGACAACTGAAAAGCTAAGGTTATGCACAACCTTTGCTGGCCTCTATGGATAATTGTTGAAAAGGCGTTGCATTGAGTGGTGGAATACAAAAGGAGCATGTTACATGATTTGGTTGGTGAATTGATCTCCAAGTGGGAGATTGTTAATGGTGGGGCCTAATTTTTATTAAGGGTACTTTGTAATTTTTCTATAAAAGAGTGTTGCCCTAATTCTCACCTTTAAAAGGGTTACTAGCAATCTATTGTATTGTATAACTCTCAAACATAATAAGAACTTAGTACGACCGTTAACGTAGGAAGGTGTTTGTGTGTTCTTTTATGTCTCTCTTTATCTTTTTATTCTTTGCGTCATATCTACGATGTGTAGAAATGTTTCGCTCTCTTCCCTAACACAAGAGTTGATGGTGGTGAAGGAACACAGCCAACAACAGTCAACATTAATGGATCTTCCAAATGGTGGGGGCCAGAAGGTTGGTTAGAAGTAAATGCCACGTCATCATTAGTTGACTTACATGTTGTTCTAGAAAAGTTTGAATTGTAGTTATGGACAGTTACCTTGTGCAAGAATTGTCTACCGTGTAACCGTCTATCTGAGCAATTATAGTCGAGAATAACTGTCTACATGGGGTGCGTCGGAGAACAGCAACATTCGATCAATGCAGTCATGAAACAAAGATTGCCAGTGTTGCTAGTACAATACAGTTGTTTGACCGAAGAATGGGAGCCCCTTTTGATCAGTGGAGAAGCCCGCATCCGCTCCCTCTATTGTGCCGGCCTGATATTCTCAGATGTTGCATCCCTGTCATTAGGGCACTCATGATTAGTGTGATCTAAAAGTCCACAAACATAGCAAAAATTCTGAAGCTTTTCCTAGGTCAAATGTCTTGTGACAAAGGTGTTGAAACTTGCATCATCTATTGCAACAAATCGCCGCAATGGATGCTTAACATTAATACAGACTTTGATCTGAATAAATCTTCCTACCGATACAATCATCTCATACCCCTTAATAGGGATGAATTGTCCAATTCGGTTCCCAATCCTCTCTGCGCCATAGGATTTAGTATCCACACTGGTAGCCATCATACTCGAGAAACAGCACTAGTTGACGATCAAAAAAAGTCTAGGATGATCCATCAAGCACCCGAGTCTTGGCCTTAACCGTTACAAACTTGAATGGAAACAAATTATCGCCAAGGATCAGAACATTGGCTTCACGAGAGATCTTCCATATTACTTTCATGGTACTCAGAAAAGCATCTTTGTTAGTATCTCCTTGTGTGAAGTTTGGCCATTAACCAAGATTCTCCTTCACGATTGTACCCATCTTGGCCAATATCATGAACTGTGATATTCCCCTACTCTTCCTCCGTCAACCGCATGTTCTTCCAGAGACCTTCTAATGTTTCGGCCATAATTGGATTTACGAAAACTAGAAAGAAACACGAGAGACGCAAATGAGAAACAGAAACTAAGTAACCATGATATAAAAGAACCAAAAGAAATACAATGAAAAGAAAAGATGAGAAGTGGAATGGAATGGATAGACCAAACTTGACAACTTCCAGGCAGAGAAGACTCGACTTTGGTTAAAATTTCATCATATAAACATCATTTCGTTAACTAACAAACGAATTAACTGGCTTTACATTTAACAGCAAATAATAATAAATTAAAGGATAATTATTACATACACTGACAGTGAAATTTTTTTACTCTACAAGCAACTTTAAGATCGTGACACATGTCTTATTTTATTTATTTTAATATTTTTATTTATTTATTTTAATATTTTTATAGGACACATGTCATGATCCTAACGCTGCTTGTGGAATAAAAAAACTTCACTGTCAGTGTACGTAATAATTATCCTAAATTAAATACTATAATAAATAAACAGCATCTACTTTAATTCTAATTAACAGTAGTAAATCAGATAAAAAAAATTAACAGTAATAAATAATACTGTAGAATTTTCCGTAATTACTGATAAACTTCGGTTTTCGAAAACCCTAAAACCACTAAAAAGTTTCCATTGTTGGCGCCAGTTTTCAAAGCCCACTGTTTTCCCTTCACCCAAACTCTAACCTCTCTTCGCTTGCTCTTTTTATTTTACACGCCTTTTAAACTCTAAAATAAGAAAAAAATAAAAAAAGCTTTTCAGTTTTCCATGGCTCGTTCAAGGAAGCGGCAGAATCCCGAAAGAGCTCCTGGAATTTGCGACGAATTGCAAAGCGCCACTCAAGAAGAGAATGCCCCAGGAGAGGAGGCGGGAGTCGTCGACAAAACGGAGGCTGGACAAGTGAATAACAGGAAGAAGCAGAAGCGGCAGAGTAAAAAGAACGGTAGAAGAAAGGTTGATGGGAAGGGAAAAGAGGAGGAAAAATCGGAGAAACTGAAACAAGTTTCAAGTGTTGTTGAAAAGGGAAATAATGAATTTAGAGAGATATTGAAGGAGAGATTAAGACCTGCTCCTGCTGGTAGAAGGGTAAATTACTGTTTTGAGGATCAATTGTTTGAAGAAGAAGAAGGGTTTTCTCGTAAGAAAAGAAAAAATGGTAATAAGCAAAAGGGGAAAGTTTCAAAGGCTAAAGCTGAAGGAGTGGAAGAAGGTGATGGTAATGGCAAGGAAAAGAGTAATGGAAAGGCTGGGAGAGAAACAAAAAAGGCCAAAATTGAAGAAACTGAGGAAAATCAAACAAAGGATGAACGTAGAAGATATCCATCTAGGCAATCAAAAATTCCGAAGAGAATGGGTGACTTTGTGTCAGATAATTCTATGAAGAAGAAAACTCTCTCTAAAGTGAGAAACCCTTTTCTTTTTTAAGTTTGACAATTGTGGGTTTTTCTCATTTTTTTAATGTTTCATGATATAATTCCTTTTTGTTCTTGAGTAGGACTCTGTAATGTGCCATCAATGCCAGAGGAATGATAAAGGGAGGGTTGTGAAATGCACAAGTTGTAAGCGGAAACGATATTGCATTCCTTGTATAACCAATTGGTATTATTTTCTTTTTCTTTTTGTCAAAATCATTAATAATTTGCTTTTAGATTCAATGCATTGTGATTTTACTTGAGTTTCTATTTCATTAATTTGGCTTTGAATATGGATGTTTCTCAACTACTTTAGATTTTGTTATTGTTTTTGACGGTTAATGTTGTGTAGCAAGATTGGTATTTAACAGAGTTTGTACTGGCAGTCCTTTCCTTTTCTAAAAGAAACTCCAACTAAACTTTAAAGCCACTTGGTGCTTAATTTAACAGTTTATTGGTTACTAATCATGTTGAGGCTTGAAAATTTATGAGTTTTATGTCACAAATTGTTCTGTTGAACCCTAACTATAGATTATTAGTTGTTTATATTCGTCAGTTTTCCCATGTTTGGTGTAATTTTTTTTCCTAAAAAAGGTTTTGATAGAAATGTGTACTTTAGATTTCTTTCAGCATTGATTTTACTTTCTTCATACCTTGATTCCATCAGTCCTTTATTATTGTGATTTGAATGTTGATGCATATGGTTGGCACACTTTTATCGTGCCCGAATTTTATTTGTTTTAGTTCTTGAATTTTCTTCTATTTTGATTGTTATCTTTACTTATTAAGTGGGTGATATACTTTTGCTGATTTTGCTTTGTTTATGCTAAGTTGGGAACTCTTTCCTATATATTTTTTTTTGTTACTGTTCTTAGGTATCCCAAAATGTCAGAGGAGGAAATTGCTAGTGCCTGTCCAGTTTGTCGGGATAATTGTAATTGCAAGGCGTGCTTGCGCATGGATGGACCTCTCAATGTTAGTTTTGCATTTCATGTTTAACTGGTTTTTGATTTTAGGCATTAGTTGATGACTGATATAGGCTAATAAATGGTGTTCTTATCCATGATATGCTGTAGAAATTGAAGCAATCTTTAAAGCTGAAGTTTAGTAATGATGCAGAGCTTCAGCATTCTAAATACTTGCTTCAGACATTGCTCCCCTATATCAAACAATTTGGTCAAGAACAAACGATGGAGAAGGTGATTGAGGCCCAGATTAAAGGTATTTTTATTTCTTTGACATCCGAATAGTAATCTGTTTTAGTTGTCAGCTACATTTGTTATTACCTTGAATCATCAACTTGATCTGATAGTAACCAGTATTACCCTTAATTATCAACTTGATCTGTTAGTAATATCCCAGATTGGTTAATTTATAATCTTTTCTTCTGCCTGCCTCATCAAAATATGGAAACAAGAAACTAAACTTATAAGGTTGTTTATTTCTTACTCTAATAAGGTTGTTTCCTGCAATTTTTAATCAACATTATATCCATTTTGTGACATGATCCTCTGATGGGGCAGGGCTATTGCCATCAGAAATAAAGCTGAAGCAGGCAGTTTGTGATCCAAAGGAGCGTGTTTATTGGTATGTGCTTAATATTGCCGTCAATGACTATTGCTGTTGTTCTTGCATCAAATGATAACTCTTTATATTTATGGATTTCACAATTCCTCCACATGTTTTTCCAGTAACAACTGCAAAACTTCAATTGCCGACTTTCATAGAACCTGTCCTCAGTGTAACTATGATCTTTGCCTTATTTGTTGTCGAGAAATCCGTGAAGGCCACTTGCAAGGAGGGGAGAAGGATGTTACTGAGCCATATGTTGACAGGGGCTTTGACTACTTGCATGGTGAATTTGACCCCTCTCTGTTGGCAGAAAAGGAGAAACCTATGGATTTGCCTGTCAAAACTTGTAAAGACTTTGAAGGGTTGGCATCTGGGTGGAAAGCAAATGGAAATGGTAGCATACCTTGCCCCCCAAAGGACCTGGGTGGTTGTGGTGAGGGCCTTTTGGAATTGAGGTGCATGTTTGAAGAAAGTGCTGTTGTTAAGTTGGTGGAAAATGCAGAGAAAATAGCCAGAAATCTTAATCTGGAAAGCATGCCTGAAACTACTTACCAACAGTGCCTCTGTTACGACTCCATAGCTGAAGTTGATTTAAGTAGGTATAAATTACGAAAAGCTGCTTCTAGAGAAAATTCCAGTGACAACTATTTGTATTGTCCATCCACAAGAGATATTCAAAATGCAGATTTGAATCATTTCCAAAGGCATTGGGCTAAAGGTGAGCCTGTTATTGTCAGTCAAGTGCTTGAGAATGCATCTGGAGTGAGCTGGGAACCAATGGTTATGTGGCGTGCTTTTCGTCAGATAACTAACACTAAACATGGTCAACATCTGGATGTTACAGCCATTGATTGCTTAGACTGGTGTGAGGTCTGTTTGGCTACTGACTGCTATTGTCCAGTGTCTAAAACATGTGATATAAAATCTAATTACAAATATTTTGTTTTATCTCTTTTTTCATTTCCATATGGTTACAAGTTATGGATTTTACATTTTAGCGGGATCGTTGGAAAACAAAATAATCTATGGAAGGTATTTTGTTAGGGATATTGCATTAGTGCTATACTTATATTATTTTGATGCAGAAGCTGTGGCCATCATTCTTGAGTATGTGAATTGAATTAATGACCATGGAAGTTCAAATCCTGTAATTTGGAATGTAAAGGGTTCCAAATATTATATGTTCCTTAACTGCAGTTAGATATAACTTAATTTATGCCTGTTTGACATATATCATGTTTTATGCAGGAATTTTAATGGTTCATGATTTAGTGTCTTTTTCAGCATGCCTATTTAGGGCCCTTAATAGGGAATTTTACTTGCTGGGATCTTTTTTTCTTTGCAAAATGCAATTTTTTGGAATTTGTTTAATCATATTGACCATTTTTGGGAAATGAGCAACTTGACATTAGAGAATAATCTTGGAACTTGAAAATGTCTTTCGTCATTGACGAAATGAAATGCTCTAATAAATTAACCAATTTTATAATGGTCTCCAGTTATTGGAATTGTCTGCTAAAGAAGCATATAAAATAAGGTAGGGCATGCTTCTTTGGATCCATGACCCATCCCCCCAAACCAATGGGATCTTTTCAGAAAATGATTTTGCCAATATCTGTTTTGGATGGTACTTTGTTTGTCTTATGAAGGCTGCCATTCTTCTTTTTCCCTTTTTGTTCCCCAGAGTTATAATCTGTGGTACTTTCTATTGTTTAGTTGATACAGCGAAAGTTAGGAATAGCAATAGGTTGAATCTCGTTAATTAGTTAACACTAAATTACTTGAAAATAAAGGGGAACTCTTGTGTTCTGTCTTTACACACAGTAATATCTTTTGTAATATGTGATTTCTTCCAAGTAAGCTTTGCCTTTTCATCTTTCCTATTGATTTTAATGTTTATCACATAGTGAGCTTGGTTTCTAAGTGAGCTTTCCAATGGAATGCAGGTACAGATTAATATTCACCAGTTCTTTAAAGGGTATACAGAAGGTCGCTTTGACAGGGAGGAATGGCCCCAGATATTTAAGTTGAAAGACTGGCCTCCATCCAACAAATTTGAGGAGCGTCTTCCACGTCATCATGCCGAATTTCTTTGTTGTTTGCCATTTAAGGAATATACACATTCTCAAAGTGGCCTTCTAAATCTTGCTACCAAATTGCCTAAAGGTTACCTAAAGCCAGACATGGGGCCAAAGACATATATTGCTTATGGAGTTGCTCAGGAGCTTGGGCGTGGAGACTCTGTAACTAAGCTTCATTGTGATATGTCTGATGCGGTATATGCTTACTTCTCCCTTCCCCTGCTTTATCTTTAATTTTAATTTTTATTTTGAACTCTGCTTATCTGCTCAACTCGTATATTTACACACTTTTGGTAATTGTACCTGTGTTCTAACTCAGACTTTTTGTGCATTAAGTTATAATAATTTGTAGTTTTTCCTAAATATATCAAGTGATAGATTGCTAAAATGGTTGATGCAAAGCTATGAATCTTTTATGTATATCCAGTTTCTCTTGTCCTCATTTTTTGTGTATTCAAGAGTGTCATGCTGCAGTTATTCATAGTTGCTTCAAAGTAACAACGCAAGTATGCGTCCTGCTTAGATTTTTCAAATTTGGTAAATTCATTAAGCCACCCAATACATTTGTGTGCCTATGTGCTCGGATGATTTCAAAATTAATACTTGCTCTGAAGTGCTTGCCTTTGATGATGACCTTGATGCAATGACAGTACTTTTCTTTTGGCAGGAATTATGTTGCTTCTTCAAAGTCTATTAAACAGAATTATAAATTTTAAGCTACTGGGTTTTACCCAGTGGCAGATATCTCCAACTTAATGTGTGGAGCTGCATTTGCAAATTATTAAATGTGATTAAATGGATTTCTCCTTTTGATGCATTTATTAATTGATTTTTCTTTGGGAAATCTTTTTTCTTGCAACGTAAGTGATGCAAGCTCTGACTATAATGCTGCAAGCTTTCTTTTTCTATTAAGTAATGCATGCAGATGCTGTAATTGAGTGAAAGGCCTGTAATCACATGCCCTTACTGATTGAAATTGTTTAAAGTAATAATGCTTGTACATCTCAGTTCCAGAAAAGATTATTGTTAGGCAAGAAATGGGAGAAAAAAAAGTTTTATTCTAATGGTTGAGTTACAAAATAGCACATATTATTATGAATCTCAACCATTTGATTAAAAAAATTTCCATCCTTCACCCTTTTTATCTTTCTTACAAACCATAGCATAAATGGTTCTTGATTTCTTTTCCTAAAATTCTCTTTATCTTTCACTGTTTCAGGTGAATGTTTTGACACATACTGCCGAAGAGAAACTAAAACTGGAAAAGCTTGATATCATAGAGAAGTTGAAACAAAAACACTATGAACAAGACCAGAAAGAAATATTTGGGAAGATTGTAAAGGTTGACAGGAGGATGCCTGGTGCTCAGTTTTGTGAAAGCGCCACCTGCAGTAAGGAACCCAGAAATGAAGTTGATCACATAGAAGGTGAACTTGTTCAACAAGATGATCAAGATGTTCATTCCAGGCCGAATTCCAGCAGTTCCATTATAGAGTCTGAACTGGTAGAGAGTGGAGAGGCGAAAGTGGATCAAGAAAAACTTATGGAAAATGGTGAATTCCTTAAAATTTATGCAAATACATTTGAGCGATCGGAAGCTAATGAGGCAGGTGCAATTTGGGACATTTTCCGGAGACAAGATGTTCCCATGCTGAAGGATTATCTTAAGAAGCATTTTAAGGAATTTAGGCATACTCATTGTTGTCCGGTGTCACAGGTAACTACTGCATTTTGAACAAAGTTTAATGTCCTTGATGATTTACTTTTGAACTGATAGTCATTAACTTAATGTTTAGTGTTGAATCCTGTTAGTTGTCATTTTTCTCCTTCATTTAAGTTGGGGGAGGGGGATTTAATCCACCAGCACTCTATTTTGGAAGTGTGGCTATTTTCATGTATTACCTTGGAATGATATGTTTTCTGTTAGTTATTACAGTTGTGTATATTATTAGCCATTTGAGTGAGACTTTGCAGTGTTTTATTTTGCAAGTTGACATGCTTAAAGATTAGGGGAACTAAAGTTTTGTATTATTTGTTTCAGTGGTATTCTGGAATTCAAATAGACACTTCTAAGTTAGCTAGAGGTGATGTATTGGCACATGTACTTGGTTATCTCTAGTTCAAATTTTTCTGTCTTTGATTCCAATGAACTTACATCAAATTTGCTGTCAAGAAATGGACATATACTGCTATACAAAACTACATAATGTATACAACAATACCTTTGAGCACCGTGAAAGAAATGGAATTTAAAGTAATTTGGCTTGGAGTAAACATTGGGTCCCTGCATATCTTTGTTGATAACTTGAGCTGTGTAAGTCAAAACCTCACCTAAATTACTGAAACTGAACTGAGTTGTGGTGGTTATTAGGATTAAATATATTCAAGGGAACCATTTCTTCTTTTTCTTCATTTGCAGACTCAAAATATTTCATTATTATTTGTTCTTTTCTTTTGGCAACATAGATTGTCGACCCTGTACATGATCAGACATTATTTCTCACTTTGGAGCATAAGAAAAAGCTTAAGGAGGAATATGGTAAGCAACGTCCAAACATTTTTGAACCAGTCAGAAAAATAGTTCAATCCCTTATTATAGTTATATTGTATTCTTGCATACAGGAATTGAGCCATGGACATTCATACAGAAGCTGGGGGAAGCTGTTTTTATTCCTGCAGGCTGTCCTCATCAAGTCAGGAACATTAAGGTAGCAAATGTGCACATTCGAACTTTTCATATATCCTTTATTCTGAAGTATTTGCATGCATAGTTGTCAAAATCGTATGCTACGTGATACATATTGTACAATATGATTCACTACAAAATCGTTATGTACTGATACAAAGAGTTGATTTTTATCGTGAATCGGTAGTGTATTTATCGATACACAAGCAAATTGATGCGTATCATATAATACTTCGATGCACTTTGTATATTTGTTTCTTGGAAAGTGTCTATGGATGGCCAGTATTACAAAATGTGGTGTTTTGGCAAATGAGGTAACACCTTCAATTATGTCTTGTATGTTATGCTAACACTAGACCTGTCAATTCATGTATATATTTCGTGTTCATGTTGTGTTTATGTTTGTGTTATGTAAAACACGAAAATTATCATGTCAAAATTCGTGTCGATATATTAAACATAAGACAGTTTTTAATATTTGCGAAATTTATGTATATTGTTTTACTGAATTTTAACTTTTGTTTGTTTGTTTTTTTTTCATCGTTCTTGTAACATGTCCGTGTCATATCTAATGTTGCTAGGTCTAGGTAGCATTGATTTTGACATGTTTGCAGTTTAATTAGGTTCTGCCTTAATTTTACATCTTAGAATAATCTCACATGCAAATGTTGAAGGAAATTTTTGCTGCATAGCTGATTTTTAACTTCTCTATAATGATATAAGGTATTAAATTATGAATGCAGCAGCCTAGCCCATTTGGAAATGTGGATTCAAAAGGCTTGGAACTATATTGCAATTTTATAGGGATGCTACACAGTACACAGTCTGTATAGGAATCTCATTTTCTTTTTTGTTTTCTTTTAATTATTTGTGTAGATTCTATGCACATGCAACATGTAACCAAAATGGTTGTCTGATACTGTTGGAAGATGGAAGATTCTGCTGAGATGTTGCCAGAATCTTAGAGATTTGCTAGCTGATTTTTCTGTAAAAAGATTTAATCAACTTATGTAAATTAGGAAAGTTTCCTTGTAGTTTAGCTGGAGTTATTATGCAGTTCCTAGAAGTGTGCTGTGTATTTTCTATAAGGAGGAAGCCTGTAAAGTATTTTATACAGTCAGTCAATACATAAAAATTATTCCTTCAGATATCTCTCTTTGTTTTCATGGTATCAAGAGCTGGATTTTGATCATTGACTCTTTCTAAAAAACCCTAGGACTTATTCTGCGGAAGCCTTAGCCAACCTATAGCTTTTACCATGTCTGATATTTCAATTCAATCCAGTCCTCCTACTAACTCAAGGAAAACCACAGAAACCCAAATCCAAGCCTCCAATTCTAGTTCACACTCTGTCCAAATCACCACTATCCGTTTGAATGGTGATAATTTTCTGCAAAGAGAAGAGAGTCGTAGGAATGTTATGCTTGGAAAAAAGGGTGCTGGTGTATCTATCGAAAACTCAGCATTGGCTGCCTCTAATGCAAGACAGATGAATCAGCGAAAGACAGATGAAAGACCTCGAGTTTGGAAAAGCAGCAAACAAGGTGATAGACCCACTCGTGCGTATCCTTTTATGCAAATGAAGTTGAGACAAGTCCCTTCAGTAAAGAGCAGATGGATCATCTTCTTAAACTGCTAAAATCCAATTCATCATCTGGTATTCCTAGTGTTTCCTTTGCTCAAACAGGTAGTAACCCTAATGCTTTATCTTGTTGTTCAAATTCTGCTCCTTGGATCATTGATTCAGGTGCATCTGACCACATGACTAGTTTGTCTCATCTATTTAATTCTTATGTCCCTTGTTCTGGTAATGAAACAATTAGAATTGCCGATGGTAGTTTCTCACCTATTGCAGGAAAAGGATCAATAAAAATCTTAGAGAATATAGATCTTAAATCTGTTCTTCATGTCCCTAAACTTGCCTGTAATCTTTTGTCTGTGAGTAAATTATCCAAAGATTCTAACTGTCGTGTTACCTTCTTTGATTCTCGTTGTGAATTCCAGGACTTGAACTCGGGGAGGATGATTGGCAGTGCTAGAATGATAAACGGCCTTTACTGTTTTGATGACAACCTCTTCAGTAATAAAAAAGCTCAAGGTTTTGGTAGTATTAGTTCAATTTCTGTTCGTGAACAAATAGTGCTTTGGCATCTTAGACTAGGACATCCTAGTTTTCCTTATCTTAAACATTTATTTCCTGCTTTATTTAAAAATTTGGATTGTTCATCTTTTCAATGTGAGAGTTGTCATTTATCAAAGAGCCATCGTGCTACTTATATCTCAAAACCATATCATGCTTCCAAACCATTTTATTTGATTCATACTGATGTTTGGGGTCCTTCAAAGATTACCACTTTATCTGGAAAAAAATGGTTTGTGACATTCATAGATGATCACACATGATTGTGTTGGGTATATTTGATAAGTGACAAATTTGTGGTGGAAAAGTTGTTCAAAGATTTTTATAATATGGTTGAAAATCAATTTCAAACAAAAATTAGTATATTACGCTCCGATAATGGAACGGAATATTTTAATGAATGTTTGGGAAATTTTTTTAAAGAAAAAGGTATCCAACATCAATCTACGTGTCGTGATACTCCTAAGCAAAATGGAATTGCTGAGAGAAAAAATAAACATTTACTTGAAGTGGCTCGTGCCATCATGTTTTCTATGCATATTCCAAAATATTTATGGGGAGAAGCTGTTTTAACAGCATCCTATTTGATTAATAGGATGCCTACCCGAGTTTTAAACTACATCACACCTTTAGACTGCCTCAAAAAAACTTTTCCAGAATCTAGAATACAATCTGATTTGCCTTTAAAAGTTTTTGGCTGCACAGTATTTGTTCATATACCCAGCAAACTTAGATCTAAACTTGATCCTAGAGCTGAAAAATGTGTTTTCATAGGTTATGCTCCAAATAAAAAAGGGTACAAGTGTTATAATTCTCAAACCAGAAAAATCCATGTCAGTATGGATGTCTCTTTTTTGGAAAATCAACCTTACTTTAGCAAAAATTATCTTCAGGGGGAGAAAGAAAGAGAAGAAGACAATTTTTGGAACATTTCTCTACCTAATACAATCATTTGTGATACCACTTCTCCTATTTTTTTTGAAACAAAAATTCAGGAAAAATCTGTTCAAGATATTGAGAACAAAGGAAATTCTAATCAACCATTGCAAAGCATGGATGTATCACAAACAGGGGGAGAAATACTACAAACGAATCAAAGCAATCCAAATTCTGAGCTTCTGGTTTATACTAGAAGAACTCATAAAAATGGTAAAGATCCACCTATCACTCTAGCACAGAATCAACCAAAATCTCCGAGAGATGGTCCTTCAAATATTCAAGGTAATTCTATTCCTATTTCATCTTCAGCTCCAATTCCTTCTTCTATTATGCCTTCTAACAATGAGTCCTCAGATCTTAATGTTCCCATAGCTATTAGGAAAGGAGTTCGAACATGTACCAATCACCCTATTGCCAAATATTTATCTTACCATAGACTTTCTAATCACCATAGAGCATTTACCTCAAAAATTTCTCACTTGTTTGTTCCGAGAAACATTCAAGAGGCTCTAGATGATCCAAATTGGAAGTTAGCAGTTATAGAAGAGATGAATGCTCTTAAGAAAAGTGGTACTCGGGAGGTAGTGGACTTGCCAAGGGACAAGAAGACGGTAGGGTGCAAATGGGTATTTACTGTAAAGTGCAAGGCTGATGGTAGTGTAGAAAGGTACAAGGCTAGGCTTGTGGCAAAAGGATTTACACAGACCTATGGGATTGATTACCAAGAAACGTTCGCTCCAGTAGCCAAAATAAACTCAATTCGGGTTTTATTATCTTTGGCCGTGAATCTCGATTGGTCCTTACATCAGTTAGATGTAAAAAATGCCTTCCTAAATGGAGATTTGGAAGAGGAAGTGTTTATGAACCTACCACCTGGCTTCGAGGAAAGGTTTGGTAAAGATAAAGTCTGTAGATTAAAGAAGTCGTTGTATGGCCTCAAACAATCCCCTAGAGCTTGGTTGAACGCTTTGGGAAGGTAGTAAAAAGTCATGGTTACTGTCAAAGTCAAGCACACCATACTATGTTTTATAAACGTTCAAGAGACGGGAAAATTGCTATCTTGATCGTTTATGTGGATGATATAATCTTGACAGGTGATGATAATGTTGAACTAGAAAGATTGAAGAAGAGACTTGCTAATGACTTTGAAATCAAAGACTTGGGTACATTGAAATATTTCCTCGGGATGGAGTTTGCTAGGTCTAAGGAAGGTATATTTGTCAATCAACGCAAGTACATACTCGATTTGCTTGGTGAGACGGGTTTGCTTGGTTGCAAAGCAGCTGAAACACCGATTGAACCCAACTTAAAGCTACAACCTGCCAAAACTAAAGATGTGGTGAACAGGGACCAATACCAAAGGCTTGTTGGAAGATTGATTTATTTGTCCCATACACGTCCAGATATAGCTTTTGCAGTAAGCATGGTGAGTCAATTTATGCATTCACCAGGTTTGAAACACTTTGATGCTGTGTACAGGATCTTGAGGTACTTGAAAGGGACTCCTGGAAGGGGTTTGTTGTTTAAGAAACGTGGACACCTACAGATCGAAGTCTACACTGATGCAGATTGGGCTGGAAGTATTAATGACAGAAGATCAACTTCAGGCTACTGTATGTTGGAGGAAATCTTGTTACTTGGTGGAGCAAGAAACAAAATGGGTGGCTAGAAGTAGTGCAGAAGCTGAGTTTAGATCTGTTGCTCATGGGATTTGTGAAGTAATGTGGATTAAAAGGTTGTTAGAAGATTTGAGGATCTCTAACCCTTCACCCATGAAAGTATATTGTGATAATATAGCAGCAATCTCTATTGCTCATAATCCAGTCCTTCATGACAGAACAAAGCATGTGGAAGTGGATAAGCATTTTATTAAAGAAAAGCTCAATAATGGACTGATTTGCATGCCTTACATTCCAACTACTGATCAGATTGCTGATATACTTACAAAGGGGCTACATAAGAGGCAATTTGACAGTTTGATTAGCAAGCTGGCAATGGAAGATATCTTCAAGCCAGCTTGAGGGGGAGTGTTGGAAGATGGAAGATTCTGCTGAGATATTGCTAGAATCTTAGAGATTTGCTAGCTGATTTTTCTGTAAAAAGATTTAGTCAACTTATGTAAATTAGGAAAGTTTCCTTGTAGTTTAGCTGGAGTTATTATGCAGTTCTTAGAAGTGTGCTGTGTATTTTCTATAAGAAGGAAGCCTGTAAAGTATTTTATACAGTCAGTCAATACATAAAAATTATTCCTTCAGATATCTCTCTTTGTTTTCAGATACAAATGATGGGCTATGTAATTTGTCAATATTGGATAAGGGATCCCTTTTAGTTGTTAGAGCTGTAGCAATGAGTACTAAAGCTGGTACTTGTGATATGAGTGTGATTTCTGATGCTCTTGTGTTTCTGTCTTTTAGTCATGCATAAAGGTTGCTCTTGACTTTGTTTCACCTGAGAATACTGGTGAATGTGTTCATTTGACTGAAGAATTTCGATTACTTCCACAAGGTCATAGAGCTAAAGAGGACAAACTGGAGGTATGTAATAATATGCAGTATACCGGATGCTATAATTTCTACTCTTTTTACGTATATAGAGGGAGGGGTGAGTTTTTTGATTTTATGTCCAACCCAGAAGAAAGGCTATGTTGGAGCATCATACCTGCTTGCGAGTTCATGCTTGCATAACTATTATTTTGATGGAACATTTTTTCCTAGATGTACTCCAACATTAGTGTCCTCACTCATTCATCAATAATTATAGGTTGAACTAACACCAACAGTACCTTCTCTGTTAAATTTCTATCTATTCATGATGGCTCTCCTTATGTGTTGTATATGGAACCTCTGTATACCCCAAATATTGGCTTCCTTCAGGTTATTTTGCCGCTGGTACAGCAATGCTGTTTTCAGTTGGAGTTGGGGCTTGAGATTATGCACCGAAACAATTTGCTAGGATTTGGCATATTTTCATAAAGTTTTTATGACAGTTGTTTGTGTCCTAAGATGGGAGTTTTGACACTTGGAATGCTGTTTTCTTGATCCTTTTTTACTGAAACAGATCAGGAAGATGATACTGCATGCAATGTGTCAGACTGTTACTTATTTGGATCCTGAACTGAAGTGAGTCACTTTAAATATAAGTAAAGTTGCTTTATTCTCGCTAGTACATACGTCATTTAATGTTGAAATATTTGGCTTCTATGCTTTTTTTTTCTTTTAAAATTCTTGTCACAATATATGGAGTCTGCCCGTGTCTATACGAAAATCAAGTAAGTTATGTCTCATGGACTTATCTGACACTTGTTTATATCATCTGCAAAGTTTCAATGAACAGTGTGTAAATATGTAAGCTATTATTTACTTCCTTTGACAGCATGGTTAATGTCTGTGGGTCAGAACACTTAGCAGCTGGTTGTTGAGCTTGAATTAGTTGCCACTTTTGCATTGACTGCATCATTGCTTACTTTTTACGGGGGTGGGGAAAGCGGTTTAATTGTTCTGACATGGAAGTCATCTGTTAATCGATCTTTGACTCTGATCTGCAGGCAAATATTTGTGCGAATGAGAACAAATAATTTACATTAATTCTGTTGAGTTATATGTTTATTGGTTTAGTATGTGTTGTGTGCTATTGAAATTTTCATATGCTAAATAAATAACTAGTATTGATTGCTTGGTTTATTCAGGACTGAACTACAGCTCGATTCACCATCAAAAAAAAAAAAAGAACTACAGCTCAATTCTCCTCCTGGCTGACCGGTCAACATCTATTTCGAGGCAATCCTGAACGCAACCGGGCTTCCGGTATCGTACAGTTTTTACTAGGTCTTGACTACTTTCTTTTGCTCACTCTTAGTGTCATGTCTATATTAGAACTCTTTAAATTTGCCACGAAAGAAGTGGGATTTGTATTTTGTCGAATTTGATTCACATTAATACGAACACGTTTTAAAGTGCAGTGTGAATGTGTTTATATACCAACTTCTAGCTCAATTTGCGTATTTTTTTTTTGGTGCATCAATTTGCGTAGTATTAGTTACTCATTAAAGGCATTGAGTGGAATAGGACTTTTGGCCTAAATCTTTTTTTCACCGTATCTCAATGTCAAATAAGGTAAGATTTTTTATCCTTATATCTGTAATTCTTTTTATTATTTTATACCTAAGTCTTCTAATATGGTAATTTATCACAATAATTTTTAATAAAATACCAAATGCACCAGTAACACTACTTTTAGATATAATACTGGTGAGATGAGAAGTGATACCAATGACTTAAGAATTTTAGAGTTTAAATTATATTAGGGTCATTTTAAAAAAATTAAATTTTTGAGACAGCATTCAACATATTCAACATTTGGAACAGATTGGATTAACTGAGATATTCCTATTTGCTAAGTTGGACATAACAGGCAGTATATTCCTATATATTCTTCACAATAGAGCCCTGATTTTTAGAGGTATATAACTTGCCAAATCCTCTTCCACAATGCATCACTCGTAGATGATTTCCCCATATTATAAAACTTTGAAGAAAAACAATATAAAGGAGTGTTTTACAAAATATAAGTTTAGCTATAAATGACATAAAGATAGCAGTGGTAAAAGCTAAAGCAAAAGTTGTGAAAGAGATTTAGGATAAGTTCGACACAAAGGATGGAGAGAAAATATGCAGATTGGTGTAATTAAAAGAGGGGTAGTGAAATGCATCAAAGGTGAGCACCAAAAAACACTCGTTAAAATTAATGACATTAAAAATAGATGTGATTATTTCAATAAATTATTCAATGACGGATGAAGTCAAATTTTGGATGATATCTTGATGTCTCTCGAGGAACTAAATTAGTGCTTTATGCTTAAAATCAGATAGATAGAGGTAAAAGGAGGTACTTAAGAGGATGAGAGCTAGTAAAGCTGTTAGGCCTGAAATGTTTAAGTTTGGGAATTTTTTGGAGGGGTAGGAATTAGATAGTTGACAGATTTTTTTAACAAAACTTAGCACACTAACAAAATGCCTAAAAAATGGAAGAAAAATGTTTTGAAACCTCTTTATAAGAAGAAGGGAGAAAATTCAAGTTGCTTCAATTACTAAGGATTGAAATTCAATGAAATTATCGAAGAGAGTAATAGAATGGAGATCGAAACAGACTATAAATATATAGAAAAATCAACTATAAAAGCAATATACTTAGGCAACATAGGAAACATGTGGAGCGTTCTTGAATATTGGGTAAAAATCTTCATATAATTTTTATAATCATTGAGAAAGTATATGATAAGGTGTATAAAGGGGTGCTATATTGGTCCTTAAGAAGAAAAGAGTTTCATGAAATATATTGAACTAATTAAAGACGTGTATAAAGATACAAGGATATATGTGAAGATATATGAAAGGCAAGCAAATAAATTTCTTGATTACATCAAAGTTCAACGCTAAGTCTACTCTTGTTTGTTGTAAATTGACAAAATCCATAAAAAATAAGGTACTTTGGTGTATGATATTTGTAAATGATATTATACAAAATAGTTGTTAAATTAACATTGCTATATGATAGTAAATGTTTGACAACTAAAAGATTGCATACACAAAATATAAGTGTAACAAAAATGCAGATGTTATAATAGATGTGCGGATATATAAAAAATGATAGAATAAGAAATAAAAACATCTATAAGAATGTAAGAGTAATACCTATAAAAAACAATATAAGTGAATATTATTTACATTGATTTTGATACATATGACAGACCTACAAATGCTCTAGTTGAAGGGTAAAGGCGATGCATAACGAAAAAAAAGTTATAAGTTATAAGAAGACCGAAAAATATTTAAAAAGAAATTATTTGAAAAGATATAATGACATTAAATTAGAAAAAACACATTGTTTTAGATAAATATAAGTGGAAGAAGAAAATTTATGTTAACAACTTAACTTAAATTCGTTTATTAATTTATATAACTTACCTCAATCTACTGAAATAAAAACTTTGATAATGATGATGATGATGATGATGGTTATTATTATTATTATTATTATTATTATTATTATTATTATTATTATTATTATTGTGTTGATGCCATAGCTTTTCACCGAAAGAAAGAAAATTTTACAATCTCTATCCCTTGAATATAATTAAGAATAAACTGACAATAACTCAAACAGTATGAATTGTTTTTGAGAGCAAACATAGGCTGGAACACTCGCGGTTGACGGTAAAGATAATTGTAACACAAGTAAATTTTTCCATGGGTCACGCCCCTTCAAATTTTAATGGTCAGAATGAAGCTGAGACAGTGACAGACCTTATAAAGCTTTACGAGACAAAAGGAATTCCATAAAAAATCAAAAACTGGCAGACATGTTTGTGACCTTCAGCTTCACTATTCACTGCGGGGCTTGTCTTCCAATGGACAACATAAATTGTAATTAATTGCATGCTTCAAATATGAATATGAGTAAGGCAACAACCAACACTGATTAATGTAAGTAGCATGCACAGTAGATGTGGCCATGACTTGCTGGATAGATTCGATATTTCAAGATCCATATCTCTATTGACAGGCATCTGACTTTCCCATGATTCTGTAAGTCATAGAAATGTAATTACAGCTCAATATAAAACAAAGAATTAATTGGTAACAGGATGCAAGTTAAAAGAAACAGAAGGGTAGAAAAACAGAAGATTTCAGGTAACTTCGCAATTAAGATAACAGCTATACCCTTTATCACTTTCTGCAGTTAATATCATTATCCAAAAACATACTTTAACCATTCTGGAGAAGCACATGCTTAATTGGAAAACTAAACTATTCAGTGGTTTGCAAGAATTATTAGATGGTTAAGCTTAGAGTCGGTATTTTATTTATATGTTGCTTGGACACCGGTACATATGTCTGGTGCTGCTGGTATATGTTTAGATATCTGCCTAACAAATTGCCTTGAACTTAAGACACGGGTACGACTTAAAAAGGTATGAGAGAAGCATATGTGTGAAGAGTCGTTTTACATGTACTTATGGATGCATACATGCTTACATGCATACATCAATACATACACACACACATGCAATCACACACACATATACACACATATGAATTATACGTTTGATTACGAGTTGATTTCAATTTAGAGTTGCAAGGGATTGTGGACATACTCGTATGTTTTCTTGCATATGGGTAATGGAAAGTTATTTATTCTAAAGGGAAAGTACGGAGTTTCACGGTTGTCCATTTAAGGACATATTGGATGACAAGCTTTGTTACGTAGAATTAGACCTCTTTTTTTTTTTTTTAGAATCCAAAATGCTTAATGATTGAAATATGATGTTTGCCCATTTTATTTAAAAGCCCAACCAGCAAAGAAAAAGTACATGAATTATTTGTTTGATTTATCATCATCATTAAAATCATTATTTCAATACTGGGTAGGCTATATGAACCAATATATAATTTCATGTCAAGTAGCAGCATTAATTCTCCTCCTATACTCATTTCTATCTAAAGCAATATGTTCCACCCGCTCCCGTTCCACCATATCTTTCCGTATTTCTTCTTGCTGAATCTTCTTTGATCTTTCCCTAGCCTTGACACTTGTTATATCATTCATTACCTCCACTCTTCTATTTAAAGCATCCATAAGTCTACATCGTATGTGTCCAAGTTAATGTAAACGACTTTCACTTATCTTCAATAAGTACCATTCCAATCTTTTTGCAAATGTTTTTATTTTTATTCTATCTTTTTTTGTATATCCGCACATCCATTGTAATATTCACATTTTTGCTACACATCTTCTGAATTATTTGTTTGATTATGAGAGTTAATTTCAATTTAGGATTGTGAGGGATGATAGACATACTGATGTTTTACTGTATATGGTTAATGGAAAGTTACTTATTTTGAAGGTAGACCTGCTCAAGGGCCGGGCTATCCGCCCAAGCCCGAATGCCCGTTCAAAATTTGGTCGGACTTGGACAAAAATATTAGACGTATTTATCGGGTCTGGACAAAATTTTTAGGCCCGATCAAAAATGGGCCCGTGACCGGGCTTGACTATCTAAAGCCCGAGCCCGAGCCCGACCCGAACATATTATTAATTAAGTTTTTTTTTAAATATATCTATTAAGTATAATATAATTATATGTATATAAAATATTATTGATTAATAAACATGATTATATATATTTAATATGAAAATTAACCTGAAAATTTTGACAAATCAAATTAAATTTTAAAGGGAATAAAAGAATAAAATACAAATAAATAAAAATAAAATACAAAAATAAATAAATAAAATAAAATAAAATACGGGCGGGTAAGACCGGGCCTCGGACTTATGTAATAAAATTAAAAACGGGCTTGGACTAAAATCCAGGCCCGAATTAACGGGCCGGGCTGGGCTTGGACATAGCTAAAATATGTTGTTATAGGCCTTCGACCCGACCCGAACCCGACCCGCCCCGCCCAATGAACAAGTCTATTTGAAGGGGAAGAATAAAATTTCATGTTGCATATTTAAAGACACATTAGAAGACAAGTTTTGTTATGTAGAATTGGACCTTTATTCGTTTTATAAAGTCCAAAATTCTTAATGATTAAAATATGATGTTGGCCCATTGGAGGCCCAACCAGCAAAGGAAAAAGGGCATACATTCATACTTACATATGCACACATATAAACACATAATTATATGAGTTATTTGCTCGATTATGAGAGTTAATTTGAATTTAGGATTGTAACGGCTGGTGAACATACCGATATGTTCTATTGCATATGGTTATTCAAGAATGAAATTTCATGTTGCACATTTAAGGACATAATGGAAGGCAAGTTTTGCTACGTAGAATTGGAGCTTTTTTAGTTTTATAGATTCCAAAATGCTTAATGATTAAAAAAAGATGTTTGCCCATTTTATTCGGAAAACCAACCAGCAAAGAACAACAAAAATTGAAGGCTCAATCCAAAGGAAAAGATTGTTGAAAACCCAAGGCTCAGGGATCCCATATCTACTAATAAAAAGGAGATAGGAGAAAAGAAGATAAGAAAACATTTGGTAGATTTCAAAGAGAAACGAGAAATCAATGAGTTAAGAAAAAGAAAAGTGAAGGTAAAATAGAGAAATAAGCAAAATCTCCATTTGCTATTTTAGGTAAAAGAAAGAAAATAAAGATTTCAATTAAGGGTTGTCGTTGGGACTTTAAGCACACAAAAGTTTAATCTTTTTCTGTAGACTGATCCTTCAAAATTTTCCATTTATTTGTTGGGCGGCCTCCAAATAAAATGGGTAATTATTTTACTTTAACCTTTAAGCATTTTGGTCTGTACAAAAAGATGCCACAATTTTGCATAACAAGGCTCGTATACCCAATTTATCCTTAAATGTGCAACCATGAAATCTTATACTTCCCCTTCAATTTATCCTTAAGTCGAATTTATATTAACCATATGCTAGAAAATAGATCAATATGTTCATCATCCCATGCAATCATCACCTAAATCATCAATCAAATAATTCTTGTAACCATATTTGTACATGTATATATAGATACACTTGCATCAGTTTAAAACAAAAAAAAAATCAATCTTTTTTAATTGTTAGATCTCATAAAAATCTATGGCTGTAATTAAAGTTATTTTTTTACTTGTCTTCCTCTCTCTTTCTTGCTTTCCATTTTGTCCCTTCTCAATGCTCTTCTCAATTTCCCATACTTCCAGAACAGATTATGGTGCTTAATTAGGAATTTAGGATGTAAAAGTTAGTCCATGTCTCAAATCCTATGACCCAAATGATGAACAAAATCTAATTTAAAATATCACAGCTTCGAATGAGGATAATCTAGTCCACTCTAAAACCAGTCTTCCACTAAATAAACTACAATCTTTCTTACATGTCTACCGTTCAAATTTAGGATTAAAAAGTATTTTAATATTAGATTTGTCTAAATCCTTGGTATGAAATGCTATTTAGAAAAGAAGAAATTTGTCAACAAAAAACAAGATCACAATTTTTTAGAAAATAAAAGGGACAAAAGAATAAAAGAGAGAACAAAATATATGGTGTTATGAGAAGATGAGGTGCCGTGACTCCATGCCGATGGGGAGATTAGATTTGATAAGCAATGGAGAAGAAAGTTGGCTATTGAAAGGAAAGAACAAGTAGATTTTATGAAGAAACCAGAAAGAGGAAGTGAGGAAGACAAATAAATCACTAGGAAAATTGCTTTAATCACCAAACATAAATTTCATGAGATCTAAGGACTAAAAAAGAATGTTAAACCTTTTTGTATTACGCTGGTAATATGTTAAATTTTAAGACAATGAAGCAGCATCAAGACACAAACTAGCACCCGAAATCCACACCCGAGTCCAAGCAACATAGTAAGATACTTTTTGCCTTTTATGTCTCTTTGTATTGATGGCCTTGGTAGAGTTGAATTTTACTAAAAACTCGACCTGGCAGTTTTTTTAATTTGAGTTGTTATTATTATTATTATCTCTTGCTACAATATTATTGGTCGGCTTTTTGCAGCACAGGAACCTACACCTTCAAAGCAATCGCTTCTCTTCTTTGCATACAAAATCAAATTGCCTTTTTTTTTCTTTCAACCATAACCCATATTCTCACATCAATACCGATCAGCCAAATCCCTCAATTCACCAAGTGTACCGTAAGCTTCTTGTAACCCAGGGTTTTTAGAAATATCTTCCTTTAGCTTCAGCCCCCTTTTGGGATAAACTCTAACCAATTCAAACCCTAATTGATTCCAAAACTCCAACTGTTGTTCCAACCATATCCATTAGCCATAAACCCTAAATTTATTTCCCAACCCAAACTATAATTTGTAAGTAGGAGCACAATAAAAGAATCAGCCTACATCATTTAATCTGCTAAATTACCAAACATTTATTTTGATAAACTAAACTTCATGTTATACACACCTTCAAGAGGTCAATGTCCTTGAGGTCTCATGCATCATTAGACACATGAGACAACTGCAGATCCTGACTTCAGACACCTTTGTACTCCAGATGCAAGATGACCAACTGAAATTTAGGGAATCACATCAGTATCCATTCTGAGGATTGATGCATTACAGGTTGGCAAAAGAGTTCACACTTACAAAAAACACTGGTCCTGGAATAAACTGAGGTATATAATCATCTAATATGACCTGGAACATAAATGACCTACAAAAAAGATCCACTTATATCCGCAGGAGCAGCGTATCTAGAATAATATTGTAAGGAAGAGTGACATGACAAAATGCTCACCACAGGCAAAAGTATGGTTGCCAAACCACTTCAGGAAATTGTATATGCATACAAGCTTCCTGCTCAGCATGGATACATCAAGAAATTTAGAAACCATAAAACAAAATGTTGCAGACGGGAAAATATATGAACATGTACAACATGAGTAAAAGAAAAGAATGAAAAGGAAGAAGGGTGGGATATATACGCTTAAAACAAAAATACATCGGTATTTCGCACCTGTACAGATATATACGACACTGAAAACAATTTATCATATCTTGACACAGATATTACTCACATACACAATTAACTTTCTAGTTTGCCATAGGAATATATGCACTTAGAAAAAATAATAGACTATCACTTCCGGTTAATTTTTAATTTCAAGAAGCATTTCTCACAGACAGGATACCTATGAAAGAAGAAACCAAGAGATTACCTTGTCCGAGGATCAAAATACTGTTTGAAGCCGTAAGTATCATATCTTGGATCTTTACAGTAGAAAAAATTGCTTGACTAACTAACAAATTAAACAGGAAAAATGTAAATCGCATTGCCAAAATGTTAGGAGAAAAATATAACACTAGAAGTAAAATATAACATCCTGAAATGGGCATGTGAACATATCAATCATGAAAAGAAAATCAGTAATATAGTGATTGATGAATCAAGTTCTCCAGAGCATAGAACTTTAACAAGCAAGAATAAAAAGTGAAAGGATTCCACCTCATATGAATCCAAACTATAGAAGAGAATATGCAAGTATTACCCAAAGATTGATAAAAGTAGAGTATATATCTAACATAATTCAAAACATTAAACAAATGAAATCAGAGGATTAATAAAACCTGAGATTTGTATTAGCTTGTTCTCACTCTCCCGTTTATCATTTTCGTTAACAGCAGTGCTAACATCCATCATGTGCACAGAATGATACCCATCTGATATCCAAACAGTTTGTTTTCCTGCAAAATGATAGAAAGTATCCTTTAACTGCATAGTTGTAATACCAAGATCAACCATCAATTGCTTTCCCCTACAAAGCTGAGGTCAAAGGTCAATTTTAAGTTAATAAGTTTCCAAAGAATGATTTCACTGACCCAAAATTTTCTCTTTTATTTTAAAAAGTGGGTGTTTGTCACTTAAAAGTCTCAAAACCTCAGCCACCCTCACCCCCACCCAATACCAAGGATTAAAAAGCGGTGGCGTAGCCATGTTGCGGCTGCAATTCCATGGTAGCGCCACCGCTCACCACTGCCACATAGGAAAAAAAAAAGGGGGAATATGAATCATCACTGTAGCAAAGGGTCGCGGCCCGCTAAAACAGGTATAAAGGTGAATAGCGGCAACAGCAGTCTAGTATTGCTGCTATTCCATTTTCTCTCCAAATGATGTATAACAAAAAAAAATCCTGTGTAAAAAACTTAAATGTTTCAGCTGAAAAAAAAAACCCGGTTATTGTTTTCTAATTATCATAACTTATTTTTTAAATATGGATAATTTATTGTAATCTAAAAAAATTATGAATATTTTTTTCAAGTAAATAACAGACATGAGATGTCATTGATTACTTCAAAAATTATAAAATAAGAGTTTCTATGATTATAATTAAAATCACCACATTTTATAGTAAATGCAAAATAAAAATTAAAAAAAAAAATCACGACTGCAATGGTCTTTATTCTTGCTCTAAAGATAACCCATTGGCAAATAACACATGAACTTCAGGACTTGCTTCATGGGTATCCAGAATCTTCCCAGTGGAAATAAATTTCAAATCATGTCACTTTGTCATCCATTAATCATGATTTTGAACGCTCTTTTGTCATGCAAGCATTTCTAACATCAAATGAAGTCTTTGGAAGAACTAAAGAAAGAACTTAGAGAAGCTTACTCGAGGAAATATCAGGAAGAACAGCCAGCTTCTGCACTTTTAGAACATGTGGCAATGGCCTCATGTGACAGGTGATGTTTGATCCAACAGCAGTGTTTAATACATGCAAGACAGACAAATCTCCTGCAGAATTCAAGATTAAAAACTTCTTTGAGGACAGTGGTTGGATGGAAATTGCCTTCATGGACATAAATGAAACTTTTGTAGATGTCAAGCCCGTAACTTCCTTTTTCTCAAATACCACAAAGCATCCACCCCCTTCAGCAGATTCACGTCTGTATTTTCCGGACATCTGCTTCACTGCAAATCAAGATGCCCAATCAGAGAAAAAAAGTAGCAAATCCATGTGAACTCTCTAAATACTTTAGAAAAATAGATAATAATAATAAAGGAAAAAATGTATTAGCTAAGTGCATAGATTGCACAAGTACCCTGTGTTAATCTTTGTAGTAACATACTAAAATTACAGTTAAAAACATAGTGTTCCTAATCCACCTGTTAGAGACTTCACTCAAGCAAAAGAGAAACATATAAGAGAGTTCTTAGCATACTTTATACTTTCTAATATAACTAATTTACCATCTAGGGAATCCTTATGATTTAAATCAAATAACAGCATCTTGCTAACTATGAGTGACCCAGCTGCTTGGTTAAATAGATACTAAAAACAACCTGTTAGGGAAAATAATAAATTAAATATATTTCAGTGAATGTAGTGTGAGACTATGAAATAGGATATCTGGTTAAAGCCATCTAACTGAAGTTACACTGCCATTAATGAACCAAATCACCCAAAAATTTATGACAAATTATGGAGATGCTGATCCTCATATTTTAAAAAAACCAGTTACATCCTCAATTAAATATCAATATCCATTTTTAGTCTGATCAATATCAAGCTAGAATGCCTAAAGACAGCTATGCTGCTTGACCTAGATGGCGTAAACATGTGTTGGTATGTAATTATTTCCTTCAATATTTGAAAAATAAATTTCAACCAAAACACCAACTCACTTCGTCCTACATTACTAGGTACTTAAAACTCTTCATAGAAAAAGATATTCACTTGGAAATGCTTTTAAATCAAGTATTCCCCAGTCCCTACTCCATCTCCTGTAAATTATCTGCAATGCCATAATATGAAAAGCATTGATCTAAGAGGTGAGCAAAACTCCTTCTTCTAAAGTCTAAGACAAAGATCCTTAATCTAAAGTCTCAGACAATGCAGTAAAAGGACAGGTATGTTATAATTTGTCGAGTCTCTTTCAAGTTCATTCATAAAGAAAATCAATACTTAGGTATGCTCATTCTTACAAGTTCATTCATAAAGAATAGGTTAACTCTACACATTTAGTCATGATTGCTCTCGGCATTACTTAAAGAGGCTGATAGACTTTTCCAGTCACTGGTTCAAGTCATGACAAATTGGAACAATGTCACATCCTAAATTCAATATTAAAGGGATCAGCTCTGTCATCAACTATGCTTAAACATGAAGTACCAAAAAAAAGAGGCAATGATTAAACATCAACTGGATAAGCTCCAAAGGGAGCCATCTACTCTAATTCACTTGAGCAATTTTGCCAGCAAAATTGACAACAATTATAGAATAAAGCACAGAATATATTATAACTTTCAGAAATAAACAAAAATAACACGGTCACTACCCACTACCACTATAAGTTCAAAGCAATACCTAAAACCCCAGAAAACTTACCAGAAACAGAATGCTTTTCAATATTCTCATCAAAATAACCATTACAAGCAATCTCCGAACTGCTTGATCCACCATTGAATATACCATCATTATGTCTAATTACCCCATTTGACAGACCAGAATTCTTCACTCTCCTGACCTTTCTCCCTTTCACCAATTCTCTTAAATTCCAAACTTTGACCCCATTTTCCTCCCCTAAAACCAACCACTCAAAGGAAATATTCATCGAAAAAACAGGCTTCAAACAATCAATCAACGCGCATTGCATAAGCTTAACGGCCACCCCATCACCACTCTCGTCATTACCCACCAATTTAACCCCAAAGATAAAAACTTTCGAGCTTGAAACCGAATATAATGCGAAAAAGTTAACAGACCCGGCAATCATAACTTTCAAACCATGAGCAACATCAATCAAAACCCCAAATTTATCATCAAACTCAATACCCTTTTGGTTGGAAACAACTTTAGCCTTCTCAAAGACCTTATTTCCATCATTCCTGAAAAGGAAAAATCTAAGGAGAACCTTGGAACCACCTTTATAAGGACCTGCAACAATGAAAAGGACTCTGGGACTAGGATTTTGTTGGGTTTTTTGGAGAAGAAGGAAAGTTGAGGAAGATGAAGGAGGAGGAATGGTAAGGGAGTTTTGATGGGAAGAACAAGGGAAGGAAATGGAAGGAAAAAGGGAAAGAGAAGAGTCAGAGTGGCAAAGGGCAAGGGAAAAAGAATGGGGTTCAAAGAGAAGAGAAGTAGGGGCTTTAGAAGAAGAAAGGGAGGAAGAAGGAGTTGGGAGATTGATCTGGGAAGCTTGGACAACAACCATTTGAGTTTTTCAAACACCTAAATTTGAGATTGTTTTTTAGTGCGTTCAAGGGAAAAGAGCAGAAAGGGGAGGGGCATTGCTCGCGTTGAGAACTTTTAAATCAACCCCTCTTTTTACTCTCCATACCCCACTTTCCTTCAACAAATTACTGTTTATTACAAAGATTTGGGGTATAAAGAGTAAAAAATGAGGTATATTTAAAAGTTCTCGCGTTGTAAATGTGATTTTGGGTTTCGGAATGGAGAGATTAGAGATCCAAAGAAGCCAAAATAATAAAAAGTCTTTTACGTTGTGGATTGCTACTGGTACGCGGGTGCAATGGAAATCCGCTGCTTAATTTTATTTTTATTAGAATTTAGGCTTAATATTTATGTATGTCCTCAATGTTATCACAAAATAAAACTAAGCTTTTAATGTACAAAATGAGGATGAGAGCTAGAAACACCCTGTTCAACCATGACCTGGGAATCAATTTCCACCAACACATTGTTATAACCATTATCAATAACCAGTTTAATGTTGGTTTTGAAGAATAAGGGTGAGTTTGACAAGAACAAACAAATATTGAGCAAAGTATGAGTAAGCAAAGAAAAAGGACTGAAGAAAGAATATTGGCTAAGAATTCAAAGGATCTTCTACATTACTAAAAACTCAATTTGCAACACTATAAATAGATGAACTGAAATAAAAGCCACACCCCCATGTTCTCACTTCATGGGATGATATTCACCCACTAAGTACACAAACATAAAGTGGGTTAGTGGGAACTTAACTCCTAAAATCTAGAAATCACTCTTCCATGTTATACACATAGTGGAAGACTTATTCAACTTAAACTAATAATTGTTTGCATCAATTTTTAACATCCCCCCTTGATGCAAAATCTGCAACTTCAAGTGATAATCGAAACTTTGCAAACTTTGAATAACCAAGTCCCTTAGTAAAGCCATCGGCAACTTGATCATTTGTTGAGCAGTACTTCATCACGATCAGTCCTTCAGCAACAGCATCTCGAATAAAGTGGTGGCGAAGCTCAATGTGCTTTGTCCTTCCATGGAACACTGGATTTTTGGTCATTAAAATGGTTGCTTTGTTATCACAGAAAATCTCAGTCGCCTTTCCTTGAACTTGATGCAAATCCTCCATGATTCTTCTCATCCAAATTGCTTGACAAGCAGCAGATGTAGCTGCAATATACTCAGCTTCCGAAGATGACAATGCCGTGCTTGCTTGTTTCTTTGAGCTCTATGACACAGCACCCGAACCAAAGTTGAAAATGAAACCACTTGTGCTTTTTCTATCATCTACACAACCTGCCCAATCACTATCAGTAAAACCAAACAATTTAAAGTTAGGAACTGGGTTGTACCAAATCCCAAAGTTACTTGTAGCTCGAATGTAGCGAAGAATTCGTTTTGCTACCCCAAGATGATGCAAGGAGGGATTATGCATGAACCTTGAGACCAAACTAACAGGAAACATGATATCTGGACGAGTATGAGTCAAATACATCAACCCACCAACCAAGCTTCTGAAATACTTCTCATTTGCCCTTGGTGTTCCATCATTCATTGCAAACTTCTCATTTGTATTCATGGTAGTAGAAAATGTCTTACAATTCTGCATGTTAAACCTCTTCAACAATTCCAGAGCATATTTTTCTTGTGAAACAAAAACACCATCATCAGTTTGAGAAATTTGTAAGCCAAGAAAATAATGCAACAACCCCAAATCTGACATATCAAATTCATCAGTCATGCTCTTTTTGAATTCTGTAATAAGAACTTCAAAAGAACTAGTATAGATAATGTCATCCACATAAACACAAACAATAAGAACATCATCACCTTTTTCCTTCACGTACAAAGTGGGCTCACTACTACTACAATGGAAACCATTTTCAAACAAGTAAGAATCAAGCCTACCATACCAAGCTCGTGGTGTTTGTTTGAGTCCATAAAGGGCCCTCTTGAGCTTGTACACCTTAGCCTCTTTGCCTTCAATAACAAATCCTTGTGGCTGCTCGACATATACCTCTTCATCCAAATAACCATTCAGAAAGGCAGATTTGACATCAAACTGATAAACCTTCCACCTCATTTGAGCTGCCAATGCTAACAAAAATCTAACAGTTTCAAATCTAGCAACAGGAGAGAAGGTTTCAAAGAAATCTTTACCATACTCTTGCACATATCCTTTAGCAACCAACCTTGCCTTGAATTTTTGGACACTCCCATCTGCATTAAACTTCACCTTGTAAACCCATTTTAAACCAATTGTATCTCTTCCTTGCGGCTTTTCTACTAGCTCCCAAGTATCATGCTTCTCAACGGAAGCAATCTCCTCCTCCATGGCATGTTCCCATTCATCTTTTCCACATGCTTCATCAAAACTCATGGGTTCTGTTACTAAAAGAGCAAACATGTTAGAGTTATAAACTTCTTCCCAAGGTTTTACCTTTCTGGGAAGAGCCCCAGACATACTTCTAGTAATCATCCTTGAAGGTTGAGGAGTTGGTGAAGCTTGTGGTGACAACCTTGAAGGACTGGGTGTAGGGGAAACCTGTTGAGCCACTTTGTTCTCGTCATCTTGTGACTCAATTAATTCATTTTCTTCATAAGACAAGTGCTGATTTTTGTTTGCATTCCACTCCCAAAAAGTGTTCTCATCAAAAATAACATCTCTACGAATGATTAGCTTCTTAGTAACTGGATTATACAATCTATACCCCTTTGTCTCATCACTATACCCAACGAAAATACATTTCTCACTCTTCTTGTCCATCTTTGTCCGATCATTAGAAGCTAACATGGCATAAGCAATACAACCAAAAATCTTCAAAACACTTACATTAGGCTTGCGATTCCACCAAGCTTCATAAGGAGTCATACCACGCACTGCCTTCGTTGGAGAAATGTTGAGAAGGTGAACCGCTGTAGCTACTGCTTCAGCCCAAAAATCATTTGCAAGCCTTTTCTCATTCAACATACTCCTAGCCATCTCCACTACAGTTCGATTCTTCCTTTCGGCGACTCCATTCTGCTCTAGTGTTCATCTCACTGTTAACTGCCTTTTGATTCCATTTCGCTTGAGAAACAAAGTAAACTCATCAGATAAAAATTCTCCTCCCCTATCAGTTCGAAGAATTTTTAAGTGATGACCAGATTCTTTTTCTGCAAAGGCCTTGAACTCTCGAAACTTATCAAGTGCTTCTGATTTCTGAACAAGAAAAAACACCCAACTCATACGAGTAAAATCATCAGTAAACAACAAAAAATATCTATTCTTGTTCAAAGACAGAGTATTCATTGGCCCACAAATGTCTGCATGCACCAACTCCAAAGGCTTCTTTGCTCTCCATGATTTCCCAACTGGAAATGATTGTCTATGCTTTTTCCCATAAATACAACTTTCACACAAATCATTAACAAAAGCAATAGTAGACAAACCATGAACCATATTTTTCTGACACAATAACTTCAACCCATTAAAATGCAAGTGCCCATATCTCAAATGCCATAACCACGAATCACTTTCAACATTAGCAACAAGTGCACAATCATCCAAACGAGAAATCTCAAGAGGAAACATCTTATTTTCAGCCATGGGAATTTTTACAAACGGCATATCAGAATTTTTACCCTTAATTTCACACACACCATCATGAAATAAAACTGAATATCCCTTTTTTACCAATTGACCCACACTGAGTAAATTATGTGCCAAGCTAGGAATGTAATAAACATCATGAATCAACCTCTCATTACCTGACTTGGTCCTCACTGCTATTGTTCCCTTACCTTCAATCTGCACTTGTTTGTCATTCCCAAGACGGACTTGCAACTTTACTGATTCATCTATACTCTGAAAAAGACTTCTAACACCTGTCATGTGATTGCTACATCCACTATCCAAAAACCAAAGATCACCGTTACTTTCCTTTGAATTCATAAAAGTGAGAAACAAGTTACCATCTTCTTCTTTTTCAACGAAATTTGCCTGTTGCTTAGCCTTTTTCCAACAATTCGCCTCAACGTGCCCCATCTTTTTGCAAAAGTAACACTGCTTGTCCTTATGGTTTTGCCTTTGATTCTCTCTGTCACCACTCTTAGTTTCTTGGCGACTTGAATTTGATCTACCACGACCTCTACCACGACCACGGTAGCCACCTTTACCTCTTCCTCTACCTCTACCTGCAAAACCATTGTCATTGCTTTTCTCCTTGCTAGTGATCTCCATCTTTGTCTGAAATGCCTGCTCCATACTCTTCTCTGCAGACCTGTTCATCCTATCTTCATGTGCTAAGAGTGAACCCATTAGCTCATTAAGAGAATACTTAGAAAGATCCTTTGATTCTTCAATAGCAGTAACAACATGATCAAATTTAGGAGGTAAACTCCTCAAAACTTTTTCTACAATTGTTTGATCTTCAATTTTCTCTCCATAAGTTCTCAATTGATTCATAATGAGAGAAACTCTACCAATATATCTTGAACCGACTCACTACTTTTCATACACAAGTTCTCAAATTCTCTACGAAGAGTTTGGAGTTTCACTACAGTTACCTTGTTATCTCCATGGAACTCTTTATGTAGAATGGTCCAAGCTTCATTCGATTTTGCTGCATTCGAGATTCGAGGAAAAATTGAGTTTATCACTGCTTGCTGCAATACGAGCAACGCCTTTGCATCCTTCTTCCGAAACTCCTTCATCTCCGCTGCCTTCTCTGCCTTGTCAGATTCTGTATATCCATTTTCTACAAGATCCCACAAATCTTGAGAAATGAAAAAGGTCTTCATTTTAATACTCCAAAAAGCATAACTTTCTCTATTGAAGATGGGCACCAATGATTGAGAAACATTCAAAGTATTCATACCATTAGACATGATGAATACAAACCAAAGATCACTTGCTTCAGCAAAGATCACCACAACAGAATAGCACCCAATTTAATCGAACCTGGCTCTGATACCAAAAATGTTGGTTTTGAAGAATAAGGGTGAGTTTGACAAGAACAAACAAATATTGAGCAAAGTATGAGTAAGCAAAGAAAAAGGACTGAAGAAAGAATATTGGCTAAGAATTCAAAGGATCTTCTACATTACTAAAAACTCAATTTGCAACACTATAAATAGATGAACTGAAATGAAAGCCACACCCCCATGTTCTCACTTCATGGGATGATATTCACCCACTAAGTACACAAACAAAAAGTGGGTTAGTGGGAACTTAACTCCTAAAATCTAGAAATCACTCTTCCATGTTATACACATAGTGGAAGACTTATTCAACTTAAACTAATAATTGTTTGCATCAATTTTTAACATTTAAGTCCATCTCTAAGCCCCAGAGCTCCGCGCAGACGCTGATTGTTTGCCCTAAAGTATCGAGCAAAACCACCAAGCCACCACCTACCTTCATGGCTCCTTATCACTCCTCCCGCACCAACCTTACCAGGATTTCCTTTAGCTGCGCCATTAGCCTATGTTTGGATTGAGGGTGGGGAAGGGAAAGGAAAGGAAAGTAAAATAAAGTAAAACAAAGGAAGGTTGTAAGTCTTTCTTTTGTTTGGGAAGATTTTTTAGCTAGAGAAAGGAAAGAGAGGAGGAGTGAGCACCCCTTGCTTTCCCTTGAGTTACTCAGTTTTTTTAAAACCCCAATTTGAGGTAAAGGGGAAGGAAAAGAAACTTGAAAAAAGTTTTAATATGTAGAATATCAAATTTAACCTTATTATCTTATAAAATTTAAAACAAAAAGGGTTATAATTGGAAAAAAAGTATTACAATAAACCATTTCCTTTCCTTTCCATTGTTTAACCAAACAAGGATTGTTAGGATTACTTTCCTTTCCTTTCCTTTATTAATTTTAGATATCCAAACAAGGGGTACATGTACCCTTTCCTTTCCTCTCCTTTCCTCTAGTTTACATTCCTTTCCTTTCCATTCATTTCCTTTACTAATCTTTATCCAAACATAGTGTTAGTGTTGAGTTTAAAAAATTAGTTGGAGGAGCAATCCAACCTATGCTAGCTTGAACAATATTCCTATGTTTATTCTCTTTACAACCAACAGCCTAAAACTCTTTATCACTCTTGGTCAATAAGGTTTTCCATCTTTCTTCATTTTCAAACTCGCATTTGAAAACAATTTTGCTCCTTCCGAGCCAAACATGCCACAAAGCAAATGAAAACACAACTTTCCAGGGAATTTCACAAATATTGGAAGCCTAGCCAGTATTACAGTTTTCCTTGATCCAATTTGTCATGTCCTTTGAGAATGAGTTTCTCAACCCCGATGGGATTTGAATTAAGTCCCAAAGATTTCTGACTAAACGACAATCTCTTAAACATCTTCCTTTACTAATTAAAAGTGTTATTATTATATAAAAAAAAAACAAAGTGTTTTTTTAAGTGTTTTTATTTTTCATTCTATAACAAAACCAATCATATACATTAAATAAAATTTAATAAACTTTTTTTTGAAGGAATAAAATTTAATAAACTTTATTTATCAAATTCAATGGGTGCAATACATAAACTCTTTTATGTTTATACCGAAAGGACATTAATACCATTCTAGTTTAAAAATACCAATTTGCCTTTTTTCACTACCTTTAAATCCAAAAATCATAAATAGTAAATTCTAGATTCTAAATTTGAAAAATCATAAACCATAAACTATAACCCTTAAATTCTAAACTTCAAATCAAAAACTCCTAAATTTTAAATCTTAAATATTATTAAAGGAGAAAAATTGATATTTTGAAACTAAACAGAGTTAGTGTCCTTGTAGTACAAGTATAAAAAAATTTATGTATTTCACCTTAGATTCAACCTTATGATAATTGAATTGATAACTCATTTAATACTCAACGGCCTTTTTTAATCTGATAAGAAACATCATTAGGTTTTATTTTTTATTTTTTTTTTGCTCATACATCATTAGGTTTTATTTATTTTTTATTTTGCTCATACATCATTAGGTTTTATTTGACCTTAATCTTAATGATTTTTTTTAAAAATAATCCCTCAATTGTATTCTTAAAATACTGCTTACAAAAATCAAATCAATCATGATTGATAAAAAAATTCCTTGAATTATTTAAGTTTAATGGTCAAATATACCACAAATCTTTTTATATAAAATAAATATAAACTGCTATTTGAACATCTTATGTTGCCGCAAATGTGGATAGCTTTATGAGTTATCATGTGACATATCACGTGTGCTATACAAACAAAAATTAGTGACATTTAACAAATTTAAATTTAATTGAATTATTTTAAAAATTAGAGAATTTAATTATGATAAATAAAAATTTATGAACTGATTTACATGTATTAAATCATTGAATGCTTTTATCCTCTTTGTGCAAAAATATACACACACATCTATTAAACCAATTTCTTAACTCAATGGTAGACACTACTCTATATGGATCCCACACTCAAGAAAAAATTATTAAAATGGACAATTGACAAAAAGTGGTGCCACTCATTTCAACTTTACGATTCCCACTAAAAGACTGCTTGTTGGGTCCCATGGTTTTGGGGTAAAGAAAAGGACCTATACTTGGATATTTCAGTTCTTTAGTTCATATTATTCACGCAAGCCCCAAGTTTTGTATTTTTTAGAAAAATACATAACACACATGTATCATCCTAGCTAGTAATCTTTTAATTTGAGTGTTGAGACATTTGTTTGCTAAGTAAATATGTTATTAACATAATAAAAAGGGAAAAACATATTTTCCCATTCCAACAAAATAAAACAGGCATAGGCATAGGTTGCTTTATTTTGCAAATTTAATAACAAAAAAAAGGAGCAAAAGTCATCCCGTTACAACTACATAATAAAACTCTAGAAAGGGCAGCACACTAGTTTCTTTAATTTAATATTTATTTAATTAGTGAAATTTGCAATGGTGGCATGCGGCTCACAAGCCTTAGCAGCTGGGGCGGCTTCAACAGCTGGGCTGGGCTCGACCGGCTTGCAAACCAGCTCTTCTGGGATTTCGCCAATGCCCTTCAAATAAAAAGTGTAGAAAATCTTGAAGGGAAAAACAATTTGGTGCAGCTTAACCTGACCGCTCACCCCTTCAAAGATCCCTGACCCTCCAGTAATAGCCAGATACGTGTCCTCGTAAGTCAAGTATGGCCCCTGCACTGTTATGTGACCGTAGTCCCCAAAGTAAAAGCTGAAGATCGCCTCGTACCGGTCACCTTTCTTTTCCGGTTTGTTCTCGATTAAAATGCATATCCCTGCTGTTATTCCTACCCGTTTCTGCAAGTCTCCGGTGTATATCTGAAAAAAATCAAATAAAATGGAAATCTCGATGTCCTTTTCGATTAGAACGATGACAAAAATATCAAGAAGATACTACTTGGCTACTAATTACTCTTTAAAGGTTTAATATTAAAAAATTATAAAATAAATAAAAGATTGAAAATATTAACAGGTGACTATATTGCATTAATACAAGTTAAGACAATAATTATGAAAAAACTATAATTTATAATTTACGTAATATTTTTTTTGGTTACACCAAAAAAATAAATAAATAAATAAAACACATTATTAGCTCTATCTATACATCCGTTAGCAAATACGATAATTAAGTTTTGTACATTCTTGAGTATAAATAAATATAAATCCTTATAAATGAAAATAAAGAAGGCGTCATTGATCCGACACCGACAGTCTACACAATATTCAATATAAGAAAATAAAAAAAAATTAATACTTGAATAAACCTTAACGTATAATTATATGAAAATAAATCATAAAACGTTTTAAAATAACAGAAATTAAATATATTATCTTTAAATTTTTTAATTTTCGTAATATTCACATAATAAGTTAGAGAAAATTAATGAAAATAGTTTTAATTTTGTTATTTTAAAATGTTTATAATTGATTTACATATAATTAAATGTGAAAAATATTGACATACGAAATACATATTTAGATATTAAGTTAAAAAAAAAAAGTGGCAACCAAACATTTATTGGTTTTTTCCCAAGAAACAAACAACAAACGTAGATCTAAAATTCACCATTTTTCAGAAAAAAGTCAAACAAGTAGAAGATTAAAATTCAACAACTTTCAAAAATTTTCTTTTTTTTTTCTTGGTTTCCTAAATTAATTTAGTGAAGAACTTACTTTGTTGCTAAAAGGGACAAGATCACCGAGAGAGTTAACAGTTTTCTGACTCAAACGAAGATAAGCTGGACTGCCACGATCTCTCTCATTGAGCTCATAAACGTGCAATTCTTGAACTTTGTCTGAAAAACAGAAAACCCAAAACAAGTTAATCAACAAGATCAAACCAAAAAAAATCAAATTAAAAAAAAAGTAAAAAAGATATAGGGTTTCAATCAAAATGGGTAAAAAAGGAAAACAATTTACTGGGTGTTGACTTATCCGAAGGAATAGCCTGGCTTTTGCAAGCGAAGGATCGTTTGGGAACTGAGAAAGTGTTGCTGCTTGATGTAAAAAGCTTATTACTCAGAGTTAAAGATGAGCTTTTGATGAGCTTGGAAGATGAAGCTAGCAACAGGGAATCGGTCTTCGAAGTGAAGTTTGATGATGATCTAGGGTTACCTAGTTTCACAAGAGAAATGGTTGTTCTTAGAGCAGAGCTTGAGGCAGCCATCGTTGATCCTTGTATTGCTTTCTTTTCTCAGTGTGTTTGGCGAGATAGAAAGAGGAGGAATTGACGAGAAAGTAAGGGAGGGTGGGAGTGGAATTATGTAGAACGGGGAAAAGAAAGAAAAGTGTGTCAGAGGGTGAGTTTTTTGTCACGTGGTTCGGGGAATGACGGTGCAATCATGTGTATGAACGTGGACAGTCGAAAAGAGTTTTTTAATTAATCATATGTTTTTTTATTTTATTTATAATTTAAGATTAATCATATTCGATTAATAATTATAAACAATAAAATTTTTTTAATGATAATAGTTTCAAAATTCAAATAATTTTTAATTATCTAGAAAATTTTTTTTTTATTTCCTCCTTTCACACAGTGGTGTAAATAAGCCTTGGGTTTTTATATGATGTTAGTATATAGTTTTTATATATTGTCAATGTATCAGAGATTAAGATTTCATTAATTTGTAAATTAAAAAATATGTCAAATCCTTAAAAGCAAATATAAGTTAATTTTTTTAATTTACTCATAAAAATTTATTGATGAAATATCAACTTTTAATATATTAACAATATATAAAAAATATATATCATCAATATATCATATATAAATCCATAAGCTTTCATATACAACTTTTGCTCGTAGACGTGAAAAAAGACAGTTTTTGAGGTTGTCTAAATAATACACGTGTTTTAAAATGAAAAAATTATTTGGACGGAAACAGGTTTGAATTATCGTTTGAAGAACTGTCTTTGTATATTTTGGTAGTCACCGGCTAAATAAATGGAATTAATAAAATTAAAAAAATTACTTGATACATTGGAAGAACAGGTGGCACATATTTTTTAAACGATATTTAAATAATAATTAAAAAAATGAATTGCATGGAAATTTTTTAATTTTGTTTTTGAAATTAAAAAAATCCACTATTAATGGATGGATCATAATAGTCCTGCAATTGCTTTTTTTTAATATTTGAAAATTGAAAAGAAATGGGCTTTAACACATAAAGAAATGGATGGATAATTTTTTTTTTTTGCTCTGAATGGAAGGATAATTTCAATTTCGAGCTTCAACTCTATTTCATAGGAAGGTCCAATGATTAATCACTAAAGCAATGGGCTTTAACACATAGGTTGTGTTTGGATGAAAAATTTTAATAAAAGAATTCATTTTAATCAAGATATTTAAAAGTCCAAAATGTAAATTTTTTGTTTGGTAAAAAATTTTGAAGAATTTAAAAATTTACGAGGGATTTCAAAAAGGAATTTAAAATTCTCAAATTCCCTTTTAAAAATCCACTGAAAAAACCTAAACTCAACAAAACTCGAACCTGATACGATTCGAAACCAAGACCGATCCGATCTGAAACCCGTAAAAACTCGAATTTAAAACCCGAATTTATAACCCAAAAAAACTCGAATTATAATTTTATGATTATTTTAAAATAAATAAATAATTGATACATTTTTTAATTATAAAGTTAAATTTTGAATAAAAATAATTATTTTTAATAGTAAAGTGTAATTTAAAAAATACTATAGTAGTATTATTGTGTAAATGGTAATTTTAATAAAAATACATGAATAAATCAAGCTATTGATAATTAATTATTTGTTATATTAACAAGATTCTAATTTAGTATCTTATAATAATGATTTATATATTATATTTTATTATAACAATCTTTTAAGAATAAATTATGTAATCTCTTAATGCGTAAGTATTATTCTGATAGAATTAATTATTTATTAAAAATAATTAATTTATTATCTATTAAATATAAAATTAAAGTGTAAATAAAAATAATATTTCTAATAGTAAATTAAAGTATAATTTAATAATATACTATAATAGTATTATTGTGTAAACAGTAATTTTAATAAAATTTGTTTTTTATACTTTATTAATATTATGATTAAATATATTTACATAATTAGCATCATATTAATTAATTCATTACAACAAATGTGGTTGGGTTTGTTATGTGATAAGGAAAGGAAATGGTTGCTTAAATGGGGAACAAAAACTAGAAAATTGAATTAAAGCATGGGAATTGGAATTGGAATAGTGGAGAAGGAGAAAAATCAGAGAAGAATGAAAAAAGGGGACATTGGGTCTTTAACTTTAGTCTCATTTGTGCCTTTAAATTAACTAAAATGGTTTTTTTAATGAAAATTTGAGAGCGAAATTAATTAAATAGAGGGAAATGAAAATATGAAAATTTGAAAGGGAAATCAATTAAATTAATTAAAATGGTTTTTTTAAATGAAAATTTAAGAGGGAAATCAATTAAATAGAGGGAAATAAAAATATGAAAATTTAAGAGAGAAATAAATTAAATAGAGGGAAATCAATTAAATTAACTAAAATGGTTTTTTTTAAATGAAAATTTGGATAAATTTTCATATGCAATTAATTTATAAATAATTTTGCTAAAAAAGTAATTTATAAATTATTGAATTTGTATGAGAATTTAATATCTATCAAATAGTAACTAGCCAATTGAATATATAAACAACTAGTATTTTAAAACATAGAAAATAGATTTGCAATGTTAAATTTTTGAAACACAAATAGGTAGTTAGTATTAAGTATAAAAAAGTTAAAACAATTTAATTATTATAACATTTAAACATTCTTTCCTTCATTTTTAATAACGTTAACATGTTATAATTTTAATTATTAAAACGTTTCAACATTCTTAATTTTTTTACTCTAGATTTCTATTTCTTTAATTATATTCCTATATATGATTGATCATAGGCTTATTTTTATAGGGATTAGTTAATCCTAGAATCAATATGAGTTTTAATTGAATAATAACTAGGAGTTTTAATCCAAGCAAACTATAACTTTGTGCTTTTTTTTAAAATTGAAATAATTATATAAAACAAGAATGAATAAGCTCAGATAATACAATGTGTCTATGCATTAAACATAGCAATATGTAAATAATAAATATATAAAGACAAAGTACAATAAATTTCAAACAATGAGATTTCGAAAATAATGAAAATAATAAGTTTTCGAATAATATAGATAAAAAAATCGATTTTATAAGATATAACATTGATAAAAATTAAATTTTCAGGTGAATATAATATAGTTCAAGAGAAAATTGCATTTATGATTATTTTTATTTTGTATTCTCAAATTTTATTTTTGAATTTATATTCTATTATAATGAATATTGCCAATGATATTTTATTACAATTATTTTGATCGTTTTATATACACAATATTAAGAAATTTTAATTTGACAATGACAATGTAAATTCGTTGTAAATTTGATATGAATATGATATAGATATCAAAACAAATTTTCTTTTCATTGTATAAAATATTTAAAAAGTTAATTAAGCAATGACAATAAAAAGTTGTTGCAGATACAATAAGATAACGCCCTTTTATTTTATTTTATTTTATTTTTTTAATTTGATAGGATTTTGCAACAAGAAAAAGTATCATTGTATATAATATTTAAAATTTTAATTAGACAATGACAATAAAAAATCGTTGCAAAAATAATAAAATATTGTAACGCTTTTTTTTTCTTGTTGCTAAATTGGTAAGAATTCACAACAACAAAGAATATAATTGCATAAAATTTTAAAAAAAATCCAATAAGTAACTATGAAAAATAGTTGCAAATGTAATGAAAATTTGCAATAATATCGTGAGCTTTTGTAATTTATGATTGCTAAAAGCCTATTTTTAGTAGTATAAATAATAAAAGACAAGTATACAAAATTATAATCAAACAAATGATATTATTATTTTTCTTATCTATCTTTCATCATTGAAAAGGTAAAATAAATTGTTTTACATATTACAATAATAGTATTATAAACAAAAATTATATATTAAATGTATTAAATATACATAATTAATATTTTGTGATATGATAATTTTTGCGACACATCAAACCAATAATTTTCTCTTTAAATTATTATTGTTTATTTTATTAATTTTTATTTAATTAAAAATAAATTTCTCTTCTAACAAATTTAAATGTTTTTATATCGTAAGAAATGTGAATATCAAAGGAAATTAAAAAAACTAAATAATCATTATCAAGTAATTAAAACATTAAAATGTAAATATTTATATGAATATGAATATTTATTAAATTTTAACTTTACTTTAGCAATTCTATTATATTTTTATTCAACTATATAAAAAATTTAATTAATTATTATATTCAAAATTATAAAAATATTTATAACTTATAAAATTTCAAAAATAATTTAACTAAGCCCGCTAAACCCCCAAGGTTAGAATCGGACTGAACTTGAAACCGGACTGAATCCGAAAATAACCGAACCCGAAAATGCCCGAAACAGAAAAAAATTGAACCTGTAAAACCCGAACCCGAAATGACCTGAACCCGAAATAACCCGGACCAAACCCGTCCGAACCGGTCTGTTTGTCACCTCTAGATATTAGACATAAGAAAAGAAAAATATAAGAAATGCAATATGGGTATTAGATTTATAAAAATGTATAAACATTATTAATAAAATAAAACATATATTATTTAAATAATAAAATATTTTTCCTTGTGTTTTGCATTAATTTAACGGTGGCCAACTGGGCATCTGCAAGTAAGTGAAAAAAGCTTTGGAGGAATTTTGAAAAAACTATTTCTTTAAGTGTACTTTTAAAAGCATTGAAATTCTTCTTAAATTTAGAAATTCATTAAAAAAATTAAAAAACTAACAAATTAAATTTTAAACTTTTAAATATATTGATTAAAGTAAATTTCCCTCTTAAAATCTCTCATTCAAAGCACACCTATGACTTACACTTAGAAGCCATTCTTCTAGGATTTACCTACGGATGTGATTATGTTTCGAGTTGTCCTTCTAAGAATTTGAATGAAATTTCGTTTTCATTGGATTTTAACAGAAAGGGGAAGAATTAAATAAAGCTATTAATTATTTATCTTCCTTTTGTTTTTTGGACTACCTGAAGATTAATTTAGGCCATATCGACGACACAACCTTTTAGACTATACTCCAAAGCCACTAACATTTGCTGCATATTTTCCATGTCGTAATCGACCTGCCTTTCTTCACAAAATCTTCTTCCATCATGAAAGAATTTGAAGTTGCCTTATCTAGATATGGTTATGGTTTTACCGGCAAATCTATTCTAACATTTGCTTCAGCAGTCTCTTCTCTTGTGATAATTCCCGAAAATATTCTTCAAACTCTACACTAATTTGTTGGGGTCACTTGGTTACTAAACCGGTTGCTCGTCTAGGTGCTCATGACTAGGATTCTTGATCAAAAAAGCTTCCCAAGATTATAAATTTTGACATTATTATAATGTTAACATAAAAACACATGATTAAGTATAAATTTAAAATCATTAGACGTAAAATATGTTAGAAGTATCATATACACTTGATAATTAACTTAAGATTAATGCAAACAATATATGACTAAGTATGAATCTAAAGTTATTAGGTGTAAAATATGTTAAATATATGTAAACACATGATAAATAACATTTTTTTTTGAAAAGTAAAGGAATTTATTAATGAATCAAATAGTTATTACCAGGTCACAAAATTAAAGGTGCGATTGACTCCAAGTTTAGCAAGGGAGTTAGCAAAGAAATTTGCTTCTCCAAAAACATGAACAAAAGAGATAACATCCAAACACGAATAAAGGTTATGTAACTTGTTGAGAAGATTGTTGTACTTCCAATGGCTGTCAAGTACTTTGTTCAACCATAAGACTACAACCTTAGAGTCACTTTCGATCACAAGTTAGGGAATAGAATCTAAATTGGCGTTGGTGATGATTGAAAGAGCTTCCACAACAGCCATTAACTCTACCAGGTTAGAATTGGCCAAACCAATATTATTCGAAAACATCATTAAAATATGTCCATGATGATCTCGCAAAACTCCACCAATACTAGCTTGACTAGGCTTGTCTAAGGATGATCCATCAACATTGCACTTCCAGGAACCAAAAGGAAGAGGAGACCACGAGATATTAGTCTTGATAGTCTTATGTTTTGAAGCAAAGTTGATAGATTGAATGTTACTGAAAAGCAGAAGCACATCGAGATTAACATGAGAAGCTTTGAGCCACCAACTAAGCCTCAATCTAACAATATTGGAAACTTGAAAGGGAGAGATTGATTTATTGTTGAAGATCTTGTCATTCAGAGCAAGCCAAATGACCAAATAATAGCCTAGAAAAGAATGTCCCAAATTTTTTTTTGAGTCCAGTTAGAATAAAGGTTACTTTAAAGATCAGAACAATTGATTTAAAAGATCCTAGAATGACGCACGAGACCCCCCCACCAACCACAACAGAGACACCAAATAGTCCAAGAAAAATGGCAATGAACAACCAGATGATTGATCGAATCTGGTTGAGGATAGAACACAATTTGTTTTCTTTGTTCAGCAGACAACCTCTCCTATGAAGCATGTCAATAGTAGGCAGTTTACCCTTTACAGCTCTCCAAGAAAAGCTCAACCTTAGAAGGGGCTATACCTTTTGTTGACACCTAATTTTATCCCATTTTTGTTATAATTATTATAGTTATTATTATTATTGTTATTATTATATAAATTTTGTATTTATTTTTATTTTTATTTTTTATTATTATTTATATTATTTATATTATTATTATTATTATTTTCTTTATTCTTATCTTTTATTTTATTTTTATTATTATTTTTGTTATTATTATTATTTTTTTTCTTGATCTAATCTGTCAATCATCTTGTCCATCAGCCACTGCCACCACCGGCCACCCTCAGCTACTGCCACCACCAGCTACTCTACCCTATCCCATCACACCAAACCCCAGGCTAGATCCCTCTAAAAGCTAGACTCATCTTCACTACCCAAAGGACCCCGGACAGAAAACCCTCTAGCCCTAGCCACCGTGACCCTCACTACCTCTGCCTCTGTCGAGACCCCCCATCACCAGTCAAAAACAGAAACCCAACACCATCCTCACCCCTACCCAGAGCAACCACCACACCAACATCATCCTCAACAACCCAAACCGAGACCAAAATCCCTAAACCCGAGAACCCCAAAAACCCGAAACCCCAAATCCGAGAGCCCTTCAAACCCTAGATCCCCACCTGTAAAAAAAAAAAACCACAACAACAACAAACCAAAACCACAACCCCATCAACAAAAAAAAAACAAAAAAACAAAAAGGGGAAAAGGGCTTTCGAGGGGTTCAGATCTACTAGGTTAGGGCTATTTTTTGGTGAATCGGAGGTCGGAATCGGAAAGAGGAGGGGGAAAAGAATCGAAAAAAGGCAATCTTTTTGGGGTTTGGCCATAGGCGATGGTGGCCTGCGGCGACCAAAAGTGACCCCAGCGGCTGCCGGGAATCGCCTCGGTAGAGAGCCTCAAAGGCTCTGGATGTTTTTTTTTTTTGAGGAAATAGGAAAAATGAAAGAATAAAAAAAACAAGGCTTTTATATAAAAAAAAGAAAGCCGGAAGATCCGCGCGCGACCTAGATCCGACCCGGGATCCGGGCGCCCGGCCCGGAGATAGGAAGATCCGTGTGCGACCCGTGACGCCTGACCCGACCCGTGTCACGCCCGACTCGCCAAAGGAGAGAGGGAGATCCGCGCGCGACCCACTGCCCGACCCGATCCGATCCGTGCCCGGCCCAGCAGCTTGGGCCTGGCCATTTGGGCTCTTTTGAAGGTTTTTTTTTGGGTTCCAAGCCCAAATCCATTTAGGTATTTCTTTTGTATATTTATTTATTTAATATGTTGGCTCTATAGGCTATACCGAGAGGGGGTGAATTGGTTCTTAACTAACCTTATGCCCGTTTTGCGATTCTTCTAAGTTCTCTAGCCTATTTGAATGTTTTCTAAGTTCTCTAAGCTAGGCAAGCATGCAATTCAAATTCAATACAATAAACACAATATAATCGCAAGTAAATAAAGAGTAGGGAGAGAGAGATTTACACAAGCGATTTATAGAGGTTCTGCAACCTTGCCTACGTCCTCTACCTTGAGACGCTCCCAAGAATTTTCCCCAAATTCACTACACTTGAATTTGTCTTTACAATCCCTCTTTTTAAAGGCTCAAGAGAAACCTCTCTCTTTTTCTAGGCTCAAGAGAAACCTTCCTCTTTTTCTAAGGCTCAAGAGAAACCTCCCTCTTTTTCTAAGGCTTAAGAGAAACCTCCCATTTACAAGGAATGATGGGTTACAAATAATGTAATCAAAGAAAGGCCTCTAGGTAGGCAAGTGATTACATAAATTAAGCAAAATGAAAACCTATACAAGATTTGTGCTAAGTACTACAAGGAATAAGAGATGATAGATGATGAAGACTTTGTAGCTCTTGATTTGTTGTTGAAGCTTGAGGATTTGAGGAATATGTGTTTTGGAGTTGCTGAGTTGTTCCTCTTGCTTCCTTTAGCTTCTAAGCCTCTATTTATAGTCCCTTGGATGGTTTGTGGACGTTGGTTGGAGCCAAAACAGAAACTAGCCGTTGTATCTCACAGAAACTAGCCTTTGGGGACTTTCTGACTTAAAGGGATCGATCCTTTTACCAAAGGGATCGATCCTTTTCTTCAATCTAGCCTTCCGGGGCATTCTGTCAAAAAGGGATCGATCCCTTTCCCTATGGGATCGATCCTTTTCTTCCAGAGGGCATTTTTCCTGCACTTTTGGGTTAGAAATGATATGGCTTTTGATTTTAATTCAACCCAAAACATTTATAAGCTTTAAGGGAGTTTTTCTTGACTTTCTCAAATGAAAATATTGTCCAAAAACTTATAAATAATTTTCTAAACTCATATTCAATAATTCTTGAGAAAATTACTTAATATTGAAAACCATTTTATAAAGTATTAAGACCCATAAGAATATATCATTAAATCATGGTCTTAATGTTTGATATGAACACTTAAAAATGGATTGAGAAAATCATGTGTGATAAGGCAAATTTACAATATGAATTAAAACATTAAAGCTTACTTAAGTTTTTGTCATTTCAAAATATATATGGCAATTTAAAGCTAACAATCTCCCCCTTTTTGATATGACAAAACTTAATGTAAATTTGCTTTGAAAATTCTTTGATAAAATACTCCCCCTAAAATAAAGCAGGATTTTATAAAGCTCCCCCTTAATATAAGCATGGGTTTTGAAAATGAATTTTCAAACTATTTCTCTCCCATTATCTCTCCCCCTTAATATCTCTCCCTTTTAATATCTATCTCTCCCCCTTTTTATCATAGCAAAAAGAAGGAAAAATAATAAAAAAAATGCTCCCCCTAAAATCATGGCCATGTGAGAAGAGATACAAGAATATGCTCCATCTAACAAAAAACATGTTAGTACATGGGACTCATAGCACAAATAAATAAGTCAATTGCTTATAAAGAGTATGAAATATTCATGCAAAGAACATGACTTATGATCTTATACCAATTGTTTATAAATAATTTTGCAAGAAGTTCACAATTGGTAATTAATGAAGCAAGTTGTGTATAAATATCTACTAAGGTCTATGACTTGCTCATTTCAATCCTATTAGGCACCTAATTGTATCAATTGTTCTCTAAAGTCCAACTAAGGTGCATGTCAATACATCATGATTATGAGCTAAAATTATATAACATATCGTATGCATGTGCTCATAAATCATTTTCAAGAAATATTGTGCCTAGAATTAAGATATATAGCAATTAACTACATATTCTAGTATACAAGAGTTTCATGCAAAAATGTCTTATATGAATTCTTCCCTATTTGTCATTTCAATTTAAGGAGCATGAGAAGAATTGTCAATTTAAAGCTCATATCAATTGGCAATTTAGTTTTGGCTTACCAATTATTGAAAATATGGTTGCCAATGATACTAATTGTTATTTCAATCTAAATACCAATTTTTACTAATGGTTGAGTTAGGCATTTTGCATGAATCCAATATCTATGTGTGTTCATGTCAAGAAAATAATCATTTTAAATATGCAAAAACACAATCACACATCATCAAATATGCATATGGATCAATTAAACATTAGTACACTATCATAAAATATTAATCCATATTCATATTCACAAATTGATACCATATGGAAGATTCAAAAAATCAAGGAATTCAAGCAAACACATTTTCTTCCATAGTTTCAAGCACACAAATCCTATGCTCATTTTCTAATTCAAGTCCATAACCAATTATGAGCAAGGAAGGATTCAAATAATAAATGCATGGATATCAAGTTTGTTCAAGTTTGCATTTATCTTTGAATGTTGGTGTTGTCATTAAGACCCTAGTTCTTTAAGTACAAGGATGATAAAGTTTCATGCATTTGAACATTTAGGATCCATTTACCATCACAAATTATAGGCCAATGACCATTACCAATTGTTGAATTTACATTTGGAATCAATCCACTAGATGTATAATTATCATGAAACCTAGTGTGGAATGATAAGTCAAGCTAAAAGACATAATCCTATAAGCATGCTTGACTAAGATGAACAAAAGGAATAAAGAATATTCATTATGCACAAGTTCATCAAATTCTCAAATATATCCATAAATTCTTGAAATATTTCTCAAAATTATGTTTAAGCATTCATTGAAAGTATATTTCAAGATTATTTCAAGATTCATGAATGTTTTCAACAAGAAAAATGATTTTGCACTTGTGAGCTCAAGAAAAATGATATTAATTGTTGAAAGTGATACCATTTGTTGGAAATGATATTAATTGATGAAGTTGAGGCATGATATCAATGAAAAATGAATTTTCATAGTTTAAAGATCATCAAAAAGAAGTTAAAACAATGAATTTTAAGTTGAGAAGAGAGAAAGTATCAAAACAATGAAAAGTTCTTCTCAATTTCGGTTGAAAACATGCAGAAAAGCCTTTCTGGCCTGGGGGATCGATCCCTTTATGAGGGGGATCGATCCCTCATATGTTTCCTGCAGATTTTGCAGTTGTTTTGACAGAAAATTGAACTTGTGAGGTACCAAAACTCCGTTTTTAAGTAATTTAAGTCCAAGTAAGAGTTTAAACATTTGTAAAACATGATTTTAGACTTGTGTGAAAGAAAAACATGAGTGAAAAACCATTTTACAAAAGATTTTGCAATTTTGGAAGAATTTACACAATAAAATGCATTTTTGGCCTCAAAGGAGGTCATTTCGAGATTTAAGCATATTTTGACAAAATCAAAGCATTAGAAATCACAAATATACCAAAACAAACTTGTTCACATAGATTTGAAGCACATATAACATCAAATCATCATACTTGTGAACATTATGCCATGATTTCCAACATACAAGTTCTTCATTAATGCACATGACATGGCATTTTGCATATATGACATATTTGGCAATTTGAGGCAAGTAAATATATTATCTAGACATATCAAACTTGCTCAAGATGTAGAATACCAAAAATCATTTCAAAGTCACTAAACATGCCTTTCATTCAATGTATCAAGCACTCAACAATCATGCCTTTTGCTCAATCACAATGCATCATTAATCATTAACCAATTTTCTCATCAAAGCACAAAAAGTTTAAAGAGTAAGGAATTAAGCTTACAATACTCCTTTGCTAGAGAATGCTTTGCCTTGAATAGTTGAATCCACCTTGAGCCATTCTTTGAAGAATTGTTGTGATGGATCCTCAAGCTTTTCCTTTTTCTCATTGGCATAAGCAATCTCCATGGGGGGTGTGTAGAGCATTTGAACTCCATTGTTTCTTTGTATTCTTATGCTCTAACACTCCTACATCAAACAATTTCAAACATGCTTTGGTACCCAAATTTTCTTGGGTCCATGAGAGTTAGTGCAAATAATTTTTGATCCTTTTGGGATCCATTTCAAGCACAAATCATCATTATTTATTGCATGCTTTGGCACCCACATTTTTCTAACTACTCTTCCTCTAAATGTGGTATTCCTATATGTGCATGCTTGTGAAGAGTGTCCTATTCTATTGCATAGTGAGCATGTAAGAGATAAATCATGCATAGTATTTTTGCTCACTAGAAAATTCTTAAGATGAGTTTCTTTTTGTTTAGCATTATAGCCTAACCCATCTTTGTCAAAGAAAGCTCTTTGGGTCTCTAACATATGATCTAGCTTTTGTTGACCCATATAAAACCTAATAAATGAGTTATGCAAATTTAAGTTCTTTTTATTCAACTCATTTATTTCTAAGTTAGCCTCTTCTAATTTCTTTTCAAATTCTAGCTTAGCATTTATCAAGGCTTCATTTTATATTTTTAATTTAGTAATGATTTTCTTATATTTGGAGTTCATGCATTGAAATTCATTTGCTAAATCATTAAAGCCTTTTTGTAATTCACTAAAGGTATAATCATTATCTTCACTAGAACTACTACTAGCCTCATCATCACTAATAGCCATAAAGCATAAGTAGGCTACCTCTTCATCTACATTTTCCTCATCGGAGCTATCACTATCGCTCCATGCAGCCACTAATGCTTTCTTCCTAGGCTTCCTATCCTTTTCCTTCCTAATTAAGGGGCAATCTAATTTAGTATGACCCGGTTCATTGCACTCATAACATACTAAGGGGTCCTTTTCTCTTCTACTTGACTCTCCCCTTTGATGTCTCCTATTACTCTTTCTCTCTTTCATTCTCATAAATCTATTGAATCTTTTGGCAAACATTAACATTTCCTTTTCTTCCTCATTTCCACTCTCATGACTATCATCTTCAAGGACCTCATGAGTGGAAGACTTAAGTGCTACCCCTACTTTCTTTGAAGGCACTTCATTTCTTTTCATTTTCATTTCATATGTAAGTAGGGAGCCCATAAGCTCATCTAGAGACAAGGTATTTGGATCCTTAGACTCTTCTATTGCGGTTACCTTTGCCTCCCAAGACTTAGGCAAGCTATTCAAAATTTTCTTTACTATTTCAACATTGGAATAAGCCTTGTCTAGAGCTTTAAGTCCATTAATTATATCATTAAACCTAGTGAACATTTCACTAATGGATTCATTTTCTTTCATCCTAAATAGCTCGTAATCATCTGTGAGCATTCCTACTTTGGTCTCTTTAACTTGATTTGTCCCTTCATGTGTGATGGCTAGTTTGTCCCATATTTGTTTAGCATTTTCACATAAGGAGACTCTATTATACTCATTGGGACCTAATGCACAAAAGAGGGTGTGCATAGCCTTGGCATTCAATTGTGCCAATCTCATGTCATTGGTGTCCCACTCATCTTGACTCTTAGGGATATCTTTTCCATCTACTTTCTTTATTGGGATTCTAGGGCCATTAACTATTATTCTCCATACTTCATAGTCATTGGATTGCACAAATAGCATTATCCTAATTTGCTAATAAGAGTAATTCTCACCATTGAAGAGTGGAGGTCTAACTAATGAGTGTCCCTCTTCTCCTAGGGGTGTGCCTACATTCAAGTGAGCCATTTAAGATCGTTTTGCTCGATAGAGGTTAGTCTAAATCAATCTCGAGCCCAAGCTTTGATACCAATTGTTTGCTCTATAGGCTATACCGAGAGGGGGGTGAATCGGTTCTTAACTAACCTTATGCCCGTTTTGCGATTCTTCTAAGTTCTCTAGCCTATTTGAATGTTTTCTAAGTTCTCTAAGCTAGGCAAGCATGCAATTCAAATTCAATACAATAAACACAATATAATCGCAAGTAAATAAAGAGTAGGGAGAGAGAGATTTACACAAGCGATTTATAGAGATTCGGCAACCTTGCCTACGTCCTCTACCTTGAGACGCTCCCAAGAATTTTCCCCAAATTCACTACACTTGAATTTGTCTTTACAATCCCTCTTTTTAAAGGCTCAAGAGAAACCTCTCTCTTTTTCTAGGCTTAAGAGAAACCTCCCTCTTTTTCTAAGGCTCAAGAGAAACCTCCCTCTTTTTCTAAAGCTTAAGAGAAACATCCCCTTTACAAGGAATGATGGGTTACAAATAATGTAATCAAAGAAAGGCCTCTAGGTAGGCAAGTGATTACAGAAATTAAGCAAAATGAAAACCTATACAAGATTTGTGCTAAGCACTACAAGGAATAAGAGAATGATAGATGATGAAGACTTTGTAGCTCTTGATTTGTTGTTGAGGCTTGAGGATTTGAGTAATATGTGTTTTGGAGTTACTGAGTAGTTCCTCTTGCTTCCTTTAGCTTCTAAGCCTCTATTTATAGTCCCTTGGATGGTTTGTGGACGTTGGTTGGAGCCAAAACAGAAACTAGCCGTTGTATCTCACAAAAACTAGCTGTTGTATCTCACAAAAACTAGCCGTTGGAGACTTTCTGACTTAAAGGGATCGATCCTTTTACCAAAGGGATCGATCCTTTTCTTCAATCTAGCCTTCCGGGGCATTCTGTCAAAAATGGATCGATCCCTTTCCCTATGGGATCGATCCTTTTCTTCCAGAGGGCATTTTTCCTGCACTTTTGGGTTAAAAATGATATGGCTTTTGATTTTAATTCAACCCAAAACATTTATAAGCTTTAAAGGAGTTTTTCTTGACTTTCTCAAACAAAAATATTGTCTAAAAACTTATAAGTAATTTTTTAAACTCATTCAATAATTCTTGAGAAAATTACTTAATATTGAAAACCATTTTATAAAGTATTAAGACCCATAAGAATATATCATTAAATCATGTGTGATAAGGCAATTTTACAATATGAATTAAAACATTAAAGCTTACTTAAGTTTTTGTCATTTCAAAATATATATATATGGCAATTTAAAGCTAACATAATATTTATTTGTTTTGTCAGAAAAAATGTGTTTTAATTAATTAGAAAATTGAAAATTAAAATTAAAAAAAAAAAAAAGAATTACTATTATTATTATTATTATTTGTTATTTGTGTTTTTTATTATTATTATTATTATTATTATTATTATTATTATTATTATTATTATTAGTGCATGTTGCAAAATAAAAAATTGAAAAATTTTCTTTTATTTGCATTTTCATTAATTATTATTATTGATTAGAAAACGTATTTTAAAAAAATAATGAAATATAAATTTGAGTAAATGATAAAGTTCAATTCAAAATTCCCGATGATGGGATGCTACGGAAGTCACAAGTAGTGATTCCTAGCTGATCCCTAGGTGAGAAGAGTCTACTAAATGTTACCAGAGTATTGGGATATTTAGTATGATTTTTTTCAATAATTTAAATTTTTATTAAAAATAAAAATAAAAATAAAAAATTTATTTTTATAAAAAAACAAAGAAAAATAAATAATGAACTTTAATAATTAAATGAAATTCTTTCGATGATGGGATGTCATGAAACTCACAAGTAGTGATTTCTTGACTAATCCCTAGGTGAGAGAAATTAGCTAAATGTTATCAGAGTATTGGGATATTTAGCTAAATGTTACTAGAGTATTGAGATATTTAGCTAAATTTTTCAATATTAAGAGTTTCATTAATAAAAATCAAAATATAAAGTTCTTTTTATAATTCCATGTGCATCATGTACTACATGTTTGCATCACATGTATAAATTTTAGTTCCAAAATAAATGAAATTCTTCCGATGATGGGATGTTATGAAACTCACAGGTAGTGATTTCTTGACTGATCCCTAGGTGAGAGGAATTAACTAAATGTTACCAGAGTATTGAGATATTTAGCTAAAATTTTCAATATCAAGAGTTTCATTAATAAAATCAAAATAAATGAAATTTCTTTTAAGTTTCATATGCATCATTTTTTATCTATTTGCATCATATGCATTCATAATAATTTTGGAAGCAAGTGTGAATCTTCCGATGATGAGTTTCTATAGAACTCACAAGTAGTGATTCTTAAGAAATCTCTAGGTGAAGAAATTATCCGAAATGCTACCAGAGTATTGGGGTACTTCGGAATAATTTTCAATACAAAAGATTTTCACTTATTTCAAATAAAAAATAAAATTTGAATCTTTCAAAATTAAAAAGAATAAAATTGATGGAATAAAAAGGAATTAATTTTAAATATTAAATCCAAGACCATTTTATTAAATTAAAGGATAACACATGATTACTATGGTACCGTTTTTTTAACGGGCGTCGTAGGGGGCCTAATCCTTCCCCACAATTAACCGTACTCTCGGACCCGATTTTGTTTTCGCATACCAAAAATTGTCTTTTTAATAAAACTTAATTTTTGAGATTTTGTTAAAAAGATAAATATTTTAGGTGACCAATCACACCTAAACAAAAAAGATTGGTGGCGACTCCCATTGTTTTTTTTAAATGTTTTTTAAAATCGTCGAACGCGAAACCGTTACGACAGCTTGGCGACTCCACTGAGGACGGTTTTTGAGGGTCAAGCCATTCATTAATCATGTGTTATCCAAAGTTTTAATTTAATAGTCTTGATTGATATTTAAACTTAATTCACTTGGATTTTGAAAATAATTTTGTTTGCATTTGCATTCTATGTTATTTATTTTATGTTTTATATTTGTATATATTGTTATTAATAAATTGTTTGGACATATAGCATTAGAGTCGTAGTGTGATGAATGATTGGCATGTTCCCTCCTGCACACACTTGCACTTGCATTTTCATAACATGAGCCCTATACCCGGGTTCCGTCCTTCTTAGGAGGGAGTAGAGTACCTTTGCTCTCGTGAGGTAATCACATCCGCAATAACAATCGAAATACTCCCACTCAAATTAAATCTTACTAAACCATTGTGGATAACAGTAAGGTATAATTTGAGAACCTTTTGACCTTTTAGAGATCTAAATCAGCATATAGAGAATCTTAAGTCCAATCTTAGGTAGAGCCATACTCGATTTTTGAAATTAGGACACAGGAGGGAACATTATTTGACTCCATTTCTCGTATCAATAATAAAGGTACTATGGATTTTGGTTTGAATTGTCCATAGTTTAAGTCTTTGAAATTTTTCTTGTTTTTCAAAAAAAGGATTTTTTTAAAAAAATAATAATAAAATTGTGGAAAGAAATTTTGTAAAATAAAAAAAGAAATCTAAGTTTTTTTTAACAAAAAAAGTGTGAGAAAAACAATAAAACAAACTTTTCTTTCAAAACAATGAGAATAATTTTTCTTAAAAAAAAAGAGAAGAGGGATTTCTTTCAAAGATATAGACATAAAAATGGGAATAAATAGAAAAATGCGCTTTGTAAAGCAATAAAAAAGTGAGTTGACATTTTTCTAAATAAAGGTAAAATAGAGTCAACAAAATCTTTCCTTGATTTAAAGAATAAGTTGACAAGAAAAAAAGTAAAGAAAAAAATATTTTTTATTTTATTTTTGGGTTGTATAGGAAATTTAATGAAAATATAAAAACATTTGAGTTTTTCTTGAATAAAAAGATGTCAACAAAAATTGTCCTTGAATTTGTTTGGAAAAGAATTCAAAAAAATAGTTTGATTTGGAATAAAAATGAAATAAATTAATTTTTGAAAAAGGAATCGATAGGGGATGTGAATTTTCGGAAAAATAGAAAATAAAAAGAAAATTTTGGTGATAAAAGAAAAAGTTTGATTTGGAATAAAAATGAAATAAAATTAATTTTTGAAAAAAAGAATCAATAGGGGATGTGAATTTTTTAGGAAAAAAAAAGAAAAAAAATTTTTTTTAGGTGATCAAAGAAAAATGATTTCTAAACAGATGAAGAAGAATGTTTAAAGTTTAGTTAGGAATTTCGTTTTCCTCGCATGTTAGGTTAAGCAATAATAAGATTTTTGTCTAGGTAGTGTGAATACAAATAGTCATCTTTCTCAAGCATGTTAGCGACATATCATTTTAATTCATTTCATCATCATTCTGTATACATATATTGATAATCATGTCATGTGCATTTTAGAATCATGAAAGTTAGGTGAAATAAAATAGAATTTGATCTTCCTTCATTGTAATTGCATTCTGCATAAATTGCATTTTGTTTGAACATGTTTTTCAACAATGTCTTGTTATTGTGTCATGTCTTGAACATCTTACATAGCATTTCATGGTTAATAATGTTTCTTCTCACCAAAAAAAAAAACAAAAAAGAAGAGAGAGTTTTTGAAACAATTTTGATATGGTTTAAGGTTACTTTTCGACTTCTCTTAGTCGTTTCAAACTTGACCTCTTAAGTTAATAAGGGAATGTGATAAGTAAGAGGGGCAAATTTTAGTTTGAACTTTGGTATGCATTTTACAATTGTTGCACCACATTTTGTAAATAAATCTTTGAGAGACTAGACTAAGTCTTTCACAATCTTGAATTTGTTTATTCTTTCAATTTTCTTTTCTATCAAATTTATGCACAGATGTTATTGATTGATTATTTTCATTGAAATTATTCCTCCCTAAGATTTGGTTAAAGTGAAGACCTAAATACCCAACATGTAAAATCAAGAAAGTTATGCAAACTAACAAAAAAAAAACCAAAAAAGAAAGAGAGAGAAAGAAAAAAAGAGAAAAATTGTTCCATTTCATAGATTGCAATCATACATGTCATTTGCATACATATACAAATAATATGATTTTCATAAAACCCACATCATATACTTGTTATACTTCAGCAAATATGCCAATGCTCTAAAAAAAAAAACAAAAGAGAAAAAAAGTGTTTGTTCCAAAATTTTTTGAAAGAAATAAAAGAAAGTTTTTTAGACAAAGATAGATAATGATATGGATTTCTAATTGAAAATTGTGGTAATAAGGTTCAAGACTTCTGGACCACCAAAGATTACAAAGCAATTCAGGACTCTCACAAGCTTAGATCATGGAAGAAGGACAGGCTAGCCAAATGGAGAAAATAGAAAAGGCGCAAGAAGAGATGAAAGGGCAATTGGCTGCAATGATGGAGATGATAACCAAAATGAGTAAAGGAAAGGAACCAGTAGGGGAAGCAACTACTCAAGAAAGGTGGGCACCAGATGGTGAACGTTCATATCCACCAAGTCCCATTCCAAACCCCGGTAGGAAGCCATCAGACCCGATCTATGTCCATGATTCAGATAATTCTAGAGAACAAGAGAAACTGAAGATGAGTGCATCAACAATGAAAGAGAGCTTAGAGCCTCAGACGAAGTTAGATCTCCTTGAAGAGAGGTTACGAGCTATCGAAGGGATGAATTTATACGGTTCTTTGGAGGCGAGTGAGCTCTGTTTGGTACCGGGTGTAGTTATCCCACCAAAGTTCAAAGTTCCAGATTTTGAAAAGTATGATGGGACCAAATGCCCGACAACTCATATTAAGATGTATTGCCGAAAAATGGCTGCATATGCTCAGAATGATGAATTATTTGTGCATATTTTTCAAGACAGTCTTACTGGAACAGTTGCCAGGTGGTACACCCAACTAGATCGAGCCCATATCCGCTTATGGAAAGAAATGGCACGGGCATTCATTACTCAATACAAGCACATTGAAGATTTGGCACCAGACCCCCTGTCCTTACAAGGCATGAAGAAGAAGCATGAGGAGAGCTTTAAAGAATATGCTCGAAGATGGAGGGATGTAGCTGCCCAAGTCCAACCGCCCCTCACAGAGAAAGAAACCGCCATCCTGTTTGTCAATACACTCCCGGCACCATTTTATGAAATGATGATCGGTAATGCCACCAAGAATTTTGCGAATATGGTAATTTCTGGTGAAATAATAGAGAATGCAATCAAGAGTGGCAAGCTTGTAGCAGATGATGCCATGAATGCAAGAAAAGGTGATACATCGGGGAATGGAGGAGATATTCATGCTATGAATTATGAGGGGCAACATGTGGGAGACTTTGCTCCATATCATCCTTATCCCATGTACCAAACCCACTACCCCATCACAAATAATACCTCTCCAGGCTTGAATACCCATCAGCCAATCCCGCAGTTTAGTTGGCAAATGGGTTTCCAAACACCCATGCCTACCCAAAATAACCAAAAAGGATCTCGAAACAAACGAAGAAGGACCGACATTGATCCAGTCCCTTGGTCCTACACTGAAATATTCCAATATCTTGTCGAGAACCAACTTGTTACCCCAATCCCACTAAAGCCTTTGGAGCCTCCATATCCAGAGTGGTACAACCTTGATGCTCGATGTGACTATCATAATGGAAACTTGGGTCATTCGATAGAAAGTTGTCCTGCTTTTAAGCGTAAGGTGCAAAGTTTGATCAGAAAGGGTTTATTGAATCTTGAGACGATGGAATTATCAAATGTTAATCTCTCGTCCAACCATGCCACGGTATAACTACAAAAAAGATCCTTTTGGTGGGTCATCCATGATGATGTGAAGTTGTTTTTGGTTAAAGTTATGGCCCAACTTTAATGGCTTTTTATGTATAGACTTTCCTTTATCTTTTATCATCTTAATGAAGTAGCATATGCATTTTCATCACATTTCTCTCTCTTCCTCGATTCAAATTTGGCTTTGTCTTCCTTATATACCTCACCACATTTCTTCCATTTTTTTTAAATCTTTAAACGATAAATATGATATCAATGTTGATAATAATTTGGGATTGGAACTCTACCAAAGCTTTATTTGTGTTGACAATCTTGTCCAAAATCTCGGCATGAATATTGCAGTGAAAATATGATTTGTATATAGAGAAGGTAGGAGTTGACATGCAATTTTGTAACAGATGGTTTCACAAATTGGTGTTTGCTCAGTAAATGATTCTTTGATAAAAGTTTTCACATTTGAAAGGAAGAATGACCATCTTTCACCTACATTTCACTGTAAGAAAATTGTCCATTGCTAACCCCTTTGAGCCTAGTATGTTTATTTTTAAAAAAAAAAAACCCACCAAGGATCACCCTCCACATCGGAGGGCAAAATCTAAAAAAAAAATGGAAGAGAAAAGGAAGAAAAAGAAAGAAGTTTGTTCACTCGAAATCTATGAAAGAATTTAAGGGGCAAATAAAAAAGAAAACCCCTTTACATTTTAAAGTTATTTGTGAAAAAAAGGGAGAAAAATAAGAAATGGAATTAGAATGAAAAAGAACGAATGAAGAATGGGGCAAAGTGCCTAAATGAGTCATGTATTAAAAAGTGATCCTTTGGTTTATAACCCTTTAAAACACAAATTTTGGGCCTGCTATGTCCTTTCTTTCATAACCCCTCACCTTGGCCTACATTACGTACCTTAAAAGTTCATTTTGATCAAATGTGAAGATTTGAGTCGGAGGACCATACACTGGGCCAAGAAATGCACGAAGATTGTGATTCTGTGATAATGGACCATAATGAGGATGTTGGGGATGAATAAAAAAAATGAATGAGGAAAAATAAAAAAGTGAAAAATGAAGAAAAAGAAAAAAAAAGAAGAAAAAGGAAAAATGATAAAAAAAAGAGAAAAAAGAAAAATAATGACTCAAATTGAAAACTTGAAAAGGGCTGTTCAAGTCAAATAAAGATGAATGATCAAGTTGGCAAGTAGAGAAGAGATCTTTGCCTAGGATTGTTATGGTGGAAATATTTTGTCAAGTAAGGGCTAATCTCCATACAATTAACTCAAAAAGATTAAGGACATCAAGGGAATAGATTTGCTAGAGAAAGAATCCCAATTTTTCTATCAAGATTGATTGAAGATTTGTTTGTTTGAAAATTGTTGTCTTTTCTTTCCTTCAAGTTGCCTTGCTCTTTGACAAAACTATTTCTATCCCCTTCATCATAAATACCCCTCCTTTAATTTTTATCCCATTTCATACCAATAAAAAATCAAGAAAATGTGATGACATTGCATTTGTTATGAAACTGAAATGATGAAGAATAAATGAATAGTACTATTCATCAAAATTCATGCATTATCAAATTTTTGGGAAGATATGGGGCAAATGAGAATTGAGACGATAATGAAGTATATCAATGCTTGAAGTCTCCAATTGGAATATACCAGAGTTAATTAGGTAGTGAAGAATGAAGGAAAACTAGTTGAGATTGTGGAACCAGTGTTAAGAAGGAAAGGTAAGATGATAGAAGGGATGGTCTTGTGAACCTTGTTACCATCATTTTTGCATGATTTTTTTTAACAACCTTTGCATTGCATTCATCACATGCGCCTAGGAAAGAAATGAAAAAATTTTAACCTTAAGTAGGAAAATTTTCAATTTTAAGTTGAGTGGAATTTTGGGAAACATGATTTTCAAGAATTTTAAAGCAAGAATTTGGATTTTAAGATGATGAACTTTGAATTCTATAAGAAATTAAGATAAAATAAAATTTTTTAGAAAAAAGAGAAAATGTTGAAATGTGAGAAATTTACTAGATTTTCGGATGTGAATTCCCGAAACCAACAATCGGACGAGAAATTCTCGATATAAATTATCCAGATGAGAATTCCTGGACGTTTGGGTGTGAATCCCTAAGTCAAATTTTTCGGATGTGAATTCCCGAAACCAACAATCGGACGAGAAATTCTCGATATAAATTATCCAGATGAGAATTCCTGGACGTTTGGGTGTGAATCCCTAAGTCAAATTTTTCGGATGTGAATTCCTGAAACCAACAATCGGATGAGAAATTCCTGATATAAATTATCCAGATGAGAATTCCTGGACTTTTGGGTGTGAATCACCAAGTCAAATTTTCGGACGTGAAATTCCCAAAACCACCATTTGGATGCGAATGCCATAACAAAATTTCTAGAAATGACATTTTAGATCTTCGGATGTAAATTCCCGAAACCAACAATCGGACGAGAAATTCCCGATATAAATTATCCAGATGAGAATTCCTGAACGTGTGGGTGTGAATCCCCAAGTTAGATTTTTGGATGTGAATCTCCAAGTTAAATCTTCGGATGTGAATCCCCGAAACAGAACTTTCGGATGCGAATTCCCGAAATGAAATTTTAGACTTTCGAATGCGAATTCTCGAAATGAAATTTTAGATTTTCGGATGTGAATTCCCGAAATAGAAATTTTCTAAACGAGAACCCTTAAATTATTGGAAGTGAATTCCCGATTTAAGTCTAAGTTCAAAAAAAAAAAGCGAAAAAAGAAAAGAAAAAAAGAAAGAAGAAAAAAAGAAAAAAAGAAAGAAAAAGAAAAATGAAAAAAAAAAGAAATAGAATTCCTGAAAGTTTAAATTTGAATTGAAGCTCTTCAAACAAAGTTCTAGATAGGATTAAACACATCAATGATAGAATGAGATAAATGGGATGTTCGGACGAGAAATTCCCGATATAAATTATCTAGATGAGAATTCCTAGATGTTCGGACGTGAATCCCCAAAACAAATTATTCATATGTGAATACCTGGATTTTCAGGTGTGAATCCATGAAATGGAATTTCGGACGTGAATCCCCGAAACAAATTATTCAGATGTGAATACCTGGACTTTCAGGTGTGAATCCATGAAATGAAATTTCGGATGTGAATTCCCGAACAAATTTTTCAGATGTGAATGCCTGAATTTTCGGATGTGAATTCCCGAAACAAACACTCGGATGTGAATTCCTGAGACAAAATTTCTAGATGTGAATTCTTAGATCTTTGAATGTGAAATCTTTCATTTTTAAAGTTTCAATGCCTCTGCTGCAAGAGGAGAACTTTTCAAAAAAGGAATTTAAGTCCTCCGGGCACAAATCATAAGTCCTCTGGGCACCAATTCTAAGTCTTCTGGGAAAAATTTTTTAAAGTATCAATACCTCTGCTGCAAGAGGAGCACTTTTCAGAAAAAGAATTTAAGTCCTCCGGGCACCAATTCTAAGTCCTCCGGGCAAAAATTTTTAAAGTTTCATTGCCTCTGCTGCAAGAGGAGCTTTCTCGAAAAAAAAGGAGAAAAATTTAAAGTTTCATTGCCTCTGCTGCAAGAGGAGCGCATACAAAAAGAAAAAGGGAAAGAAAGAAAGAAAAAAGAAGAAAAAAAAAAGAAAGAGGAAAAAAAGAAAAAAGGAAAAAAAAAGAAGAAGAAAGAGAGGGAGAGAAAAAAAAGAAAAAAGAAGAGATTAGGTCATAAGCCGGACAAAATTAGTGTCTATTATCTTTGCTCTATTCCTGATTCTTAGCAATGAGCAAAGAAGGGCAGCTGTTGACACCTAATTTTATCACATTTTTGTTATTATTATTATAGTTATTATTATTATTGTTATTATTATATTTATTTTTATTTTTATATATATTTTTTATTTATTTTTATTTTTATTTTTTTATTATTATTTATGTTATTTTTATTTTCTTTATTCTTATCTTTTATTTTATTTTTATTCTTATTTTTGTTATTATTTTTTTTTCTTGATCTAATCTGTCAATCATCCTGTCCATCAGCCACTGCCACCACCGGCCACCCTCAACTACTGCCACCACCAGCTACTCCACCCCATCCCATCACACCAAACCCCAGGCTAGATCCCTATAAAAGCCAGACTCATCTTCACTACCCAAAGGACCCCTGGACAGAAAACCCTCTAGCCCTAGCCACCGTGACCCTCACTACCTCTGCCTCTGTCGAGACCCCTCATCACCAGTCAAAAACAGAAACCCAACACCATCCTCACCCCTACCCAGAGCAACCACCACACCAACATCATCCTCAACAACCCAAATCGGGACCAAAATCCCTAAACCCGAGAACCCCCAAAACCCGAAACCCCAAATCCGAGAGCCCCTCAAACCCTAGATCCCCACCTGCAAAAAAAAAAACAAACCACAACAACAGCAAACCAAAACCACAACCGAACCCATCAACAAAAAAAAACAAAAAAACAAAAAGGGGAAAAGGGCTTTCGGGGGGTTCAGATCTACTAGGTTAGGGCTATTTTTTGGTGAATCGGAGGTCGGAATCAGAAAGAGGAGGGGGAGAAGAATCAGAACAGGGCAATCTTTTTGGGGTTTGGCCACAGGCGACGGTAGCCGGCGGCGGCCGGAAGCGACCCCAGCGGCGGCCGGGAATCGTCCCGGCAGAGAGCCTCAAAGGCTCTGGATGTTTTTTTTTTTAAGGAAATAGGAAAAATGAAAAAATAAAAAAAAACAAGGCTTTTATAAAAAAAGAAAGCCAAATGATTCGCACGCGACTCGGATCCGACCTGGGATCCGTGCGCCCAGCCCGAAGATAGGAAGATCCGCGCGCGACCCGTGACGCCTGACCTGACCCGTGTCGCGCCCGACCCGCCAAAGGAGAGAGGGAGATCCGCGAGCGACCCGCCGCCCGACCCGATTTGATCCGTGTCCGGCCCAGCAGCTTGGGCCTAGCCATTTGGGCTCTTTTGAAGGTTTTTTTTTTGGGTTCCAAGCCCAAATCCATTTAGGTATTTCTTTTGTATATTTATTTATTTATTTATTTAGTATTTATTTGTTTTGTCAGAAAAAATGTGTTTTAATTAATTAGAAAATTGAAAATTAAAATTAAAAAAGAATTACTATTATTATTATTTGTTATTTGTGTTTTTTTATTATTATTATTATTATTATTATTATTATTATTATTATTATTATTATTATTATTATTATTATTAGTGCATGTTGCAAAATAAAAAATTGAAAAATTTTCTTTTATTTGCATTTTCATTAATTATTATTATTGATTAGAAAACGTATTTAAAAAAAATAATGAAATATAAATTTGAGTAAATGATAAAGTTTAATTCAAAATTCCCGATGATGGGATGCTACGGAAGTCACAATTAGTGATTCCTAGCTGATCCCTAGGTGAGAAGAGTCTACTAAATGTTATCAGAGTATTGGGATATTTAGTATGATTTTTTTCAATAATTTAAATTTTTATTAAAAATAAAAATAAAAAATTTATTTTTTATATAAAAAACAAAGAAAAATAAATAATGAACTTTAATAATTAAATGAAATTCTTCCGATGATGGGATGTCATGAAACTCACAAGTAGTGATTTCTTGACTAATCCCTAGGTGAAAGAAATTAGCTAAATGTTACCAGAGTATTGGGATATTTAGCTAAATTTTTCAATATTAAGAGTTTCATTAATAAAAATCAAAATATAAAGTTCTTTTTATAATTCCATGTGCATCATGTACTACATGTTTGCATCACATGTATAAATTTTAGTTCCAAAATAAATGAAATTCTTCCGATGATGGGATGTTATGAAACTCACAAGTAGTGATTTCTTGACTGATCCCTAAGTGAGAGGAATTAACTAAATGTTACCAGAGTATTGAGATATTTAGCTAAATTTTTCAATATCAAGAGTTTCATTAATAAAATCAAAATAAATGAAATTTCTTTTAAGTTTCATATGCATCATTTTTTATCTGTTTGCATCATATGCATTCATAATAATTTTGGAAGCGAGTGTGAATCTTCTGATGATGAGATTCTATAGAACTCACAAGTAATAATTCTTAAGAAATCTCTAGGTGAGGAAATTATCCGAAATGCTACCAGAGTATTGGGGTACTTCGAAATAATTTTCAATACAAAAGATTTTCACTTATTTCAAATAAAAAAAATTTGAATGTTTCAAAATTAAAAAGAATAAAATTGATGGAATAAAAAGGAATTAATTTTAAATATTAAATCCAAGACCATTTTATTAAAATTAAAGGATAACACATGATTACTATGGTACCGTTTTTTTAACGGGCGTCGTGGGGGTGCTAATCCTTCCCCACGCGTAACCGTACTCCCGGATCGGATTTTGTTTTCGCAGACCAAAAATTGTCTTTTTAATAAAACTTAATTTTTGAGATTTTGTTAAAAAGATAAATATTTTAGGTGACCAATCACACCTAGACAAAAAAGATTGGTGGCGACTCCCATTGTTTTTTTTAAATGTTTTTCAAAATCGTCGAGCGCGAAACCGTTACGACACCTTTCCAGATATATCTTTCAATTAAGGTGTCAAAATCTTGAGAATTCGCCAGAGATCTTCTAAAAGAATTTGCACTATAAACTCCAAACGTTATGTGACACCAAACCACTCTATCCGACATGAATTGAGAAAGACAGACCAAATTGAGAAGTTCCATAAGCTCCTACCATTGTTTAGTTTCCCAACCAAAGAGATTTCTTCTAAGTTTGATGTTCTAGACAACATTTGATCCATTCCAATAACCATAGTCTTTGATGAAGCCCTCTCTATTGACCGAAAGGGCATAAATTCTTGCAAAGGCATCCTTCAGAATAAGATTCTAAATCCATTTATCACTCCAAAAAAGAATTTTTTTTCTCCATTACCTAACCAAAAAGAAAAACTTGAAAAAAAATGTGGTTAGACACCTCACCCTTAGTCTAGTTTGAATGAATATCTCTCCACACTCTAGACATGGCACCATTATGACAAGGAGAAGGCCACAACTTGGATGCTGGGATGGAGTATGTTTCACAAATAATGTCTCTCTAGAGGGCTAAGTGGTCTCTACTAAATCTCCACGGTCACTTAAGCAAGAAAGCTTGGTTGAAAACTTTCAAGTTCATTATCCCCAAACCACCTTGTTTTTTGCTTTTATAGATCGAATCCCAATCAATCCATCTTAATTTCTTGCCCGAATCAGAGTCTCCTCATAGAAATTGGTGTTGAATTTTTTCAAGTTTCATTATCACGTGTTTAAATCTATTGATACTAATGTTTATCTTAATAATCATATTTTTACGACACTTCTAATATATTTTACGCCTAATAACTGTAAATTTATACTTAATTATGTGTTTTTATATTAACCGTATAACAATGTCAAAATTTATGACCTTATTGTAATTTTCAGTCTTCTAATTAAGATTAATTATAAATATGAATCTCCTATTCCAAAATATGCTCATGTTAAGTACATTTTCTTTTGGGCCTGATCACGTTAAGTACATTGAACCGTACGTATTAGGACATACGAAATCTTTGCAGAAACCAAGACAGAGATATCATAATCCAATCTTAGGTTACAAAAACATTGATTAACGCAAAGTTAATTACTGTAAAACATGAAGTCTACAAGGAAACATCCCCTATTAATCAACAACAATGAGCTAAAAAAAATCTCGGTTCTCTGCTATAAATAAGGCAATGACCATATCTCTCACGGGATTATCCTGTGCCGACCGGAGTTCTTTGTACAGTACATGTTTGAAATTTTCGATTACAAAATTTTACATAGAATAAAACCAGCAGGCAACAACTTGAGACAAAAACATGGTCCCATTGTTCGGTATAATAGTCATTTCAGATAATATAGTTTTGCATTGTCTCGTTTTACAAAGAACTTTCTCTCTCAGCGTGGGTTGTTGGTGGATAATTGGGTTCAAACTGACCCTACCAAACCCAGATTCAAAAACATCACAATCAAAGAAGGTGTTGAACACCGATAAATAGTTGAAAAAATTAGAAGTGAATTTTTTCTTTAAGTATTTGTACATAATTTAAATTTTAGAATTGTTAATATTGAGAATATTTTACCTTTTACCACTTTCAGCCCAAATGAGTTTTTTAGATCGTAAAACGGATGAAGATTATTATAGTTATACCAAAAAAGAGATGATGTTGGCTCATGTTAGGATGAGGCTAGTTTAACAGCCTGGCTTATTTCAATTCTTAATTATTTATTTTATCTGCATTTTTCATGGATCACACCGTTGAGAGGATTAAGTGTCATTGAAAGTACGACTTCAACTCTTACTTTTTTTAAGCAAACATATTTTTCGAATATTTCATAATATCATGTGTCTTAAAATAGAAATACGCAAGCTTCATTGAAGTACCAACAATTCCATTAATTCTACTGGATAAGGATAAATACAAAATCAATTCCAAAATCCTTACATGTTTGGTTAGATAATGACTATTATTTACTTACAATTAAACATATCAAAAAAGATGTGCAATATCTTTTTGATAAAAAAAACTTGTTAGTAGAAACAGTTTCTTCATTCTAAAAGAAAACCGTTAAAAACTGAATATAATAAATTAAAAATTAAGGCATAAATAGTTTTTCAAAAAAAAATCATAAAATAGAAAATCAATAAATTATCCGCAATCCTAAATATTGATTTCTGTTATTAGAGAATGAATGTAAAAGAGAAGATTCTTTTTTTTTTGTTACAAATGAAAGCAAGAAAAACAGAGTATAAACTAAAACAATCAAAAAGCACGAGAATAAACTACTCCTTGAGCATCAACCATCAGCAAATGTAGCAAGGATGGGGGCGGACTTGGTGGCAATTCAAAATCTTCCTCAAGATCGCATGCCTCTTTCGCCAACGCATCAGCACAGAAGTTTCCTTCACGAAGAACATGTTGTAGGTTCACCTGCCAAGAACGTTGAAGCAGCAAGCGTGTATCGCCAATGAGATTGCCTAAAGGATTAAGATTGATAATAGCTTTATAGATTAAGCCAATAACAATCAGAGCATCAAGTTCACAGATCAGCTGACGAAAACCCTGTGCCAAGCAATAATCAAACCAAATCGCAGGGCTTGCAGTTCTACAACTATATTTGTGCATACACCCAGATGCACTTTGTATCCCAAAATCCATTGACCAGAACTTGAACGAAACAAACCTCCAACTCCTGACAAACCTGGGTTTCCTCGAGAAGAACCATATGTGTTTAACTTGAGAAAACCATCTTAAGGGGGCAGCCAACTTATAAACCGAGGCCCTCTAGACGTCTGGTCTTTCCTTGCACAAGTATTATAAATCTCCAGAGCACTCATTTGTATGAATTCAGCCAACTTTTCAGGATTAAACTCCACCCATCAGTCGCATCAAATATCGCCTTGCATCGAGAGGTCCAAAGCCTCCAAATCGTGGTGATAAATAAACATTTCCATTGCTTCATGATTTCTTCCATCCCATTTGACTCTTTAAGATTATTTTCTATCCAGTCACACAATGAGTCATTGAAAAATCATTCCAAAACTGAGTAGGCACCAATAATTTCCATACTGCTGCAAATCATTTACAATCCCGCAAAACATGTAGTGTGGTTTCCTCACATTTCCACAGAAATTACATGAAGTCGAGGAAGATAACCCTCTTTGATGGAGTAGTTGATTTGTCTTTATGCGCTCCCTATATGTCAACCAAATAAAGAATAACCATCTTTGGGGCCCTTGTAATTTCCAGATCCAGCCTAAATTTCCCACACTCGCCACTGCCAGCTTTCCACAAATCGAAGCATAGGCTAATCTTGAAGAAAAAATTCCATTTGATGTAAGCTTCCATATCCACTTGTCAATCATCATGCCGACTTTGGACAAGGGATATCCAAAAATTTTCATTGCCACCTCATTTGGGAGAATTTTTAAAATCAGATCAATATTCCATCCCCCATTGCTAAGCATGAATTCATTAACCTTAGAAGATGGGTCAATATCTACTGGCAAACTATCCACTAGCTTAATAATTGGTCAAGCCAACAATCCGTCCAAAATAGGGTAGTATTCCCATCTCCCACTCTTCTACACAGGCCTTCTGAAAGGGAATTTAGAGCACTTATAATCCCTTTCCAAGAGGAGGACCATCCTTGTTTTGGTTTCTTATTAAGATAAGCAAAATGTATTACATCTCCATGCACCCTATATCTCGCTTTAAAGACCTGGACCCAAAGACTACTTGGCTCTGTCATGAAACGCCAAGCCATTTTCTGAATAAGCACAGTATTGTGATGAAACATACTACGCAAACCCAATCCACCTATTTTAAGGGGAGTACAAACCTCCTCCCAGCTCATAACACCATTCCCTTTTTGTCTCCATATCCACCCCACAAAAACTATCTATTAAGTTTATCTAGAGATTCCTTTATTCCTGCAGGCAATATTATGGTCATCATATTATATGTCGGAATTGAGGATGTAATAGAGCGTATTAAAGTAGCACTCCCTGCAATACTTAGAACTTTAGACTTCCATCCAGCTAGCCTTCCCGAAACCTTCTCGATGATATCACGATAAGTGTCTTTAGTCACACGACCGTGAATCAATGGAACTCCCAGATACTTCCCAAGATTGCTAGTAAGGGGAATACCCAGAATAGATCTAATACATCTGGCTCTTCCATAACTCTGCTTAGGAGATATTTAGAGTTTAGATTTAAGAACGTTAACCTTTGCCCCTGAAGAATCACAAAAGTAGTCTAGAATCTCCTTTACTTCGTTGGTTTGCTCAACTGTAGCTCTCCCAAATAAAAATATATCATCCACAAAGAAAAAATGGGAAATAATTGGCCCATCCTTCCCCATCTTCAGAGGCTTTCACTTACCCTTATTAACAGCTTCTTCAATTAGTTGCCCAAGTCTCTCTATACACAAAACAAAAAGATATGGAGATAAAAGATCTCCTTGCCGCAGTCCACATTGAGGAGAGAAGAAATAAGTATGTTCCCCATTCCAAAGGACAGACATATTTGTAGTAGAGACACAAAACATGATCAATTTAATCCATCTTAAAGGGAAACCAAAGACCGTTAATGTTTCTTCCAAAAAATCCCATCTGATTTTGTCATAAGCCTTTTCAAGATCAATTTTTATTGCCATAAACCCATCTTTACGTTTCGATTTTCTAATCATGTGAATTAGCTCCTGGGCAATTATAATATTATCAAAGGCTTGCCTGCCTGAGATGAAGCTAGTTTGCATGGGTGATATCAATTCATTCAGAAATGGTCGTAGCCTTTTAACTAATACTTTGGTTATTAGTTTATAGGCCACACATTAAAGGCTAATGGGTCGAAAGTGCTTCATTGTTTTCGGAGAATCAACCTTAGGGATGAGAGAGACCAAAGTAGTGTTAAGATCTCTCGAGAAAGAGCCAGACTCTAAAGCATTCTGTACCAACTCAAATAATGAACCATGCATAATTTTCCAAAACTGTTGGAAAAAGCCTGCTTGAAAACCATCTATTCCTAGAGCCGCCCACACCTTTATTTGGAAAAGAGCATTATAAACCTCTAAAAGTGTCAAACTAGCATCCAAAGAAATCACCTATTCCTTTTTCAAACACAAACTTGGGCAATCAATAGCACACCTGGCATCAGTGTTAGAAATACTAAATATTTTTCTATAAAATTGAACCGCCATACCTTTTAAAGCTTCCATAACCGAGACCCAATTACCGTCATCATCCTTCAACATGACAATCTTGTTTCTCCTCCTTCGACAGATAGTAGATAAATGGAAGAAACGTGTATTCCTTTCCCCATCACCGATCTAACTAGTTCTTGATTTCTGGAACCAAAACAACTCCTCCTGAAAAAGGATTACGTTATACTCTCTCACCAGTTGTTTTTCTAACCTTCGTAGTTGACGAGTCCATCGGTAGGCCATTTCACGTTGAACTCCAACAATGCATGCAAGCAATAATCTTTTATTCCCATAAAGATTGCCAAAGCTAGTTTTATTCCATGTCAACAATTCATTTGCTAGCTTTCCTGTCTTCTCAGTGAAAGCTCCTAAATTTGATGTCCAACTGCTATCAACTACTGCTGCCAAATCTGGTTTAGTAAGCCACATAGCTTGGAACCTAAAAGGTTTACTCCTATCATGCATTTCTCGTTGACCATTTTCCTACAACAGTAGTGGGCAATGGTCTGAGTAAGTACACGATAGGCGCGTAATGATTGCCTCAAGGAAAAGAAGATGCCAACTCGGGGTGGCAATGGCTTTATCTAATCTCTCATGGATCCTAGCCAACACATGTCTTTTATTTGTCTACGCAAACACCATTCCCTGAAATCCAAGGTCCATAAGATTGCATTTATTCATCATCTCATTGAATCAAGATACTCTGTTTTGAGAGATTCTACTGCCCCGTGACTTCTCCAAACTATTAGATATTTCATTGAAATCTCCCATTAGTAGCCAAGGCATTTTTACTGATGCTGCAAAGTCCTCTAAATGATTCCATAACATTCTCCTGGATTCCAACGTAGGACTTGCATATATAGCCGAGAATAACCACACCGAAGAATTACTCTTATATACTGTGGCATGTATATATTGTGAGTCACAGGCTAATATATCAAGCTTTACAACACTTTCATCCCAATATAACCAAAGACCACCTGCAAAGCCCACCAGATCAACAATGTGATACACTCCAAAACTAAGCTTTTTCACTACGCTCCTAGCTCTATTGTCTGAAACTCTCGGTTTCACTATCAATAGAATGCTAGGTTTATGCATTCTTATTAACTCTTTGATGTTACGCAGGAACATTTTATTTCTTGCCCCTTTACTGTTCCATGACAGTATATTCATCAAAACCAACATCATTCTTTCCTAGGATCATCAACTCCCTAGGTTGGGCAGACATAAGAAACTCCTTTTCATCGTTCAACTGGAAAATCTAATTTTCATGTATAGTCACCAAACCTAATTGCGTTTCAGGTACAATGGTTCCTTGAGAGATTGAATCTGGCAGCTTCCCAGGCCGATGAGTAATGGCCATAATCTCTGCATGATGCTGCCCTTGAGAATCTGCTACAGTCATAGGAGCTTTCCCGAAAGGCTTACCCTGAACTAAACTCCAACCAGCCACACGTAGATTATCACCCTTGTCAAAATAGTCCTGCACTGTATTTAGAACCTTTTAGGTTGTATCATTAACCCCTAACTTAAGTTGGCCTCCACTAGATTTAGAACCCAAAAACAACCTATTGGATGTGACTTCTCCATCTTTTCCAGCCCGTGAAGAATTCAAGCGATTCTGGCCCACCTTGTTGCTGGTCACATGGCCATTCTGCATGGCAATTCCTACATTTTCGGCTTGGATATCTCTCCCAGAAACAGCTTGCACATTAGTAAAAGGATAGCAAATCATGATCTCGTGCTTGATTTCTTTCCTTGATTTTCGGTTTGATCCTTCGCCACTTTCCTTCTACGCCTGTTTTACGCAATTATCCATGGTCCGTAATTCTCTGAGGGCAAGTCTAGGTTGTCTTCTTACACTCTTCTATTTGCATCATCATTACCATTGTCCTTGGCTACCTCTGCATCTAGCTTTCCTGCTGTGACGAACGAACAAACTCCATTATGACTACTGTGACCACAAGAGAAGCATATCAAGCTAAGCCCTTCATATTCAATTGTTTGCCAGTGTCTATCCAACAGGATTTTTGGAACTAAAGGTTTTTTGAGATCAACTTCAACACAAACCTTTGCAAACTTCCCTCTGGTAGCAAATCTTGTGTTGGCATCCACTTTCAGAGCTACTCCAATAGTATTCCCCATTGCTAACAATATTTGCTCATCATAATACTCAATAGGAAGACCCCGAAATCTAACCCAAATAGCTGTTGAGTCAATAGATGCACAGCTAGGTCGAAAATCCGTTGCCATTGAAGGATAGTTAATTAGTGACCAAATATGATCCAAGTGCCCTCTTCCAATGCAAATCACAAGTCAGCCATATTAGAGAATTTAACAAGGAAGAAACCTTCACCAAGATCAATCAATTTATATTCCCCTTTTGGGTTCCATAGCTTTTTGATTTTTTCATCTAGGATTTTGAAACCCAATGAGCGCCCTAATAATTTCACAATCAAACAATCCCTCCACTGCTTTTGGATCTGTTGCCGATAATGCTCAAAAATTGAAACACAGGGCCATGAATCAATCTGATAGATTGTAATATCATCCCTCTTTCCTATTGAATCAAAGGCATCTCCTTCACTTGTGTGCTTAGGATATTCCTGACATTCTGCGCCTAGCACCATATCTTTGAAAGAAGGACGTGATGCAATAGGTTCCTGCATTTCAAAGTCATTTTGTTCACCAGCCTCCTCTGATGAAGACACCTTAACCCTTTTTGTTGATCTTGTCAACCAATCTTTTTCTTCATTGGATTGGACAGAATGAGAGCTTTTCGAGATAGAGTTTCCCAAGAGAGAGTCTGCCATCTTGGAATTTTAATAGTGGGTGATGTAAAAAGAGAAGATTCTAAAGATGTCAAATAAGCAATGTAAAAATAATTTCTCAAACGAAACAATAAAATTGAAACAAAAACTGATAAAAACTAATGAGGTTGCTTCGCAGATGTAGACTGTTTACGAAAATCTAAACAAAAACATTCATAAAATGTAAGTATCCAATCAAAACTAAATTTTAATAGAAACTTGAATATTTACCAATTTTATTTACTATCTAACCCTAATATCCATAAAAATTCTTTTGTGTTTATTCTTTTTTACTTTTTAAGACATTTTCATGATTATGCGAAAATCCTTCCTTTGCAATATCTTCCCGTTGACTTGGATCTTCTGCCAAAATGGTTAACTTTGAAATTTGATTCCCTTTTGATGTCTCCCCGATCAATCTACTCATTTTGTAACATCCCAATTTTCACTATATAACATGTTACTCACTTATATCTTACACTGACTACCGGTTGGGTTGTTAGTGATGCTTATCAACTCCTATCACTTTAATAAGAATAACTAAATCATTTTCTTAAGATGTATATACATTCCCTTATATTTAAAATAGTACTGTACAACTTTACTGAATACATAAAAGAACACAACATACCTTCGATATCCAATCTCAGAAAGGTAAGTCTCTTAGTTCAAATCAGTTATCTGTGGAGTGGAAAAATAAGGAGTGAGCGACAATGTGCTCAGTAAGGAAGGTGTATGCTGCTTTAAAAATAAAAGCTATAATCTCAAAACCATTTAATCATCCTAACGATCACACTCATTAGGAAACAATAAATACAGTTAACATGAAACAGGATTCACCAAATCCTTTCATAAATCTTTTAATTGAGACTAGGCAACAATTTAGATCATGCAAAGAACACAAGTCATCCGCTTTTGGGGTGCACCCGTAGGCCATCGCCCCTCACGGCTATCTCATCTAGATGTATAGCCATAATCTATAGGTGGTCCTCGGGTCCACTTGCCAAGTGACCTCGAGACCGCTGATGACTTGGCTGGTCCATCAGCCCTGTGACGCCCTAGGGTGCACTCGTTGGTCTATTTGACTCGAGCCATCGCCCTAGATGGGTCACACAAAGTATATGAGTGATAATGCATGAACTCATAGCCTAATGTCTCAAATTCAAGTTATCTTATGTATCATTTCCATAAAATGATTTGATTTCCAAAAGGTCTTATAAAACAATAAAACAGCCCGTAACTTCAACATTTTCTGTGTGAGAAGGTACGGGTTAGACTGGCTCGCCCATGGCCCATGGCTAGTTCGCCCATAGTCAACTCGCCGATAGTCAACTCGCCCATTGGTCAACTCGTCCAAAAGTCAACTCGCCCAAAAAAGTTTTCATATTTTATTTTTGAAATATTTAAAATAATTCATTTTCGTTTAGGAATTTACACTTTAAAACCGTTCGCCAGAGTCAGCTCGCTCTTCACGGCTCGCCCCTGACTAATTCGACAAGACGGCGAATTAGTAATCGTCCGCCATTTAGCTTTTCAAAACAAAAGTATGGCTCGTTGATAATGGTTTGCCCGCCTTATATTTAAAACAAGGGTCGCCCGCCCAAACACATTAAAAAGGGTTTGCCCAACTATGGCTTACCCGGATTTCTCTTTAAAATAAGGGCACTCGCCCAATTCTCATAAAAGAGAGCTCGCACTTGGCTCGACCGAGTTTCTGCCTAGAACAAAGATACTCGCCCGCCTTAATCAGTTCGCCCAACAAAACAACATATGGCGGCTTGTAGCTCGCCCGAAAACAAAACAGTTTATCAACCAATGCATGTCAGAAAATAAAACAAGTTCTAATATTTTCTTAACATTTTTACTCCACAGGACATGCATTTGCATCACATACTACTTCCTTACCTCGTCTCTAATGCAACCTTGCTTCTCGCCCGCCTTCCTCAATTCCCGTCTGCAAAAGCATTTATTCAAACTATGAATATTTTCCAAAACGATTATATTTTCCTAATAATAGTGGCACTTTGGCGAGGTAAGAGCTCGCCATTCGCCCAACATAGCTCGCTGTCCATCAGCGACTTATTCATGGGAGTTCGCCCAACATAGGAGCTCAACTCGCCATGCTTATCAATTCAATTCGCCACTCGTGGCTTTTCAATCATAATTGGGCTCGCCCATGAATTGAATAACCCTTGGCCACCTCGCCCTCTGAACAACACTTTGGCGAGTTGTCTATTACCTATTCGCCTCATTGGCGATCATTGGTCCTCGCCCTTACTTCCACATTTCAGATTTATCCCATAACAATTGGCGAACATGTTCTCGCCTAGTCATGTATTGCATTGTACTCGCCTCGCCATTTGGCAAATACTCCTTGCTCGCCTATTGTTTTTCTTAATCATTTCCATCTAATTTCTTATATATTTCCACACTATTTAACTACAACCAGGCTATATCTGTGTTTATCACGTTATAAACATAAAAATATACCCTTATTTATCAAAATAACAATAGAAATATGGAAGCTCACCTCAACTGAGTTGCACTTCCTGGAGCAGAGTGTTTTCTTGCCTCAATTAGCTTTACTTTGCTTATTCCTCAGTTCTTCACACACTGGATAAATGTTTAGCTAACTAAGGATGGATCTCATGGCTCACTTATGGAAGTAGAGGAAAACTAAGGGTGAACTTGAAATGAAACAGAATGGGCGAGAATGGTTTGGAGGAAGATGAAGTTGCTTCCATAGATTTTTCCTCATGAACTCTGCTTATATAGGCGTTCCGTTTCACTTAAAATCTAACACCTGTTTCCTTATCCTGTTTTCCTCATCATTTCATGCAATTAAAACCAAAGAAAACTGGAACAAAAGGAACGGTAGTGACGTCCCTACTGCAGCTCTATTCTTGACTAATTCCACTTGCCATTTATTGCCTAATCCCGTTGTCAGGAGAAGCAATTGGCGAGAAGTCCACTGCCGCCCCTTTCCTTGACTTTTCCATTTTCTTTTCTTCTCTTCTCCACGCCATTTCTCTTCCAGCCAACGGTTATTGGCTATCATCTCCTTCATTTCTTTGTTTGTCCTCTAGCCATTAATTCCTCATTTAATGCTTTCATACTATAATATTAACATTATATCTTAACAATATCTTGTTACACTTAAATTTTTATTTTTCTTTCTTTAAACACCATACTATAAATCATCACTTAAATTGAAAAGTGGAAATTCACATTCAGTTATTCTTTAATTTCACTAAAAGAGTTTATTTCCACTATCAATAATGTACACATATGGTATACAGTATAATAAAATTCGGATTTTACATTTCTCCCCACCTTAAGAAATTTGGTCCTCCAAATTTGACTTGGACCTATCACTGAAAGAGCTCCGGATACTTCTCATGCATAAGGCTCTCTAACTCCCAAGTAGCCTTCTCCTCGTTATGATACTGCCAGAGCACTTTAACTAAAGGAATCGTCTTAGATCGCAACACCTTATCCTTCCTATCCAGAATCCGTATCGGTTTCTCGACGTAACTCATATCTTCTCTGATCTCCAGTGGCTCATGTCGAATCACGTGAGAAGGATCTGGATGGTACTTTCTCAACATCGAGACATGGAACACGTTATGCACCCCTGACAACTCTGGTGGTAGTGTTAACCGATATGCCACATCTCCTACGCGATCTAAGATCTCATAAGGTCCAATGTATTGAGGACTCAACTTTCCTCTCTTCCCGAATCTCATTATACCCTTGGACGGTGAAATCTTTAAAAACACATAATCACCCGCTATAAACTCCAATGGTCGGCGTCTAGTATCTGCATAACTCTTCTGCCGACTCTGAGCCGTTTTGAGCCTCTCACAGATCATCCGTACATCACGAGAAGCTTGCTTGACCAAATCGGGAGCTAACAGTTTACGGTCTCCAACTTCTTCCCATGCTATTGGGGATCTGCATCGTCTGCCATACAAGGCCTCATACGGTGCCATGCCGATACTCGTATGAAAACTATTATTATAAGCAAACTCTGCCAGAGGTAAGTGATCGTCCCATGAGCCTTTAAAATCCAATGCACACACTCTCAACATATCCTCGAGCGTCTGTATAGTACGCTCGGACTGTCCATCAGTCTGTGGATGAAAAGCGGTGCTGAAACTCAACTGGGATCCCATAGCTTCCTGAAATCTCTCCCAAAAATGAGAGGTGAAGCGAGAGTCCCTATCAGAGGTGATACTCACTGGAACACCATGTAACTTCATTATCTCCCTGACATATAACTCGGCCAAGGCACTAACTGAATCTGTAAATTTCATGGCTAAGAAATGAGCAGACTTAGTCAATCTGTCGACTATCACCCAAATAGCATCATACCCTTTCCGGGTCCGTGGTAATCCCATAATAAAATCTATAGTAATATGCTCCCATTTCCACATAGGAATCGGTAATGGTCGAAGCATACCTGCCGGCTTCTGATGTTAAATCTTAATCTGCTGGCATGTTAGACATCTAGCAACAAACTCAACGATGTCTTTCTTCATCTTAGGCCACCAATACACTCTCCGAAGATTCTGGTACATCTTAGTACTACCCGGATGTAATGTGTATCTAGAGGTATGGGCCTCTGATAAAATCAAATCTCTAAGCTGTCTATTATCGGGAACACATATCCGACCTCTGAATCTTAGTATCTCGTCGGTGCCAATCTCAAAGTCTAACATAACTCCCATCTGAATCTGACTGGCAATCCCAATACAATAATCATCCTTCCTCTGATCTTCCCTGATTCGGTCCATCAAATCCGGCTCTATACGAAAACTAGCCGTAAACCCATACTGGTCAGAGGAAACAACTGTCAGACTGAGGTTAGAGAACTGCTCTATCAACTCATGCTCCCTGATCATCATGCACGATACCATGCCAACATGCTTACGGCTCAGTGCATCAGCTACTACATTAGCTTTACCTGGGTGATACAAAATCTCACAATCATAGTCCTTTAGTAGTTCCATCCACCGTCTCTGCCTCAAATTCAACTCTTTTTGTGAGAATATATACTTCAGACTCTTATGGTCTGTATATATTTGAAATTTCTCCCCGTACAAGTAATGTCGCCATATATTTAGTGCAAACACCACTGCGGCTAACTCTAAGTCATGTGTCGGGTAATTCCTCTCATGATCCTTCAACTGTCGAGAACCATAGGCTATAACCCGATCATGCTGCATGAGCACACACCCTAAACCTTGAGCGGACGCATCGGTATACACCATAAATCCACTTGATCCGCTAGGAAGGGCTAATACGGGGGCACTAGTCAATCTCTTCTTAAGCTCACAAAAACTACACTCACACGCATTATTCCACTCAAACTGTACATCCTTACGTGTGAGTCGTGTCAATGGAGCAGCAAGCCTAGAAAATCCTTCCACAAATCTGCGATAGTACCCGGCAAGACCCAGGAAACTCCGTATCTCGGTAACTGTGTTAGGCCTCTCCCACTGAACAATGGCCTCTATCTTGGACGGATCAACTGACACCCCGTCCTTCGACACTACATGTCCGAGAAATATAATATGGTCAAGCCAGAACTCGCATTTACTAAGTTTAGCATACAACTTTCGCTCTCTGAGGGTCTATAGTACAATCTGCAAATGCTGCTCATGCTCCTCTGGAGTCTTAGAGTAAATCAGTATGTCATCAATAAATACTATGACAAACTTGTCCAAAAATGAATGAAATACCTCATTAATCAAACTCATAAATGCTGCAGGGGCATTTGTCAACCCAAAAGGCATCACTAGAAACTCATAGTGGCCATAGCGAGTCCGAAAGGCTGTCTTATGCACATCCGACTCCTTAATCTTCAACTGGTGATAGCCTGATCGAAGGTCTATCTTGGAAAACACCTGCGCACCCCTGAGCTGATCAAACAAATCGTCAATCCGAGGTAGTGGATACTTATTCTTAACGGTAGCCCGATTCAACATCCGATAATCTATACACAACCGGAGACTACCATCCTTCTTCCGAACAAAAAGTACTGGAGCTCCCCACGGTGACACACTGGGACGTATAAATCCCTTATCTAATAACTCTTGGAGCTGCTTCTTGAGCTCATCTAACTCTGTCAGTGCCATCCTATATAGGGGTCTAGAAATCGGCTCCGTACCGGGTACCAACTCGATCATAAACTCCGTCTCTCGATCTGGTGGTAACCCTGGTAAATCCTCTGGAAATACATCCGAGAAGTCCTTAACTACAGGAATCTCTTGGATCTTTGGATGCTTCCTCTCAACATCCTCCACACTAGCAATATATCCTTCATAAACATTCATACACAACCACAATTTCAGTACACATGTCATTTCACAACATAAATTCACATACTTTTTATTAATTTACAATAACTTTATAATGTACTTTTCGGGATAAGAGAAGGTAATAAACTTAGTATTACAGTCCAAACTAACATGGTTTGCAGCCAACCAATCCATACCTAAAATGATATCAAAATCATATATATCCAACAAAATTAGGATAGCTGTCACAACCTTCTCTCCTATAGTCAATTTACAATTTCTATATATAATATCCGTCCTCTGGAATTCATTAAAAGGAGTTTTCACTTGTAGAATATACTCTAACAACTCCGGCTCTACTGGGGTCCTGTTGGCATATGCAGGCGATAAGAATGAATGAGTAGAACCCGGGTCAATTAAGGCAATTACAGGGATATCAAAGAGATAAATTTTACCTTTGATCACATCGATAGATGCGTCGGCAGTCTCCTGATCCAACGCGTATACCCTACCCTGAGTCACAACCTTTTTACCCTTCTCTGCGGCTGTCGCCCGCCTAGGCTGTGAGGGTGTCGCTTTCTCTGACTCATGTTGAGCTGCCGGGGCCGTTATCTGAGGTGCTGTAGGAGGTATAGTAGAAGCAGTCGACTCTCTGAGCATCGGGCAATTCTTAATAAAATGCCCCGTCTGTCCACATCTAAAACATACCCCAGACATTACAGGACAAGGGTACGATCCATGCTACCTTCCACAATGTCTACATAAGGGCGCAACACTTCTCTGAGTGGTAGTGGGGCCACTAGCGGGAGTAGAAACTGCTGGTCTATCAAATCTGCCCTCTGAAATCTGTATGCCCGTAGATCTAGTCTTCTTAGACTGCTCTCTACCTTGTCTGTCCTCCATAAACCTCTTAGCCTTTCCCTTTGCTTTACTTTTAGTTTTACCACTGAAATCGAGCTGGAACTGCTCATAATCCCTCTCACATAGCTGAGCCCGTTGAACTATCTCATCATAAGTCTGCATAACAAATGGGGCTAGCTTTACTCTGATGGATGGCCTCAAACCAGCTCTAAATCTTGAAATCTTATACCGAGTATTTGCACTAATCTGTGGATCAAAACGGCTCAATGTAGTAAATTTGGCCTCATATTCGTCCACTGACATGCTACCCTGTACTAAACCCATGAATTCCTGCTGTAATTTTTCCTGAGCAGTGTCAGGAATATACTGCCTCCTAAAAGATTCCACAAACATATCCCAGGACAGATCCTGATGCTGAGCAAATAATACTGTCTGAGTGGCCTTCCACCAATGTCTCGCATCATCTGCCAACTGGAACACTGCTAAGCCTACTTTCTCTGTCTCCGAACATCTCATAATCTCGAGTAATCTATCAATCTATATAACCCACTGCTCTGCCACCAATGGATCCCTAGTACCTTTAAACTTCGGTAGATCCAATTTCTTAAATGATTTCACCAATGCCACATTACAATATGATTCTGCATTTCGTGGTTGCTGAATCAGTGGCTGTGGTGGAGCTACCGGTGGCTGAGGTGCTGGTGGTGGAATAGGCTCAGGCTCAGGCACAACTGGTGCCGGCTGTGGCGGTGCTGGTGCCTCTACTGGGGTTGCAGGAGCTGTAGCTCTCTCCCTCTCTGCCCTATCAGCGGCTCTATCCGCCTGATACATGGCCATAAAATCTGCTATTAACCTCTCCACCTGAGTTACACGATTATCAATGCTCTCTAGCTGTATAGGACATGGAGGTCTTGGGGCAGGTTCCGGTGTCTGCGGTTCCGGAGTCTGTGCCGCCCTACCTCAGCCTCTACCTCTCACTGAGCGCATCCTCCTTCTTCCACTCATATCTGTACCACAGAAATTATTTATCACTTATCATTATATATTCAGATTGTACAGTACTATAGGGAATGTATACTGTTCACTTTAAGCATCACTAGACATCCGACCAACCCTGCTCTGATACCATAAAATCTGTAACATCCTAATTTTCACTATATAACATGTTACTCACTTATATCTTACACTGACTACCGGTTGGGCTGTTAGTGATGCTTATCAACTCCTATCACTTTAATAAGAATAACTAAATCATTTTCTTAAGATGTATATACATTCCTTTATATTTAAAGTAGTACTGTACAACTTTACTGAATACATAAAAGAACACAACATACCTTCGATATCCAATCTCAGAAAGGTAAGTCTCTTAGTTCAAATCAGTTATCTGTGGAGTGGAAAAATAAGGAGTGAGCGACAATGTGCTCAGTAAGGAAGGTGTATGCTGCTTTAAAAATAAAAGCTATAATCTCAAAACCATTTAATCATCCTAACGATCACACTCATTAGGAAACAATAAATACAGTTAACATGAAACATGATTCACCAAATCCTTTCATAAATCTTTTAATTGAGACTAGGCAACAATTTAGATCATGCAAAGAACACAAGTCATCCGCTTTTGGGGTGCACCCGTAGGCCATCGCCCCTCACGGCTATCTCATCTAGATGTATAGCCATAATCTATAGGTGGTCCTCGGGTCCACTTGCCAAGTGACCTCGAGACCGCTGATGACTTGGCTGGTCCATCAGCCCTGTGACGCCCTAGGGTGCACTCGTTGGTCTATTTGACTCGAGCCATCGCCCTAGATGGGTCACGCAAAGTATATGAGTGATAATGCATGAACTCATAGCCTAATGTCTCAAATTCAAGTTATCTTATGTATCATTTCCATAAAATGATTTGATTTCAAAAAGGTCTTATAAAACAATAAAATAGCCCGTAACTTCAACATTTTCTGTGTGAGAAGGTACAGGTTAGACTGGCTCGCCCATGGCCCATGGCTAGTTCGCCCATAGTCAACTCGCCGATAGTCAACTCGCCCATTGGTCAACTCGTCCAAAAGTCAACTCGCCCCAAAAAGTTTTCATATTTTATTTTTGAAATATTTAAAATAATTCATTTTCGTTTAGGAATTTACACTTTAAAACCGTTCGCCAAAGTCAGCTCGCCCTTCACGGCTCGCCCCTGACTAATTCGACAAGACGGCGAATTAGTAATCGTCCGCCACTTAGCTTTTCAAAACAAAAGTATGGCTCGTTGATAACGGTTCGCCCGCCTTATATTTAAAACAAGGGTCGCCCGCCCAAACACATTAAAAAGGGTTTGCCCAACTATGGCTTACCCGTATTTCTCTTTAAAATAAGGGCACTCGCCCAGTTCTCATAAAAGAGAGCTCGCACTTGGCTCGCCCGAGTTTCTGCCTAGAACAAAGATACTCGCCCGCCTTAATCAGTTCGCCCAACAAAACAACATATGGCGGCTTGTAGCTCGCCCGAAAACAAAACAGTTTATCAACCAATGCATGTCAGAAAATAAAACAAGTTCTAATATTTTCTTAACATTTTTACTCCACAGGACATGCATTTGCATCACATACTACTTCCTTACCTCGTCTCTAATGCAACCTTGCTTCTCGCCCGCCTTCCTCAATTCCCGTCTGCAAAAGCATTTATTCAAACTATGAATATTTTCCAAAACGATTATATTTTCCTAATAATAGTGGCACTTTGGTGAGGTAAGAGCTCGCCATTCGCCCAACATAGCTCGCTGTCCATTAGCGACTTATTCATGGGAGTTCGCCCAACATAGGAGCTCAACTTGCCATGCTTATCAATTCAGTTCGCCACTCGTGGCTTTTCAATCATAATTGGGCTCGCCCATGAATTGAATAACCCTTGGCCACCTTGCCCTCTTGAACAACACTTTGGCGAGTTGTCTATTACCTATTCGCCTCATTGGCAATCATTGGTCCTCGCCCTTACTTCCACATTTCAGATTTATCCCATAACAATTGGCGAACATGTTCTCGCCTAGTCATGTATTGCATTGTACTCGCCTCGCCATTTAGCGAATACTCCTTGCTCGCATATTGTTTTTCTTAATCATTTCCATCTAATTTCTTATATATTTCCACACTATTTAACTACAACCAGGCTATATCTGTGTTTATCACGTTATAAACATAGAAATATACCCTCATTTATCAAAATAACCATAGAAATATGGAAGCTCACCTCAACTGAGTTGCACTTCCTGGAGCAGAGTGTTTTCTTGCCTCAATTAGCTTTACTTTGCTTATTCCTCAGTTCTTCACACACTGGATAAATGTTTAGCTAATTAAGGATGGATCTCATGGCTCACTTATGGAAGTAGAGGAAAACTAAGGGTGAACTTGAAATGAAACAGAATGGGCGAGAATGGTTTGGAGGAAGATGAAGTTGCTTCCATCGATTTTTCCTCGTGAACTCTGCTTATATAGCCGTTCCGTTTCACTTAAAATCTAACACCTGTTTCCTTATCCTGTTTTCCTCATCATTTCATGCAATTAAAACCAAAGAAAACTGCAGCAAAAGGAACGGTAGTGACGTCCCTACTGCAGCTCTATTCTTGACTAATTCCACTTGCCATTTATTGCCTAATCCCGTTGTCAGGAGAAGCAATTGGCGAGAAGTCCACTGCCGCCCCTTTGCTTGACTTTTCCATTTTCTTTTCTTTTCTTCTATTCTCCACGCCATTTCTCTTCCAGCCAACGGTTATTGGCTATCATCTCCTTCACTTCTTTGTTTGTCCTCTAGCCATTAATTCTTCATTTAATGCTTTCATACTATAATATCAACATTATATCTCAACAATATCTTGTTACACTTAAATTTTTATTTTTCTTTTTTTAAACACCATACTATAAATCATCACTTAAATTGAAAAGTGGAAATTCACATTCAGTTATACTTTAATTTCACTAAAAGAGTTTATTTCCACTATCAATAATGTACACATATGGTATACAGTATAATAAAATTCGGATTTTACACATTTTTACGATCAATCTAATCAAATTTACGATAAATTTCATAATTTTTACAATGATCTTTATTAAATTTACGATAAATCTCCTTGTTCTTACGATGATCCTATTAAATTTATGATCAATCTAGTAATTTTTACAATGATCCTGATTTAATTTGCGATGAGTTCATTATTTTTACAATGAACCTCATAGTTTAAGTTTAACAAAGTTTTAGAAATTTTAGCAATTTTTTCAGGGTGTTTATAGCCCAAAAGTCATTTGATAGTCGAATGCTCATGTTTAGCATTTGATTGCCTAAAGGCAGTCCTGAAATAGAAAGTTTTTGGACAATAGGCAGTTGACTGCCTATATTACGGTAGCCGACTACCATTGTAACAGAAGCATTCTGTTTCAAGAATGCATAAGGATAGTCGATTTCTTCCACAGGCTTTCAACTACCCTTGAAAATAAATTCAAAATAATGTTATTATTATATATTTTTATTATTTATTAATATTTTTATTATTTTTATTATTATATATTAATGTTGTTGTTGTTGTTCTTATTTTTATTATAGTGTTTTACTATAAATCTAATCATTTTTATGATCAATTTAATTAAATTTACGATCAATCTAATTAAATTTACAACAAATCTAATAATTTTTATGATAATCTTTATTAAATTTACGATCAAACTAACCAAATTTACAATGAATTTTATCATTTTTACGATGATCTTTATTAAATTTACAATAAATCTTATTATTTTTATAATGATTCTTATTAAAATTACGATCAATTTGATCAAACTTATGATGAATCTCATCATTTTTATAATAATCCTTATTAAATTTATGATTTTTACGATGATTTTTATTAAATTTACGATCAATCGAATCAATTTTACGATGAATTTTATAATTTTTATGATGATCATTATTAAATTTGCGATGAATTTCATAAGAAATTTAACAAAGTTTTAGGAATTTTTGCAATTTTTTAGGGCATTTATAGCCCAAAAAATAAAACTATGTATTATTCATAATTAAATTAATAAAATTCTATTATTATTATTATTGTTGTTGTTGTTGTTGTTGCTGTTGTTGTTGTTGCTGTTGTTGTTGTTATAATAGTGTTTTCACCCTTTATCTTATCATTTTTACGATGATTCATAATTTTTACAATAAATTTTATAAATTTTATGATCAATCTAATCATTCTTATGATAATCCTTATTAAATTTATGATGAATCTAATACGTTTTACGATGAATCTAATCAATTTTATGATAATATTTTTCAATTTTACAATAAATTTTATCAATTTTACGTTAATGAATTGGAATTTAAGTTTAATATACATGGAAAGTCGAATTCTCAATAAGAGAAGTCGACTCCCATGAATAAATTAAAAATATAGGGGTCGACTACCGATTACTTTTAAAGTTTAGGGCTTGTCTGGTTTATATCTTTAGCATTTATTTTCAAATCCTAGCTTTTTGGCCTTTTTTAGTAATAGTTGACTTCTCTGCAAATTACTGATAATCTCTTTCAAATAGCCTTATAAACCATCTTCCTTTTTACATTCATATAAAGTAACCATGATCTTTATCCGCATTGTCTTGCACCTATAGTAGATTTCTTAATTATGGCTAATGAAAGTTATGTGATTTTTCATATACATTGATACACTTGAATTATAAGATTTTTTTATTTAAATAATTTGTTTTATGCATTTTGTTTACATAATACAATGTTATTGAGTTACTAGAGTAAGAGTTGCCTAATACGAAACTATTGCATAAGAGTTGCCTAATACGAAACTATTGCATGAACTTACAAAAGATGATATATTTGGATTGGAATTTGATGGGGTTGATGAATGCTATGAGTGTTATAAAGCCTATGGTATTACGATAGGTTTTGGTGTTTGTAAAGGTAGCACTAAGCACAATAAAGATGGAGAAGTTATCATGAGACAATTTACTTGTGCAAAAGAAGAACATAGGGCTACTAAGTGGGAAAACGTTGAGAATAGAGTTCATCAGCCCAAAAGATAATCAAGAACAGATTGTGGGCAAATATTCGATTCATTGTCAAAATGGATAGGAAAATGGTGTGTATCACATTGTAAACTAGAGCTTAATCATGAGATGGTTAACCTTTCTCAAGCATGTTTTATGTGGTCGATAGGCATATAAAATTAGCTGATGTGTTTGAAGCCAAAGCTTTGAAGACAAGTGGTATAGAAACTTATCACGTGATGAATTACTTTTCTAGACAAGGTGGTGGAATTGAGAATGTAAGATTTACAAGAAATATTTGTATAATTGTTTGGTATCTGTAAGGTGTGCTAAAATTCTTGGTGGTGATGCTTAAGCGACGCTTGTATATTTTACTGTGAAAAAGGACCTAGATAATGGATTTTACATGAAGTATACAATTGATGATGAGAAATGAATCAAGAATATCTTTTAGGCTGATTCCACATCAAGCTCTGATTATGCTTGCTTTAGCGATGTTTTGGTATTTGACACCAGCTACAAGAAAAACACATTTAATTTGCCTCTGTTGGTTTTTGTCTGTGTGAACCATCATCGTATGATCACACTATTTAGTTTGGCACTTCTGACCAATGAAGATACCAAAAGCTTTATTTGGGCTTTGAAAACGTTTTAAGATTGTACGGCGAAAAAAAAAAAGTCGATATCCATGGTTACTAATAAGGATCGAGCAATGAAAAAGGCATTACAAGAAGTACTTCCTGGCATGCTACATAGGTTATGTTCATGGCATCTTTCTCGAAATGCAAAGTCAAACATCTCTAATTTAGATTGCATGCAAGCATTTACTTCCTACATGATGTCTTGGTCGAGTATTGATAAGTTTGAAAGAGCATGGTCAAACATGGTCAACAAATATGACTTTAAAGATAACCAATGGATAAATGACATATACGAGAAGAAGCATATGTGGGCCCAAGCATATTTAAATGGTCATATTTTCGAAGCAGTTAGGAGTACGTTCCGTTGCAAAGGTCTGAATGCATTTATAGCTTCTCTTACAAAAGAAAAGAAACGTTATTGGAGTTTATGTGTGCACTTGAAAATGGCATTAAGAGTGTCCATGATAATGAGGTTGGGGAAGATTACATTAGTATGCACACTTAGCCAATTAAATACCATCCTTTCAAGGAGATTAAGTCCCATGCCTAGAGGTGTCCATGGGTTGAGCTAGGTCGAGTTCAAGCTGGGCCTAGGTCATACAATAATGGCTTAAACACAAACCCGAACTCGATCGGGTCCATAAGTTCAAACCTGACATTTAGTCCAGGTTCACTTTTTATTTTATCATGTAAGCCCGAGCCCGACTCGGCTTGAATATTATTTTATTGACTTTTTGTATTTTATGTTTATTTATTTTTATTCTTTTATTCCCTTTAAAGTCTAATTTATTTGTCATAGTTTACATGTCAATTTTCATATATATATATATATATTATATTACAAGGTACATGCTTACATGTCATTTTTTTATGTGGACTTTTACATAGATAGTCAACTTTTTTGTCATGTAAGCTATGTAACAGTTATCAAATAAGTCTTAAATCAATAGTTAAATACATATTAAACAGTTACCAAATTTAACATGCATTAAATATTAAACAGTTGACTTAATTTATTGATTTAAATTTGATTATATATTGAACCTATTAAAATATTTTATAATATTACTTAATCATGTATTAAACATAATATTTTATCTACTATATATATGATTTCTATTTTATATTTAATAATTAAGTGATAAATGTATTACTTTAGTTATATTCAATAATGGAGTAAACACATTTAAATATACAAATTTTTTTAATTTTGTTTATTATATTTAATATATAAAACTTATATTAAATGTATTACTTTATTTATATTTACATGTATTATAATTAAAATAGTATATATTTAAATTTAGGCTAAACGGTCTAAAAAGCCCTTGAATAATAAAAAGTTTCACATTTGAGCCCTTAACTTTTTTTTGCAATCAATTGGGCCCTCACATTTCAACTTCCACTCAATTAAGCCTTTTTATGGACAGAAACCATTAAGTTTGTTATTTTTTGGCCACATGTACTGTATGAATATAATGGTTTCCGTCCACAAAAGGGCTTAATTGAGTGAAAATTGAAATGTAAGGGCTCAATTAATTACGAAAAACAATTAGGGGCTCAATTGCAAAAATCATTTTTTTGAAAGTCTTTTTAACCCTTTAACCTTAAATTTAAAATAGATAAATATAAGGTAAATTACATCCACCTCCTTAACGTTCGGCTATAATTCAACTTCAGTCCACTAGTTTCAAAAATGGAAACTCCATCCCAAACTTTTGTATGTCTCAAGACAACTTAGTCATGTTATTAGTCAACTATTAGGTCAAATGTTAAAAGCTTAATTTAGTGACTATTTTACCCTTAAGACTACTTGAAAAGCTTTATATACTCCACAACTCTAAAATGAAGTCAGATTAACTAAGAGATACTACTAGATTTAGCCGTTGGAGGATTTGAATGCAGAGGGTAGCTCTAACTCACCTTCAATTTTCTTTACTTTATATTTGTTTACAAGTTACAATAATCAAAAAACCGAAAAAAGGTAATGATAAACCTGAATTGCTCATTGTCAGGGAGCATCAACTTGTACGGTGTATAATTTTAGGCTTTCCCAAGCAAGCACTTAGACGACCTGAAAGCGAAGTACTAACATTTAAATCTTTGTCATATTAATGCAAACCGGCTAAACTATGGAATGTGTTTGAAGAATGTCATGTCAATTGAAATTTTACATATTTGAGCATCTTTTCTTCCTCTTCTTATTATTCCCATCACTATACTATTCTAAAGCACTATGTTCTTCTAACAGTAAAAATTGTATACCATATAGTCTCTTCGGAATTGGGTAAAAAATGCTTTTGGCGTTTCTTGAAGCACCTAATTTCGCAACAGAGAATATGTCAACAGACCAAACCCAGAGCTTTTACTGCACTTCTACGACTTTCTCCCCTACAAACCTTGAAAGGAACAGAGCGAGCATCGTTCGAGAGAGAGCAAGCACCAAGATAGAGCAGCTTACCAAATCTCAACAACTTCCAGCATTGTGAAAAATGAAAAATATGCAAATTTCAGCAAAAATATACAATGTTGATTGATTACAAGCAAAAATTTCAGCAAAAAGAAGAAAAACCTAATAGAGCAACCGGTTTTCCTCTTCTAATTTCCCCTGTTTACTTCCACAGCAACAATGGTGATTGATTACAAGGAACAGTTGTCATGGAATGGAATAGGGAAGTTGACAATAGCAAATGGCAGCAATGGTTGGTTGGAAGAATGGTGCCAGCAAGGCAGAAGTGTCTTTAAGAGTTACTTCAACAAGAAACCTAAACGGTAAAATCAATGTGGTTGAGTACAGGCATAATGAACCAAGGTTTCGGTGCTAGTGGGGATGTGAGTCATGAACAGTTGCGATGGTGCGGCAAGATTGACCTAGGCGATAAAGAAAGTGACAATGGGTTTTTCAATTTAACCCTAAATAGCAAAATCACTCTCGAAACCTTTGAAAAAAGTTGATGTTAAGAAATCGACAATGTGTTTTTGAAATCAAGGGTTGAATGAGTGATAAAAGGTTTGAATTTTGTGAAAAAATTAGAAATTTAGGGAAGATTTTAGGAAAGGTGTAAGGAAACAGTAAAACACGATAGCAAAAGGGAAAATAGGATGGAATGACGAACGATGTTTAGGTTGAAAATTCTAAGGGATAATTTTGTCATTTTACATTTTCTGTTAGTTATTCTTAATGCTGTTAAGATTTTTGAGGCGGAGTGTCCATTTTTGAAACAAGTGGACTAAAGTTGAATTATGGCTAAACGTTAAGGAGGTGGATTTAATTTACCCATAAATTTAATTAGTGCATTATTCATGTTATTATGATTTCAGATATAAATATAAATACTTTTATGTTATACTCAATCTTTTATACATACATACATACATACATATAAGAATGCATATTTATATTATATATATATATATATAAAATGCATACCTATAATAATGATTATTTAGGTCAATAATAAAAATATATTATTCTAATGTTTAAAAATTGTTAAAATATACTTTTAATTTTTATTTTAACATTTTGTTGATGTACTCAATAATATTATTTATAATACGTTTTTAATTTTTTATTCTTCCTAATATTTATTTATCTTATGTTTTGAATTTTATAATTTTTGATTTAAATATTTAATTATTTTATGATTGGATATATTGATTATATTATATGTAATTTATATATACTTTAAAAAAAATAAATTAAATAATATTATTTTATATATTTACAAATATAAATAGTTAAAACTAATTCGTATATTGCACGAGTAAAAGCTAGTTAAATATATATAATAATATTTATTAATCAATAATATTTTATAGACATATAATTACATTATACTTGTTAAGTATATTAAACAAAAAATTTTAATTTTATTTATGTTTGGGCTGAAACTAGGTTTCGAATGGTCAAGCCTTGGCACGGTCGAGCCTGTAAGTGCGAGCCTAACTTTTAGGTAGGTCCACTTTTTATTTTATCATGTAAGCCCGAGCTCGGTCGGGCCCGAATATTATTTTATTGGTTTTTTGTATTTTAATTTTTTGTTTATTTTTTATTCTTTTATTCCCTTTAAAGTTTAATTTTATTTGTCAAAATTTACATGTCAATTTTTATTTTAAATATATATAATAATGTTTATTAATCAATAACAATTTATATACATATCATTACATTATACTTGTTAAATATATTAAATAAAATCTTTTAATTTTATTTATGTTCAAGTTGAGCCTAAGTTTCGAATGGTCAAGCCGAGGCCCAACCTGATTTTTAATTGGGCCTAAAAATTTTTCCAAGCCTGTTAATTGCGTTTGATATTTTTGCCCAAGCCCTTTAAAAAATTAGGTTGACTTTCAAGCTTCAACGAGCGGCTCGGCTCTTGGACAGGTCTACCCATGCCACTGGTATCTACACGAAAAGATCATTCAACATATTCCTAAAGCAATTGCTTTTACAAACATTATATTCTCATTAAAACATCACTCAGTCAGGCCCATCCACAAAGATGTACACTTTGAGTAAGTATCAAGAACCTTCCATTCAAGTGTGGAGTATAATGAAGTGAAACAAAGTATAAATTGTTCATGTCTCAAATTTGAAACCAATGGAATGTTAATGTGCGCATGTCATTCATATGATGATATTGGAGCAACTTACTAAGATCCCTTCTATGCTTATTGTGAATAGATGGACGAAAGATGCCAAAGTTGATGTGCCTATAATTATTGATCAAACTATTGAGTCTAAGTACGATTTTATGCTACGTTATGCTTCATTAAGTTTATTAAATTTCTTCCTTTGAAAAAAAAAAGTTTATTAAATTTCTCTATTTGCCCGACTCCGAAAATGATTTTTTTTATTAATTTACAGAAGTTATTAATTTAAAAGAGATTAATTTAGAGGGATTCCACTAGTATAATATTGGAGCAAATTAATAGTTACTAAATTAATACAATCTCTAACACAGGGGTTGTGGCTTAGTTGGCAACGCAGGCTGAGTTAGTGAGAAGAGTTCTCGGGTTCAACTCCCACTAAACACACCTTTGGGGAGGGGTGAAGACTGAAGAGCCTTAACTGTGACTAAGCCTCGAGCATGATTAGTCTTAGACTATTAAAACGGATGAGGGTACATGTAGTTTATACAAAAAAATTAATACAAACTCTCTGTCCTTACAAACGTACATAGTTTCTTCGACTAACAACTTAGGTTTTGTCTAACAATAAATATCTTTCTTTAAATTAATCTAGACTTGATTTAATAGTTTTTATCTTTAGTTTAGGTTTAGTAAAGTCTAAAGTTGGTATCAACGAGTTACTCTAATATGTCTCATGTAAATTCAAAGCTAATAGTAATAGTAATAGTAAAGAATCCCAGGTCGTAAGATTGAATAGCTAGCTCTAAGCAACAATTTATGTCATGTTAGCAAGAGTTCCAGGAATTCAGATGGATGTTTGCTCAATTCTGAGCATGTTCAGAACTGATTGCAGCTCAAGGACTGTTGATTAATCCCCTTAAGTAAGTGATATGACCAAGAATACCAACTTTGGGCCAGGCTCAAGATCATCAAAGACACCATGTGGCAGGATATCACTGGGCCACGTGGCCTTCGGCGACAGACTACGTAGGCTGCTGCATAACACCTGTCGCTAGGCGACAGACTCTCAGCCTATCGCCTGACGTCGCAGTGCGACACGTGGCATCAGTCCATCTACCATCTGGCGACAGACGACATATGCTGCGACATCACACTTGTCGTTTGGCGACAGACTCCCAACCTGTCGCCTGACGCCACTGTGCGACACATGTCATCAGTCCATCTATCGTCTGGCAACAGACGACATAGGCTGCGACATCACACCTGTCACTTGCGACAGACTCCAAGCCTGTCGCCTGACGCCACAGTGCGACACGTGGCTTCAGTCAGTCTGGCGACAGACCCCTACCACCATATCGTGAATCGCGAGATGGTCTCTCGCCAGCGACAGTGTTCGAGTTTATCTGTACATGGAATTTGTATTACATCTGGATACAAACTCTTGGCAAAGTTACGTACTTATCTCCCGGTAATTAACCTAGAATATTCGCCTATAAATAAGCTTCAGGTATAATCTTATTCGCTAATTTTTGACTAATGGCTTTTACGCTTCCCAATACTGAAGAACATTTTGCTGACTTAAGCGTCGGAGTGTCTATGCAGGGAACCACCCCTGCGTCTCTCTGACTTTTCTTGTTTTACAGAAGCTTCTTGGAGACACGTGCCGCACTAAAATACAATTCCTATACTCCACTCACCGAATCTCGAGCTTCAGTGTTGGCAGCTATTGAGGGGTCAGGTCTCATACAAACTCCGAAGAAGACGTCAGGGAATCTGGGCCGTGATTTAAGGTCGTACTACGATTATCACTCAGCGCATGGGCACACAATCGAAAATGTAAGGAGTTGATGAATCAGCTAGAAAAGCTAGCACGAGAGGGAAAAATAAACCGTTTCATATGAAGAGGTGATAGAACTAACCATCCTGTGCAGAACAGAGGAAACAATTTCAGAGATAGAAGAGGTGAAAATAGAAGACCTGTTAGACGAAATGAAGGAGAAAGAAGAGATAATGACAGAAGGGTAGAAAGAAGGAATCGAGAGGAAGATAATGAACCCACAGGGCCAGCTATTAACGTGATATCCGGAGGTTAGTCATTAGCTGGCACTTCTTCCTCGTCTCGAAAGACCTACGCTCGACAGGCTTATCAAATTAATTCGGTGATGGAGAAAAAGCATGATGAAGAGCCCATTACTTTCACGCCAGCTGACAGAGGTGATGTAATGATCCCTCATGATGACCCAATGGTGATTTCGACGGTAATAGCAAAACACCCGGTGAGTCGTATCCTAGTTGATAATGGGAGTTCGGTAAATTTGATTTACTGGAGTTGCTTTGAGAAAATGAACATCTCGAATGATAGACTGAAGCCAGTAACCACACCATTGTATGGCTTCTCAGGAGAAAAAGTGAAGGTGGAGGGCGCAGTTTAGCTACCTGTGACATTGGGGGAAAGCCCGAAGTGTGTCACTCGACAAGTGTTGTTTATGGTAGTGAGATCAGCTTCTGTGGCGTACAATATGATCCTCGGGCGGCCATTGTTAAATGACATGAGAGCGGTAGTGCATCCCTGCTATTTGTTAATGAAGTTTCCGATTCCCCGCGGTGTTGGACAAGTGAGGGGAGATCAAAGGAAAGCTAGGATGTGTAATGTCGCATCCACCACATGTAAAGGGATTCAGAGGAAGGAAACTCTTACGATCGAAGAAAAGCCAAAGCCTGATGAGGAAATGGAAGCAATCCGGTTGGATGAGAAGGCTGAAGAAAGAATAGTGTACGTAGGAAGCCAGCTGCCTGAAGAAGTAAAAAGGGAGATAGTCCGATGCTTAAAAGAGAATTGTGATGTGTTTGCATGGACTCCAGCCGATATGCCTGGAATAGACCCTGAAGTTATTTGCCATCGGTTGAACGTAATCTCAGGAGCAAAGCCGATAAAACAGAAGAAGAGGAATTTTGCTCCAGAGAGGCAACAGGCAATAAACGAAGAAATATTAAAGTTGTTGCAAGCAGGATTCATCAGAGAAGTTAATTATCCGAAGTGGTTGGCTAATGTTGTAATGGTGAAGAAAACCAACGGGAAATGGAGAATGTGTGTGGACTTCACAGATCTGAATAAAGTTTGTCCTAAGGATTCGTATCCACTACCTCGAATTGACAAGTTGGTAGACGAAACTTGTGGGTATGAATTACTTAGCTTCTTAGATGCCTTTTCGGGGTACCACCAAATCATGATGCATCCAGATGATGAGGAGAAAACCACGTTCATTGCCGATGGTGGGACATATTGCTATCGAGTAATGCCGTTCGGTTTGAAAAACGCGGGTGCAACCTACCAGCGCATGGTAAATAAGGTGTTCCAAGACTTGTTGGGCAATACCATGGAAGCCTATATTGATGATATGATCATCAAAAGCCGACAGGGAGAATCACATGCCGAGAAAATGACTAAGGTATTCAATGTGCTGCGACAATACAAGATGAAGTTGAATCCCAACAAATGCTCATTCAGGGTAAGATCTGAAAAGTTTCTGGGATTCATGATTACTAATCGAGGGATAGAGGCTAATCCCGAGAAAGTTCAAGCTATTTTGGACATGAGGCCGCCTAATACAGTAAGAGAAGTTCAAAGGCTGACAGGAAGAATAGTAACCTTGAGTCGTTTTTCAAGGTGATAAAGGCAGGAAAGAACTTCAAGTGGACGGAAAAATGCAACGACGCTTTTGAAAGGTTGAAAGACTACCTGAAAGAGTTGCCTCTATTATCACGGCCACATCCCGGAGACCACCTCCCTATGTACCTCGGTGTAGGAGAGAAAGCTGTAAGTGCAGTCCTACTAAGGAAAGAAGGGGACAGAGATTGCTCGATCTATTATGTAAGTAAAGTCTTGCTAGATGCCGAGGCAAGATACCCCTTAGTTGAAAGAATAGCTTTATCCCTGGTGATGGCAACTCGGAAGTTATGGCCTTATTTCCAGGCTCACTCGGTGACTATCTTAACAGATCAGCCCTCAGACAAATACTGCAGAAACCAGAACACTCTGGGCGTCTAATTAAGTGGGCTATCGAATTAAGTGAATACGACATTCACTTCCAGCCTCGCCAAGTAATAAAAGGACAGGCATTGGCAGATTTCATTGTAGAATGCACTAGCCGAGAGGTCCAAGAGGAAACAGAGTTAGTCTGGTGGAAATTATTTGTTGATGGAGCTCGTAACATGGACGGCAGTGGAGCCGGAATTGTGCTAATATCGCCTGAAGGAAAAACCTATGAGTACGTTTCAATTTCCTAAGTTTGAACAATACAGCCGAGTACGAAGCCTTGATAGCTGGGATGAGACTTGCTGAGAAACTAGGAGTAAGCAACTTAGTAGCACATAACGATTCACAATTGGTGGTAAACCAATTCTCGGGTGAGTATGAAGCACGAGAACCCACCTTAGTCCATTATCTGCAGAAGGTACAATTGTTGACACAATCATTCAAGCACTTCCAGCTGACGCAAATAAATCGAACAGAGAACAACCATGCAGACGCTCTTTCAAAATTGGCTTCTTCCAAAGGGGTCAAAGGGGGTATGGTCAAAGTAGAATCCCTCGCTAGGCCAAGTATTGAAGAAGAAGATGTCTGTGATGTCAAAGTTGGAGGCGATTGGAGAAGCCCAATCAAAGACTACATACTGGGGGGCACACTCCCCTCTAACAGAGACGAAGCTCGAAGGCTGAAGTTAAAAAGTGCCAGGTTTACTGTGATGAATGGGGAACTCTATAAACGGGGATTCACAATGCCCCTGTTGAAGTGTCTAGGGCCCCAACAGGCTGAGTACACCTTAGCTGAAGTTCATGAGGGAATATGCGGTGAACATTTGGGGGCTAGAGCCCTGGCCTCGAAAATATTGCACACAGAGTTTTATTGGCCTACACTGAGGAAGGATGACACAGACAAAGTAAGAAGATGTGAAAAGTGTCAGAAATTCGCTCCTATAACTACCGCGCCTGTTTCGACTCTTCAGAACGCACTCCAACCAACTCCATTTGCACAATGGGGACTAGATATCCTGGGGCATTTTCCCCTAAGCTCAGGACAAAGGAAGTATTTGCTTGTGGCCACAGACTACTTCACGAAATGGATAGAGGCCGAGCCTTTGGCTACAATTTCTGAGAAGAAGGTGGAAGCAATGGTGTGGAAAGACATAATTTGCCGATTTGGGATCCTCGTGTGATAAATGCAGATCATGGGAAGCAATTCGACTGTGACGCTTTCCAGAATTTTTGTAGTGGCCTGAAGATTCTCCTAAGAATATCTTCTGTGTCTTACCCACAGGCCAATGGGCAGGCAGAGGTGAGCAATCGAACTATACTACATGGGTTGAAGACTAGACTGGACAAGGCAAAGGGAGCATGGGTAGACGAGCTCCCAAGTGTCCTATGGGCCTACAGAACGACAAGCAAAGTATCAACAGGTGAAACATCGTTCAATTTGGTATATGGCACTGAAGCCCTCATCCCAGTAGAAGTTGGAGCGGAGTCACCCTGGTTGATCCCTTACATCGAGGAACTCAATTCTCAGGGACTAAGGGAGAATCTAGACCTGCTAGACGAATTGAGAGACAAAGCAAAAATGAGACTGGCTGCTTACCAACAGAGGGTAGCTACTTATTACAATGCACGGGTGAAGAACAGAGAAATGCAAGAAGGAGACCTGGTGTTAAGAAAGTCGGCAATCACAAACGCCCATAAGGAGGATGGAAAGCTCCGGGCTAATTGGGAAGAACCATACAGAATCAGAAAGATGGTCGGACCTAGCACATGTACCTTAGAAACCTTGCAAGGAAAGAAGATCTCAAAGACTTGGAATGCCAACCATCTTAAGCTATATTGGCAGTAAACATTGTAATTTTTGCTTTCTGATTGTTATTATTCTTGCCTTTACCTTCCCATCTATTGCTACATTACTTTACAGATGTTATTATTTTTCTGATTCATGAATAAAGGCCAGCCAATCATTTCCTATATTCTCTAACGCAATATGTGAGACAAATTATGTGTTACAGGAATTAAAATGAGCCAACGGCTAGCAAACAAAAACAAAAGTCCCTAAGTGAAAAATGCGCGAGTCGGGCTCATACTTAGTCCAAGAAGGAGCTGCGTAGTACTTGGCCTCCTCAGTAAAGAGCAACTCAGAAAACGTCTCGCTAGGTCGATGCTTCTCTAGCCACGAACGAGCCAAATAAAAACCATACTTGATGAATCCTGCTGCAAACATTGCTTTCTTATCATAGCAATGTTGGGATAAGCGGTACTCACAAACGGCCTCGACCCGAACCTCCCTCTGACGGTCTAGTACGTTGTGCAGCTCCTCAATGGCCTCATCCCGTTGTCTCTCCATGGCTCCCCGGTCATTGACAGCCTTATTATAAGCTTCTTGGTACCTCTGAAGGGAAGCCACCTTCGCTTTCTCTTCTTGAAGCTTTCGCTCAAGATCAGCATTCCTTCGCTCGAGGTCAGCGCTGTTTTTATTTAGCTCCTCAGTCCTTTTGGGATAGGGGCGAAGCTGGACAACCTCGTTCATAAGCTCCATTTTTTGCTCTCGAAGCTCACGAATGTCTTTATCAGCTTGCTCCCTAAAGGCCATGTGTCGAGCATTAACAGCCGCAATTTGCTGAGCCGTCTAACAAGACAAAAAACAAACAAAAGCTCAACAAACCTGACGAAAAAGCACAAAAAGGAAAAAGCTAATTACCAAACAAGCACAAAGCTTACCTTCATCGCGAGATAGTCTGAATTATCCTCCGCCTCAGTTAGATTGGTGAAAAGCCTCGCCTCGTCGCAAGGGAGAATGGTGCTCCAAGCCAGACGAGATGCTACCCCGGCATCTTTAATGCTGTCATTGTCATTCACCCCGGGATAGGTCTGGAAGTCTTCTCCACCTACAACGACCCCGCTATCAACTTGATAGCGCCTCAAAGTCGGATCAGCCACCTTAGGCAAAATTGGTCTTGTAGGCATTGTGGCTTCAATAATTAGTCTCTTCCTGTATTTGCGCCTACGCTGGCGAGGAACAGACCTATCCTCAGCAACACGAGATCCACCCTCTTGACGGGCTGAATCACTCCTCTGGGACTCTGAGCTCTTGCGGTCATCCGAACCACGATCAGGGACAAGAGGCCTCTTTCGTTTATTTCTCCCGGCTTCTTGTGTAGGATGGCTGGATACACCAGCAGCAGGATGAGGGGCAGTAGGAGCATGAGCTGGTACAGATGAGGAAACTCGAGCTGGCCCAGATGAGGGAGCGCAAGCTGGTCCAAATGAGGAAGCCCCAGCTTGCGACTGAGAAGCCGGAGCCGTTCGAGCAGCATCACTGGCATCCCTTCTACGCAAAAACTCCTGGAAATTCATACCTGCACAATATAAGAAGGAATTAGCTTACCAAGTAAAACGCCACACCCACGTATACAAGAAGTAAAAAGGAAATTAGAAAACTAAAAAAACCACCAATATCCTCTAAACTATTCAAGGATGAATCCAAGGGGAAATCGACGAAGGGACTCCCAAAGGCATCGGCCCCAGCCCACTCAGGATTCTCCTCTGACTGATCACTAGTACCCGCAGCTTCAGGGTTCTCGTCCTCCGAGTCCGAAGAGGATTCATCTACAAGATGACCTACAGGGGTGGACGCTTCGGCTACAACTATCGAAGATGGTTGACTAGGACCAGCATCAAAAACATGTGGAGTCGCGGGTAAGTTATACGGGGCAACGGAAGTCCCAACAACGGTCCTGCTTATCCCTCAGCCGGCAATGGCGATATTCTCCGGGGTTAAAAGGGAGAATAAGTTACGCTCTCCGGTAGAACATATCCGCCGAATAGGCTCACCAAATTGGTCTCTCAAGGTTTCTGCTTTGAATCTTTCTGAGCGCTGTGAGTGGTCGGAGGTATCACGATTCCATCTCTTGCGGATCCGTAGATCGCTTGGAATCTCGACAACGACCCACTCACTCTCAAAGCCACGAAGTTTATTGGGAAGATCCAAAAAGATTTTATTATTAGGAAACTCGTCGGACTTCAACCGTTAGAGAGAGAACGTTATCATCCCTTTCAACCCACAAACTTTGAAAAAAGCGCTTAAAAGAGGAATAGTCGGGACAATACCCAAGCGATGACACACTATGGAAAACGTTACCAACTGGGTCCACGCATGGGGATGGAGTTGACACGGGATGATGTCCTTATACCTAAGAAACGCTTCACCAAACTCCGGAAGAGGGAATCGAAAATCGAAGAATAGAAAGGCCTTATGAACGGCTACACCATTTCTAACCAAGTCGGGTGTAGCCTCCCCTTGGACTGGAAGCCTATAACTATAACCTGACGGAAGAGGGAAACGAGTCCTAAAATCCTCTAAGTCAGCATTTGTCAAAGAACACAGAACACCACCGGTTCTGAGTGTTTTACGTGGACATAGCAAAGACATGACGAAGGAATGACCTAATAGGCGACAGACCTGTTAGGGCGACAGACCTGTTAGGGCGACAGACCTGTTGAACGAGAGACCTGCGGGAGACCTAGGCTCTACGCGGAAGACTAAAAACACTTGCGGGAGGCCTAAATCTGAATGCGAAAAGGTGATAAATAAGGCGACAGATATGCATTTACTGTCACTGAGATGAGCGAGAGATCCTGATGATGGAGCGACAGACTCTTTTAGGCGACAGACTCTTTTAGGCGACAAACTCTTTTGACGAGAGAGCTGAAAAATGGGCGACAGACGGCTGGTTAGAGGTTTTCATGCACTCTCTCGATGAGCCCCAGCGGTTTATATAGCCGTGACAGGGAATGCTAAACGTCGCTCTTGATCACATTTCTCGCAGAGTAGAGCTTTTTCACCTGCAAAAGATACCAGAAGAAGTAGCAAAAAATAGAGAAGACTATTCATGGTGGGCTGAAGCCCAAAAAACACATATTTATACTCTCTTGGTTAGAAAAATCCAACAAGAGAGTGGGGAGCAATTGATATGACCAAAAATACCAACTTTGGGCCAGGCCCAAGATCATCAAAGACACCACGTGGCAGGATATCACTGGGCCACGTGGCCTTCGGTGACAGACTACGTAGGCTGCTGCATAACACCTGTCGCTAGGCGACAGACTCTCAGCCTATCACCTGACGTCACAGTGCGACACATGGCATCAGTCCATCTACCGTCTGGCGACAGACGACATATGCTGCGACATCACACTTGTCGTTTGGCGACAGACTCCCAGCATGTCGCCTGACGCCACTGTGCGACACGTGGCATCAGTCCATCTATCGTCTGGCGACAGACGACATAGGCTGCGACATCACACCTGTCGCTTGCGACAGACTCCAAGCCTGTCGCCTGACGCCACAGCGCGACACGTGGCATCAGTCAGTCTGGCGACAGACCCCTACCGCCATATCGTGAATCGCGAGATGGTCTCTCACCAGCGAAAGTGTTCGAGTTTATCTGTACGTGGAATTTGTATTACATCTGGATACAAACTCTTGGCAAAGTTACGTACTTATCTCCCGGTAATTAACATAGAATATTCGCCTATAAATAGGCTTCAGGTATAATCTTATTCGCTAATTTTTGACTACTGGCTTTTACGCTTCCCAATACTGAAGAATTTTTTGCTGACTTAAGCGTCGAAGTGTCTACGCAGGGAACTACCCCTGCGTCTCTCTGACTTTTCTTGTTTTACAGAAGCTTCTTGGAGACACGTGGAGACTAAGTACGAACATCGACGTCAGCATACCTTTATTGCTGTTTTGTACAACAACAGTAAGGAATGAGCGAAACCATGGTCGGAGCCCTGACCGGATCTTGTGATGTGGGTGAAGCACGAGAGAAACATGTGGGATTATGCTGGTTTCCAGTTGATTTAGATTCATAATCAATTCTAATGTTGTTGGGTTTGAACTTTGAAGTTTTCACTTAGATTCCATAGCAAATGCTTTGAGTTTTGAGCTTTCAAAGTTTTATATATATATACAATAGTTAATTATTATTGTTAACCTCACTGCATCTGCCTTGTCTTGTCTCTTCATTTTTCTAATTACTTCCGGCTTTTAAGTAATCTCCAATTCCGCAATAGCTGGCTAGGCCGCCATAAGAGTTACTTTCAGTTGTTCTTTCTAGTAATGTTGGTTCATAATTTAATTCAAATCTGTCAAAATATCAACCGGCGTTAATGAAATTATCTGTTATTCTCGATCGACAAAATCTCTCAAAATTAGCACCTAAAATCACTTGTCTATTCTATTAAATTTTGGAATACCAATGTCTTTTCTCCTTCAACTTGCCAAAGTAAAATGATGTTTAAATTTAAATATTTGTGGACACATCGCATGCAAATATGTTTAAGTGAAATACTGTTACTGGCAGGCAAGGACCGAGCAAAAGAATTTTGATATTTTTCACAAACTGAGAATAAGAAGAGCAAAATAGAACGTTTGGTGAACAATAATGGCAGTCGAAGGACATGACAATATCAAATGCACGCCCTCCCCTACCATTCAGTTTTCAGTCTTTTCCTTCAAAATTTTCATCAATGGGCGATGGCCGACCAACTATCTTGGTTTTGTAATTCCCACATTAAATATCTTTCGACAATGATGACGTGTCACATTCATGGTAGACAATGAAATTGGAGGGTTTTTTTTTTTTTCTTTTTGAAGCCAAGAAGCAGAATTCCGGACCACATTAGACTCCTATCTCTATAAGAAGCCTACCATTTCCACCCATTTCAAACAATTTTACTACTGCCTTCTCTGCAACTTTCTGCTTTGTTTTCTTTCTATTTCTGCGACTCCAAAAAAGCAAAGAGAAATTAAAGGAAAGAAGAAATTAGAAGATGAAGATAAGCAGTAGCAGGAGTGCAGCAGCGGCGGCGGCAGCCATGAGAGAATCCAAGAAGAAGATTTCATGCAGAAAGCTTGGAGGGTATCTCAGGGAGCAAAAGGGAAGGCTATACATTATTAGAAGATGTGTAGTTATGCTCCTTTGCTGGCATGATTGAGATATTCATTTTCAGCACAAATTAACGAGTCTTTGCTGCGAATAACCTGAAAGTGAAGGGTTCATCCATCTTGGCTTTGCGTGATGTATTTTTGCAGCTAATTTAAGCTCTTTTTAGTGTTTACCCATTGTAAATAGAAAATGAGATGGTTATGCAATATGAAAGGCTTCCCATATTAAACAAGAAGTTGGTTTAGTTTTCAAGCTATTTTTACTTTTACATGTATAGTCAATGTCCATATTTAATTTTCTCTTAATTTATTTGTAGAAGGTTTTTTAATTTTGATGGGCATAGGCATGAGCTGAGTTTATTAGTCACGGAAAAAAAATGCAGGCTAAGAAATCAAAGAGTTGGTAAAAGTTAAGAGTCTGCAGTGAGCAGGGATACCAAAGGTTGCAGGGTTGTCAAGTCATAGGGCATAGGGCATACATAGCTACTGACATCTTTTCTTCAAAGAATTGCCCATCACTTTCCACATGTGTGTTGTATTGTACCTCATGATTTGACACTTTTTATTGCTTTGCCAACCGCACGAAGATAAATATGGTTTAATTTGCCAACATTTTCCTTGTCAGTATTTGTTCAGAGTTACCGCGTAGCACAAGCATACTAACTTATTAGTAGGTTTATTAAAAGGTTGGATTTAAGATTTGTCTTATATTTTGTTGAATTTGAATAAAAATATGATATATATATATAATGAGTTTGGACAAAATTTTTAAATTTGATCAAGAAAAGTCAGATTGGAGCTTGACTCTTCAAAAGTCAAACTTGACCTAGTCCGATTTAATCCAAACATAAATAAAATTAAAATTTTTTAAAATATATTTAATAAGTATATTGTAATTATATGTATATAAAATCTTATTGATTAATAAAAATGATTATATAAATATTTAATATGAAAATTGGCATACAAATTTTAACAAATCAAATTAAACATAAAACGACTAAAAGAATAAAAAAATAAATAAACAAAAATTAAAATACTAAAAAAAATAAAATAACGTTTGAACCGGATCGAGCTTGAGCTTGTATATAAGCTATTATTATATAATTTAGGTCTGGTCCGAACCCACTAATAATCAGGTCTACTTATTAGTTATGAATGAAGTAATCTCCCTTCACTTCGCCTACAATAAATTTATTTCAATTTTGAAGTAATGAGAGGATGAATTCAAAATATTTTGTCTACTTAAAATAATTGTTATAAGTTATAATATGATTTAAAATAAATCATATATATTTTTAAATTATCATAATTGATATGGACCTCACCGAAAGAAGATGAGGTTCAATGAAGAAACCAGCCAAGGCTTGTTGCATTATCTTTGATTTAGCTCTTGTAATTGGACCTCCATGGATACTCAAAGGATCACGATCATCACGAACATGACTTGAGCTTTGTGAGCTTGGATCTCCATCAATAATTCTATAAATGATTTAAATAAATTTTATAATTTCTTATTATTCTAGTTGCTTTTAGAATCAAGTGCATAAAATAGATCCTTAATATGTATATCTTCTCATAATAATTTTTATGTTAATGTTACGTTTAATAATTTTATATCATGTGATATAGAATAAACTATATAATCTTTTAGTGTAAACTCTTATCATGTGATTTAAAATAAATTACATAAAATATATAATAATTATTATTCTATCATAACTATTTGTATATTATTGCACTTATGCAATTTAAAATAAAAATATATAAAATAGATAATTGATATGTGACTCTTACCAAAATGATCTGCATTTTTTTTGTCGAAACCCCTGGGTATCCAAAAACCATTTTGGGCCCCAACTAATTCAGAGTCGAGCTAATGTTAGACCTCAAACAGGGGGAGCTCTCCTAAAGTTATAATAATATAAATTATACAATTTATGTTATAATAAACTTGTATCTTGTGATATAATATAAATTATACAATTTCTTATAGTATATTGTAATTTTTAATTTCAAATATTTTTAATTTTAATCTTTTATCACTGGTTTACAACATATTGTTATTATTAGTTTTAAACTTTTAATTTCTTATAATATATTCATAAATTTAGATTAGTTTGATCAATGGTTATAATGTTGGACAATTAAATGAATATAAACCTTCTTGATCAATAAAACATTTTTAATTTATTATAAAGAGCCACAAATAGAACAATATACATAATACGTGTGTGTGTTTGTGTATGTCTATGTGTATATATATATATATATATATATGTTAAGATTTATATATTATAATAAAATATCATATATATTTATATGTGGAGCTACTGGAGGTCTCATCTGCATGCGGATTGAAGGGAATTTTTCTCTTTCTACTTCTGTGGCTAATGAGAGATATATTTGGTTGAAAGAAAAATTCAAGAACCATTCTTATGTCTTCAATATGGTTAGAGGTGGCAAATAAGCGAGTCAGATTGAGTTTGGGTTGAGTTATTTTGGATCAGATCGTTTTGAGTTAAGGAAAAAGTAGATCATTTTGGGTTCAGATAAAGTCGGGTTTGGATCAAAGAAAAATCGATCTATTTCAGGTTCAGATAAGGTCAGGTTTGGATCAATTTAAATTCGGATCAATTTGGGTTCAAATTAATTCGAGTTCAGATTAGGTCAAGTTTGGGTCGTTGACTTTTTTAGTCAATTCATGTTAGTCGAATTTGGATTCTGGTCGAGCGAACAGGTTTTTTGGGTTAAACCTTTGTCATCTCGATGTGATTTGTCTCGTATGAAAAATCAACTGAAACCATATTTCTAAGAATTATAAAACCCATGAAAATAAAATTTTCTTCTTACATAACCTATAATAAAATTGGGATTGAAATAATCAAAATATTTAGTAATCTGTATGATTTTTTTATAATATATTTACCAATATTCATAAATTAATTGCACTTTTTCATTTTTTATTATCTTTAATAATTAATAACTTTATGAATCAAAGTGATTTAATAATCCTTACTAAATATCATAATATAGTACTATACATCTCTTTAATTTCTCTTATTTTTTATAGAATAATTGGAGACATTAAGTGTAGGTGATATAGCTTCTGTACTCTGTTATAGTTAGCCATTAAATAATTATACATTAGGTTCAAATGAATATAATGTAAAAGTGAATATTTAAGTTTAACTAGATTAAAAAAAATATAGCACTCATATTATTGAAAACAATTATATTTTTACTATATTAAAATACTTTGATAATTAATTTTAACATTTAAATATTTATAGATAATATTAAATTTAAGTATGAATCTTTTCAAGTTTAGGTTAATTTGGATTTTGGTCAATTTGAGTTTGGGTTAATTTGGGTTCAGATCAATTTGGATCAACTTGGGTTTGGGTTAATCTAAATTCAAATAAATTTGGGTTCAGATCAGGTCAGGTTTGGATCAATGTGAATTCAGATAAATTTAGTTTCGAATCAATTCGGATTGAATCGGGTTGGATTTGAGTTGTTGACTTTTTTAGTCAAATCGGATCAGTTGAGTTTGGTTTCGGGTTAATCGGGTTGATTTTTCGGATCGGGTCAATTTTTGCCACATCTAAATATGGTCAATGTGTATGCCAATAATGATGTTAGGGACATAAAAAGCTTCTGGGATGTCTTAGCAAACTTGAAAAACAATGATAGTGAATTGTGGTGTTACACTAGAGATTTTAACGCGATTTTGAATGATGAAGAAAGATTTGGATTTCAGACAATGGTCGCTCTTAACAGGATTTCATGGAGTTCATTCATGATACTGGTCTGAAGGATCTTTCACTTACTAGGAAAAGGTTTACATGGCGTTCTAAATTGTCAATGAGCACGCTCAATAGGTTTTTAATTTCTCCTAATTGGAATAACTTCTTTTCAAATATTAATCAATGGTGCTTACAATGTTCTATTTCGGATCATATTGCTATCTGCTTGGGAATTAGTGAATTTGATTAGGGTCCTAAACCATTTAAACTCTTCAACCATTGACTGGAAGATAAAGATTTTAATAGGTTGGTGGAATTGAAATGGAATTCTTATAAAGTGGCTAGACTTGCTGAGTTCAGATTCATTCAAAAGCTGAAATTGTTAAAGAACGATATTAGAAACTAGAAAGGTTGCTCAAAGGGAGGGGTATCGAGTCAATTAGAATACTTGAATAAAGAAGTTAGTGAACTTGAAATTTTATAGGAAAACTCTCTAAACGATGAAATAATTTTTAAGGATATTTGTCTCAAGAAGAAACAGATGTGGAAGCTTCAGTTGATTGAGGAAAGGACTTAGAGGCAGAAGGCTAGAACGAAGTGGGTTCAAGAGGGTGATAAAAATATCAAGTTCTTTCACTGCATTGCCAACAGTAGATGGAGAAATAATTTTCTTGGACATCTCTCTTTTGATGGCAAATAACTTCACACGCCAATGGAGATTAAATCTATTGTTGAATCTTTCTATAGATCACATTTTGGTGCAAAAGAAAATTCTCTCTTCTGTTTTGACTCCTTGGACTTTATGAAATTGGATGTTACTCACAAGCTAAAATTAGAAATTCTTTTCTCTTTGGACAAGATTTAGGAAGCAATCAATAGCTGTGATAAGGAGAAATTATGGGCTCAAATGGTTTCGGCTTTTGTTTTTTCAAAAAGAATTGGGAATTATTGAAGCATGATATTTTTGGATTCTTCCAAGACTTTTACAAGACTAGTAAAATTCCAAAGGGGGCCAATGTCTCCTTTATAGCTCTTATAGCCAAAAGCATTGTGTTGAGTCTCTTAATGACTTCAGACCAATTTCACTTATCGGAAGCCTCTATAAGATTTTGGCGAAAGTTCTTGCAAATAGAATAAAGGTGGTCATGGGGTCATTGATCAATTTCACTCGATCCACTTTTGTTGAAGGTAGACAAATCCTTGATAGTTGTCTTATTGCTAATGAGATTATTGACGTTATGCAAAAATCAAATGCGGGTGCTTTGTCTATTAAAAGTTGACTTCAAAAAAGCCTTCGACAAGGTTAATTGGAAGTTCCCCTTTGACAGTTTGAAATTGATGGGTTTTGGATCTTGTTGGATTTCGTGGATCTCCAGTTGTATTTTGACAGCATCAGTCTCTATTCTAATCAATGGCTCTTCAACTAATACGATAAAGATGCATAAAGGGTTGCGTCAAGGTGACCCGCTTTCTTCGTTCCTTTTTATTTCGATTGTGGAAAGCCTAAGCTTGTTGATAAACAAAGCAACATCTATGAGTTTGATTCATGGCATCTCTGTTGGAAGTAGGAATCTCTCGTTTACTTACTTACAATTTGCTGATGATACGTTGATCTTTTGCCAAGTCGAAGAGAAACAACTAATGACTATCAAAAGAGTTCTTAGAATCTTCCAAGCATCATTGGGCCTCAAGGTGAATCTCTCTAAAATTGCATTGAATGGAATTAAAGTCGAGCCGAAAAAACTTTTGAATGGGTTTCTAAAATTCATTGTAGGGTTGACAAATTTCCTTGTAAGTACCTCGGTTTACCTTTAGGAGCTAATATGGGTTCTATATCTATTTGGAAACCGATCATTAATTCTTTCAAGAATATGCTCAGCTCATGGAAGGGTAAAATGCTTTCAATGGTAGGAAGATTGGCTCTTATAAAATATTATCTGTCAAATCTGCCAATTTATTACGTGTCTTTGTTCAAGATGCCTACTGGAGTTAGGTTGGAATTGGGGCAAATTTAAAGACAATTTCTTTGGGGAGATTCAAATAGTAAAAGGAAGATGCGATTTGTTGATTGGAACACAATATGTAGAAGAAAAAGAAATAGTGGTTGGGGAATCATTAATTTAAAAGATTGCAATCACTCCCTTTTGATGAAATGGCCTTGGAGATTTGGGGTGGAAAGTCATTCTCTGTGGAAACAAGTGATTTGTGAGAAGTAAAATATTCCTTCTTTTGAATTGTAGCCAACTCCTTGCAAGGAAAACTCTCTTTCTAGAGTGTGGAGGGATATACAAAACACATGGAGGAGGAGTGATTTTTCTAGCATCTTTAAATCTGGTTTTCTTTTGTGTGCAGGAAATGGCTCAAGAATTTTGTTTTGGACTCAAATGTGGATTCATGAAATCATTCTTAAATATTCTTTTCCAAGAATTTATGCTTTATCTGTGAATAAAAACGATTACATTAAAGACTACGAAAGGTGGTCTAGCAACTCTTAGGAGTGGATTATTGATTTAAGAAAGGCCTCTTTTTGATTGGGAAAAAGATATTTGGTCGAATCTCATGCATGTCCTTTGCTCTATCAGGATCTCACTTGTGGTTCATGACAAAATTATTTGGTCTCATTCAACTAATGGTCTATACAGCTCAAGATCAGGAAGCAAAGTGATTGAAAACTCTAGAGCCTCTGACATTAGAGTCGACAGTACTATTTGGAAGGCTTTTGCTCCTCTTAAGGTAGAGTTGTTTTGCTGGAAAGTGCTTCATAGCTCTGTTCTAGTAATTGACGTTTTGCAAGCAAGAGGATGCAGGTTAAATGTGGATAATAAATGTGCTTTCTGTGTGCAAAAGGAATTTGTCAAACATTTTTTTTCTTCACTACGACTTTTCCTAGAGGATTTGGTGTCTTTTTGTAAAAATTTGGAATCTTGAATGGGTCCTACCCAAAGGATGTGCAAACTCTTTTCTTGACTTGAGACAATTTACATGTTAGAAAAGATTAGAGACAATTTTAGCTGACTCTCTTCTTTACAATTATTTGGTCCATTTGGCTCTCTAGAAACGATTTAGTCTTCAACAACAAGGCTCAAACTTGCGATCAAATTTGTCACCTCATTTCGATCAGGAATAGCTAGCAGCTGAAAGCGAAATTTCCATAACTTGATATGCAAAACAATCTCTTTAATCTTCAAAATTTGTCAATACCAACAAAAGACAAATTTGCTAGAATTAATATTTGTTACTCGCCTCTACCTAAAGGAGTTTGGAAGATAAATGTTGATGGCTTATCCCGGGAAAAACCAAGTCCTGTTGGTGTTGGAGGCGTTATTCGTGACAACTCGGGTAAGATTCACCTTATTTTCTCAAAAAGTATTAGTGTCACAGATTCAAACCTGGCTAAACTTATAGCAATTATTGAAGCTTTCTCAATTATTATTAAATCTGAGATCTGCCCCATTCCCCATCTTCTCGTTGAAAGTGATTCTAGAGTGGTGATCTCTTGGGTAAAAAAGGTTGAGAATAGTCCCTGGCGATATAACAATCTTATCAACAAGTTGTGTAACCTTCTTTCTTGTATTGGAGATATTTTATGTACTCATATTTTTAGGAAAGCCAATTCTTTAACGCATTTTCTTGCAAAATTTGGGGTTTTTCGAAACTTAGATTTCATATCATGGCTATAATTTCTTTTCATTAATAAAATATTCTCTTTATTTTTCAAAAAAAAAAAGAATTGTATGTTAACTGACTATAATTTTTTTTTTAATTTCAATACATTATGTCTAGAAATTTACAAAATCTCATTACCTTAAACATAATTATCTAATTTAATTTCATAAATAAATTTATTATTATGTTTCATTAATTTTTTTGCCAACAATATTTTATTAAACTTAATAATCAAACTTTTAAGTGTAGTTTGTTATATGATATAAATCAATTTTCATAGCTAATTATGTTAAGTTTTAAGTCCAGTTTACTTGGTAAAACACTTAATAATAAAGATATTTGGCAAGGTTCAAAATTTTCCACAAACACATTGTTAATATAGGTTATCGTGTTTCTCATGTCTTACACGTGTTTAATCTTGTCAGACACGTGTAAATACGAATAGTATTATGTCAAAATTCATGTCAATACGGCTAAACACAAAACATATTTTCTCAAAATTCATAAACTATTTTTTCGTGTTATATTCGTGTCATGTGACCCATATCATATCTAAAATTATTAGATTTAGGTGAAACAAAGGGTGGAATATAATGAATCTCCTTTGAGCTTGTACTTAAAATAAAAATAGACCCACCCTTAATGGAATAGCCTTTACACCAAAGCCCAAACTTAACCAAACGCGGCTTTAAAGTTTCATGGTGTCCTAGTACTGTGCACGTGCAATGTGTAACGTGTGTGTCATTACCCAAGGTTAGTCAGAAATCTTACAGTGTCTCGCATTTGCAAGTTATTGGGATTGGGCTTAAGCAAACTCGTGAAAGTCGGGACAGTTGTGGGTTTTATTCTAATTCTAATATTGGAATTAGAGGATAGGGAGGCGAGTAAATTGCAAGTAAAACCATATATAAAAGAATAATGAAGTTTCAATCGGAGATACCGATCAAAAGCTGCCAGTTGATGAAAGTGAGAGAAGAAAGAGAAAGGTTGTGTCGGTTAGAAAGGCAGCTTTATTATACCCACGTGCATATCATAATCCTGACACCCCACCCACCACCAGATCTCTCTGGTTCTTAGAATTAGAGTAGGGCCACCCTCCCATCCTGAGCTACACCATAGCCATTCACACATAAACGTTGCTTCTTTCCCATTATGGTGACATGAAGAACACGCATTGTTTTTATGATTTCGTAGCTGGAGTCATCTCATCATCTCATCTCTTTGGGAGAATATTGTGGGCATTGCTCACTAAAATATGGGCCTGAGTGAGCGACACTACCCTTAGCCTTTGCCTTTCTTTTCAAAACTGTTAACCCATATCACATGCTAAACATCTATATAATTGTGTAATACAATTAGTTAATTTTTGTTTCTTCTTTGCTTCACTAATAGGCATGGGAAGATACACACCACGTGGTTTAGATCCCAAAAGTATTGTTTTGAAGGGAACATTATTATAATTACTTTTTTTTCTGAGAAATTTTCCTCCACTAGTCTATTATTAATGATATGGTTAGATAGAATGAGATGTATGTAAAAACAACCTCATCTTGTATGATAGTTGTGTAAAGGCGTGATAACATCATAGTTAACGCCATACAAGTCTAGTATGCCCCGCTACTATTAAATGAGCAATGTTTAAAATCATTGAAAATGTAAATTTATTGTTAAATTTTTTCCCAACGACTTTGCAAGGTTGTTGGGTAAAATTCCGTTATTAAAAGTATATACAACGATTTTCATTGTATAAAATATTGTTCCGAAAAGGTATTTGTTGCAACAATTTTTTTGTTACTAATTAAATTTTATTTTAGCAACAACTTAATGTCAATGTTTAATTTTGTTCTTGCAACACAATATATTAGTTGCAAATATTCTTGGGCAACTATTTTTTTGTCATTGCAATAGTTAGTTTTACAACGACTACAGTCGTTGCTAAAAATAATTAAGAGACCACGTTTCTAATTGTTTCCAAAACGACTATAACGTCATTAAAAAAAATTACGAAACTATAACTTTGTCATTTCTAATTTGCTTTTACAACAATTGTAGTTTTTGCTAAAAAAAATTACGAAATGATAATTTTGTCATTTCTAATTTATTTTACAACATAAAATAATTAATAATCAACATTATTATTGCAAATAATCTTTACACTACAATATTTTTATTGACGTAAATAATAAAGCAATATATTTATATGATGAAAATAATAAATTATCAAAGAATTAATAATTTAAATATTGACTATTAATGAAATTTAAAATTCAATAAAATTTCATGACTAAAAAAGAAATAATTAAACAAAAAAATTAACATTAATAAATTAAAAATATATATTGAGTATAAAGTCCTTTACAATACATTTATCTTAAAATATATTACAAAAATTATAATTCTTGAATGAACAAAATAAAAAAAAATTCTAAATGTAATCTTGTTCTGCTGTGTTGGCTCTTATAGGCAATACCGAGAGGGGGGTGAATCGGTTTTTAATTAACCTTAAGCTCGTTTTTCGGTTCCTCTAAATTCTCTAGCTTGGATTGATATTTTCTAAGTTCTCTAAGCTACTTAAGCATGCAATATAGATTCAATTCAATAAACACAATATAATTGCAAGTAAAGAGAGTAGGGAAAGAGAGATTTACACAAGCGATTTATAGAGGTTCGGCTACCTTGCCTACGTCCTCTACCTTGAGACGCTCCCAAGGATTTTCCCAAATTCACTATCTTTGAATTTGTCTTTACAATCCCTCTTTTCAAGGCTCAAGAGAAACCTCTCTCTTTTTGGGCTCAAGAGAAACCTCTTCTCCCTCTTTTTCTAAGGCTCAAGAGAAACCTCCCTCTTTTTCTAAGGCTCAAGAGAAACCTCCCTCTTTTTCTAAGGCTAAAGAGAAACCTCCCCTTTTTACAAGGATTGAATTGGATAACAAGTTGTGTAATCAAGGAAGACCTCTAAGTAGGCAAATGATTACAGAAATTAAGCACAATGAAAAGCCTATACAAAGTTTGTGCTAAGCAATACAAGAAATAGATGAATGATAGAAGATGAAGACTCTTTATCTCTTGAATTGATGTTGAGGCTTGAGGAAGATGAATAAGATGATGAAAGATGTTGCTTGGTTGTTCCTCTTATTTCCTTTAGCTTCTAAGCCTCTATTTATAGTCCCTTGGATGGTTTGTGGACGTTGGTTGGAGCCAAAACAGAAAGTAGCCGTTGTGTCTCACAGAAAAGAGCCGTTGGGGGCTTTCTGGTGCAAAGGGATCGATCCTGCTACAGTGGGGATCGATCCCTTTTGTCCAGAATCTTAATTCTGGGCTTCAGGGACCTTGGGAAGACTTTCTGCCAAAAGGGGATCGATCCTGCTACAGTGGGGATCGATCCTTTTCTTCCAGAGGGCATTTTTCCTGCACTTTTGGGTTAGAAATGATATGACCTTTGATCCTAATTCAACCCAAAACATTTATAAGCTTTAAGGAAGTTTTTCTTGGCTTTCTCAATTGAAAATATTGTCCAAGAAATCATCAAGTGATTTTCTAACATATTCAAAACGTTTATAAAGAATTAAGACCAATAAGAATTAAATCATGGTCTTAATGTTTGATATGACCACTTGAAATGTATTGAGAAAATCATGTGTGATAAGGCAAATTTACAATATGAATTAAAACATTAAAGCTTACTTAAGTTTTTGTCATTTCAAAATATATATTGCAATTTAAAGCTAACAATCTCCCCCTTTTTGATATGACAAAACTTAATGTAAATTTGCTTTGAAAATTCTTTGATAAAATACTCCCCCTCAAATAAAGCAGGATTTTATAAAGCTCCCCCTTAATAAAAGCATGGGTTTTGAAAATGAATTTTCCCTCATTATCTCTCCCCCTTAATATCTCTCCCTATATCTATCTCTCCTTTTATCTATCTCTCCCCCTTTTTGTCATAGCAAAAAGAAGGAAAAATAATAAAAAATATGCTTCCCCTAAAATCATGGCAATGTGAGAACAAATAAAAATGCTCCATCCAACAAGAAACATGTTAGTACATGGGACTTATAGCACAAATAAATAAGTCAATATTCTCAAAGAGTATGAAATATTTATGCAATGAATATGACTTATGATCCTATACCAATTGTTTATAAATAATTTTGATACCAATTGTTGATAAGTAATTTTGCAAGAAGGTTCCAATTGGTAAGAAGTTAAGCAAGCACCTAAGTATATCAATTGTTCTCTAAGGTCCAACTAAGGTGCATGACAATACATCATGATTATGAGCTAAAATTATATAACATATCATATGCATGTGCTCATACATCATTCTCAAGAAATATTGTGTCTAGAATTAAATCATATAGCAATTAACTTCAAATTCTAACACACAAGAGTTTCATGCAAAAATATCCTAAGAGAATTCTTCTCTATTTGTCATTTCAATCTAGGGAGCATGAGAAGAGTTGTCAATTTAAAGCTCATACCAATTGGCGATTTAGATTTGGCTTATCAATTATTGAAAATATGGTTCCCAATGATACTAAGTGTTATTTCAATCTAAATACCAGTTGTTACTAATGGTTGACTTAAGCATTTTGCATGAATCCAATATTGTTGTGTAGTGTGTTCATGCCAAGAAAATTATCATTCTTAATATGCAAGAACGCAAGAGCACAATCACACATCATCAAATATGCATATGGATCAATTAAACATTAGCACACTATCATAAAGTATTAATCCATATTCATATTCACAAATTTATACCATATGGAAGATTCATAAAATCAAGGTATTCAAGTAAACACATTTTCTTCCATGAAACTAACGAATCCTATGCTCAATTTTCCATTCAAGATCTTAACCAATTATGAGCAAGGAAAGATTCAACATTACCATTTTAATCAATTAATAGCCACATCCCTAGTTGTTATCATCATTTAAAGTTCTAGAGGGTATGTGCTATTTTAACTAAAATGGTTTCACTTAAGTGAATCAATATAATCAAGCTAAAATATATTTTATCATCAAAATCCATAAGCTATGAGTGAGGTTAAGCACATAATATCATGAAATCTAGTGTGGAAAAGATAAGTCAAGCTAAGAGACATAATCCTATAAGCATGCTTGACTAAGATGAACAAAAGGAATGATCAATATTCATGATGCACAAGTTCATCAAATTCTCAAACCATTGAAATAAATCTCAAAATTATGTTTAAGCATTCATTGTAAGTATGTTTCAAGATTTTCCAAGAGTTATGCAAATCATGAATGTTTTCAACAAGAAAAATGATTTTGCACTAGTGAGCTCAAGAAAAATGGTATTGATTGTTGAATTGTGATACCATTTGTTGGAAATGATATTAATTGATGAAGTTGAGGCATTATATCAATGAAGAATGAGTTTTCATATATTACCGATCATCAAAAAGAAGTTAAAACAATGAATTTTAAGTTGAGAAGAGAGAAAATATCAAAACAATGAAAAGTTCTTCTCAATTTCGGTTGAAAACATGCAGGAGTGCCTTTTCTGGCCTGGGGGGATCGATCCTGCTACAGTGGGGATCGATCCCTCATATGTTCCTGCAGATTCTGCAGTTGTTTTGACAGAAAATTGGACTTGTGAGGTACCAAAACTTCGTTTTTGAGTGTTTTAAGTCCAAGTAAAGGTTTAAACATTTGTAAAACATGATTTTGGACTTGTATGAATGAAAAACATGAATGAAAAACCATTTAACAAAAGATTTTGCAATTTTGGAAGCATTTTCACAATAAAATGCATTTTTGGCCTCAAAGGAGGTTTTTGAGAGTTATGAGATATGTCATTTTAGTTATATATTTTGAGATATAAACATAAATATGTCAAAACAAACTTGTTCACATAGATTTTGAGCATATATAACATTAAAACATACATCTTGTGAACAACATGCCATGATTGTCAAAATACAAGTTCTTCATTAAGGCACATGACATAGCATTTTGCATATATGACATATTTCGCAATTTGAGGCAGGTAAATACATTATTAACACATAGAAAACTTGCTCAAACTACAGAAATCCAATAATAATCATAAATCATGCTTTTCATTCAATAATCCAATGCCTCATGAATCATCCATCAACCAATCAACAATCATTTTTCATGCCTTTTGATCGATCATTCAACTCACAAAGATTATCAACCACATTTCTCATCTATGCACAAATAATCAAATAAAAATTTTTAAGGAGGAAAGAATTAAGCTTACAAAACTCCTTTGCTTGAGTATGCTTTGCCTTGAATTGTTGAGTCCACCTTGAGCTATCATTTGAAGAATTGTTGTGATTTGTCAAAGATGGATCCTCAAGCTTTTCCTTTTTCTCATTGGCATAAGCAAACTCCTACAACAAACAAATTCAAGCATGCTTTGGTACCCACATTTTCTTAACTACTTTTCCTCTAAATGTAGTTTTTCTATAAGTGCATGCTTGTGAAGAGTGTCCTATTCTATTGCAAAGTGAGCATGTGAGAGATGTATCATGCATAGTATTTTTGCTTACTAAGAAATTCTTAAGATGAGTTTCTTTTTGTTTTGCATTATAACCTAACCCATCTTTATCAAAGAAAGCTCTTTGGGTCTCAAGCATGTGATCTAATTTTTGTTGACCCATATAGAACCTAGAGAATGAGTTATGCAAATTTGTATTCTTTTTATTTAACTCATTTATTTCTAAGTTAGCCTCTTCTAATTTCTTTTCAAATTCTAGCTTATTTATCAAGGCTTCATTTTCAATTTTTAATTTAGCAATGATTTTCTTATATTTGGAATTCATGCATTGAAATTCATTTGCTAAATCATTAAAGGCATTTTGTAGTTCACTAAAGGTATAGTCATTATCTTCACTAGAACTACAACTAGCCTCATCATCACTAATGGCCATAAAGCATGAGTAAGCTACCTCTTCATCTACATTTTCCTCATCGGAGCTATCACTATCGCTCCATGCAGCCACAAATGCTTTCTTCCTAGGCTTCTTCCTATCCTTTTCCTTCCTAAGAAAGGGGCAATCTAACTTAGTATGACCCGGTTCATTGCACTCATAACACACTAAGGGGTCTTTTTCTCTTCTACTTGACTCTCCCCTATGATGTCTCCTATTTTGCTCTCTCTCATTCATTCTCATAAATCTATTAAATCTTTTGGCAAACATTGCCATTTCCTTTTCTTCCTCATTTCCACTCTCATCACTATCATCCTCATAAGTGGAAGACTTAAGTGCTACTCCTACTTTCTTTGAAGGCTCTTTATTTCTTTTCATTTTCATTTCATATGTAAGTAGGGAGCCCATAAGCTCATCTAGAGACAAGGTATTTGGATCCTTAGATTCTTCTATTGCGGTTACCTTTGCCTCCCAAGACTTAGGCAAGCTATTCAAGATTTTCTTTACCATTTCAACATTGGAATAAGCCTTGCCTAGTGCCTTAAGTCCATTAATTATATCATTGAACCTAGTAAACATTTCGCTAATGGACTCATTTTCTTTCATCCTAAATAGCTCATAATCATGTGTGAGCATTCCTACTTTGGTTTCTCTAACTTGATTTGTCCCTTCATGTGTGATGGCCAATTTGTCCCATATTTGTTTAGCATTTTCACATAGGGACACTCTATTATATTCATTGGGACCTAATGCACAAAAGAGAGTGTGCATGGCTTTGGCATTCAATTGTGCCACTCTCATGTCATATGTGTCCCACTCATCCTCACTCTTAGGGACATCCTTTCCATCTACCTTCTTCATAGGAATTCTAGGACCATTCACTATAATTCTCCACACCTCATAATCATTAGATTGTACAAATAGCATCATTCTAGTTTTCCAATATGAATAATTCTCACCATTAAAGAGTGGAGGTCTAACTAATGATTGTCCCTCTTCTCCTAGGGGTGTGCCTATATTCAAGTGAGCCATTTATGATCTTTTTGCTCGATAGAGGTTAGTCTAAATCAATCTCGAGCCCGAGCTCTGATACCAATTGTTGGCTCTTATAGGCAATACCGAGAGGGGGGTGAATCGGTTTTTAATTAACCTTAAGCTCGTTTTTCGGTTCCTCTAAATTCTCTAGCTTGGATTGATATTTTCTAAGTTCTCTAAGCTACTTAAGCATGCAATATAGATTCAATTCAATAAACACAATATAATTGCAAGTAAAGAGAGTAGGGAAAGAGAGATTTACACAAGCGATTTATAGAGGTTCGGCTACCTTGCCTACGTCCTCTACCTTGAGACGCTCCCAAGGATTTTCCCAAATTCACTATCTTTGAATTTGTCTTTACAATCCCTCTTTTCAAGGCTCAAGAGAAACCTCTCTCTTTTTCTGGGCTCAAGAGAAACCTCTTCTCCCTCTTTTTCTAAGGCTCAAGAGAAACCTCCCTCTTTTTCTAAGGCTCAAGAGAAACCTCCCTCTTTTTCTAAGGCTAAAGAGAAACCTCCCCTTTTTACAAGGATTGAATTGGATAACAAGTTGTGTAATCAAGGAAGACCTCTAAGTAGGCAAATGATTACAGAAATTAAGCACAATGAAAAGCCTATACAAAGTTTGTGCTAAGCAATACAAGAAATAGATGAATGATAGAAGATGAAGACTCTTTATCTCTTGAATTGATGTTGAGGCTTGAGGAAGATGAATAAGATGATGAAAGATGTTGCTTGGTTGTTCCTCTTATTTCCTTTAGCTTCTAAGCCTCTATTTATAGTCCCTTGGATGGTTTGTGGACGTTGGTTGGAGCCAAAACAGAAAGTAGCCGTTGTGTCTCACAGAAAAGAGCCGTTGGGGGCTTTCTGGTGCAAAGGGATCGATCCTGCTACAGTGGGGATCGATCCCTTTTGTCCAGAATCTTAATTCTGGGCTTCAGGGACCTTGGGAAGACTTTCTGCCAAAAGGGGATCGATCCTGCTACAGTGGGGATCGATCCTTTTCTTCCAGAGGGCATTTTTCCTGCACTTTTGGGTTAGAAATGATATGACCTTTGATCCTAATTCAACCCAAAACATTTATAAGCTTTAAGGAAGTTTTTCTTGGCTTTCTCAATTGAAAATATTGTCCAAGAAATCATCAAGTGATTTTCTAACATATTCAAAACGTTTATAAAGAATTAAGACCAATAAGAATTAAATCATGGTCTTAATGTTTGATATGACCACTTGAAATGTATTGAGAAAATCATGTGTGATAAGGCAAATTTACAATATGAATTAAAACATTAAAGCTTACTTAAGTTTTTGTCATTTCAAAATATATATTGCAATTTAAAGCTAACATGCTGCAATTCAAAGAAATGATATCCCATGATATAAATAACTTAAGATAATGAACATAAAATTCAAAACAAGGTTGAGAAAAAGAATTGAAAAATCTTACATGAACTTAACTAGCCATTAATTCAATCCAAACTTGGGCCCCTCCGAAAGTATTTCTCAGCACACATCGGCTGCAACAATATCAGACACAAATATAGATCAAAATTGTCTATCAATGTATAAATTCTAGTGCTTGAAGCTCTATCAATTTATACATAGAAGAACCATCAATTCTGAAATTATCCAGGTTTCTGATACTTGGTTTCTTACCAGTTCATGTAAAAAGGTTGAGCTTTCTCAGCTTGCTTGTTTGTGTTCTGAAGAGTTGCTAATAAGTTCATACTAAATGGCATTCATAACAATCCCAATGCTAATGCCTTGGTTCTTTCTAGATAATAATTACTATTTTCTACAACATTGTTGACAGTTCCTTATTTACTCTAGCATTGAGTTTTGGATCAAGTTAAAGTATGAAGCAGAGACAATGGATAAGAAGTAGTGCTTGAACTAGTGGTTACCAGGATTATGTTGTATGCTGCAACAAATGGCTCTTACGAGACATGAAAATTCCCTAAACTTGATTTGAGCAATCTAATTGTAATTTTTGGAGTTCAAATAGATTAAATGAAAAGTTCAAGTTAATTATCAAGCTAATATGTTTATTTAATGTGTAATTGGAGATTAATCAATTTAATTAAGCTAAATAGTAGAATAGACTAAATTGAAAAGAAGTTAGGGACTAAATTGACTTAATTGAAAATTAAAAAAATTTCCCCCTTTGTAATTAAATTTTGCATGTTCTTTATTTGGAATCATTTCAACCTCACCATGGGCAAATAAGAACTTGACAAGTGGCGGCCATGGGGCAATCACACCCACCATGGCCGGCCACTAGCTCATAAAACCTGCTAAGTTTTCATTTCATTACAACACCATTCAAAAAATAAAAAAAGGAGATAGCTTTGTAGAGCTTGGAAGGGTTAAACCTAGGGAAGAATAAGGTAAGGGATTTAATTTTTTGACAGTCCAAGTAATAAGTGTAGTCCATATGATGATGCTATTGTCAAGTTAATAAGAAATTTGGAAATGTTGCTTAAGGGAGCACTCAACCAAAGCTTGGAGGAGGAAAATTTGACCCATTTTGGTGGGATAAGGTATAATACAAACTTGATCTTGATCTATTGTGATGTTGTGTAAAAATTTGTATGATGATTTTGAGGATTGAAAGGTGAAATTGGGGTTATTGCCATTGTAGTGTTATGTTAGATTTTGGAAGAAAATGGTATGAATGGAGATGTGCCAAGATGATGGTTGTTTACTATGTTGAAGAAACTAATTTGGGTATAAGTATTATAGTAATAGGAAGTTGAATTTGGGGATAAAAAGCTTTAGGACCAAAATTGCACAATTTGGGGTTATGTAAAGGGAGGCTTGACTAACAAATGGAAATGGGGGTTAGGATGTTGATTTTTGCAATTAGAAATCATAATTAAGCTCAATTAAGGGTTGTGGTTATTTGGGACCAAGAGAGAAGGTAAGGTTTAAGGTAAAAAAGTTGACTTTTGATTTAAAGTTTGACTTTTGATAAGAAATGTTGACTTGAGATATTTGGGGTTTGAAGTGAGTCATGAAGGTCACTTTGATGAAAAATGAGGTTTTGGTAAGCTTTAGGCAAACTTTAGGGGTTGACCATGTCAAATTTTCGAGGTCTGATTTTGACTAAGAGTTGATATTGAAAAGTCAAATGAGGTTTGACTAAAGAAGGAGAATAAGTAATTGAAGAAAATTAAGTTTTAATACAAGATAGATTTCTCAAAAGAATTAAATTTAAGGTTTAGCTTTTGTAGATAAGTGTTGACTTTCATTACACGTTGACCAAGGAGTTTGTTCGTGAATTCGGAGTATAAGTTCAGTCATTTTTGCTAAGAGATTGTAAGTACTCTAATCAAGCCTCTTTAGTTATTAATACCATAAAGTATGTGTTTTGTGAAATTGTGACAAATATGCATGTGGCTTGTTTTTTTTGTGAAACTGAGTTTAGAAGTATGTAAACATTTTGAGATTGTGATGAGTTTTTGATTAATACCTTGAGAATGATTTCGTAAAGTATGTGATTAGGTCACATGTTCTTATTTTATTTTTGATATGTGAATTGTAGAAGTCATCGATTCTTACGATATTTTTGAAATTATGTGTTTTTGTGAAACTGTGGATCCTTTTAGGGACACGGTGTGTAATTTGGAGATTTGGACACTCTGTTAAAACTATGTAAGATTTTGTGGCTTATGACTAGGATACATCACACAAGGGTATGAGGATTGAATGTTTATATAACGTCGGATTGATTTATGGTTTGCGTCCATAGAAATGAGGACGGACCAAAGAATCGACGGGTGGTGAGATACCAAATCCTAGTACACAAATATAGGACATATCGTAGTATGACCATATTACTATTTTGTGTGGTCCCTTGTGGAACGGGTCTCCAGAGTGTCTGTGTGACATTGGTAACATTATGACCAGTGGTTGGGATGAATGTATATGTTTCATGAGGGCATAAGGATCGTTGTCCATGCAACAACAGGTAATTGTGGCCTACCACTATTGTTCTAGAAGTCTGCTTGTCCCTATCTTACCTACATTGGCAAGATCATAGTTTTCAAATGAAATTTTCATATATGAATTTTCGAATATGGCTTTTAAGGCAAAACTGTGATAGGATTTTGTAACTTTGTTTTGAATTAAATTGAGACATGTATACTTTTATGTTTTCAAAAGGTTTTCTTGTATACTTTTAACTACCATGGCATGAATTGTAAGCTTACATGGTCTCAATTTATCATGTCATACGCAAAAAGAAGTAGTGGATTAGAGGCACAACGAAACCAAAAACACCAAAATCATGCAACAAATTTGCTATCGGTGTAGAATTTTACCTTTTTTTATGTTGCTCATGTAGGGAAGTTCAACTTTAAAATTTAGTAGCCTATGAATAGCCCTCGATTTATCATTAACTCGATACTCCTCGCTTACAAAAGCTCTCTAACAGTATCTACACAAATAGAATGCAAATCGGGATCTTTGCCTGGGAGAGGGTATGGTTGGTAGCAAAGGAAGGAGAGAGGTGTTTTAGATAGGAGAAACTAAACTATGTTAGACATGGTTTGGTCCATGATTAGCAAAGCTTGTCTTCATAGATCATTTTGAGTTATGCCCCGGAAACCAGAACTTACCCTCTAGATCAACTTGATCATCAGGGACAAAGGATCTCAACTTAATTAGGTAGATGAGAGTTCAACTTTATTGTGTACATGAGAGCTCAACTTGGTCAAGCATAAAGGTGCTCAACTTGATTAGCTACAAAGGAGCTCAACTTTATCATGCTCAAGAAGCTTAACTTGATTGGGCACAAAGAGCTTAACTTATTCAGGCATAATGAACTTAGCTTTATCGGGGACAAAGGAGCTCAACTTTATTGGGCTCAAAAAAGCTTAACTTGTTTGGGCACACACTTTTCTTAGATAGGACGTGGTTTGATCAGGCACCAATCATCTCCTCTTGATTGGGCATCATTTTGTTTACTTAAGACTTAGCTATTTAATGGTGATGCATTCCATTGTTCAGTTATTAGTAATGTCCAGGCCCTTGTACACTGAGGGAATAATGTGCTTCATATGAAAACTTGGTGCAATTCATATTTGAACATACATAGCCATATTAGTGCTCCCTAATTCATCTACTTGATCCTCCATAAGCTCCACATGAGCACGATTCACGTTTTGTTCTTCCATTATTAGCCACAAGAAAGATTTAAGATGTGTTACCCTCATTTGATTTTGCACTTGATTTTCCAAAATTAACTATACCTGTACTTCAATGGTTCTACTATCTGTGTGTGAACTTCTATATTTCACTGTGCTTGCACTTGAGCAGTAGTGTTATCTGTGCTTTGATCTCCTATAGTTGAACACACTTGCACTCGAACTTAAATGATCATGCTATCTGTAGTTTGAACTTCATCCTTATAGCTCAAATAGTCGCCCCATTCATCCTTAAAACTCATGTTCTTTGCTTGGTTGAACTCTTAATTGCACTCACATGCTCCTTGTTTAGGTAGCGTCTTGTGTCCTTATGTGCTCATCTTTGTACGGGTAGCACCATGTGCTTAAGGCATGTGTAATCTTGATAAGGTAAGGTGTATTTAAACTTGATCGAGCACCTTGAAATATTTCACTTAGCAACTTAATCGGGTAAGAGTTTGCTTGGGTTGTTTTTTGCATAGCTTTTCTACAAAATATTCATGCTCTAGCTTCTGGGCACCTCCAAATTTTTCTCTTAGTCACTTGATTGGGCAACTTACTTTGATTTGGCAAATCACTTTGATCAGGTAGCTTTGGCAATTTTTGATCGAGCAACCCTTTCTCAAACTTATTCGTTAAGAAATGAAATGCCTTGATCGGACACCACAGGAATTTCCCTGCAAAGGGAAATACACCTTGGGCTTGCATTGTTTTCCAAGCACGTCAATGTGCTTTATTTGGGTCAATTGGAGCTTTTCTTTGCAAATACATTCTCTTGGTTGTGCATTATCTCCTAAACATATCAATGTCGGTCTTATTACAAGACACCACTTGAACAGGCATTAAATTTAAAGCACCTCACTATTGTTTACTTGGTCAGTTGTAGCTGTTTCTTTGCAAACGCACTCTTGGGCCTTGGCCATGCACTATCTCCTAAACATACCAATGAGGTTTTTCTTGTTCGGTTTTCTTACAAGACACCACTTGAACAGGCACTAATTTTAAAGCACCTCAATAAACCTTTCTTGGTTTGCTGCTGTCGCATGAAAAACCCCATGATCGTGCACTAGCTTCCAAGCACCTGCAATTTTCACAGCACCAAACTCAACCTAGGTGAATTTAGTGACTTGTGACACGCATGTGTGTGCATACACATAATTACATCTTGACAATACAATCATTAATCCATATACTCTTTTAGAGAGGGTCCTTCCTTTTGACATGTTATGCCATATGCCATGACAAACATGAGAATTAAAGAGGATAAAGGAAAGGACTATACGTTGTCTCATGCTTGTCTAAAAGAGAATCCTAAATCGAATATGATCATGAGCGCCAGTGAAAATATTTGGGTTACAATCAGATTAACTGTTTAATTACAGTAAGACCTTTTTAGATAAGAGGCTTTCACTTCTATTTGGAGAAGAAGGGCGGAGTAAGTGCCAAAAGCAAAAAGTTAAGACACAAGACAAGGGTGGAGTTTTTAAGATCAGGTTTGAGGTACGACTTCTATTGCTTTTGTGTCCAAAGCACACAAAGGTTTTGCATCACTTTCAGTTTTACTTTTAAATCAATAGGGGATGTCCATATCCACATGAATCTTATATTCATATACATATACATATACATAAAAAAGGAAATGGTCAATGAAGTGAATCTCATATTCATATATATATATATATATATATATATATATATATATATATAGAGTGTAAGACTAAATTAATTTTAAGGATGAGTTGTGACATATTGTAAGTCTTGAGTTCGAATCTAAGCACTCACATCCTCAGTTATTTAATATTTTTCTTGTAACAAAAAAAAGACTCAATTAATTTTACACACCTTTATATCTTTTTATATTATTATATTTTTTTTAATCCAACCATTATATTTTATATTCTATTTATGTAGACTATGCATGCAAAATATTAAGTTAAAAAAAATATTTAACTATTTGTTTGATAATTATAAATTTTCATTTTTAATATATTGAAAAATATTCTCCTATCAATAAAAATGATGAGAATATTGGATCAACTCGAAAATTTAAATGCAATATGAATACGAATAGATTGTTCAATTTTACTATTGATTTATAAAAATATTAATTCTTGATGAAATTATAAAAATTATATAAAACAATTTATTTTAGACTAATGTAAGTAAATTTCTCCTTGTTTAATTTCGGCCTTTGGTAATTAGCTACAAACAATTAATTTCAATCCAATTAGTAAAGTTTCACGATGCAATTCCGTTAAGTATTGAACTATGTATTTTTTTTTATAATTATTTGAAAATACCCAACACTAACCTATAATAGTCTATCCATGGATCGGATCATATTTAGTCAGGTCCAGTTGGTCATTTAAAACCATTAATTAAGGCTTCACCGGTTCCCAGGGCTCAATAGGTACGAAACTCTAAAAAGTATATACTAAAATACTACATATATATATATATATATTTAAAAATTATATTTAATTTTTAAAAAATTTTAAAATAAAATAAAAGAAAAAAATAATTTTATTAATTTAACAATTTTTTTTGTGTTGAGTTCGAGTTTAAAAAATCTGGTAAAAACACAACCCAAGTCAAGTAGGAACTATTAAATCTGCTACTAACTCGACACTTTTATAATATATCATATAATTTTATTTAGATTATTAAGAAATAAAAGTAGATTTTTTCTTAAGATATTTAGACATGATTCGAATTTTGAAATTGTCAATATTGGAAGGGTTTTACCGTTTATCACTTTAGATTCGAATAAGATTAATCTTAAACTATAAAATAGATGAAATTACCTGTTATTACACCCAAAATAAAAGAATTCTTATACAAATATTCATTTTTAATTTTTCTAAGTAGTTATTGTAACTGAATTGTTATCAAATCCAAAATGAAGCATGTTTTTATTTCAAAATAATTCTTTTAATTTCAGAAAATCAAACAAATAAATATAAAAGACTTAATTTTGCTAATTTTACAGTAATAAAATTTTAAACTGATAGACTATAATAAATTAACTGAAAATTAAATTATTTGGAGAATATGAGCAAAAAATTGATATGCATTGGTAGTAATTAATTAAAATATTCATATCCATTTAAATATATAATAATAATAATAATAATATTTTCTTAAAAGGAATTCAAAACTAAATTAATTAATTAAATTAAAAAGCAAATTTATTTTTCAAATATAAAAGTATAATATTAGATAAAGCTTAACTAATATTTCATTTAACAAATTTATTACAATTACATAATTTAAAATGGTCATGACCATATTTGATTAATTTATAATTTTATTTAATTTAAATAATTGTTTTTATACAAATTGAATAATATAAATATAAATTCAACTCCTGGTAATATATGAATGGGAAATGTTAGGGGTAGTTATTTTGACAATCGTATTTCAATACTCTCAATTTTATTTGGTCATTTTATTTTCTAATTTTACATGAAAATTGATTATCTATGTGAGAAATTGAAAAATTGAAGTACGTGAATGTTAAAAAATACTTTTCAAATAACTTGTAATAATAAGTAATAAATTTTTATGTAAAATTAAAAAGTAATATCGTCTAATATAATGAAAAACGTTAAAATGTAACTGTCAAATTGTTACCTCAACATTTCATATATGAAATATATCATCGCAAGGTTAAGACTTAAGAGACATAATGATTGAATAAAAAAGAAAAATGCCATGCAGATGTATGTTTGAAAAGGTTATAATTAGCTCTAAGCTACACACCTAGTGATTCATGGAGACATGGCTGATAATATAATTATGGATAGAAGAAGGGGAGAATAAAAATTTGTTAATTTAATTATTGAATTTTACAATATTTTTTTATTTTATAACATTATTAGATTAATATTTTTTTCATTTTTTTACCAAACAAACTTTGATTTAATGCTAGTAGTTAACTTGAAATTCTAAAGGTTTCCATCCACCATGGAAATGTGACCATACTGCTCATTACTAGGCTATAAATACTTGCATGAAATTCCTAAAATTGGGTGTGATGTTTCTGGTTTGACTATGTCTTGTTGTGAGTCTTATTTCTCACTTTTGGCAGAAAAATAATTATTAATTATTACGAACCAAACCATATTATTTACGAATAATGGGGCAGCATAATATTTATTTATACAAACATCAAAATATAATCCAGCAATTTAAAACTTAAATATTTCATTTTAAAATGATCGGATTTAAATTTTAAAATAAGTAAAATAAAATTTATGAATTGAAATAGTTGATTTTTATTATATTTTTAACTAATTCGTGTTCGGTACAATAAGCGAATTTTTTTAAAGTCTTAATTTTTTAATGAGTTTTAATAGCTTTTGATGAAACCTAGAATTAAAAAAATGAAACGTAAAATCAAAATTGAAAAAACTGCAAACTTAATGAATAAAGTGAAAAGATATTTAAATATTAAAAAATATTTATTTAAAATGTGAGAGATAGTGAGTGATTAGTTTTTTTAAAAAATGAAAAATAAATGATCGTTAGTCATAAATAAATATCGTACGTGACATCAAAAGAAGCTGCATACTTATACAGATGTTCACATGATTTATTTTATAATGGTAAACTTATATAAATATTTAAAAAAAACCTTAGTCCGACATTAAAGGCAACGCAAATCCCACGTTTCCTTTCCTTTCAAGAATGGCTTCATAAATATGGTCAAAAAAGAAAAAGTAGGAGTAGTCTAGCCTAGCCTAGCTAGCTAAACAATAGTAATATATACGAGGGTGCTTAGTGCTTACTTTACGACTGAGTTTTCAGTTTTCTACCTATTTTTTTTTGTAAATTACATATATTTTCATCAATTTTAACAATCTAAAATTAATTCTGTTCAAGATTTAGTTATAATTAAAACTTTTCACCTCTTTTCAAAAATATGTTTAGTGAGAGTCGAATCGAGAACTTTTTTCACAAACTCAATTTGCATTATCAATTGAGCTACAACAATGATTATAATTATAATTTTTCTTGTAATTTTTAATTTCATCAAAAAAAATTTCTTCTAAGGCTAAACACTAATGATTTCTCGGCAAATTGACCGAAAAAAAGTACATTTTAATTTATGCCTTAATTTCAAGTTAATTTTTGTCAAAAGTAAAACACATCACTTGTTTTGTTTATAATAAATAGAAAATTGAAACAAATTAATACTTTTGGATTTATTAAAAAACAATTATTTATATACAGTACATAACCTTTTGATAAAAACATTAGTAGTACGGTATTTCAGTCTTCTCTTCCTTTTCTTATCTTTGCCAGCCTTACTGTACAAGCTACCGCGTGTTTGTTGTTCCTTTGCCTTTCTTTTTACAAAATAGACAGTGAAAAGAAGAGCAGTTAGGAAGAGACAGCTCGGTCAGCTCAGCACAGCACAGCAAAGCAAACAAACAGATACTCGGGAAACATGGATAGGTTTATGAGGAAAGAAACATTACTACTGTTACTTTGCTATAACCACGTTACAACAACAGAAATAATGCGAGTAATAATAATAATAACAACAATAATAATAAAAAATTATTATTATTTATTGGATTGAATGAAAGAAATTTTTTTTGAGTAATACATTTTCATTAAAAACTATAATTATAATCAGTATATTATATTTTTTGAATAAATAATTATGAAAATCACATTACTCAAATTAAATAATTTAATAAATAATTATATTAATTTAAACTCAAATTTAATAAAATTCGAACTTGAAACTTTAAAATCTCAAGCTCCTTCTAATATCTTTTAAACAATGTCTCAAATATAAATACTGTGAATCAAAAACACTAAAAACACTCCCCGTTTGAGATCTTACTGTAATTAAATTTCAAATTAATTAAGATCTAAAATGGTTTTTTTTGGATGTCGAAAAGTTTTTAAAAAGTTATAAATAATAATAATAATAATTTATATAGAGGAAATAAAAATGGTATATTAACGTGGAAATGAAAGGAAAAGAAGCATTCGAAAAAAAAGAAAAAAAAAAGGAAAAGACGCGACGTCCCATCTGCTGTGATTTTCGTGCTTTCAATTCTTTACAATCACTGACTCATGCATTGCATCCCCCGCCTTACCCTTCAAATACAGATGACTCTCAAGTCTCTGGTCTCTACCTTTCTTTTCTTACCTTTCTTTTTTTCTTTTTTTTAGTCTTTCTGCCAAGATGTCGATTACATCTCTTCGAAAGTCGGTTTGCTCTTTTAAACACAAAAAAGACACTTAAATTTTAGATAAACTTGGATAAACATCTTAAATCTATTAAATGAATTTGAGTTTGAAACACGAGGCCTCTTAAAAAATCATACTGAATTTTGATTTATCATTTTAGGTTCAAATCTAACTTGATTCAATAATTGTAATTTTTATTATTTTTATAATAATGAATTTTTTTAATTACTTTTGATATTTTTTGTATAATTTAATTTGAGTTTGTATTATTTTATAATTTAATTTTTTTATTTTTTTATAGTTTTTTTGAGAATTTATTCAAATTTATTTTAATATACTTAATAACTATTATGTGTTTAATATTTTATATTATTTTATTATAATTCTTTAAAAAAAAATTAATAATATTTGGATAGATTTAGATTTATTTATTATATGTAAAAATGAATTTTGGCAAAAAAAAAAAGTTCAACTAGGTTAGGACTCATGTTCAATTTCTTATTACCTTACTTAAATCTTACTCAAACCCCATTAACTCAGCCCATAAATAAGTCTAGAGTGTCTATCACTAAATTAAGTTGCTTTTTCTTAGGAGTGAGCAAAAATTATTGGAACCGAAAAAACCGATCGAACCGTTCGGTTTTCGGTTTGTTCGGTTCGGTTTAATCGGTTTTTTGGTTTGTTCGGTTCAATTTAATCGGTTTTATTGGTTAAATCGGTCGGTGGTCGGTTTATATAAATGGTAAACCGAACCGACCAAAAAATCGATTTACCCAAAAAATAAATTATAAATATAAATATATATTAGATAAATATTATATCTATGTTTTTAAGTTAGTAAATTTATGAACAATATTGGTTATTTTTTTTTTGGTGAAGTTTTATGCATTTATTTGGATAACATGTTATAAATCTTGTAGGAGATATTAATAAAACAAATTTATATTATATACTTTTATACATTTATTTACCAAAGCTTTAAATTCGGTTTTAACCTTGCAAAACCGAACCGACCGAATCAATTCGGTTTGGTTCGGTTCGGTTTGTGAGTTTCATTCGGTTCAGTTTCGGTTTTGTGCCTAAGGGATCGGTTTTTTTCGGTTTTCGGTTTTGTGAACCGAAACCGACCGAACCGACCGAATGCTCACCCCTACTTTTTCCAATTTTTTGTGTGTGTGTGTGTGTGTGTGTGTATATATATATATATGCGAAGAAGATTTATTTGAATTTTAAATTAGTTTTATAATAAGAAGTTGAATTTTTTTTATTAATAACTAGTGGTATCTCGTGCGATGTACAAATTCATTTTATTTATTTTATATTGATACATAAATTAATATTATTTAATTATTTATGTATTCAAGTCAGTCCTCGTTGTTTTTGATACCTTATCATTTATATGTAGCCATACAAACACATGGTAAAATGGTAAAATAGATAATTAGGTAGATAATTTTATATAATAAGTAAATAATGTTTAAAATTTGAATAATAAATATCTGAAGAATATTAAGTTATTTAAAATAGATAATTTGATAAAGACTAATTAGTTTAAAATAGATAATCAGATCATGCTTAAATTTTGAATATTAATACCAGTTTAGTGAAGGTTTGAATTGACAATTTTTATGAAGCATTAAAAAACTGAAAAATAGAAGTTGTTATAGATTATTAAAAAACTAAAAATAAAGAGAATAAAAATGACAAGCTAATGAAATAATAACACGTGTCACTACTATTTTCTAAAATATAATTAGCTAGTTTGCATCCCATGCTATACATGAATGTATATAACCAAAAGTTAAATTATTCATATTTAAAGAACACATTATTTGAAAAAAAGTTAAATTATTCATTGAATTAATTTATTGAAAATGATTTAATTTTAAACCTTTAAAATTAAATAATTAAATCAAGATTGATATGAAAAGTAATACAAAATAAATATTTAAAGAACACATTATTTTTGTTAGAAAATATTTTTAAAAAATTATCTAAATTGAAAGTATTAAATTGAATTAGGTTCTAGTTTTTTTTTTCAAATTTTAAAATGAATAAAATTTGAATGATAATTTTAAATAACTAAATCTAACTCCTTTTATTATATTCTTATTATTTAAATAAAAGAATTACTACTTTTTGGTTATGCAAAACTTGAATCCTACTTTTCAATTATGCAAAACTTGAATCCTTTTGCGTTGCTACTAGGAGTGTAATCGAGCCGAGCCGAATCGATATAGTGGAATGCTCGAGCTCGAGCTCGACTTGCAAACTCGGTGCTCGATACTCGACTCGAGCTCGAGCTCGACTTGCAAACTCGATGCTCGATACTCGACTCGAGCTCGACCGAGCCTCCATTTTTTAGCTCTAGCTCGGCTCGAGATTAAAATCGAACTACTCGAGCTCGCTCGATTAGGCTCAATTATCCTAGCTCGATTTTCATGCTCGAATTCGAGCTCAATTCTCATGCTCGAATTCGAGCTCGATTCTCATGTTCGAACTCGAGCTCGAATTAATTTTTATATATTTAAAAATAGTGTATCAATTAAATATAATGTATTTAAAAACATTGTGTATCAATAAAATACAATAAAATATAATACAAAAATTAAACCTCACATAAAAATCAAAATAACTAAAGCTCCCTCAAATCACATACACTACAAGAAAATTGATTTTCAGCGACGAAAATTTAGCTACGGAATTTTTCCGTCGCTAATAAGTAGTATTAGCGACGGAATTTATACCGAAGTTAGCGACGGAATTAGCAACGGATTAGCGATAGAAATTCGTCGGTAATTAGCGACGGAATATTTTCCGTCGCTAATTATGGCGGAGATACTGTTCAATTGCGCCAAATTATTAGCGACGGAATTGTCTGTCGCTAAACCCAAAACATGGATAGAAATTAGCGACGAAATTTTTCCGTCGCTAATTCCGTAGCTAAAGGTCATTAGCTACGGAATTAGCGACGGAAAAATTCCGTCAAAATTTCCCTTCATAATTTCGAAGAAAATAAGTGTATAGAAGTTAGCGACGGAATTTTTCCGTAGCTAAAGGTCATTAGCTACGGAATTAGCGACGAAAAAATTTCGTCGCTAATTTTCCTGAGAAAATAAGTGTATAGCAGTTAGCGACGGAATTTTTCCATCGCTAATTCCGTAGCTAATAACCTTTAGCCACGGAAAAATTCCGTCGCTAATTTCCCTTCATAATGCCTGAGAAAATAAGTGTATAGCAATTAGCGACGGAATTTTTCCGTCGCTAATTCCGTAGCTAATAACCTTTAGTTACGGAATTAGCGACGAAATTTAACATTTCGGTGAAATAAGTGTATAGAACTTAGCGACGGAATTTTTCCATCGCTAATTCCGTAGCTAAAGGTCATTAGCTACAGAATTAGCGACGAAAAAATTCCGTCGCTAATTTCCCTTCATAATGCCTGAGAAAATAAGTGTATAGCAATTAGTGACGGAATTTTTTCGTCGCTAATTCCGTAGCTAATGACCTTTAGCTATGGAATTAGTGACGGAAAAATTCCGTCGCCAATTTCCCTTCAACATTTCGGTGAAATAACTGTATAGAACTTAGAGACGAAATTTTTCCGTCGCTAATTCCGTAGCTAAAGGTCATTAACTACGGAATTAGCGACGGAAAAATTCCATCGCTAATTTTCCTTCATAATTTCGAAGAAACAAGTGTATAGAACTTAGCGACAGAATTTTTTCGTCGCTAATTCCGTCGCTAATGCTTTTTAGCGACGGAATTAGCGACGGAAAAAATCCGTCGCTGATACTTAATGAAAGAAATTTATTTATTTATTTATTTTTATTTTTTTCGATTTAAGCCATTAGCGACAGATTTTTTCCGTAGCTAATTCCGTCGCTGTTGCTTTTTAGCGAAGGAATAAATCCGTCGCTGATGCCTTAAATTCGAAAAAAATAAAAAATAAAAAAAAATAAATTTTCTTCACTAAGCATCAGCGACGGATTTTTTCCGTCGCTAACAAGCAACAGCGACGGAATTAGCTACGGAAAAAATCTGTCGCTGATGCCTTAAATTTGAAAAAAATAAAAAAAAATTTTGAATTTTTCCCGCCTGAACTGTAGCGGGAAATATTTTGACATAGCATTAGCGACGGAATTTCCGTCGCTAATCTGTCGGTAATTCCGTCGGTAATTCCTCTGTATGCGCACCAAAGACTCTATATATTCTCATATTCTCTGTTTTCTCTCCTCTTCACTCCTCCCTATCTTCTTTTTTGTCCATCTTCTCGTTTTTTTCTTAGTTTTTCTTCTTTATCCCTCTTTCCTTTTATTTTTTTCCTTTTTTTTGTAAATTTACTCTATTTTTCTTTTATATTTATGTTGTCAATTTTTTTATATGATAAACTTTAATACTTATATTTTTGTTTTTTGTTTTTTACTTGCAGATGATGATGATGATATTGTGAGGTGCTGGTGGTAGTGGTGATAATGATGTTGAAGATAATGTATTTTTGTTTTTTTAAGTTAATTTATTTTAAGATAATGTTTATGGATTTAAGTATAAATATTAGGTTTATTTTAAATGTTTCTCTCTCTCTCTCTCTCTCTCTCTATAAATATAAATATAAATATAAATATAAATATAAATATAAATATAAATATAAATATAAATAATTAATTTTAGAACATTTTTTTGACAAAATTCATAGAAATTAGCAACAAAATCTGTTAAATAAGTGAAAAAATTCATCAAATTAGCGACGGAATTCATAATATTAGCGACGAAATTTCCGTCACTGATGCTCTTTAGTGACTGAATATTTATTGAATTAACAAAAATAACAAACTATTAGCGACGGAATTAGCGACGAAAATTCCGTCGCTGATGCCTTTTAGCGACGGATTTTTTTATAAAATAAAATAATAATAAAACTATCAGCGACGGAATTTTCCGTCGCTGATGCCTTTTAGCGACGGATTTTCATGTAAATTAAAAGACGAAATTATGTTTTTAGCGACAGAATTTTCCGTCACTAATGACATAAAATCCGTCGCTGATGTAAAAAAATTTCGTTGCTAATTAGCGACGAAATTACAGACGGAAATGAAGTTTTAGCGACGGAGTGAGCATCAGCGACATCGATTTTTCTAACAGAAAAATTTCCGTTGGTAATCCGTAGGTAATCCGTCGCTGAAGACCATCAGCGACGGAATTTTCCGTCGCTGATTCCATCGCTGAAAGTTCATTTTTTTGTAGTGATATACAACACTAAACACCCTTGTCTAAAAGATTACAAAGTCTAAAATAATTTTGGAATATAAACAACAAGAATGGTAACATCACCACTAAAACACAAACAGAATATGTTACAAACAGAAGTGACACGTGTCGCAGCAACAGCAACACCTGCAACATCAAAATTGCAAACTAAATGGAGCTGATATATTCTTTAACAATGTCTCCTGTTGAGACATATAACATGCCAATTATCAGCAGCCCCTCGATCCCTTTTGATGACTTGCCTTTGCTTCCTACTGTCATGAAGAGACCACTTGGCCGACCGAAAACCAAATGCATCAAATCACAATTCATGGACAGAAGGCAAATTCGGTGCTCCAAATGCAAGGAAACAGGTCACAACAGAGCATCATGCAGAAACCCTAACCCAGGCAAAAGTACACAATTATTGATCTTCTTGTAAGGTATATCTCACACTCGGATTCACCAATACATATAAGAAACTTGAAACTAGGATAGGTGTAGAATTATAGTTTATATGCTCCCATCTTGCATAACCAAGGATATATCACCACATCCTGATAGGTTGGTTCAATGACCATATATTGATATTTATTAACATATAATGTGACACAAATTCATATTAATTCATGATTACCCTATTAATTTGTATCGACAATTCAATCATCCATAACAAACAAAGTCTTGATTATCACTTAACAAATATTATATTGCAAAACTCATTATGAACTCAATATTATGTTATTAGTATATGCATGCTCAAACAACAAGAAATAACTCCCCTTTAGTTGAGTGGTAGTGACTGAATTGTTGGATAATTAGCATCAAGAATCAGCAAAAATAAGAGATATTTTAAGTAAATATGCAATTGCTGCTATATCCACTAAATTTTACACTAAATCAATTTGTTATTGATAATTCTTTTGATAATTTATCTTTTTAATAGCAAGTCATATACCATTATTGTAGTTGCAGTTTAATTAGTATATTCAAGAATAGGCTCAAAATCTCAATTTCCAACATATAGGAATGCATTATTGGCTAGATTAAAGACCAACCTCTCAACTAATCACATAAAAAATTCGAACAAATGAGGTTCAGCAAATTGAAACTGCTAGCATTAATCAAAACAATTCCGAAGGAAATTGACAATCATTACCTGAATGGTTAACCTATATAGTCTGTTTCCTCCCAACGCCAGGTAGAATAAAGAAGAGGCTCAAGCATCAAATTATACCAAAATCCACTGACTGAGTTGATTTCTAACCCGCATAAGGAAATTTACTGCAGCAAACCTTCAATAATAAAAAGGAAACAGTACATAATGTCTAAGATACTAAGCAATGATCATTAACAAGCTGTTAATAGAATAGAACTATACCGAGTGTGTCGTATTCGGAGCGTGGACTAGGTGCGCCGGCCGAATCTAGTGCGGGGAAGGCTAGATGCGCCGTATGTGGGGCGAGAGGGGCTAGGCCGGCCAGATCTGGTGCAGGGGAGAGCTAGGTGCGCCAGATGTGGGGCGAGAGGGCCTAGGGTGGTCAGATCTGGTGCGGGGAGGGTTAGCTTCACCGGATCTGGTGTGGGGAGATTTAGCTTCATCAGATCGGGTGTGGGGAAGGTTAGCTTCGCCGGATCTGGTGCGGGGAGATTTAGCTTTGTCAGATCTAGTGCAGGGAAGGTTAGCTTCACCGGATCTGGTGCGGGGAGGGTTAGCTTCGCCGGATCTGGTGCACACTACGGCTGAAACGTGAGGAAGAGAGAGGGTTCATGGTGTGGGGGCGTCGGAGCAACAGTGGCACGCCGATATTGGACAGAAATTGCCAGACAGCAGCGCCTAAGAGGCGACTGGTAGCTGCAGCTGGGACATTGGTGGTGAAATGAAAGAGTAAAAAGGAAAGATAATTTAGAATGAAAATAGAGGATGCGGGCTCGTATGAGAAGGGAAAGGGTTTTTTAGGCTTGGGGATAAACATGTAATTTTATAAATATTAGGATAAATATGAAATTTTATAATTATATAATAAAATATATATTAAAATATTAAAAGCTCGATTAGGCTCGCGAGCTACTCGAGCTGAGTATCTTAATACTCGAACTCGGCTCGCTCGATAGCTCGAGTAGCTCGAGCTCAAGCTCGGCTTGACAAAAATCGAGTCGAATTCGAGTTTTCTTCGAATCGAGCCCGAGTAGCTTGCGAGCACCAGTGTACCATTTACACCCCTAGTTGCTACTTACTTTGAAAAGTCAGAACATTATGCAAAACTCTAACTTTTGAAATCCAAAAATCACTAAAACTCCCTTTTTTTTCCTGGGTTACAACTAAAATTCCTCCTTTGATTTGCTTGTTACATGACTAAATCGCAATATTTAGAACTCATATAAACGACTAACCAATTTGTATAATTTGCTTCCCGTTCTTAGCCATCACGCTGCCATTCTTCTTTTCCTTCTTTCTCTTACCTCCTTTACCATTAACAAAGACAAAAAAAAAAGTCACTTAAGTTGCTTAAATAACAATGCTATAAGAAATCTAAGAAAATAACAATGTTATAAGAAATCTGAAAAAATAATAATGCTCTCTACGTAACTGTTAGTTGTCTCATTTCTTTAACCATTATCTTCTTGTTTTTGCATAAACTTTTTGATATTGCATAGCAAATGAAAAGTGTAACTTTAACAACATGGTAAACGTAGAGGCAACTATAAAAAACAATGGCTGGTTAGGAGGAAATATAGAAATTCTAGAAATACTTTTAAATTTTGAATATTTATTTAAACATCAAAAGAGAGGTTACAGGAAATGTAGTTGAATTAATCACCTTGAAGATGTAAGAGTCCGATGACTCCAGGATTGTTCTCGTTTGACCCAGCCATTTTTTTATCATATCTATAAACAATAATAATATACAATAAGAATTCATCTAACATAGGCATACCTAAAACTTTAGACGAAGTTCATTAAGCATCAAGACCCCATCAATCAAAATTACAGCAATCCTTTTTTTTAAATACTTTAAATTGAAAGAAAAGCTAAAGACCCAATAAAGAAAGAAGATCAACAAATCATTAAATAAGAAAAATTTCAAGAACCTTTCTTAAAAGAGTTTCCTTGCTTATCCCAATCCCTGATTCCAAAACCCCCCTTCCTTTGATGTTCACTTCATCGCAACAGGAAATTGAAGAGAGAGACTACTCAAGAGAATGACATTTGAGAATAGCAAGTGAGTGATCTCTCTCATGAAAACAAAAACTGATAAGATTTATATAGATATTATCAATCAAATCTTATCATATTTATCTTTAAAATCTATTCAAAAAAATAGATATTTTAAGTTCATTTTAAAAACTAACCATCAGTGCTTCCGTTAAAAATATTTTCATACCTTAAATCGAAATGAGGATTTGTTTTTGATGTTTCTGCTTTGACAACGTGCTGACTTATAACAGGGGCAAGAAACTGGAGCAGACGGATGTTGACAATCTAATTATTAAGTTGATGGTTGAATTGTTTTGAAGTAATGATTGCAGAGGGTTATTAGAACGTGAATTTAGAGTGAGGATTGTAGAGGGTTATTAGAACGTGGATTCGGAGTGAGGATTGTAGAAGGTTATTAGAATGTGGATAGAGCAATTTTAGAGCAGATAGAACGATTATTAGAACGTTATTTTCATTTATTAATTAGATAATAAAGAATTTAAAATGTTTAATTTATTATTTATTTTAGATAATAAAGAATTTGATAAAGATTTGAATATAAAAGATTTGATTAGATAATAATTTTAAAAATTAATACCGGTTTATTATTGATAATATCATCAAAATTTTGATAAAGATGTGAATATAAAATATTTATTAAATTAATTAATTTATTAATTTCTTTAAAATAGATAATTAGTAGATAATTTGATAGGATAACTAAATAATGTTTAAAATTTGAATAACAAATATTTGTAAAATATTAAGTTATTCAAAATAGATATTATTTAAAATAGTATTCTAAATTGATATGATTTTAGATAAATGTTTCAATTATTTTTCAGAAACGGACAATTAATTCTACAGTTACATTAGCTATAGAAAAAAAAAGGAATTAATAATGATTGCTAAACTTGCTACTAAATTTATGTTAACAGTTGAGAGAGATGGAGGTGGTTCTGCTAAATTTATGTTAACTGTTGAGGCAAAAGTGGGAGAGGAATGGTTGGTATGTGTCAGTAAAATAGATTAAACACATAAGTACCACATCAGCAAAAAAATGATAGATAGATAATTTACAAAAGATTAATTAGTTTAAAAAGATAGTTTAAAAGAAAATAAAAATTGAAAATTAATGAGGTAATGACACATGTTACTTTTGTTTTCTAAAATATAATATATATATATATATATATATATGATTTCAATTAATTTTAGTTTTCTTTTGTCAACTTACTTTTTTCAATATATTATTAATTTTCACCACTTCTAACCATTGAACTTGAACCGTTGATCATTAACTTCAACCGCAAACCACGTTTCAAATACATATTAGGTTGTTGAAAATTAAAGAGTTTACTATTTTGATTTATTAAATTAATTTATTAATTTGATTAAAATAGATAGTTAGTAGATAATTTGATAGGATAAGTAGACAATGTTTAAAATTTGAAAAACAAAAAAATATTAAGCCATTTAAAGTAGATATTGTTTAAAATAGATAATTTGATAAAGATTTGAATAACGAAATTTAAAGAATATTAATTTGTTTAAAATAAATTGTTAGCTTTAAATTGCCATACATATTTTGAAATGACAAAAACTTAAGTAAGCTTTAATGTTTTAATTCATATTGTAAATTTGCCTTATCACACATGATTTTCTCAATCCATTTTCAAGTGATCATATCAAACTTAAGACCATGATTTATCGATACACTCTTATTGGTCTTAACACTTTATAAATGGTTTGAATATTTTAGAAAATCACTTGATGAATGTTTAGACCATGTTTTTAACTGAGGAAGTCAAGAAAAACTCCTTTAAAGCTTATAAATGTTTTGGGTTGAATTAGGATCAAAGGTCATATCATTTCTAACCCAAAAGTGCAGGAAAAATGCCCTCTGGAAGAAAAGGATCGATCCCCACTGTAGTAGGATCGATCCCTTTTTGGCAGAAAGTCTTCCCAAGGTCCCTGAAGCCCAGAATCAAGATTCTGGACAAAAGGGATTGATCCCCACTGTAGCAGGATCGATCCCTTTGCACCAGAAAGCCCCAACGGCTAGTTTATGTGAGACATAACGGCTAGTTTCTGTTTTGTCTCCAACCAACGTCCACAAACCATCCAAGGGACTATAAATAGAGGCTTAGAAGCTAAAGGAAGGAAGAGGATCAACTAAGCAACATCTTTCATCATCTTATTCATCTTCCTCAAAGCCTCAACATCAATTCAAGAGATAAAGAGTCTTCATCTTCTATCATTCATCTATTTCTTGTATTGCTTAGCACAAACTTTGTATAGGCTTTTCATTGTGCTTAATTTCTGTAATCATTTGCCTACCTAGAGGCTTCTCTTGATTACATTATTTGTAACCCACCATTCCTTGTAAAAGGGGAGGTTTCTCTTAAGCCTTGAAAAAGAGGGAGGTTACTCTTTTGCCTAAGAAAAAAGAGAGAGGTTTCTCTTGAGCCTAGAAAAAAAAGGGAGGTTACTCTTGAGCCTTGAAAAGAGGGATTGTAATCACAAATTCAAGATAGTGGATTTGAGAGAAAATCCTTGGGAGCGTCTCAAGGTAGAGGACGTAGGCAAGGTTGCCGAACCTCTATAAATCGATTGTGTAAATCTCTTTCCTTACTCTCTTTAATTACTTGCAATTATATTGTGTTTATTGCATTGAACTTGGATTGCATGCTTGCCTAGCCTAGAGAACTTATAAATTATTAATATAGGCTAGAGAATTTAGAAAGAATCGCAAAACGAGCTTATAGTTAGTTAAAAATCGATTCACCCCCTCTCGGTATTGCCTTAAGAGCAACAATTGGTATCAGAGCTTGGGCTCGGGATTGAATTAGACTAACATCTATCGAGCAAAACGATCACAAATGGCTCACTTGAATGTAGGCACACCCCTAGGAGAAGAGGGACAATCATTAGTTAGACCTCCACTCTTCAATGGTGAGAATTACTCATATTGGAAAACTAGAATGATGCTATTTGTACAATCTAATGATTATGAAGTGTGGAGAATTATAGTGAATGATCCTAGAATTCCTATGAAGAAAGTAGATGGAAAAGATGTCCCTAAGGATGAGGATGAGTGGGACACAAATGACATGAGATTGGCACAAATGAATGCCAAGGCTATGCACACCCTCTTTTGTGCTTTAGGTCCCAATGAGTATAATAGAGTATCATTATGTGAGAATGCCAAGCAAATATGGGACAAATTAGCCATCACACATGAAGGGACTAATCAAGTTAGAGAAACCAAAGTAGGAATGCTCACACATGATTATGAGCTATTTAGGATGAAAGAAAATGAGTCCATTAGCGAAATGTTCACTAGATTTAATGATATAATTAATTGGACTTAAGGCATTAGGCAAGAGCTATTCCAATGTAGAATGGTCAAGAAAATCTTGAATAGCTTGCCAAAATCTTGGAGGCAAAGGTGACTGCTTAGAAGAATCTAAGGATCCTAACACCTTGTCTCTAGATGAAACTTATGGGCTCCCTACTTACATATGAGATGAAATTGAAAAGAAATGAAGTGCCTTCAAAGAAAATAGGGGTAGCACTTAAGTCTTCCACTCATGAGGTCATTGAAGATGATAATGATGAGAGTGGAAATGAGGAAGAAAAAGAAATGGCAATGTTTGCCAAAAGATTTAATAGATTTATGAGAATGAAAGAGGAGAGAGAATGATAGGAGGCACCAAAGTAGAGGGGTAATAAGAGGAGAATCTAGTAGGAGAGAAAAAGACCCCTTAGTGGTTATGAATGTAATGAACGGGTCACACTAAGCTAGATTGCCCCTTACTTAAGAAAGAAAAGGATAGGAAACATAGGAAGAAAGCATTTGTGGCTGCATGGAGCGATAGTGATAGCTCGATGAGGAAAACGTAAATGATGAGGTAGCTTACTCATGCTTTATGGCTATTAGTGACGATGAGGCTAGTAGTAGCTCTAGTGAAAATAATGACTTTACATTTGATGAGTTACAAAATGCCTTTAATGATTTAGCAAATGAATTTCAATGCATGAACTCCAAATATAAGAAAATCATTGCTAAATTAAAAATAGAAAATGAAGCCTTGACTAATACTAAGCTAGAATTTGAAAAGAAATTAGAAGAGGCTAACTTAGAAATAAATGAGTTGAATGAAAAGAATACAAATTTGCATAACTCATTTACTAGGTTTTATATGGGTTAACAAAAGCTAGATCATATGTTAGAGACCCAAAGAGCTTTCTTTGACAAAGATGGGCTAGGATATAATGAAATACATAAAGAAACTCATCTTAGGAATTTCTTAGTGAGCAAAAATACTATGCATGATGTATCTCTCACATGCTCACTATGTAATAGGATAGGCCACACCTCACAAGCATGCACATATAGAAAAACTACATTTAGAGGAAGAGTTGTTAGGAAAATGTGGGTACCAAAGCATGCTATAAACAATGATGAATTGTGTTTGAAATGGATCCCTAAGGGATCTAAAATTGTGAACACTAACTCTCATGGACCCAAGAAAATTTGGGTACCAAAGCATGCTTGAATTTGTTTGTTGTAGGAGTGTTAGAGCATGGAGTTACAAAGAAACAATGGGGTTTGAGTGCTCTACACACCTCTATGGAGTTTGCTTGTGCCAATGAGAAAAAGGAAAAGCTTGAGGATCCATCACAACAATTCTTCAAAGAATAGCCCAAGGTGGATCCAACACATCATGGCAAGCACTCTCAAGCAAAGAAGTATTGTGAGCTTAAAATTCTCACTCCTTAAAATTTTTGTTACATTTAAATTGTTTATGCTTTGATGATTCTTGATGCATTGTGAGTTGAATGAATAAAGAAAAGGCATGTTGAATGATTGTTGATTGGTTGATGGATTGTACTTGAGGCATTAGATGATTGAATGAAAGGCATGATTTATGATTTTGAAAAGATTATTGAATTTATGTAGTTTGAGCAAGTTTGATATGTTTCGATAATATATTTAGTAGCTCAAAAGTTGTTAAATATGTCATATGTGCAAAATTCCATGTCATGAGCTTTAATATGTATGTTGAAAATCATGGCATGTTGTTCACAAGATGTATGCTTTGATGATATTTGTGCTTAAAATCTATGTGAACAAGTTTGTTTTGACATATTTAAGTAATTCAATGCATTAGTTTTGCCAAAACATGCTTAACTGTCAAAATGACCCCCTTTGAGGCCAAAAATGCATTTATTTGTGAAAATTCCTCCAAAATTGCAAAATCTTTTGTAAAATGGTTTTTGATTCATGTTTTTCATTCATACAAGTCCAAAATCATGTTTTACAAATGTTTAAACCTTTACTTGGACTTAAAACACTCAAAAACGAAGTTTTGGTACCTTAAAGGTTGAATTTTCTGTCAAAACAACTGCAGAATCTGCAGGAACCATATGAGGGATCGATCCCCACTGTAGCAGGATCGATCCCCCAGGCCAGAAAAGGCACTCCGGCATGTGTTCAACCGAAATTGAGAAGAACTCTTCATTGTTTTGATATTTTCTCTCTTTTCAACTTAAAATCCATTGTTTTAACTTCTTTTTGATGATCTGTAATATATGAAAATTCATTTTTCATTGATATCATGCCTCAACTCCTTCAATTAATATCATTTCCAACAAATGGTATCACTTTCAACAATCAATATCAATTTTCTTGAGCTCACAAGTGCAAAATCATTTTCCTTGTTGAAAACATTCATGAATCTTGAAATAATCTTGAAACATACTTAAACATAATTTTTGGGATTTATTTCAATGGTTTGTATATTTGAGAATTTGATGAATTTGTGCATAATGCCTATTGATTTTTCTTTTTGTTCATCTTAGTCAAGCATGCTTATAGGATTATGTCTCTTGGCTTGACTTATCAATTCCACACTAGGATTCATGATAATTTTACATCTAGTGGATTGATTCCAAATGTAAATTCAACAATTGGTAATAGTCATTGGCCTATAATTTGTGATGGTAAATGGATCCTAAATGTTAAAATGCATAAAACTTTATCATCCTTATACTTAAAGAACTAGGGTCTTAATGACAACACTAACACTCAAAGATAAATGCACACTTGAACAAACTTGATATCCATGCATTTATTATTTGAATCTTTCCTTGCTCATAATTGGTTAAGGACCTGAATTAGAAAATGAGCATAGGATTTGTGTGCTTGAAACCATGGAAGAAAATGTGTTTGCTTGAATTCCTTAATTTTTTGAATCTTCTTTATGGTATCAATTTGTGAATATGAATATGGATTAATACTTTATGATAGTATGCTTATGTTTAATTAATCCATATGCATATTTGATAATGTGTGATTGTGTTCTTGCATATTTTGAATGATTATTTTCTTGACATGAACACATTGCACATAGATATTGAATTAATGCAAAATGCCTAAGTCAACCTTTAGTAACAATGGGTGTTTAGATTGAAATAACAATTAGTATCATTGGCAACCATATTTTCCACAATTGGTAAGCCAAATCTAAATTGCCAATTGGTATGAGCTTTAAATTGATAACTTTTCTCATGCTCCTTAGATTGAAATGACAAATAGAGAAGAATTCTCTTAGGTTATTTTTGCATGACACTCTTGTGTGCTAGAATTTGTAGTTAATTGCTATATATCTTGATTCTATGCACATTCTTGCTTGAACATGATTTATGAGCTCATGCATATGATATGTCATCTAATTTTAGCTCATAATCATGATGTATTACCATGCACCTTAGTTGGACCTTAGAGAACAATTGATATACTTAGGTGCTTGCTTAACTTCTTACCAATTGGAATCTTCTTGCAAAATTACTTATCAACAATTGGTATCAAAATTATTTATAAACAATTGGTATAGGATCATAAGTCATATTCATTGCATGAATATTTCATACTCTTTGTGAATATTGACTTATTTATTTGTGCTATAAGTCCCATGTACTAACATGTTTCTTGTTGGATGGAGCATTTTTATTTGTTCTCACATAGCCATGATTTTAGGGGAAGCATATTTTTTATTATTTTTCCTTCTTTTTGCTATGACAAAAAGGGGGAGAGATAGATATAAGGAGAGATATTAAGGGGGAGAGATAATGGGGAAAATAGTTTGAAAATTCTTCTTCAAAACCCATGCATATATTAAGGGGGAGCTTTATAAAATCCTGCTTTATTTGAGGGGGAGAATTTTATCAAAGAATTTTTAAAGCAAATTTACATTAAGTTTTGTCATATCAAAAAGGGGGAGATTGTTAGCTTTAAATTGCCATACATATTTTGAAATGACAAAAACTTAAGTAAGCTTTAATGTTTTAATTCATATTGTAAATTTGCCTTATCACACATGATTTTCTCAATCCATTTTCAAGTGATCATATCAAACTTAAGACCATGATTTATCGATACACTCTTATTGGTCTTAACACTTTATAAATGGTTTGAATATTTTAGAAAATCACTTGATGAATGTTTAGACCGTGTTTTTAACTGAGGAAGTCAAGAAAAACTCCTTTAAAGCTTATAAATGTTTTGGGTTGAATTAGGATCAAAGGTCATATCATTTCTAACCCAAAAGTGCAGGAAAAATGCCCTCTGGAAGAAAAGGATCGATCCCCACTGTAGTAGGATCGATCCCTTTTTGGCAGAAAGTCTTCCCAAGGTCCCTGAAGCCCAGAATCAAGATTCTGGACAAAAGGGATTGATCCCCACTGTAGCAGGATCGATCCCTTTGCACCAGAAAGCCCCCAACGGCTAGTTTATGTGAGACATAACGGCTAGTTTCTGTTTTGTCTCCAACCAACGTCCACAAACCATCCAAGGGACTATAAATAGAGGCTTAGAAGCTAAAGGAAGGAAGAGGATCAACTAAGCAACATCTTTCATCATCTTATTCATCTTCCTCAAAGCCTCAACATCAATTCAAGAGATAAAGAGTCTTCATCTTCTATCATTCATCTATTTCTTGTATTGCTTAGCACAAACTTTGTATAGGCTTTTCATTGTGCTTAATTTCTGTAATCATTTGCCTACCTAGAGGCTTCTCTTGATTACATTATTTGTAACCCACCATTCCTTGTAAAAGGGGAGGTTTCTCTTAAGCCTTGAAAAAGAGGGAGGTTACTCTTTTGCCTAAGAAAAAGAGAGAGGTTTCTCTTGAGCCTAGAAAAAGAGGGAGGTTACTCTTGAGCCTTGAAAAGAGGGATTGTAATCACAAATTCAAGATAGTGGATTTGGAGAAAATCCTTGGGAGCGTCTCAAGGTAGAGGACGTAGGCAAGGTTGCCGAACCTCTATAAATCGATTGTGTAAATCTCTCTTTCCTTACTCTCTTTAATTACTTGCAATTATATTGTGTTTATTGCATTGAACTTGGATTGCATGCTTGCCTAGCCTAGAGAACTTATAAATTATTAATATAGGCTAGAGAATTTAGAAGAATCGCAAAACGAGCTTATAGTTAGTTAAAAATCGATTCACCCCCCCTCTCGGTATTGCCTATAAGAGCCAACATAAATAATTAGTAGATAATTTGATAGAATAAGTAAATAATGTTTAAAATTTGAATAACAAATATCTGAAAAAGGTTAAGTTATTTAAAATAGATAATGTAATAAAGATTAATTAGTTTTAAAAGATAGTTTAAAAGAGAATAAAAATGAAAAGTTAATGAGATAATAACACATGTCACTATTGTTTTCTGATATATATATATATATATAATATATATATATATATATTTATGAGATAACCAAGTTGATTTTAAAAGATTTTATATAACAATTTTTTTATATTTATATTTTTAATAAATTTAATTTATCAAACGTTTTATAAAAAAGAAATCCACTCAATGTAATTTAATATCAAATTTGAACTCAAATAAAAATTAAAATAAATTTATTCTTTAAAAATAAGCTTAATAGCCAAGTGTACCCTCAACTTTTTGCATAAAATGAAATTAAACCCTTAATATTTTATCACATGAAAAGCACTTCATAAATTATTATTTTACTGTAAATAAACTCTCAATCTTTTCAAAATCATATAATTAAATCCAAATCTATTAAACGACTTTAAATACCGTTAAAACATTCTACGTGGAAGTTGATATGGATAACTTAGTTGATTGTTACGTCGCATACCATATGTGCAATACTAACAAAAGTTAGTGATATTTAATATATTTAGATTTAATTGCATGATTTTAAAAAAATAGGAGGTTTATTTACAGATTTGGACACGTGGCATGCCATGTGTGCAATACTAATAGAAGTTAGAGCCATTGAACAAATTTAGATTTAATTACATGATTTTAAATAGTTAAAAATTTATTTACAATAAAATAAAATTTTACGAATTGATTTTTATACAATAAAATATTAAAAGTTTCTACTTATTTTGTGTAAAAAATTAAAAATATTTAACTGTGCAATTTATTTTTAATTTCACCGAAATATTTTCTTAATAAATAAAAGGTGAGGTGAATTGAAGGAAGAGCGAGACATAAAAAGCAAACAATAGAATATAATTACCTAAAGTAGGTGCTATAAGCCTATGAGTACTGTCCTACGACTCTCCAGTTATGTTGCATTCCGATCTCTTCTGTCCACCACAAATTTGGTTAGATTCTCCTTCTCTTTTTATCTCTTATTATACTATAAACTTAGAATTAAACCAATTAACATAAAAAATTAATTTTTTTTTCAAAAAACAACATATCACTAATATCAAAACGCGTTGATTTGAGTTAACGTGAAATTTCTTATAAACACATACATCACAAAGTAAGCAATTTGGGACGGTGAAAACCTATGCACACATATTTTTTACACACATGCATATAGTCAAGCAAAACTTAATAACACGATAAATACACATCACACACAAAACAATATATATACTTTTTTTGTTAAAAAAACACACCACTAACATCATTTGCATTTTTCATATTAAAATTGTGAACTTAAGAATAAATATTTGATAATTTGATGGTAATATTACTGTCACCGAAAAGAATATTTCTAGAAATCATTACCCTTTTCATCTGAGAAGTAATTATTATCTGTAAATAACCTTTTCTTATTAAAAATATTGGCCAAAAGAAAAGATGGTAAAAATCAATGATATTTTAAGAAGAGAAAAACCGTTGGATTTTAGCAGAAGCTGGAGAGAGAAGGAAAGCCTGAAGCAAGTAGAGAGAGACAGAGAGAGCGCAGTTTGTGGGGATATGTGGAGTGTGGAGTTGGTGTGGCACTGTGGCCACAATAGCCTTTTCTTCTCTCACGACTCTCCATATATATTATAAAGCTCACGGCCTTCGGAAAAAAAATCTGAAACCCATATTTAGCCACATTTTCTCTGTTTCATTTGTCTCAGCCCCAATGAGCTAAAACATATGTAAAAAATTAATAAATTGAATTTCAAAGCTGATTTAAATTCGGTAACTTTTCGTAAACTCTAATTCCTAAAACCTTAAACCCAAATCGAATCTAAAATAAAATCGAATATATTAAAACAAGAGCAGTAGAGATAATAATAGAAATGCAAATAAAAAACAAGAGCTAGGTAGCTTGTTTAAGCACAGTGGCATCGAAAAGCTTGGGAAAGGCAGAAATAAAAACAAGGGCAGACCTAGCTAAGTATTGGTCACTGAAGTCTGAATTAACGGGTTTAAAAGTGTGAAAAGATTGCAATCAGTCCCCACCCAATTACAGAAATGCTGCTCCAACATTAAGTGCCACAAACCATTTGTTTTCAGCTACAGTTATGGGGCAACCACTCCAACACTCTCCCTTGCCTTTCTTCAACTTTTTCCCAAAAGTTAAACAGTAAGTCCTGATGGATGACTCTTCTGTCTCTTAACTCACAACCATTTAGTGCGTTTTATCCATCTAGATATCAACACTCATCATCTCTTCTATCGCTAGCTGCTAGCTAGCTCGGTTGTCCTTGTTGGCAGTGGCAGAGAATGGGAGAATTGGAGGAACCTGAAACATGATAAATGGGGTTGAGTTCTCTCCTTCAAATGCCTACTTTAAGTACCCCCCATTAAATTCTCGTGCAGTGAATCTCAGCACATTCAAGAGAGGTCAGGTTTCTAATTTCGTTAATACAAAAAAAAAATGCAAAATATCAACCCTTTCGCTCACCTTCCTTCCTCTTCTCACCATCTCCCAGCTCTCCCTCCTCCAGCTCCTCTTTTAGCTCATGATTCTAATGACTTTTTCCTTGTTCAGCACCATGATCTGCTGTCTGCCGGTTCTTTGCTGCCGCCCAATCCTCAACTCAACGAGTCTTTAATTCATATGACACTGTTAAACAACGTCACGATGAGTAAACAGGATGGTGTTGGTGGATTTCATGGGGAGTATTTTGGTCCTTCAGCTTTCAGCATTCCTGTCAGGAAGCCTGCAAAGAAAGATCGACATAGCAAGATTTGCACTGCTCAAGGGGTAAGAGATAGGAGGGTGAGGCTGTCTATTGAGATCGCCCGCAAGTTCTTTGATCTTCAAGACTTGCTAGGGTTTGACAAAGCAAGCAAAACTCTAGAGTGGTTGCTTAAAAAGTCAAAAAGCGCCATTAGAGAGCTGGTAAAGATGAAACATGGCACTGGCAGCAATGAAGGTCAAAGGAGTTTGTCTTTCAGCCCTGAGCATGAAATGGTCGCTGAGATTGGAGACCTCGATGGGGGAGTGTTGGAGGAGACGGCTTTCAAAAGCAGATCACTAGAGGGTGGTGTTTCTAAAGAGAAAAATATGAAAAAGTTGCACAAAGCGACAGCCCCTCTTCTCGCAAAAGAGTCAAGAGCAAAGGCAAGGGCAAGAGCAAGGGAAAGGACTAGGGAAAAGATGTGCAGTAGAAGTAGTACAACACATGAGTGGAAAAGATGTCCAGATTCAAGCCCTCAATTCTTGAACCAATTAAGGTCTTTGACCCAACTTGAAGCATCCAACAAATCAGGTCATTCTCATGGCCTCAACATGGCATCTTCCTTTAAGCTTGTCGCCCGTCAAGTTCAAGAGCCCGGTCCCCGTCAGCTTACAAGTGCAGCACCAAGAGAAAATGTTATCGAGGAATCTATAGTGATCAAAAAAAAGTTAAAGCCATCTACTATTTTGGGTTATCAGCAAAACCTTTCAGCTTCGAAGGATGTAAGTTGCAGCACCAGTGGCAATTACTACTTTCCCAATTTGCCTCCGAATTGGGACGTCAATGGCGCTGCAATGGAACACTTTACCTTTTGCCCTATAACTAATGTGAATCTGTCTACAGGTAGTATCCCAGAATATGCATGAGCCCTTTCTTGCATCTCTTTTTCTCACTTGGTGTATGAATTTCAGGAGTTCAAATATGTGGCAAACCCTGAGAGGCCTGCTTGCAATCAATGCCTATATGCAGTGCATGAGCATCAAAGATGTAAGCTATAATTTTTGTTGTTTCTTTTAGGTTTGATATGGCAAATAAAAAATCTTTGAATGCTTTTTTACTTTTGAATCTCTCAGTTGCCTCATGGGCTTAGAAATTGCTATGGATTAATGAGCAAGTTTCTCTAGCTTTCATCTCCATTTTCGTTTTTGAACATTCCATTTCTTAATTCCAACAGTTCTCCCCCATCCCCATCCCCTTCCTGTTTTCGTTTGGATGTTTTTTGATGATCATCTGATGATGAGCAGATAGCATGTCAAGAAAGTTATCCTTAAATTTGACTCGAGTACACAAGAATCAAGGCGTTAAATTGGAGTGCACAATTCAGTTGTATGGTATCTCTTGTGCTATGCTGATGAGATAGTAATATTTTGTCTGGAAGAGTTACTGACACCTGGAACTATAGCTTCTTAAACCAAATGATGAGAATTAAGCACTGATAATATGGGAAGTAATTAAAAAACCAAATGATGTCAAAGAGGAAAGTATACTGAATAGATCAGTAGAGATTCGCCTATTAGAATCATGTGAATTGAATCAGGAAAATGGTTTTCACGGAAACATTTATGCATGCATGTAACTCAGCAGAAACTTCCCAGGAGAGTTAATTCATTTTCATTGACAGCCGTTTAACTAGTCAGAACAGTCCTTTTGAAGAATACTGATATTCAACAAATCTTGAAGATGGAAACTGATCTAATTTGAAGCCTCTTCAAGTAGTTTTAGTTCAGCTGACTTAGGCAGCTTTTTGCTCTAGAGTATGAAATTCATGGAATACAAGTGCCCATATGTGTGTGATTAAATATTTGAAAAAAAATATATATTTCATCTAATAATTTTAGTTATGAGAATGACATAGTGTATAATGAGGGGAAAAAAGGAGGACATAAATTTTTTTCACACTAAAATGAAGAGAAAAAAATAGAAAAATGAGGGAGAATTAGCTGCTAAGTCGGGAAAAAATCCAAATTAATTATTTTGACCATTTTTTTAAAAAAAAGTAATATCAAGTTTGTTCAATAAGTCAGCAGTGCTATACAAAATATACACACACAATATCTACAACGGCATTGATTTAACAAAGAAATTTTCAAAATTCTGGATGCATGTGCTATTCTAAAAAAGAAAAAAAATAGAATACCATAAATGGATTAGGCAAAGTTTTGTCATCTAAGCACTCTTCACTCCTTTTCAAAGTAAAGGTTTATTTCTTAGTGCTAAATTTAGATGCAAAGGAGCTAGATGAGGAGAATATAAATATATATATATATATGAATATGTGTGTGCGCGTGCGTGTGTGTATATATCTATATTAAGCCTGCCCGATAAGGGCAAATTAAAGTTTTGGAGTATTAACAGAATTGGACAAGCAATGCAGGATATGGGCTAATGACATGCTGATAACCCTTGATGACTAACATGGTTTTGACTCTCTTTACTTGCCTGCAGTGCGAAAGCTTAAATCTTCTAAGTTAGTTTATTAGCCATTGTAGAATTTAATTAATGCCTTTGGTCCTTAGTAGGGAAAAAGAACATTCTTGCCATCAATTAATGCCTCTGATCCTTAGTATCAATTAGTGTTGTCCAGTCTATGTGGTCCTATGCTACTTACCTCATAACTGCTTGTTAATGACGTTTGTATTCCACAAGTCCTGTCTCACTTGTTATTGGAGGATCATCAGTGCTTAGTTTCCTGTTTTGAAGCAAATATCTTACCAATCAGTAACTTCTGTAATCTTATTCTAAAAGACAATTTGAGGTATGCACTGAAATGGTTTGAGTTTAGAAACATTAATTTTTCCTCTCAAAATCACATGACTGAAACTGATGGAGATATACATGTCTGTGAGAACATGCGCATGTGCACAAATACACCACAGCAGCAGATTACTAAAAATCCTTTAATCCTATATAAACCCCATTACTCGGTAGTAAGGACAAGATATTGTATCATATATAGAGCTCCTTGATGCACACTCAAAATTAAGGACTTCAGTGAATATTTTTGTCTTAGAATGCAGCAATATGAAGGAAAAATGCATTGTCTATGCTTATCATAATACATACTCTATTTTATCTGTTAATTAGACAATCTGAAAACTTAATAATTTACAGAAATTATTAAATTAGAGTCCAAAAGAAGAATCCCATCTAAAAATAGGATATCTAGTTTATATATATCATATTTTTTTGGCCAGTTATCTGGTTTGTAATTCTTGAATACTAAAAGTATTTATGGTACAAAACTACTAAAACCTTAATATGTGTGTTTGTATATATATATATATATATATAAACTTTAAATCTACATGGTTATTTATTTTCAAAGGGTTTTGCAAATCAGAACATACTATTAGTATTAGGCAACTTCTTAACTGGCAGGGAGGATCAACAGTTTTATAAACAGAATAATATATAATATAGTAAACCCCTTTAAATTAATCTCATTTAAATTAATAACTTCTCTAAAATAATAAAAAAATCATGGTCCTTGGGCCAATATAGAAAATTAATAAACACCTATATCTTAATAATCCATAATTTTGCATTAAAACCTAGTGTAAAATTTTGGTTCCAATTGTTGTATAAATTAATAATTTGATAAAAATACAAATATAATAAATAATATTCAAGAATTAGAAAAATACTTTAAGATGTTAATTTGTAAAAGATTATCCGTGTTTGAGATTTTTTACTTTAAGAACTAGAAAAGTACAAAATATATTAAATAAGATACATTTGCAAGAAGATTTTCAAGAAATTTATCAACCTGAATGAAATTTTTAAGAAAAGTAAATACTATAGAGTTATTAGGGAAATTTAATGAACGTGAAGATTAACAAACAAATTTTCTCAGACAAAATATACCTTTTGTGGATACTTGATTTTAGAAACTGATATTTTATCTCTTGAAATTTTATATTATAGTGAAGAAAAGCCAAAACAAGAAGAAGGTTGTTTCACATAACAACCTCTTCTGCGAATAACTCCTTCACAGAATAATCTCTTCTAAAAACCGCTTATTCTTAGAACAATCTTATTCTAAGAATAGGTCTTTCACAAAACAACTTTTTTTTAGAACAACTTATTTATAGAACAACATCATCTCAGAACAACCCATTCACAGAATCTTTTTTCAGAATAGCTCATTATTATATTAGCTTATTCACTGGATGGCACCTTCGTCTAAAAAGAAGTGAAAATAACTCCTGAATAAGATAAGATTCTTGAGTTAACTTTACTATTGAGATGTTCTAGAAAGTTTGGCTTAATGGTACAAATCGGAATATAGTTAAAAGTTCTTTTCTAAACATTTCTTTGAAATATGAATATTTTTTCCTTTTTCTTCCAAATCAGAATAGTGAATTACTCATCATTTTCAAAAATGAAACTCCTATTAGACAAAATATTAATTCTTTTGTAACTTTCAACTCATTGTTACATTATTATACCAAAGATATGTAACTCTCATTCTCCACACTTACATATAGGAGTTTTCACTACTTTGAAGGAGCTTTTTTCCAAGGAATCTCGCACAAAAGACTCTTAAATTCCCTGTTCTAAGCTTATTCAGCCTTTTACTTTTTTTATATGGTACTGTTCTTAATCTTACTTAGCCTTCTATCAGCACCTACCACCGCACTTAATCTTTAAGGACTACTCCAGTCTTTCTCTTCGCTGCCTCCCAGCAGACCTCTTCTACTGGTTTGTAACATTTCTTCTTTACAATAAAGAACTCAGTTATACCATTAAATTAATAACCCTTTTAAATTAATACTCAATGATTGATCCCATAATACTAACTTAGAAGAGTTTTACTTATACAACTTTAAAACATATAGTAATAAACCCAAAGTTAATTTGCAAGCAGAGAACCAGATAGTAGTCAACTAAAGAATTAAAAAGGGAGATGGAGCTAATTAAAGTTGTTAGTAGAGAACCCGATCAAGTGAAAGGTATTAAAAAGGTACTTAAACTTGTGCAACTCTTTTTTCATCGAGGGAAAAGAGGGGCCTGGTCTGATATTGCCTTGTTTAGTTCAAAGATGATGGAACTTAATTCAGAACATCTTTCTTAGATAGAACCTTTTCTCCCACTCAAAGGTAAGGTTTTTTCTTGAAAAATGTACAACAATGGATCCTAAAGAAGAATATATTATTAAAACAATTCTGACAACATGGAATTAAAACTATTAACAAAGGTCTCTTAACAGATATGATAACACTTGTTCAGAAGTTAATATAAATGTATATTTTTTCTACCAAAATTGATTAAGAATTTTTTGATTAACACAACTTTTAGAAGACGAAATTAGTAGAATTTTTGTGATATTTGGATTAAATCCCATTTAATGTATAATTTACTGCTAATTGCTACTTTATGTAATAAGTTAGTAATAAGAAAAAAAGAAAAAAGAAAAACAAACATAAATGCTGATATGTTAATGGTGTATAATCTTCTGAGGTGTATGTATGAACCTAGTCTTAAACAATTAAACATTTAAAGAAAGTTATATCAATAGGTCTATCAGCATATGAGTACACTTTGATCTTTATCATTTATGATCAATCATTTAATACCATAGTCAATTTTATGGAAAAGACTGTTTCTTACCATCTATGGTGATATTGTCTGTTTCTTACCATCTATGGTGATATTGTTGAATACCTGATCATCTTCAACATTGTTGCCTATTTTCTTCATGAAATGAGTCAATCCCATTCCTGCCAGCTGACATTGCACCAAAACTGCTGCATTCTGCTCGTATCCAATTAAACTTTAGGTTTTTGCTTGAACTATTGCTATATGCATGTAATAATATTTCTCTTGTACCATATATGTGTGTGTGTGTGTAATGCTCTCTTGAGAAAGTAGAAAATCTTCACTCTTAACCCTAAGCTTATAGTACAGATAGCTTTTAATGCCTTGGTTAGTGTCTTTCCTGAATCAGTAAATTAAAGTTAACATGGAATAAACCAACTCCCCTAGATATCCCAACCAATCTAGCCAGCCTCAGACCCCAAAGAGAAAAATAGGGTCCCTCAACTCATCTAGTTCAAGGAGAAATAGATACTAATAACAACAACATTAACCTAGCTACTATTATGTAAAATGGTTGATAATTTGTTTTTTTTTTTTTTTGATTTGTGGTGAAAGGATTAGTGTAAAGATGGCAGCTATCGTTCATTAAATTTTACAAGAAAACTTCAAGGTCCTTACTGATTTTATTTAACCTTAATTAAAAAGCTATTTGAATTTATCAGCTAGGATAGAGGACAACAAAGTGAAATACTACAATGAGAAGCATAACTGAAGTAAATTTGGTGAAGGACTCCTTTTCTTATAGTAATTCATTGATCTAAAAATGCACTTAGTATCCTTCACATGGAAAAGTTTTATATTTAGCTATGGTTGGTCATTGGTCCTTTCTCCAATTTTCCATTTTCAATACCCACCAGGAATCTTATATAGCACTGTTTATGGTTTTCCAAGGTCACCTTCATTAATGACCTTCTGAGTCTCATGCATTTGTTTACAGTTTGTCCTTGCTCATCCATCATTCTTACATTTCTCTTTATCACTTGGTATATAAATTTCAGGAGTTCAAATATGTGGCAAACCCTGAGAGGCCTCTTGCAATCAATGACTATATGCAGTGCATGAGGATCAAAGATGTAAGCTATAATTTTTGTTGTTTCTTTCAGGTTTGATATGGCAAATCAAAAATCTTTGAATGCTAATTTTACTTTTGAATCTCTCAATTGCCTTATGGGCTGAGAAATTGCTATGGATTAATGAACAAGTTTCTCTAGCTTCAATCTCTATTTTTGTTTTTGAACATTCTACTTCTTAATTCCAACAGTTCTCCCCAATCCCCATCCCCTTCCTGTTTTCGTTTGGATGTTTTTTGATGATTATCTGATGATGAGCAGTTAGCACGTCAAGAAAGTTACCCTTAAATTTGACTCAAGTACACAAGAATCAAGTCGTTAAATTGGAGTACACAATTCAGTTGTATGGTATCTCTTGTGCTATACTGATGAGATAAGTAATATTTTGTCTGGAACAGTTAATGACACCTGGAGCTATAGCTTCTTAAACCAATTGATGAGAATTAAGGATTGATAATATATATAGGAAGTAATTAAGAAACCAAATGATGTCAAAGATGAAAGTATACTGAATAGATGAGTAAAGATTCGCCTATTAGAATCATGTGAATTGAATCAGGAAAATGGTTTTCAAGGAAACATTTATACATGCATGTAACTAAGCAGAAACTTCCCAGGGGAGTTAACAATCTTGATTCATTTTCATTGACAGCCGTTTAACTAGTCAGAACAGTCTTTTTGAAGAACACTGAAATGTTCAACAAATCTTGAAGATGGAAACTGATCTAATTTGAAGCCTCTTCAAGTAGTTTTAGTTCAGCTGACCTAGGCAGCTTGCTGCTCTAGAGTATGAAATTCATGGAATACAAGTGCCCATATGTGTGTGATTAAATATTTGAAAAAAATAAAAAATATATTTCATCTAATAATTTTAGCTATGAGAATAACATAGTGTATAATGAAGGGAAAGAAAGAGGAAATAAAAATTTTTTTCACAATAAAATTAAGAGAAATAAAAGTAGGAAAATGAGGGAGAATTAGCTAAATAGCTACTAAGTCGGAAAAAACTCCAAATTAATTATTTTGACCATTTTTTTTAAAGTAATATCAAGTTTGTGCAATAAGTCAGCAGTGCTATATAAAATAGACACACAATATCTACAACAGCATTGGTTTAAGTTTAACAAAGAAATTTTCAAAATTCAGGATGCATGTGCTATTCAAAAAAAAAAAAAGGAAAAAAATAGAATACCATATATGGATTAGGCAAAGTTTTGTCATCTAAGCACTCTTCACTCCTTTTCAAAGTAAAGGTTTGTTTCTTAGTGCTAAATTTAGATGCAAAGTAGCTAGATGAGGAGAATATAAATATATATATATATGTATACGTGTGTACGCGCGTGTATATATATGTGTGTGTATATCTATATATATATATATATATATTAAGCCTGCCCAATAAGGGCAAATTAAAGTTTTGGAGAATTAACAGAATTGCACAAGCAATGCAGGATATGGGCTAATGACATGCTGATATAACCTTGATGACTAACATGGTGGTGACTCTCTTTACTTGCCTCCAGTGCGAAAGCTTAAATCTTCTAAGTTAGTTTATTAGCCATTGTAGAATTTAATTAATGCCTTTGGTCCTTAGTAGGGAAAAAGAACATTCTTGCCATCAATTAATGCCTCTGATCCTTAGTATCTATTTATATTGTCCATTCTATGTGGTCCTATACTACTTGCCTCAACTGCTTGTTAATGATGTTTGTATTCCGCAAGTCCTGTCTGCACTTGTTATTGGAGGATCATCAGTGCTTAATTTCCTGTTTTGAAGCAAATATCATACGAATCAGTAACTTCTGTCACCATATTCTAAAAGACAATTTGTGGAATGCGCTGCAATAGTTTGAGTTCAGAAACATTAATTTTTCCTCTCAAAATCACATTATTGAAACCGATGGAGATATACATGTCTGTGAGAACATGCGCATGTGCACAAATACACCATAGCAGCAGATTACTAAAAATCCTTTAATCCTGTATAAATTCCAGTTGTGAGGACAAGATATTGTATCATATATAGAGCTCCTTGATGCACACTCTAAATTAAGGACTTACAGTGAATATTTTTGTCTTAGAATACAGCAATATGAAGGAAAAATGCATTGTCTATGCTTATCATAATACATACTCTATTTTATCTGTTAATTAGACAATCTGAAAACTAAATAATTTACAGAAATTATTAAATTAGAGTCCAAAAGAAGAATCCCATCTGAAAATAGGATTTCTAGTTTATATCTATATATATATATATATATATATATATATATATATATCATATTTTTTTGGCCAGTTTTCTGGTTTGTAATTGGCGAATACTAAAAGTATTTATGATACGAAGCTACTAAATCCTTAATTATGCGTGTGTAGAGGTGACAAAAGTTGGCCCGAACTCAAAAATCTGCTTGAGTGTGAATCTGGACCACTCGAATTGACTAAAAAAGTCAAAAGCTCGAAACCAAAAAAGTCTGAAACCAAAAAAACTTGAAACCGAAAAAACCTGAACACGACACAACCCGAATTCAATACGATCCAAAATCGAAATCGATCTGATCTGAAACTTATAAAAAACCGAATTTATAACCCAAAAAAACTCAAATCATAATTACATGATTATTATTTAAAAATAAATAAATAAATAATTGATACACTTTTTTAATTAAAAAGTTTAAAATTTTGGAAACAATTATTTATTATACAATTATATCAATTATGTATTATCAGCAAAATAAATATTGAATCATTTTAATTCAGTTATTAAATAAAATTAATTTAAAACACCATAATATATGATATCAAATAATCTTTAATATTATACTTATTGCATTTATAATAATAAATATATTATTAATTTAACATTTGATTTTATTATAAAAATCATTTTAACATTCTATTATTTTTATTTTATAATCAAATTTTAATTTTAATACAATAATAAATCAAATATATAAAAAATAACATTTCAATATTTGTTTGAAACTTTGAATTTGACATTTTGTGCAACACATTAATAACATTATGAATAAAATTAAATTTAAACAATATTTTATTAAAGTTTCAAATATAGAAAGATATTAAATTTACATTAAAAAAATCTAATCTTAAAATTAAAATTAAAATTTTTAAGATTAGAAAAAGTTAAGTAATTAAATTAAACAATACAAGTCCAATTTTTTTGATAAACTTGGACATTATTGAAAGAGAAAATTATAAATTAAGCTGGTAGTTATTAATTATTTATTATATTATAATAATCTTATACATGAATAAACCAATTTGGTATCTTATAATAATGATTTGTATATTATATTATAATAATCTTTTAAGAATAAATTATGTAATCTCTTAGTGTATAAATATTATTTTGATAGAATTAAGTATTTATTAAAAATATTTTATTTATTATCTATTAAATATATAATTAAAGTGTGGATAAAAATAATAATTCTACGAGTAAATTAAAGCGTAATTTAATAATATACTAGAGTAATATTATTGTGTAAACAGTAATTTTAATAAAATTTGTTTTTTATATTTTATTAATATTGTTATTAATTATATTTAAATAACTAGCATTATATTAATTAATTTAGTTATATCTACTATTTAATATTTTAATTAGACATTTGATCAATTGGTGTATATTTAATATTATTATGTTAATGTGAACATGAAAAAAATTAGTACTCAATTGGTGTATAATTGTATATGATATGATTATAGTAAATGTTAGTATTTATAATATAATGTCAATTGGTGTATATAATTTATTTAATTCAACGTTCTAAATTTTTAATGAGATATTTAATTAATTAGTGTGTACGAATATAATTATATTTAATATAATAAAGTTAATATTATGATTTATGTACAAACCAAAAATAAAATAAATATAAAATTGAGGTAATTAGTTGATCAATTATTCATAATATTAAGTATTTTTTTAAATGTATACTATAATTTTATTCAATATTGTAATTGAACAATTAGTTAACTAGTTATATGGTCAGATTTAATTTAATTACTAATTATGTTGGTATTTAAAAACAAAATAAATGTAAAAATTCTTAACAATTTAAAGTTTTATTAAAATTATAATATAATTATTAAAAAAGCTAATAAAACAAAATGAAAAAAAGAAATTTATTGAATTAAGAGTGTCCAAATTCTAATGGTGCAATGTTGACCCAAAAATACAATGACCCAATATGTTATTGTTAAGAGTATAAAACCATTTATATAAATGTTTAATTGTTTAGTATGATTTATTTATAATTTGATAGTTATTTATTTGTATAGCTAATATTTTTGGATTTTCACTTTCCTTTAGTTTTACTATATATATTTGGCTCACTTAAAAAATAAATTTTATATAATTATTAATATATAAATATATATTTTATAACAAATATGAATATCACAGGAAATTAAAAAAATAAATAATAATTGTCAAGTAATAAAAACATTAAAATGTAAAAAATTATATTTATATAAACATTTATTAAATTTTAACTTTAATTTAGCATTTCTATTATATTTTTATTTAACTATATAAAATTAAATTAATTATTACATTCAAAATTATAAAAATATTTATAACTTATAAAATTTTAAAATAATTTGACAAAGCCTGCGAAGCTTGTCCGGTCTCGAAATCGGACCGAAATCGAAAATAATCGTGCCTGAAAATATCCAAAACCAAAAAACCTAAAACCGAAAGTACTTGAAACCGAAAAAACCTGAAACAAAAAAAATCTGAAAACGAAATAACCCAAAACTAAAATAACTTGAACCTGAGTATAACTCGGACCGAACCTGCTCGAATAGGCCCGTTTGCCACCTTTATGCGTGTGTCTATATATTTATATTTATATATATACACACACATTAGCTTCAAATCTACATGGCTATTTCTAAGGGTTTTGCAAATCAGAACATACCATTAGTGCCTGTTTGGCCTAGCTTATTTTAGTGCTTATCTACTACATAAGCAGAAGCCAAGTGTTTGGCTCTCAAAAATTTAAAATTTTTAGCTTATGCGTGAAGCAAATTTTAACTTTTAGATGAAGCTATAAATTAAAGCTTTTTCAAAAAGTACTAATTTTAATAACATGTACTTTAGTGAAAATTTTAACATTTTCATTTTACTATTCAATAATTCACAAAATTATAAAGAAAATTATATTATTTTCCATTAATTTATTTATCTTGTGCAATTTTTATATTTATTTAATTGTTTATTTTAATATGTAAAGTATTTTTTTTATTTATTTATTTCACTTAAAAAGTTTGTGATTAAATCTAATAAAGTTTATTATTTTATTTTAAAATTTATTAAAAATATACAAAAATTCTATTAAACAGTGTTTAACGTTCTACAGCACTTTTATATTAAATTAGCCAAACGATAATTTAACTTTGTTTAACAGCACTTTTAAAAAAGCTCTACTCAAACAACACTTTTTATAAAAGCTTCAGCTAGTCCAAACAGACCCTTAGTATTAGGCAACTTCTTAACTAGCAGGGAAGATCAATAACTTTTTAAACAACATAATATATATATATATATATATATATATATAAGTAAAACCCCTTTAAATTAATCTCATTTAAATTAATAATCTCTCTAAAGTAATAAAAAATCATGGTCCCAACTCGGGCCAATATAAAAAATTAATAAACTTCTCTATCTTAATAATCCATAATTTTGTTTTAAAACCTAGTGTAAAATTTTGGTTCCAATTGTCACATAAATTAATCATCATCATCAGAGCTTTTATCCCAGTAAAATTGAGATAGACTACATGAACTAATATATGAAATTACGTTAAATCATTCATATGAATTCACCTCCTTTACGCATTCTTATCCAAGGCGCTGCCTTGGATAATATATATTAAATAAGATATATTTGCGTGAAGATTTTTAAGAAAAGTAAATACTATTGAGTTATTAGGGAAATTTAATGAACGTGAAGATTAAACGAGCAAATTTTCTAAGAAAAAAATAAACCTTTTGTGGATACTCGATTTTAGAAACTAATATTTTATCTCTTTAAGTTTTATATTATAGTGAAGGAAAGCCAAAACAAGTAACAAGGTTGTTTCACAGAATAACCTCTTCTGAGAATAATTTTTTCACAGAACAATCTCTTCTAAAAATAGCTAATTCATAGAACAACCTTATTTTAAGAAGAGGTCTTTCACAAAACAATCTTTTTTCAAAATAGCTCATTCATAAAACAACATCATCTCAGAATAGCCCATTCACAAAACCTCTTCACAGAATAGAACCTTACTAAACTAGCTTATTCATTGAATAGCACACTCACCTAAACGAAATGAAAATAACCTTGGAATAAGGCAGGATTCTCAGATTAACTTCACTATTGGGATGTTCTAAAGACTTTGGCTTGGTGGATCAGATAGAGAGATAGTTAAAAGTTCTTCTTTTAACATTTCTCTGAAGCATGAATGTTTTTCCCTATTTCTTTCAAAATAGAATAGTGAATTACTCATCATCTTCAAAAGTGAAACTCCGATTAGATAAAATATTAATTCTTTTGTAACTGTCAACTCATTGTTATATTATTATACCAAAGATATGTAATTTCCATTGTCCACGCTTATATATAGGAGTTTTTACTATTTTTGAAGGAGCTCTTTTCCAAGGAATGTCACACAGAAAACTCTCTTAAATTCTCTCTCCATTGTTCTTTTCTAATCCTTATTCAGCCTTATATTTTCTTTACTTAGTGTTGTTCTCAATCTTACTTAGCCTTCTATCACCACCTACCACTACATTTATTCTTTAAAGACTGCCCCAGTCTTTCTCTCCGTTGCCTCCCAGCACACCCCTTTTATTGGTTTATAACATTTCTTCTTCACAATAATGGACTCAATTACACTATTAAATTAATAACCTTTCTAAATTAATACTCAATGATTGATCCCAAAGTATTAATTTAGAGGAGTTTTACTTATATAACTTTAAAATAAATAGTAATAAACCCAAAGCTAATTTGCAAGCAAAGAACCAGATAGTAGTAAACTAAAGAATTAAGAAGAGAGATAAAGCTAAATAAAGTTGTAGGTAGAGAACCAGATCAAGTGAAAGGTATTAAAAAGGTACTTAGTTTTTGCAACTCTTTCTTCATCGAGGGAAAAGAGGGGCCTGGTCTGATATTGCCTTGTTCGGTTCAAAGAAGATGGAACTTAATTCAGAACATCTTTCTTAGATAGAATCCTTTTTCCCACTCAAAGGTAAGGGCTTTTCTTGAAAAATGTACAACAATGGATCCCAACAAAGCCTCCACCAGAACAAGAATATATAATTAAAACAATTCTGACAACATGGAATTCAAATCCCTTAACAAAGGTCTCTTAACAGATATGATAACACCTGTTTAGAAGTTAACAAAAATGTATATTTTTTCTACCAAAATTGATTCAGAATTTTTTTGATTAACACAACTTTTAGAAGAAGAAATTAGTAGAATTTTTGTGATATATGGATTAATTCCCATGTAATGTATAATTTCCTGCTAATTGCTACTTTATGTAATAAGTTAGTAATAAGAAAAGAAGAAAAAAAAAAGGGAAACATAAATGCTAATATCTTAACGGTGTATAATCCTCTGAGGTGTATGTACGAACCTAGTCTTAAACAATTAAACATTTAAAGAAAGTTATATCAATAGGTCTATCAGCATATGACTATACTTTAATCTTTACCCTTTATGATCAATCATTCAATACCATAGTCAATTTTATGGAAAAGTCTGTTTCTTACCATCTATGGTGATATTGTTGAATACCTGATCATCTTCAAGATTGTTGTCTATTTTCTTCTTGAAATGAGTCAATCCCATTCCTGCCAGCTAACATTGCATCAAAACTGCTACATTCTGCTCATATCCAATTAAACTTTAGTTTTTTGCTTGAACCGTTCCTATGTGTAATAATATTTCTCTTGTACTATATATATATATATATATATATATATATGTGTGTGTGTGTGTGTAATGCACTCTTGAGAAAGTAGAATATCTTCACTCTTAGCCCTAAGCTTATAGTATAGATAGCTTTTAATGCCTTGGTCAGTATCTTTCCCGAATCAGTGAATTAAAGTTAACATCGAATAAACCAACTCCCTTAGATATCCCAACCAATCTAGCCAGCCCCAGACCCCAAAGAGAAAAATAGGATCCCTCAACTCATCTTGTTCATGGAAAAATAGATACTAATAACAGTAACATTAACCTAGCTAGTATTATATAAAATGGTTGATAATTATTTTTTTGATTTACTGGTGAAAGGATTAGTGTAAAGATGGCAGATATCATTAAATAAATTTTACGAGAAAACTGTAAGGTCCTTGTTGATTTTACTTAACCTTAATTAGAAAGCTGCTATTTGAATTTATCAGTTAGGATAGGGGAAAACAAAGTGAAAAACTACAATAAGAAGCATAACTGAAGTAAATTTGGTGAAAGACTCCATTCCTTATAGTGATTCATTGGTCTAAAAGTGCAGTTAGTATCCTTCATACTGAAAAGTTTGATATATATATATATATATTATATGGTTGTTCATTGATCCACTCTTCAATTTTCCATTTTCAATACCTATTAGGAATCTTACATAGCACTGTTTATAGTTTTCCAAGGCCACCTTCATTAATGACCTTTTAAGGCACCGTTTGGATGTCACCGCACCCCAGTCTAGTGGGAGCAAAAAAAACAAAAAAAAATTGTAAAAGACAAAAAAAATCATGTAAAATTATTTTTTTACCTATACTTTTAAATATTTTATTATAAAACTTATTCCCACAGTGGTCATTTTTTTTTTTAATCTCACTGGAGCCAATCGCACTGCTCATCCAAACTAGCCCTAAGTCTCATGCATTCGTTTATAGTTTGTCCTTGCTCATCCATCAATCTTGGTGTCTTGTTTTCCCTCCATCAGTTTTATTATATTGTAGGATCATAGACAGTTTATCATGTTCCTCACCCTATACGGGTATGCACTTGAGAGTTTCCTAATGAAAAGCAATTGGACGAGACTACAAAAATCAATTTTTGACTTGTCTTGCATACTTACAACTTGTTTGCTGCAAATTCTCTAAAATATTTGCACTCAAGGATTGCCTCTATAGCCAATTCATTGGTCACAACTATCTCACTTACTCAACCTAACTCAGTGAATCAATTTGTGAGATCACAACAGAATTGCACCCGAATGAATTCAATACTAGCTCAGAAGACGCTCTTTCTATTGCGCCGGATTTGTGTAAATATACCAGATGCAAAATAATTACTCAGTGCCAACGTAGAATATGCATGCCTTTGGTGATTGAAAATGTTACTCAACCTAACTCAGTGAATCAATTTGTGAGATCACAACAGAATTGCACCCGAATGAGTTCAATACTAGCTCAGAAGACGCTCTTTCTATTGCGCCGGATTTGTCTAAATATACCAGATGCAAAATAATTACTCAGTGCCAACGTAGAATATGCATGCCTTTGGTGATTGAAAATGTTACTTCATTAGCTCTGCTTCTCCAATAAGGCACCATTTCATCATTTATGTACTATATGTTGATTATCAACACAATTTGTCCTACAGTCACTGTTACACCCTAAAGGAATCTCCCGTATGCTTATACATGGAGGATTCCCTTCTACAATCATTATTCCCAGTATCCAACTTCCCCCAAGGTTTTTATTTAGTGGGCAAATGAACAACTATTGGAATAAACCAGCATGTTCATAGATGTTTAACTATGGATGATTGAAATAATACTACTCAAAGATAGTGAAAATGGCAAGAAAAATCTTGCTGAGCTTATCCTCAAGAGAAAAAGTCTAGGCGACTTATCTGAACACAAGCAAACGTGTCAAACAGAAGCCGAAGGAATTTAACTGAGGGGAAAAGTCTTATGAGATTTTGGAAAGTACAGATAGAGATTAGAGAGTGAGTGGTACGGAAAATTCTGAATTTTGGAACTTGGAGATATAATTTACAAAACTCTTTTCAAACTTAAAACAACAATCTTCTCAAGGCCTCTAGACTGATGCTGCAAAGCCCATGGAAGAGGTGTTTGAGGCCTTTAGATTCTTTAGGTGCGGAGGTGCCCTTTCGCTGGAAAACAAAACTGTGAGGTGAATCTGCAATTACCTTGATACACTGTATTGTCATGGAACTTAAGACTTTTGTGAATTTAAACATTAAAATAATAGAAGCATTTTGAAATTATTAAACTTTCCTTAACTGTCCATTCCAAATAATAGTTGCATTGTTCGTAGCCTATTTCAATGAAAAGATGAAGCCATGTCCTGGGAAAGTTATATTAAAATCATCGGACATTAGTTACTCTGTGAAAGAAATCATCATGGTAAAAAAAAAGGACACCAGTGCATTAGAAAAATGCACATATGAAACAATAAATAAGTTACTTATCCATGTAACGTGGACCATGTTGCACCTTAGGCTTTAGGAGAAGAAATTCCATCTCGTTGAATTACAGATTCACACTAAAGGCAAAGGTTATGGAATCTTGCAGTTATGGAAGAAAAAATGTCTGTCTATTCTAGTTCTTTCTTGGATGGAATGTTCAATTAAATGTAATTTTTGTGGCCATAGGGAAGAAAAGACTGAGGAGATGCATAGCATGGGCCATGGTATGAAAGAAGAAAAAGAGTTGTCAAAATCCATCTCATGGGTTGAAGTTGAAGGAATCAACTTTCATTAATGATCACGAAGCTTTACATTGTTGTACTTATATGCATGGTTGATACTCAACTTCTTTAGCTAAGAGTTAGTTGACTAATTAATTTTCACTAATAGAATCTTAACCAACTAAACTACCTTTGTCAGAATAAATATAATTAAAAAATTAGTACATTTGGTACATGATTTTTCTATTAGCCCCCCCTTAAGCTAAAGTATAGATGTTGTAAATTCCAAGTCTTGACAACAAAGAATTGAAGGTTGTAGAACTATGTGGCTTGGCAAAAATGTTAGCAAGCTGAGAAGAAGATGAAACATAAAGCAGTCAAATCACTCCAACTTGAACCTTTTGTCGAATGAGATGACAATCAATATTTATATGTTTAGTTTTTTTCATGAAACACATGATCTTTAGTAATTGCTATTGCTAATTTATTGTTACTCAATAGGAGAGCAAGAGCAAAGTGTTGGACTTGTAAGAGCCATTGTCGTTTACAAGTTAGTGAAGCAATTGCCTTATACTTAGCTTTAGAGGATGATCTTGAGCTAGATTGTCGCTTTTGAACTTTTAGGATATAAGGGCATTGCCAAGGAATACATAAATACCTGCGAAAGATTTTTTTGAATCAGCACATACTGTCCATTTTGAATCACTAAGCTTTTAGCGTCAAATCAGAATCGAAAGGAGAGAACAATCCTATACCAAGATTTGCTTTAAGGTATCTGAGTACCCTGTGTATGGTTACTAAATGAATGTCTGTTGGTTTTTCCAAGAATTGAAACAACTACCGAATTGCAAAGGATAAATCTAGTTGTGCAGTTGTCAAATAAAGTAATCTACCAACTAGCCTTCTGTATAATAAAGGATATTCTAGTGAAATACGAGTGGAAAGTTTTACTGAGGAAACAATAGGAGTAGAGGTTGGTTTACATCTTAAAAAACTCGCATATTAGAGAATTTCTAAAGCCTATTTTCTTTTACAAAGGTTAATATCTTTAGATCTAGCAACTTCAAAACCAAGGGAAAATTTGAGAATGCATAAGTCTTAATTCTGAAAGTAGAATCAAGAGAGAATTTCATATCTTGAATGAGTTTCTTATTATTACTGGCCAAAATCACACCATCAACATATATAAGCATAGCAATAAAGGAAGAGCTAGTATTTTTGACATATAAAGAATGGTCAGAAGGTTTCTGGTTGAAACCTTGTGCATGTAGAGCATTGCTGACCTTAGAGTACCACTGTTTGCAAGCCTGTTTCAATCCATAAAGGGATTTTAGTAACTTGCATACTCGGCCTAGTTTTGTGTTGGGATAGCCAAGAAGAAGTTCCATGTACACTTCTTCATGCAAATCTTTATGTAAAAATGCATTATTGATATCTAGCTTATGTAAATGCCAGTTGTTTGTTGTTGAAATGGCTAGTAAGGTTCTCATAGTAGTCATTTTTGCAACAGGAGAAAGAAATTTTTGTGTAATCAAGTTATTTGTTGAGTGTATCCTTTTGAAACCAGTTTGGCTTTAAACGTTTCAACCTATCTGTTAGTTTTGTACTTTACCTTATAAACCTATTTATAGCCTAGTGCCTATTTTGAATAAGGTATATTAGTAATTTCCTAAGTCTTGATTGCTTGTAAAGCTTCTAACTTAGCATCCATAGCTTTTTTCCAACGTTCATGCTTCATAGTTTGATTATAAGTTTGGGGTTCTAATATGGTGGTAATACCAATAACTTTTTCTTTATGTGAAGCTGAGCATTTATTAAACCCAGAATAGAACATAAAAAATTATAAGGAGTTACCTGATTCTTTCATTACAGAAATCAAGACATGAAGTTGATCAGATTTTGCTAGGTTGCAATGATACTCTTCTACATAAGTAGGAGGATTTCTAACTCTATTTGATCTTCTAAGAGAAACATTTTGATCAAAAGAAATCTTCTGTTCTATTATCTGATTAGACACATTTGAATTGATTGGTGTAGTTAATGCAATAAGATCATGATCTAAAATGATCTGATTAGGAGGAAGAGGAAAGGATATAATGCTATCATGATGTGTATGATTGTCATGATAATGAAATGAATTAAAAATGAAAGGAAAACATTGTTCATAGAAAATAACATCTCTTGAATGAAAATTTCACTGGTTTGTAAATTAGCAACTTATAACCTTTTATACCAGTAGGGAAACCTATAAAAGCACATTTTATAGCTTGAGTATTAAACTCGAACCTTGAATGAGCCAAAGTTGAAGCATAGCATAGGCAACCAAATACCTTAAGATAACAGAAGTTAGGTGGCTTTTTATATAGTAACTCAAAAAGTATTTTATTGTTTATGACTGGTGAAGGTGTGCTATTTATGAGATGTACAACATGGCTAACATAGCTTGCCCAAAAACTTCCAAGTAGATTTGCTTGAATTCTTAAAGATCTGGCTATATTTAGGATGTGTTGATGTTTTCTCTCAACTATGCTGTTTAGTTCACAGAATGTTTGGTGGATGATTCCTTCGTTAGAATATGAAAAGGGCATGTTAAACTCTTGGCCATTATCAGTTCTAATCATTTTTATTTTGGTTGTAAAGTGTGTTTCACCTAGGTTGTAGAAGTTTTGTAACAAAGTTCTAGCTTTAAACTTTAGCTTTCTAAGGTATATTCAAGTATGTCTGCTATCATCGTCAATAATGGTAAAAAAAAAAAATAATTGTGACCATATAATGAAGAAACATTATAAGGTCCTTATGTGTCAACATGCATAAGATCAAAACAAGTAATACAAAAGGATTTACTAATCGGGAAATGAATTCTTTTTTATTTACCAAATGGCAAATTTCACAAGGTTTCTGTTCTGATACACAAATTGAAGAATCTAAGTTGTTCAATAATTTTATTCTGGAATTTGACACATGACCTAAACGATAATGCCAAATATCTATTTGTTGATTTGAAATGGATTGACTTTGAGAAGCTAAATGTGAGGACGTTGCTAACTCTAATTTTGGATGACTTTTAGGAAAAGGGTTTCACAAGTTGATAAAGGCTATGTATTTGGTTAGCTAATCCAATCATCTTCAACGTCTTGACATCTTAAAAAATACAGAATTTAGGTTAAAAAATTAGAAAGAAATCAAGTGTTGTTGTTAGTTTACTTACAAAAATTAAGTTTAATGAGAAACTAGGTACAAATAAAGCATTCTCTAAAATAAGGTTTGAAGATAATTTGACAACTCCACTGTGTCATAGCTACATGCTGGCCATGAGAAGTTTCACATAGGAATTCATAGTAGGCTTATAGGAATAAAAAAAGATCAAGAGAACTCATAATATGGTTAGTCGCACTAGTATCAACAAGGTATGTTGAAGGTAAAGGTGAGTGATTAATGGTGCATGTTGCAATAAATATACCTAGTTTTTTAGAAGGAGAATGTGTAACTTTGGTTGATATATTAGCAGGAGATACTAGAGAAGAAGTCATGTCAACTGATTGAAGCAATCCCAGCATCTTGTTATACTGATCTTTGGTAAATGAAATTAGGACAGAAGCATATGTAGGAATTAGATTAGTTCTTTGAATTTCTAACTCATTGTTGAACTCTTCTGCATGAGACATATCTGCCTCAACATGATTTGCTGAAATAACTTTGTTTCATGGTTTATATCTAAAGAATAACCATGTTTCTTGTAACATCTATCAACAGAATGGCTTGTGTATCCATAATAACTGTAGATTTGTTTCCTAGATGATGAAGTGCTAGTAGTTGAATTGTTCTTTCTGAAAGATGAATTTGCAGTAGTTGAATTTTTAAACACCTTGTTTGCAAAGGCATTTGTTTCAACTTGAGAGGTAGATATAACAAAGTTGAATTGCTTTTCTTGCTAAATCACTAAGACAAAAGCTTTATTGGTTGAAGGTAATGAGTCCATTAACATAATCTTTGATCTTGCTATAGCAAAGTTCTCATTGAGTCCCTTTAGGAACTGTACCACATAGTCATTTTTTGATACTTTCTTGCTGTATCCAAGGCTCCACAACTGCATCTTAGAAAGCAAGAATAACTTGGAATAGGCCTCAAATTCATTATTTCATCCCAGAACATTTTTAACTTGGTGAAGTAATTTGTTGTAGATAGATTTTTTTGTTGAAAAAAGTAGATTTCCTCTTATAGTTTAGAGATCATAAAGGAATCTCCTTGAGAAAATCTATCATTCAAGTCTTTCCACACATCAACAACATTGTCAAGTCAAAAAACACTTCATGCAATGAAAGATGATAGAGAATGTAAGATCCAAGAAAAGGACCATGGTGTTGCATTTTTCCCAAGTTAGAAACAAGGAATCATTCTTTTCTAAAATATCGATTAAACAATTTACAAATTAAAGTTTGTTCTTTGATAATAATGCCATCTTCATTGCTATGGATCATGAATGATAGTTTAATCCTATAAGAATTAAATAAACAAGAACTAAGGAAAGGTTTCCATTCAAATGAAGAAAATAATAGCTGGAGGTGGCTCTTCTGGTCTGTTTATGTTCATGATTGAAGGGAGAATATTGTTTGGAAAGAAAAAAGTTGAAAAGAATAGAAAATTCAAGAATGAAAAACAAGATATGGAAGTTTTGATTCCATGTCAAAATCTATTTGAGAGGTTGAAAGAATCAACTTTCATTCACGATCAATAAGCTTTACATTGTTGGACTTATATACATGGATGGTACTTTACTTATTTAGCTAAGAGTTAGTTGACTAATTAAGGAGTTGTTTGGTGTCGTTGTCAATACTGTGTTTTTTATTTTTGAAAATTTTGTTTATGTTTTGTTTTATTTTGAAATTTTAAAAATAGAATATATGTTTGGTGAGCTAATGTTGTTGTATAATTTTAAAAATTAAAAACAGAAAACATGTTTGACATCAAATAAGTTGAAACATAATTTTTAAAATTTTATAATTTATTAATGTTTGAACATTAAATATTTTTTATTAAAATCATATAATTTAATATATTATTAATAATGTGCTATTTTATTATTAATTTTGATCTCTTCCTAAAGTTATTTTATTTATTATTATATAAAATTTATCTTAAAATAATGATTTTAAAAATTATATGAGATTTTCCAATAAAAAAATTATATAAGATTTATTTCATACTCTATGTGTCTATACAGAATTAATATTTAAATTTAATACATCTAAGTTTTAATATGATATCTGTAAAATTATATAAACACAATCAAAAATAAAAAAATAAAATTTATTATACAAAATATATATAAGGAATGTTTAGGAGTAGACCTGATCATGGGCCGGGCCGGGCCCATGATAGATAATAAGAGTAATAAGCAATGCCCAAGCCCGGCCCGGCCCGGCCCGGTAAAACGGGTCTAATATTTAGTCCAAGCCCGTTTTATTTTTTATATAATAAGCCTGAGCTCGAGCCCGGCCCTCCCGAATTTAATTTTTTATATTTTTAATTATTTATTTTTTATTATTTTATTTCCTTTAAAATTTAATTTAATTTGTCAAAATTTGTCTATCAATTTTCATATTAAAAATTTTATAATCATGTTTTTTAATTAATAATGTTTTTTATATATATAAAATTATATTATACTTAATAAATATATTAAAAACATACTTAATATTATAAATATATTAAAAAATATATATATTTAATATTAATATCGGGCCGGGTCGTGCCGGGCCCGGGCTTTGAAAGGCTAAGCCCGGAAACGAGCCTAAAATTTTTGTCCAAGCCCGATAATTACATTAAATATTTTTGTCCAAGCCCTCCCAAATATCGAACGGGCCTTCGGGCTTGGGCGGGTAGCCCGGCCCTTGAACAGGTCTATTTAGGAGATCAAGACTTAAAGGAGAAAACCAAAGCAAGGAGAGGTGAGGAAGAAGAACGTGCAGCTAGGAAGAATTGAGAAAGAAAGAAAAAAGGGTTGTGGGGCTAGGCCTAGGGCTTTTAGTATTGAAGATAAACGTAAGGTAAACATGCTATTTGTGGGATTCGAAATGGAAACTTCATTAAAAGTTACTGTTTATCCTTGTTTTTTTAGTAAAACATGTTTCTAAAATGTTTTGGAATTTCTAAGAAACACAAAGTTTGTGTTTTTTATAATTTCGAAAATTTTATTGTCAAATTTTAAAATTGTAAAACAAAATAAGTCTACCAAATACAATTTATGTTTTATGTTGCAAGTTTTGAAAAACAAAAACATAGAATATAAAAGAAAATTGATCCCAAACAACCCTTAACGAAGTGTCACTAACAAAATCTTAACCAACTATACTAACTTTGTTAGAATAAACATATGAAAATCAATACGTTTGGTACATGATTTCTTTGTTAAGAGTCGATTTTTATTGGAAACTTTATGCTCTAGGTGTTTTTTTTAAACATAATTTAGAAAAAGAATATTAACTAATCTTACATATGTTATGATTACCACATAATAATATTTATGATTTTACTTTTACCCAACTTTAGAAAAGTGCCTTCCTTGTGAAAAAGAAAGTGCCTTACTAGGATAGGGTTGAAAACCCAAAAGAAATCAAAAGAAAACTAACCCAATGCCAAAAGACTGCTTCCAATGGGATCCATTACCCATACAAACAAACATGCAAGCAAAACAGAGGAAAACAAAGTGTTGCAACGCGAACCCCATAAACAGTTATATATCAAACGTCCTTAATCAAGGAAAGTTCATAACTCTGCTAAATCTACAATAAATCAAGGAAAAGGGAAAACATATGCAAGGCAAGAGTGTGGAGTACTAACCTGGTAATAATTAATTATTTTAATTGTAAGTCCTTTGTTTGACCTTAGCTTTGCCATCTGCAATTTCACATTCAGAAAATAAATCCTCACTTGCATTGCAATACTACACACTTTTATCCCAATAAAACTGAAACAGAATGTGGGAAAAGAGGAAAAACATGAATACCTTCACGGAAAAAGGAATGAAAGAAGAGCACTCCAACACGATACTAAGACAAGCTTTGAGTTATATTTTTTATTACAGTGTACTTAAACAAGAAAGAGGAAGAAAAGGAAGAAGAAATTAAAATTAACTAGTTTCTAATGAAAAAAATGGAAAAGCCTATACGCAGTGTCTTACATAGCCAGAAACAGGAGAAAAAAATAGAAGGAACAGTGTGTTGGAACAGTGGAAAACCTCGGAAGGATGGAGACTTGGTTTGGTTGGAAAGAAAAAAAACAAGTGAAGAATAGTAACAGTAATACTACACTCCCTCTTTTCTCTTCATGAGAATATTTATATGAACAGAAAAAAGCTTTCCTTCAGTGAAGAAGGCCTTTCATTTTGTCTCAAATCCCTTTAAAATGTTTGATTGGCATTGGCATCGGCATTGCAAATGGTTAGCTCATTTTGTTGGTATGGCATTCACAGGAAGACCATCACAGCAAAGCATAGGAGATCAGTGTACGGAGTTTCACGTCTGTTTAGTATTTTTTTTTTGTCATAAAAGAAAAGATACAAATACTCGACAACTAATGTATATATTTTAATATAGAAAGTATGCAAATAAATTACTGTAAAATGTGAAAATCAGTTTTGCGGCTGATTCATCATAATCTAGCGATAGCATGCATGCAATATCATTAAAAAGAACACATATACATATATATATATATATATATATACATATATATATACATACATACACATATCATATATATATATATATATATAGTGTCAGACCTCGAGCAAGAAATCAAATCATTTGACCCAGAAACTGTGGAAGACAAATCCAAAATCTTCCGCAGGTAATTTATTAGGATTTCTTTGACTAGACGAAATCTATTAATTACTATATATGTACTATTTCTTTTTTAATTATTCTTGGTAGTACAACATTGAAGACAGCCTTATGCTAGGTGTCTGCTACCTTAAACCTACCCCCCCCTCTTTTTCGTTTCCTCTCTATCCCAGAAAGATTTTTACTGCAGTTTATCTAGAGACAGATAATCGCCAACCGTTTTGGAATTTTATAAAACAATTAGTTGGTCTACTCGACATTTACTCAAGGCTGCAGCTTTTTCTTTTGAAGAAGAAAGAAATTGGGAAATATGGGATGTGTTTTAGTTGATATAACCTTAATTTTACACACCCAAGCTATGCAAATACACATATTTCCGTTTGACATGAAAGAGACAAGAAGCAGGGTTATCAATACACTTTTTCAGTAACTTGGCAAACAATACTGCAGATTCACATTCATGCCTCAACAGTATCATGCCAATGTAACAGATGCAAACATGATATAATTGACCTTCTCATATTTAACCTGTTAAAATCATATTAGATTAGGCATATATATGTATGTGTTAATATGGTTTCAGAGTTGGCACATATAATAACTAACAATCAAACTCAAAATATGTATGGTACACTATAATTCAAAATCAGTTCTTTGATCACAAGCTTTTTTTTTTTTGAAAAGTCAAAAAATATTAGAATGACGATAAGAAACAAACATGCAACCAAGAATGGTAGTCTTGCTGCCAAACCAAAAAACAAGTTCAATACACCAAAACCTAAAAACCCCCTCCAAGGGGGAAAGCAAAATAAATGACACCCCAGCAAAATTCCACTGGAAACACACAACAGAAACAAGAAAAAACTTAGCTATGAAATCTTCAAGTACAATGCCCCTAACGTCTCCCCAATGAAACCAAACTAAGAAAGAACTCTTAAAAACAAAACAGAACCAACAACATGCCATATGCATCCACCCCACACGAATGAAACTACCACCAAGCCATGAACATGTCTTCTCTATTAACCCGACTTAGCAAGGAAATCGACCATCCCATTTGATTCCCTAAAAATATTGACCAACTGGACATGCTACAAATCCTCCCAAAAGGTATCAAACCTAAAAAAAAATCCCAAAGCCTCCATGGTTGAGACATCGGGTTTAGACACCATCCAACAACAACTCTTGAATCTGACTCTATGATCAAACCCCTGTTGCCTATCCAACCAATTTTAGAGAACACCTCCAACGTAGAGTAGATTGCCCGTACTTTAGCAGCGTTTGAATCTTGCAAACCAACCGGTCCTAAGAACATAGCAACAATGAAACCTTCCTCATTACGTAGAACTCTCCGCACCCTGCTGGTCCTGGATTACGTCTCTTTTCATCAAAAAACTTTTTGTAGGAATCCTGTCCACAACAACTAACCATAAAAAACATTGGACTTTTGGTGGCACCTTAATTGCCTAAAGCTCGCGGCTGCAGTAAAACACCATTCAAAATTATTATCAAATCATAATCTTTGAATCAAACTATCTGAAATCACTTCCATCCTCGTTTCCTACAATAAAACCAAGTTAATCTTATGACGTTTAAGCAAATTTCGAACCACACCACATTTTGTTGAATTTCCCAAGCCTCGAACATTCCAAGATAAGATTCTCATGATACAACCACCACCTAAACACCTCCTGAATGCAGATGCCTCAACAGAACCCAATCTTTAGAATAAGCGTTGATCCCTTCTTTCCAATTCTTGAAGCTTTTTTATTACTAATTCATCATCATAGTCAACTCTCATTCCTAACAACTTCCCAATCTCCCAAGCCAACTCCGCCTCTTCTTTGCAAATAATTCTACTTCTATTTATGAAATCCTCATCTAATAGAGACTTGTTCACGATTTGTGGATTATCTGCCTTATTCTCTAGAAGCTTTTTACTCTTCTTTAAATTTCTAGCTTTATTTTTTCCCTTTTTTTTCAATCTTTGATAATAAATCTTCTTCAATCTTGGTTAGACTTCTCAATTTTCTACCTCTTCTCTTTACAGATACCTTAAAGCCAATATTGTCAGTGTTTAAATCCAACATCTCTTCCAAACAATCTTCAGGTGCCGGGTGGACCTCCTCCTAGTTTGTTAGCCCAATATCAAGCTCGTCTTCTGTAACATCCCAATTTCCATTATATGACATATTACTCACTCACTACCGGTTGGGCTGTCAGTGATGCTTATCAACTCCTATCACTTTAATAAGAATAATTAAATCTCATGTTCAATCTGTATGTATACATTCCCTTATATTGAAAATAGTACTGTACAACTTTACTGAATGTATAAAAGAATAAGACATACCTTCGATATCCAATCTCAGGAAGGTAAGTCTCTTAGTTCAAATCAGTTATCTGTGGAGTGGAAAAATAAGGAGTGAGCGACAATGTGCTCAGTAAAGAAGGTGTATGCTGTATATAAATAATACTATAATCTCAAAACCATTAAATCTGTCCTCTCTGATCAAATTCATTAAGAATAAATACAGTTAACATGAAACAGGATTCACCAAATCCTTTCATAAATCATTTAATTGAGACTAGGCAACAATCTACTCATGCAAAGAACACAAATCATCCGCTTTTGGGGTGCACCCGTAGGCCATCGCCCCTCACGGCTATCTCATCTAGATGTATGGCCATAATCTATAGGTGGTCCTCGGGTCCACTTGCCAAGTGACCTCGAGACCGCTGAAGACTTGGCAGGTCTATCAGCCCTGTGACGCTCTAGGGTGCACTCGTTGGTCTCTTTGACCCGAGCCATCGCCCCAGATGGGTCACGCAAAGTGTATGAGTGATAATGCATGAACTCATGGCCTAATGTCTCAAAATCAAGTCATCATATGTATTATTTCCATAAAATGATTTAGTTTCCAAAAGGGTCTATAACTAGTAAAAACAACCCTCCATTTTCAATATTTCCTATGAGAGAAAAGCATGTCAGGGAGCTGGTTCGCCCATGGCTAGTTCGCCCAGGGTCAGCTCGCCCTTTAACCAATTCGCCGAAGGAACTACTCGCCCGAGAGTTTACTCGCCCAAGGGCTACTCGCCCGAAAAGTTTGATATTTTCTATTTTCGAAAATAATAAAATTAATTCAAATTTTATTTATTTATTTATTTAATTTTCGTTCAGAAAATAACCCATAAATCAGTTCGCCACTGTCAATTTGCTAAGGCGGCGAGTTATTAGTCGCCCGCCTCATAGCTTTTCAAGAGAAAAGTTTGGCTGTGAAGACAGTTCGCCCGCCTCACATTTAAAACCATAGTCGCCAGTCCATACGACATAAAACAATTTCTCAACTTTTAAAACAAAGGCTCTCGCCAGGTTCTCATAAAGTAGAACTCGCCTCTTGGCTAACACGAGTTTCAACTTAGAACAAGACTATTCGCCCGCCTTAACAAACAATCATATTGCGAAGTTGTAGCTCGCCAGGGTCAAAACATTATATCAACCAATGCATGTCAGAAAAACAAAACGATTTCTAATATTTTCTTAACACTTTTACTCCACAGGACATGCATTTTCATCACATAGTACTTCCTTACCTCGTCTGATACAGCTTGGATTCTCGCCCGCCTTCCTCAATTCTCGTCTGCAAGGATTATGAAAAATATAAATATTTTTTCAAAAGCAATTTATATTTTTCCTAATAAGATGGCACTCCGGCGAGACTCAGTTCGTCATTCGCCCAACATAGCTCGCTGTCCATTAGCGGCTAATCATTGGAGTTCGCCAATGCAATGTAATACTTGACAACAATTTTATTTTATTTTTTTTCTACTCGCCACGTTGGCGAACATATCTCTTCGCCCGCCGAGACCATAAATCTGGCGAACTCACATAACTATCTTCCTAACTCGTCCCATCCTTTGGGCGAGTACTTACCCAATTTTACTAACAATTTTCTACTCGCCCATCTTGTTTTCTTCCTCATTCTTGGTTATTTTTCATCTATTTTCTTATATATTTAACCATATTCAATTATAACCAGGCTATATCTATGATTAAATATCAAGAAAGCTGTAAATCTATGGAACTCACCTTCACCAAGTTGCTTCTCCAACAACAGAATGCTTTCTTGTCTTTCTTAGCTTTAGTTTGCTTGTTCCTTAGCTCTTCACTAGTGAGGAAGAGGTTTGGCTAACTAACGAGGAAGTTTTGCATGATTTGCATCTAAGAAAACTGAAGAATTAAAGATGAAATGGTAATGGAACGGATTGGGCGAGAACAATTCTGGAGAGGATGTAGTTCATTTCAATCCATTTCTTTCTCTTGAAGCCCCTTTATATAACCGTTCCGTTTCACTTAAAAATCTAACACCTGTTTCCTTATCATGTTTCCTCATCATTTTATGCATTAAATTCTTGTGGAAAAACTGAAGTTAATGGACGGAGGTAAGAAGAAAATTCCCTGTATGTTTGAAAATTTTCTTTCTTTTTTCCTCTTCTTCTCCTAGTCCACGCCACTGCCAGTCACTCTTATTGGCTTGTTCCTCTTGCTATTAAATGCTTAGTCTCCTTTGTCAAATAAGGCAACCGGCGAGAAGTAATTCTGAGCCCCTTTCCTGGACTTTCTTTTCTTTTCTGCACTTCTCTTTGCCAACCTTGCTTCCAGCCGCCCACGTGATTGGCTCTCCTTTCTCTCTTTTCTCCATTCGTCTGACATCCATTTAATGTTGAAGAATTTCCAGCTAAAGGCTTGCAGTCAAAAGGCAACGGGCGACAGGCCTTCTGCACATTTTTGACTCCAATTTCTCTTTTATTCTTCTTCTTTTCCACGCCAATGTCAACTAAAATTATTAACTTTGGCTTACTTCATTTAATGCTTCCACAATCCCACTAATAAGGTTCCTTTTTGCATTTCTTTTCAACCAAATGCATATACACCATATTATACATCATAACTTACAATGAAAAGTGACAATACATATTTAATTGTTTTCTTTAATTTTACTCAAACCATTTATTCTCACCATCATTCATGTACAAATATGGTATATAGTACAAAAATTTTCGGGTTTTACATTTCTCCCCACCTTAAGAAATTTGGTCCTCCAAATTTAACTTGAACCTGTCACTAAAAGAGCTCCGGATACTTCTCAAGTATAAGGCTTTCTAATTCCCAAGTAGCCTCCTCCTCGTTATGATACTGCCAGAGCACTTTAACTAAAGGAATCGTCTTAGATCGCAATACCTTATCCTTTCTATCCAAAATCCGCACCGGTTTCTCAACGTAACTCATGTCCTCTCTGATCTCCAGTGGCTCATGTCGAATCACGTGAGAAGGATCTGGATTGTACTTTCTCAACATCGAGACATGGAATACGTTATGCACTCCTGACAACTCTGGTGGTAGTGCTAACCGATATGCCACATCTCCAACGCGATCTAAGATCTCATAAGGCCCAATGTATCGAGGACTCAACTTTCCTCTCTTCCCGAATCTCATAATACCTTTGGACGGTGAAACCTTTAAAAACACATAATCACCTGCTATAAACTCCAAGGGTCGGCGTCTAATATCTGCATAACTCTTCTGCCGACTCTGAGCTGTTCTGAGCCTCTCACATATTATCGTACATCACTAGAAGCCTGCTCGACCAAATCGGGAGCTAACAGTTTACGGTCTCCAACTTCTTCCCACGCTATCGGTGATCTGCATCGTCTGCCATACAAGGCCTCATATGGTGCCATGCCGATACTCGTATGAAAACTATTATTATAAGCAAACTCTGCCAGGGGTAAATGATCGTCCCATGAGCCTCTAAAATCCAATGCACACGCTCTCAACATATCCTCGAGCGTCTGTATCGTACGCTCGGACTGCCCATCAGTCTGTGGATGAAAAGCGGTGCTAAAACTCAACTGGGATCCCATAGCCTCCTGAAATCTCTCCCAAAAATGAGAGGTGAAGCGAGAGTCCCTATCAGAGGTGATACTCACTGGAACACCATGTATCTTCACTATCTCCCTGACATACAATTCGGCTAAGGCACTAACTGAATCTGTAGATTTCATGGCTAAGAAAAGTCAGACTTAGTCCAATCTGTCGACTATCACCCAAATAGCATCGTACCCCTTCCGGGTCCGTGGTAATCCCATAATAAAATCCATAGTTACATGCTCCCATTTCCACGTGGGAATCGATAATGGTCGAAGCATACCTGCCGGCTTCTGATGCTCAATCTTAATCTGTTGGCATGTCAAACATCTAGTAACAAAATCTGCAATTTCCTTTTTCATTTTAGGCCACCAGTACACTTTTCGGAGATTCTGGTACATCTTAGTACTACCCGGATGTAACGTGTATCTAGAGGTATGGGCTTCTGATAAAATCAAATCTCTAAGCTGCTGATCACCGGGAACACATATCCGACCTCTAAACCTCAGTATCTCATCGGTGCCAATCTCAAAATCCAATTCATCTCCCATTTGAATCTGACTGGCCACCCCAATACAATAATCATCACTCCTCTGAGCCTCCTTGATTCGATCTATCAAATCCGGCTCAATACGAAAACTAGCCGTAAACCCATACCGGTCAGAGGAAACAACTGTCAAATTGAGGTTAGAGAACTGCTCTATCAACTCATGTTCCCTGATCATCATGTACGATACCATGCCAACCTGCTTACGGCTCAGTGCATCAGCTACTACATTAGCTTTACCTGGGTGATACAAAATCTCACAATCATAGTCCTTCAATAGTTCCATCCACCGTCGCTGTCTCAAATTCAACTCTTTCTGTGAGAATATATACTTCAGACTCTTATGGTCTGTATATATCTGAAATTTCTCCCCGTACAAATAATGTCGCCATATCTTCAGTGCAAACACCACTGCGGCTAGCTCTAAGTCGTGTGTCGGGTAATTCCTCTCATGATCCTTCAACTGTCGAGAACCATAGGCTATAACCCGACCATGCTGCATGAGTACACACCCTAAACCTAGAGCGGATGCATCAGTATATACCATAAATCCACCTGATCCGCTAGGAAGGGCTAATACGGGGGCACTAGTCAATCTCCTTTTAAGCTCACCAAAACTATGCTCACACGCATTATTCCACTCAAACTTTACATCCTTACGTGTGAGTCGTGTCAATGGAGCAGCAAGTCTAGAAAATCCCTCCACAAACCTGCGATAATATCCGGCAAGACCTAGGAAACTCCGTATCTCGGTAACCGTGTTAGGCCTCTCCCACTGAACAATGGCCTCTATCTTGGACGGATCAACTGATACCCCGTCCCTCGACACTACATGTCCGAGAAATATGATATGGTCAAGCCAGAATTCGCACTTACTAAGCTTAGCATACAACTTTCGCTCTCTGAGGGTCTGTAGAACAATCTGCAAATGCTGCTCATGCTCCGCTGGAGTCTTAGAATAAATCAGGATGTCATCAATAAATACTATGACAAACTTATCCAAAAATGAATGAAATACCTCATTCATCAAACTCATAAAAGCTGCAGGGGCATTTGTCAGTCCAAAAGGCATCACTAGGAACTCATAATGGCCATAGCGAGTCCGAAAGGCTGTCTTATGCACATCCGACTCCTTAATCTTCAACTGGTGATATCCTGATCGAAGATCTATCTTGGAAAACACCTGTGCACCCCTGAGCTGATCAAACAAATCATCAATCCGAGGCAGTGGATACTTATTCTTAACGGTAGCCCGATTCAACATCCGATAATCAATACATAACCGGAGGCTACCATCCTTTTTCCGAACAAATAATACTGGAGCTCCCCACGGTGACACACTGGGACGTATAAATCCCTTATCTAATAACTCTTGGAGTTGCTTCTTGAGCTCATCCAACTCTGTCAGTGCCATCCTATATGGGGGTCTAGAAATCGGCTCCGTACCGGGTACCAATTCGATCATAAACTCCGTCTCTCGATCCGGTGGTAACCCTGGTAAATCCTCTGGAAATACATCCGAGAAGTCCTTAACCACAAGAATCTCTTGGATCTTTGGATGCTTCCTCTCAACATCCTCCACACTAGCAATATATCCTTCATAATATTCATACACAATCACAATTTCAGTACACATGTCATTTCATAACATAAATTCACATACTTTTATTAATTCACAATAACTTTACAATGTACTTTTCGGGATAAGAGAAGGTAATAAACTTAGTATTACAGTCCAAACTAACATGATTTGCAGCCAACCAATCCATACCTAAAATGATATCAAAATCATATATGTCCAACAAAATTAGGTTAGCTGTCACAACCTTCTCTCCTATAGTCAATTTACAACCCCTATAAATAACATCCGTCCTCTGGAAATCATTAAAAGGAGTTTTCACTTGCAAGGTATACTCTAACAACTCCAGTTCTACTGGGGTCCTGTTGGCATATGCAGGTGATAAGAATGAATGTGTAGAACCCGGGTCAATTAAGGCAATTACTGGAATATCAAAAAGATAAATTTTACCTTTAATCACATCGATAGAGGCGTCGGCAGTCTCCTGATCCAACGCGTACACCCGACCCTGAGTCACAACATTCTTACCCTTCTCTGCGGCTGTTGCCCGCCTTGGTTGTGAAGGTGTCACTTTCTCTGACTCACGTCGAGCTGCCGGGGCCGCTATCTGTGGCGCTACAGGAGGTATAGTAGAAGCAGTTGACTCTCTGAGCATCGGGCAATCCTTAATAAAATGCCCCTTCTGTCCACATCTAAAACATACCCCAGTCATTACTGGACAAGGGCGCGATCCATGCGACCTTCCACAATGTCTACATAAGGATGCAATACTTCTCTGAGTGATGCTGGGGCCAGTAGCAGGAGTAGAAACTGCTGGTCTATCAAATCTACCCTCTGAAATCTGTATGCCCGAAGATCTGGTCTTCTTAAATTGCTCTCTACCTGGTCTATCCTCCATAAACCTCTTAGCCTTTCCTTTTGTTCTACTTTTAGTTTTACCACTGAAATCGAGCTGGAACTGCTCATAATCCCTCTCACATAGCTGAGCCCGTTGAACTATTTCATCATAAGTCTGTATAACAAATGGGGCTAGCTTTACTCTGATGGATGGCCTCAAACCCGCTCTAAATCTCGAAATCTTATACCGGGTATTTGCACTAGTCTGTGGATCAAAACGGCTCAAGGTAGTAAATTTAGCCTCATACTCATTCACCGACATACTACCCTGTACTAATTCCATGAATTCCTGCTGTAACTTTTCTTGAGCAGTGTCAGGAATATACTGCCTTCTAAAAGCTTCCACAAACACATCCCAGGACAGATCCTGATGCTGAGCAAATAATACCGTCTGGGTGGCCTTCCACCAATGTCTCGCATCATCTGCCAGCTGGAACACAGCTAGGCCTACTTTCTCTGTCTCTGAACATCTCATAATCTCGAGTAACCTGTCGATCTCTATAACCCACTGTTCTGCCACTAATGGATCCCTAGTACCCTTAAACTTTGGTGGATCCAACTTCTTAAATGATTTCACTAATGCCACATTACAATATGATTCTGCATTTCGTGGCTGTTGAATCAGTGGCTGTGGTGGAGCTATCGGTGGCTGAGGTGCTGGTGGTGGAATAGGCTCAGGCTCAGGCACAACTGGTGCCGGCTGTGGTGGTGCTGGTGCCTCTACTGGGGCTGCAGGAGCTGGAGCTCTCTCCCTCTCTGCCCTATCAGCGGCTCTATCCGCTTGATACATAGCCATAAAATCTGCTATTAACCTCTCCACCTGAGTTACACGATTATCAATGCTCTCTAGCTGTATAAGACGTGGAGGTCTTGGGGCAGGTTCCGGTGTCTGTGGTTCCGGAGTCTGTGCCGCCCTACCTCGGCCTATACCTCTCACTGTGCGCATTCTCCTTCTTCCACTCATATCTGTACCACAGGAATCGTTTATCTCTTATCATTAATACATCAATTATATATTCAGTTTATACAGTACTACAGGGAAATGTATACTATTTCACCATTTACTTTTAAGCATCACTAGACATCCGACCAACCCTGCTCTGATACCATTAAATCTGTAACATCCCAATTTCCATTATATGACATATTACTCACTCACTACCGGTTGGGCTGTCAGTGATGCTTATCAACTCCTATCACTTTAATAAGAATAATTAAATCTCATGTTCAATCCGTATGTATACATTCCCTTATATTGAAAATAGTACTGTACAACTTTACTGAATGTATAAAAGAATAAGACATACCTTCGATATCCAATCTCAGGAAGGTAAGTCTCTTAGTTCAAATCAGTTATCTGTGGAGTGGAAAAATAAGGAGTGAGCGACAATGTGCTCAGTAAAGAAGGTGTATGCTGTATATAAATAATACTATAATCTCAAAACCATTAAATCTGTCCTCTCTGATCAAATTCATTAAGAATAAATACAGTTAACATGAAACAGGATTCACCAAATCCTTTCATAAATCATTTAATTGAGACTAGGCAACAATCTACTCATGCAAAGAACACAAATCATCCGCTTTTGGGGTGCACCCGTAGGCCATCGCCCCTCACGGCTATCTCATCTAGATGTATGGCCATAATCTATAGGTGGTCCTCGGGTCCACTTGCCAAGTGACCTCGAGACCGCTGAAGACTTGGCAGGTCTATCAGCCCTGTGACGCTCTAGGGTGCACTCGTTGGTCTCTTTGACCCGAGCCATCGCCCCAGATGGGTCACGCAAAGTGTATGAGTGATAATGCATGAACTCATGGCCTAATGTCTCAAAATCAAGTCATCATATGTATTATTTCCATAAAATGATTTAGTTTCCAAAAGGGTCTATAACTAGTAAAAACAACCCTCCATTTTCAATATTTCCTATGAGAGAAAAGCATGTCAGGGAGCTGGTTCGCCCATGGCTAGTTCGCCCAGGGTCAGCTCGCCCTTTAACCAATTCGCCGAAGGAACTACTCGCCCGAGAGTTTACTCGCCCAAGGGCTACTCGCCCGAAAAGTTTGATATTTTCTATTTTCGAAAATAATAAAATTAATTCAAATTTTATTTATTTATTTATTTAATTTTCGTTCAGAAAATAACCCATAAATCAGTTCGCCACTGTCAATTTGCTAAGGCGGCGAGTTATTAGTCGCCCGCCTCATAGCTTTTCAAGAGAAAAGTTTGGCTGTGAAGACAGTTCGCCCGCCTCACATTTAAAACCATAGTCGCCAGTCCATACGACATAAAACAATTTCTCAACTTTTAAAACAAAGGCTCTCGCCAGGTTCTCATAAAGTAGAACTCGCCTCTTGGCTAACACGAGTTTCAACTTAGAACAAGACTATTCGCCCGCCTTAACAAACAATCATATTGCGAAGTTGTAGCTCGCCAGGGTCAAAACATTATATCAACCAATGCATGTCAGAAAAACAAAACGATTTCTAATATTTTCTTAACACTTTTACTCCACAGGACATGCATTTTCATCACATAGTACTTCCTTACCTCGTCTGATACAGCTTGGATTCTCGCCCGCCTTCCTCAATTCTCGTCTGCAAGGATTATGAAAAATATAAATATTTTTTCAAAAGCAATTTATATTTTTCCTAATAAGATGGCACTCCGGCGAGACTCAGTTCGTCATTCGCCCAACATAGCTCGCTGTCCATTAGCGGCTAATCATTGGAGTTCGCCAATGCAATGTAATACTTGACAACAATTTTATTTTATTTTTTTTCTACTCGCCACGTTGGCGAACATATCTCTTCGCCCGCCGAGACCATAAATCTGGCGAACTCACATAACTATCTTCCTAACTCGTCCCATCCTTTGGGCGAGTACTTACCCAATTTTACTAACAATTTTCTACTCGCCCATCTTGTTTTCTTCCTCATTCTTGGTTATTTTTCATCTATTTTCTTATATATTTAACCATATTCAATTATAACCAGGCTATATCTATGATTAAATATCAAGAAAGCTGTAAATCTATGGAACTCACCTTCACCAAGTTGCTTCTCCAACAACAGAATGCTTTCTTGTCTTTCTTAGCTTTAGTTTGCTTGTTCCTTAGCTCTTCACTAGTGAGGAAGAGGTTTGGCTAACTAACGAGGAAGTTTTGCATGATTTGCATCTAAGAAAACTGAAGAATTAAAGATGAAATGGTAATGGAACGGATTGGGCGAGAACAATTCTGGAGAGGATGTAGTTCATTTCAATCCATTTCTTTCTCTTGAAGCCCCTTTATATAACCGTTCCGTTTCACTTAAAAATCTAACACCTGTTTCCTTATCCTGTTTCCTCATCATTTTATGCATTAAATTCTTGTGGAAAAACTGAAGTTAATGGACGGAGGTAAGAAGAAAATTCCCTGTATGTTTGAAAATTTTCTTTCTTTTTTCCTCTTCTTCTCCTAGTCCACGCCACTGCCAGTCACTCTTATTGGCTTGTTCCTCTTGCTATTAAATGCTTAGTCTCCTTTGTCAAATAAGGCAACCGGCGAGAAGTAATTCTGAGCCCCTTTCCTGGACTTTCTTTTCTTTTCTGCACTTCTCTTTGCCAACCTTGCTTCCAGCCGCCCACGTGATTGGCTCTCCTTTCTCTCTTTTCTCCATTCGTCTGACATCCATTTAATGTTGAAGAATTTCCAGCTAAAGGCTTGCAGTCAAAAAGGCAACGGGCGACAGGCCTTCTGCACATTTTTGACTCCAATTTCTCTTTTATTCTTCTTCTTTTCCACGCCAATGTCAACTAAAATTATTAACTTTGGCTTACTTCATTTAATGCTTCCACAATCCCACTAATAAGGTTCCTTTTTGCATTTCTTTTCAACCAAATGCATATACACCATATTATACATCATAACTTACAATGAAAAGTGACAATACATATTTAATTGTTTTCTTTAATTTTACTCAAACCATTTATTCTCACCATCATTCATGTACAAATATGGTATATAGTACAAAAATTTTCGGGTTTTACATCTTCATTGTTCTCTTGTGGCCCAACACTCTTAACAAACTCCTCCACTCTATTCACATCAAAAACTTCTAGCCCCTCGTCCCTCTTACTATTCAAATTTGAATTAATTGACCTTTCCATAGCTCCGTCCCTACACTCATCAATTAAATTATTCTCCTCCAAAACATGCACCTTGATATCCCCATTAATTTTATCAGCTTCCATGCAGACTTCATCGGACTCTACCACTCTCTAACATTCCAACTCATCTATCTCTGCATCATTAACTGCTTCATCTTTTTAATTGAAAAGATTGCTCCTCTTTCGCACAGTCAGAACCTCCATTACCATATACAGGAAGAACATCATTTGACAATCTAGAAGATTTGAGGACCACAACCCCCTGAGAATGAAGTTTTTAAACCATAGCTCCCATGTTGACTTCTGTTTCAACAACTCTAACATGATGAATTTTGTTTCTGCAATTAAACTCTATCAACTTATCAATTTTCTGGACTTGTTGCATTCTAATCTTAAAACATCCTCTCCTAAATCTTCAAATAAACTTGTCAAAATAAAGAAGCTTTCCCCAGAGTTCTGCTAAATTTGTAAAAGATTCAACATTCCATGTGTGTGGTGGAATGCCAAAGCAAGTTAACCATACATCTCTTGACACCTCCTGAGGACAGTCAAACCAATCTTCAATGTGGACAAACCATTTTTTCAAACGTACCCAATCGAAATCTTTCATGGATTGTTTGATTACAAGATCACCAAATTCAATCAAAAATCGATCTACTGAAATATTTTTCACTAAGACAGCCAAAGCACCTTTCTTTCTACATTCATCCAGCAAAGCTTTTATATCCAATTCTCCAATAACAAAAGCTACGAGGCATCCCTCCAATTGATGTAGTGCTTCACTATCAATGATCCCTATACAACTCTTCGATGTCTATTCCTCAAGATCGCAGAGATTCACTGAGTTTTCAATCTTATCATTCTTAGAGGAATGAAGAGACACATCTTTCAACAAGGCTTGCAAACCGATTCTTATTTCCCTGCACATTCGAAAGCTTCACTTCTCTAACTTCATCTTTTTTATGATGGTTACTTTTTCCAACAAACCCAAAGTTTTTGCCTTGTTCTGGACTTTTTCTAACTTTTCTCCAAAATTTCATCTGTCCATTGAAATGAGCTAGATTCACCCCAATACGGTAGTTCATAAACCAAACTCTATTAAGCTTTGAAGCTACTTCCAACACTCTTCTCATGTCTGCAAATCTAACGAAGTCGAATCGTTTCCTTAATTTGCTTCTTTTTTTTTGGATGAATACATCCATTACCTTGACAAACTGTTGAAAAGCACACCTCAACCAAATCCATTGTATTTTCAATGGAATGTTATTCACGAACACTGTAGAGATTTGCCTTTTTTTTTCCAATTAACACCTGCCATTTTTAAACACCATTGGTTATGCATGATTTAGTTTGGGATTTCACCTTAGCAATTGCCTCTAGGGATAGCCATATCATCACACTTCTTGCACAAAATAGAGCAATGGAGAAGGCTTTGAGAGCTTAAGAAAATTATCCTTCACCTTGCAAAATTTCAGTTTTCCCTCAAAGAAGCTGATGTCTACCAACTTAATCTTTCAGGCCCTCAACTTCTCAACTCTTCCATCAAACTCCCGCAAATGAATGTAGTCATGTCCTTGGTAGAAAGAAGGAAGAGAGGCATCATAAGATTATATGTATGAAGCATTTTCACATTAGGGGTTTGTGTTAGAAGTAGATTAATTAGACTACATGAGTTTATCATGTATCTTTAGAATGCAAGGAAAATAGAAAGTTTTTATTGGATATACGATATTGATGTTATTATTTAAAAAAAAAAAAACCCTTTCTTTCATTCATTTTGTTGGGATTCCAAGCTCGTCCTTTAAATGGATAAAGTTCATCTCTTGTAGGATAATAAAAAAAAAATAATGGTTCAAGTAACACCCTTTTTATGGTACAAAAATTGGAATTAAGATAGTGAATCCCTAAGGTCATGTTTGGTGCACAAGATGATGAATATGATAAGATGATAATCATCCTATCTTGATGAGGTGTTAACACCAGGCTACATGGCTTCCACTTTAATATACATATATTGATTATCTAATACCTTAACTACTTAAAAACCTTATCCTCAAAACCTCTCTCTTCATTTTTACTACCCACAACCTAAAATACCTTAATTTATTTTCTAAAATACCTTTAACTTCTCTTCACTTCTTATCTCTCTTATTCATTGTCTCTAAAAAAACTCAAATAATTTTCTTCAAAATCTTCTAAGTTTTGCAACAATCTAAGCTAAATCTATCATTAATCTTTAGTTAAATTTATTTTTCTTTCATTTGATTGCATCAAAAATATCACAACATGGAATTGCCGAAAACCATATTAGCCCCACGACATCTCCTTGCCATAAGGCACAAAATTGTCCCCCATATATATGGGGCTATGAGTTGTACGACATCTCATACTCATGGGGCACAAAATTGTGCCCTATATATATAGGGCAAATAAGCCTTACATATATGGGGCTTATAAGCCCCACGACATCTCCTTGCCGTGGGGCTTATAGCATATTGTGTGATAACCATAAACTTTCTATTTAATTGGAAATCATCAATATGTGAAATTTAGTGGAATAAGTAAATATAATTTAAAGTATATGAAAATAGGGTGAAAATCCTGAGAATTGAGGAAGTGACGGATTGTGGAAATCCGAGTGAAGGAAATTAAATAAGAAAAGGAGGAAATTTAATTTGAAAAAATGAAATCCAAATTAAATAAGAAAGATGAAGAAAAGAATATAAAGTATATTTATATAATTATATATTATATAAATGTATTTTATACAAAATACATAGGTACTTAAATACTGTAGTATATATATACATTGAAAATACAATGGTATGTATATATGTATATATACCCTTTGATTAATTTAAATAGTACTTATGTATATAAGTATGTATATATAAATATATACATATAAGAAAAAAATGTAAATATTAATTTACACTAAAGTTTGAATAGATATATATTGTAAATACAATATATATAGTAGTATTACATTTATATAAATGTTTATATAAATGTTATGTAATTTAAAGTAAACAAATATATATATATACACACACACACACACACACTAAATATGTATTTTGTTAATACATAATATATATATATATATATACACACACATTTATATATATATAATATAAATATATATAGTACTATACTATATATATAAAATACTAATATTATTTTTATAAAATATATATAATATAAGTGTAATATATATATATATAAATAATTGTAATAGGAAATTAAATAAAAAAATAAAAAAAAAGAGAAGAAAGAATCGGGAAGAATCTCAATTCTTCCTGTGAGGAAGCCGACCACGTCGGCCGGCCAAAAGGAAGGAGAAGGCGAGGCGAGAGACGTCGTCGATGAACCAAGGAGAGGAAGACAAGACGACCGGTGACGGAAAACGGAAGAAACAGAAACGGAACAGAGGCGAAATCGATAGAGAAAATTGAAGAGAAAGGAGGAAGAAAACGGCGGTGCCTGCCGATCCAGGCACCTCCACCGCCACCTGAACCTCAGCGGAGGTGAAGGGAAGAGAGCCACCGGTGAGGCCACCAACGGCGGGGAAAGGCCGAACGGAGGAGGAGAAGAAACCGAGGCAAACCGAGTAGATCCGCCGCCATGCCACCGATCTAGGCCGAGCTGAGGCCACCGGCAAGTTTGTCTCAATGCCGGCCAGCTGCTGAGCCACCGAACCGCTGGAGAACCGACCACCGGAGGAGAACCGGTGGTGAGGGAGGTGACCGATCCAGCTGGGAAGAAAGAAAAAGGAAAAAGAAAAAGAAAAAAAAAGAAAAGAAAAAGGAAAAAAAAAGAAAAAGAAAAGAAGAAAGAGGAAAAAGAAGAAAGAGGAAAAGAAAAGGAATTCCGGGAATTTGAAAAATTTTCGAGAATTCAGAAATTACTGGAAATCTCGGGAATTACGAGAATCAGTAAGAAATCCCGGAAAGTGTTAAATTATTTAAATAATTCATTTATTTAAATAATTATGGAAAAATTCTAAATTTTAGAATTTTAATTTCCAGAAAATTCCCTCGATAACCAAGCCGATGGAATCGGGAGAGGTGAACATGGGCTCGACCTTCGAGAGGTAGTCGTTGACTCGAGACAGGTAAAGGAGACATGTGCAGCATGTAAGGATATTTGGCACACATGTTTTAAATTATGCATTTAATTTTTATAAATGCTATTAATAATGATTGGTTGGAAAAATTGTGGTGATTTACCGGTTGAGATTTAAACTGTATTTTTCGTGCAGGAGGCTAGCCAATCGGCAGCCGTTATACTGCCGAAAATTATTGAAAAAAATTACCAAAAATCATAACAAATGATTTTTCATTACGAAAAACGATTTCCAACCACGAAAATCGAGAAATCGATTAGTTTTCATAAAACATGAATATACTGATAATTAATTTTAAAATATTCATATTTTTGAAAATGGTGAAAAAGGAAATCACCTAAATTTATCCCGATAGGTGATATTTCACATGAAACGCGGTGAAAAATGAAAAGGACCAAAGTGAATATTTTAATAATATTTCTTCAAATATTCACTTGATTTTATAAATAACCTTTATGGGTTCAATTGTGAAAATAAGTGTTTATAGAAAATTCCATAAAGGTAATTAAAGGTGGAAAACAATGTTTTGAGACTAAAAGGTCTCCGCATGTGTTTACAGAGAAAACATGAGATGAGAGTGTTGATTTGGAAAATAAATATTTTAATTTTTCATAAATCATAAAAATAATTGATTTGAATCCCGATAACTTTGAAAATCATGTTTTCGATAGAAAGCACGGAAAAGCGTGCGTATATATTTTACGGTGAAAAATGACAGTTATGACCTTTTATATTTTACAGTGATTATTTTATAAACTGTTTTCACCGTATGGAAAATGTGATTTATATTGTTCTATAATGTTTAGAACATTTTCGGGAATGATGACCCCAGTATGAATATTTTATAAATTGTTATCCATAAGATGAAAATATTTTTCTTATGAATATTTGTGGATTGATTGAACTTATATTCAATGAAATTGATTTCATAAATGGGGTTTATATCACGTGTTTACTATTTTGAGACTGTTAGGCCCCATATCATGCTCACATGTCACGTGTTAGTGCTGATAGATACTGATCCTATTATCAGCGTCTGAGTGGACACCTGACCAGTGCACACTGAGGACCTTATAGACTATGGCCATAGATCTCATGTGTTTCCCCTATTAGGGATGATATTATAGCATGATATATTTAGGGTGTTGCCTAGTCTCCATGATATTGTACTGATGATTGTACTTTTCACTGAACTTTTGTTGGTATTAAATTATTTATAGCTACCGAGCTTTTGATATATTACGTGTTAAACTAAATATTATACGGTGTTTTACAAGTGTGGAAATGAGTATTTATGAAAGGAACATGAATTCTTTATTTATTTGCTTAAGTGTTTTATCACGTGAATATTTAATGTTTTACTGGGATTTGAATATCAAAAGAAAACGATTACTCTCTACAGTTGCTTCTAGGTTCCGGGACAAGACAAGTATTTTAAAATACCTGCTTTACTCCATTCGGATCCCTAGCCGACTGTAGTATCCTTCCTACATGTGAGCCTAGAGCTAGCTAGGAAGATTTAAAGAAAGTGAAAAATTATTTTTAGCATATAGGTAGCTGAATATTAAGTGTTGCATATAACTCTCTTACTGAGCCGTGGTTTGCTCACTCCCCAATTTTAACATTTGAGATTTTCGGTGATTGTGAGATCTGACATCTGAGGATTCCGAGCTGCGCATTTGGAGACATTGCGACAGCTTGATTTATAATATGAGGTATGATCATTTATTTTCTGTATTTAGACTTACTTTCAATACTACTTTCTTGAGAATTAGGATAGGGGATGTAATTGATATTACGAATTTTATATTTAATAGTTAAATGAATATGAAAAGTGAAGTATCACAGACAGGCCAACCGGATAAGTTGTATAGAAATACGTGAAAAATGTGGTCACGGGATATGACAGATTTAATGGTATCAGAGCATGGTTGGCTTGATGTCTGTGGATACTTTTGGAAGGAAAAGTGTTAAACATCCCCTGTAATACTGTGTTGTCTGAATACAAAGAGAAAATAAATGATTGTAAATTTAGTAAAATAATTTAAAGGGAGTGAGAAAGTGTAAATTAAGAATATTAAAGAGAAATAATAAGCTCAAAAATTACCGAAAAATTGGTGATTCTTATAATTTAAATGAAGGCCTGTTCGGTAAGGAATCAAAAGGACTTGGTGAGGGCCCCACCAGTACTTTTCGGTTCGGACCGAACTAAGTCCTGAAAGTGATGATATAAAGGAGGGGAATGAAATATCATCATTAAATAGACTTTAAGATCACCGATTGAAGGTATTTTGAAGAGAGAGAAAATTTTTGGCCAAAAATGACCAAAATACCCCTGCCTCCAAAATTTTACCCAGAGTCATAATGGACCAAAAAAAGTCAGAATTGATTGATTTGACAGAGAAATTGATGATGTAAAGCTGAATTACAAGCAGAATAATCTAATTATGGATTCTAATGGACTTCTCTGTCGAAACCGAACAAGATTTGAAATGGCTGATATTAGTATGAGAAAGGATAATATCAGCACATGGATAATGAGATCATTGATTTCAATGTATACTAAGGAGAAAGAAATAAATGTCGAAATGACAAAAATGCCCCTATGTTGGGCGATGTGCTAAATAGTGATAAAATCAAGTTGATCTTGAATCCATTGATGGTGATGGAGTCATTAATGGCATAGAGATGTCATATGAATAACACGATCCCTATTACTGATTCCACTTACACTTAGATTATGGACGCGAATTGCGAGTGACCTAGTGAACGTGCTAGGCCTCATGACAAAACCTCGAGGGGGCCAGTGGGCTCGTCAAAGAGGATAGTACACATGTGTAAAGGCTGACGGCGGACGGGCCGGGGCCTTGTATGATGCGATCCAATAAGAGTGTAGTGGAATGTTGCAAAATGATTGGCCCGGTTATTGATGGTAAGGGCCTGAATTAAGAGTGTATTGAATTGGATGTTTATTACGGGATCGTTGGATATTATGAAAAGTGATATGACTACAGAAATGACTGAGAAAGTGAATAGTACAAATAATAAAATCCATATCAGTATGGTTAATTAAAGGATTACACTTGTTACAGCATTACTAATCACTTTGAGTAATATGCTGTGAAACATGAGTAAATAATGAAATCAAGGTGGAGAATATTTCAAAATGATTTGAATATTGACTTTCTCTGCCTTAAGAATTCATAGTGGAAATGACAGGACATGAGGATGAAATGTCCAAGATGATAAGACGTGAGTGATTAAAGAAAGTATCGGATGTAATGCCCGATAAATTTTTCAGAGTTATATAGATTAGAGAAATCGAGCTAACATTGACTCGATTGGATATATGAAATCTAATTCTGAGCTTACATCGGAAACATAGAAAGAGTCCGAAAGGTTAAGAATTAACTTTGGAAGATGAGTGAATAATGAAATTCACTGATAAAAGTATGATTGATGAAAATACAGATAATGTAATTTGAGGTTAATGAAGTTATCTATATAAGTGCGAATAAAAGAAGCACAGATGACCTTGATATGTAGATGAATTAAAGGATATAGTAAATTCCTATTTTTAATAAAGTTCTTGTGAAGAACAAGTATTCATCTACATGAAAATGGACGCTTTATTGATCTAATAAAAAATACATGAGGAGTTATAGGACTAGCCTAAGTATAAAGCGTCATTAAATAAAAGATTGGAGATTGATGTCCATAAGATGATGATTAGAACTCGAAGTGAATTTTTACGAGTTCCTATTGAGGTTACAAGGTTAATGAATTACCTTGTGAGGTATATAAACCCAAGGAGTGAGATATCGAAATAGTTAAGGATACAAATGGAACAGGAGCAGCATTATGATATATAATCCTTTAAACTCTCAGAGACTGTGGACTTATGTTAAGATTAGCGAATAAGAGACTTGGCTAGACAGTATCTCTTTCTGGGATATATGATCTCGAGATGACAGAATGATAGTGAATCTGTCTATGATAGTGAGATAATGATTGAGATACGGAATTACTGAGTCTAGCTAGATATTGTTACCAATCTATAGAAGAGTGATGGGATTAGCTACTCTACTAATGAGACATAATTAGAGAAATTAAAGTCGATAAATGGATAAGTGAGAAGAAAAGATGGTATGCAAAATGTTAAGAGATTTTACTGTAGAATACCATACCACTTGAGAAAACCAACTAAATTGATGAAAATATGAAAATGAAAATGGAATAAGAAGATAAATTGTATGATGAGTAGGGAACATGAAATAGTTCCCGAAATTAAGACTAAAAATGATCTAATGTTGGTTATCACATAACAGTGGCTAGATGTAAAATCAAGCCAAATTTGACAAGTGAAAGTAATGATGCTCAAAGGAGTAATATGAATGATACGTTTACTGCCAATATTTAAATAGAAAAGTGTTATACATACACATAACCACTTTGATATGATAAATGGTGGAAGTGTATAGATAATGTGGTGAGTAAATGAATAATTTAAGAATTCAATTGTAGAATCTAAATTATGAAAAGAGATGTAAAGACCATACTACATGAAGAGAACATGATTCTCTCATGATTTACGATTGTAAGAGATGATCCATAGTAAAGTCTGCAAGTGAGATGCAGCCTTGATAAAATGAATATTGTGGACAATAAAGAGTTCAAAAGAGAAATGATGATATGGAAGTGATTAAAGACTGATGATCTGAATAGAATCACTTTCCATTATCAGACTCCTAGATTCTTTAGTGCCATAGTCCACGTATGAGTGTGAAACGGTGTTAATGTATATGTACAGTTCCAATGAGCATTACATGTGATGGGAGTCTCAGAGTTGCCATATGCTTAATGAGATATAGCAAAAGGCTTTGAGATCCCAAGTGTATTGATAGCATCACTCCGTACTCATGTGAATATCTTAGCGTAATATTGAAACGCTTGAAGATACATTGAGAGAGCAGATGCATCTTACATATAAGTGATTGACATGCGTAATTGATAGTTTTAAAACTATATCGACTTGGCACTAAGTGAGAAAAATAGATGATGAATAGCATAGATCAGCTGTGATATGAAAAATACTGTACATGGACTCTTATGTGAAAAGAGTGGAAATGAATACCTCTCGATTTGAGAAATGAACTTACGGGAGTATAGACATATGTGATGAAAGACAACATGTAGTGGTCTAAAGTACTCGATGTTGAAAGTGTACTGGCAGTATTACTTGGAGGATGACCTAGAGATCAGAAGTCGTAAGTATACGGCATGTACCACCTTTGGACTTAAGTTAAATTCGGAAGACCGAATTTCTTAAGGTGGGGAGAATGTGATAACCGTAAACTTTCCATTTAATTGGAAATCATCAATATGTGAAATTTAGTGGAATAAGTAAATATAATTTAAAGTATATGAAAATAGGGTGAAAATCTTGAGAATTGAGGAAGTGACAGATTGTGGAAATCCGAGTGAAGGAAATTAAATAAGGAAAGAAGGAAATTTAATTTGGAAAAATGAAATCCAAATTAAATAAGAAAGATGAAGAAAAGAATATAAAGTATATTTATATAATTATATATTATATAAATGTATTTTATACAAAATACATAGGTATTTAAATACTGTATAGTATATATATACATTGAAAATACAGTGGTATGTATATATGTATATATATACTCTTTGATTAATTTACATAGTACTTATGTATATAAGTATGTATATATAAATATATACATATAAGAAAAAAAAATGTAAATATTAATTTACAATAGAGTTTGAATAGATATATATTGTAAATACAATATATATATAGTAGTATTACATTTATATAAATGTTTATATAAATGTTATGTAATTTAAAGTAAACAAATATATATATACACACACACTAAATATGTATTTTGTTAATACATAATATATATATATATATACACACACACATTTATATATATATATAAAATATAAATATATATAGTACTATACTATATATATAAAATACTAATATTATATATATAATATATATATATATATAATATAAGTGTAATATATATAATTGTAATAGGAAATTAAATAAAAAAATAAAAAAAAAGAGAAGAAAGAATCGGGAAGAATCTCGATTCTTCCCGTGAGGAAGCCGACCACGTCGGCCGACCAAAAGGAAGGAGGAGGCGAGGCGAGAGACATCGCCGGTGAACCAAGGAGAGGAAGACGAGACGACCGGTGACGAAAAACGGAAGAAACGGAAACGGAACAGAGGCGAAATCGACGGAGAAAATCGAAGAGAAAGGAGGAAGAAAACGGTGGTGCCAGTCGGTCCAGGCACTGCCACCGCCACCCGAACCTCGACGGAGGTGAAGGAAAGGAGAAGAGAGCCACCGGCGAGGCCACCAATGGCGAGGAAAGGCCGAACGGAGGAGGAGAAGAGACTGAGTAGATCCGCCGCCGTGCCATCGATCCAGGCCGAGCTGAGGCCACCTGCAAGTTCGTCTCAACGCCGGCCAGCTGCTGAGCCACCGAACCGCCGGAGAACCGACCACCGGAAGAGAACCGGCGGTGAGAGAGGTGACCGGTCCGACTGGGAAGAAAGAAGAAGGAAAAAGAAAAAGAAAAGAAGAAAGAGGAAAAAGAAGAAAGAGGAAAAGAAAAGGAATTCCGGGAATTTGAAAAATTCTCGAGAATTCGAAAATTATGAGAAATCTCGGGAATTACGGGAATGGTAAGAAATCCCGAAAAGTGTTAAATTATTTAAATAATTTATTTATTTAAATAATTATGAAAAAATTCTAAATTTTAGAATTTTAATTTCCAGAAAATTCCCTCGATAACCGAGCCGATGGAATCAGGCGAGGTGAACACGGGCGAGACCTTCGAGAGGCAGTCATCGACCCTAGACAGGTAAGGGAGACATGTGCAGCCTGTAAGGATATTTGGCACACATGTTTTAAATTATGCATTTAATTTTTATAAATGCTATTAATAATGATTGGTTGGAAAAATTGTGGTGATTTACCGGTTGAGATTTAAATTGTATTTTCCATGCAGGAGGCTAGCCAATCGACAGCCGTTATACTGCCGAAAATTATTGCAAAAAATTACCGAAAATCATAATAAATGATTTTTCATTCCGAGAAACGATTTCCAACCACGAAAATCGAGAAATCGATTAGTTTTCATAAAACATGAATATACTGATAATTAATTTTAAAATATTCATGTTTTTGAAAATGGTGAAAAAGGAAATCACCTAAATTTATCCCGATAAGTGATATTTCACGTGAAACGAGGTGAAAAATGAAAAGGACCAAAGTGAATATTTTAATGATATTTCTTCAAATATTCACTTGATTTTATAAATAACTTTTATGGGTTCAATTGTGAAAATAAGTGTTTATAGAAAATTCCATAAAGGTAATTAAAGGTGGAAAACAGTGTTTTGAAACGAAAAGGTCTTCGTATGTGTTTACAGAGAAAACACGGGACGGGAGTGTTAATTTGAAAAATAAATATTTTAATTTTCCATAAATCATAAAAATAATTGATTTGAATCCCGATAACTTTGAAAATCATGTTTTCGATAGAAAGCATGGAAAAGCGTGCGTATATGTTTTACGGTGAAAAAGGACAATTATGACCTTTTATATTTTACAGTGATTATTTTATAAACTGTTTTCATCGTATGGAAAATGTGATTTATATTGTTCTATAATGTTTACAACATTTTCGGGAATAATGACCCCAGTATGAATATTTTATAAATTGTTATCCATAAGATGAAAATATTTTCCTTATGAATATTTGTGGATTGATTGAGCTTATATTCAATGAAATTGATTTCATAAATGGGGTTTATATCACATGTTTACTATTTTGAGACTGTTAGGCCCCATATCATGCTCACATGTCACGTGTTAGTGCTGATAGATACTGATCCTATTATCAGCGTCCCAGTGGACACCTGATCAGTGCACACTGAGGACCCTATAGACTATGGGCATAGATCTCATGTGTTTCCCCTATTAAGGATGATATTATAGCATGATATATTTAGGGTGTTGCCTAGTCTCCATGATATTGTACTGATGATTGTACTTTTCACTGAACTTTTGCTGGTACTAAATTATCTATAGCTACTGAGCTTTTGATATATTACGTGTTAAACTAAATATTATACGGTGTTTTACAAGTGTGGAAATGAGTATTTGTGAAAGGAACATGAATTCCTTATGTATTTACTTAAGTGTTTTATCACGTGAATATTTAATGTTTTACTGGGATTTGAATATAAAAAGAAAACGATTACTCTCTACAGTTGCTTCTAAGTTCTGGGACAAGACAGGTATTTTAAAATACCTGCCTTACTCCATTCGGATCCCTAGCCGACTGTAGTATCCTTCCTACATGTGAGCCTAGAGCCAGCTAGGAAGATTTAAAGAAAGTGAAAAATTATTTTCAGCATATAGGTAGCTGAATATTAGGTGTTGCATATAACTCTCTTACTGAGCCGTGGTTTGCTCACTCCCCAATTTTAACATTTGAGATTTTCGGTGATTGTGAGATCTGACATCTGAGGATTCCGAGCTGCGCATTTGGAGACATTGCGACAGCTTGATTTATAATATGAGGTATGATCATTTATTTTCTGTATTTAGACTTACTTTCAGTATTACTTTCTTGAGAATTAGGATAGGGGATGTAATTGATATTACAAATTTTATATTTAATAGTTAAATTAATATGAAAAGTGAAGTATCACAGACAGACCAACCGGATAAGTTGTATAAAAATACGTGAAAAATGTGGTCACGGGATGTGACATATTGCCGAGAAGCTAATTAGGCACCTCGGCAGCATGCTGTCGAGCTGTAAGTTATCACACTTGGAAATTCATTTCCGAGTGTATCAATATTTTTTTATGTATAAGGGTAAAATTGTGTTTTTAATTATGGGTATTTTGTGATAAAAAAAATCATTAATTTATTATGTGTGTAGCACCTAATAGGGTGTGAAGAGAACCCCTCTAAAAAAATTATAGAAAGTAAACATATGGGAATTATATGGAGGTTAAATTAGTAATACACTTTTATAAATTTATCAATATTTAATACATAATGATATTTTTTAAAAGAGAATAACTTATATTAAGATGATCCTAAAAAGTAAGTGTTTTAGGCAAAAAAAAAAATAATGACACTTCTTTTTTTAAAAAAAAAGATATATAAAGAAATGAGTGTTTAGGAAAGTTGAACCATAAGTTCGAACTTGATAAATTTATTCCACTGAAGTATTTATATTTAAAGAGATATTGGTTACATAGAATATCCTGAAAATCAGGAATATAAGTAAAAGATAAGGTTGGATATTTTGATCCTAATCACTTGAATATTATCCTAAAACAAAAACTATCCTAGACTTATCAGCATCTATTTAAAATAGAAAATAGAAAAATAAAGTTGGAATTAAATAATCCTACACTCCCCCTCAAGTTGAGTAGCAATTTCTTCTTCAACTTTCTCCTTGATGAAGTGTCGGTTGATCTCCACATGCTTTGTTCAGACATGGTGAACTAGATTCTTAGCAATACTAATAGCTGCCTGATTATCACATAACAGTTTAACAGATTTATTTAAAGGCATCTTTATTTCTGCAAGAAGTCTTGTTAACCACATACCTTCACACACACCTAAAGCCATGGCTTTAAACTCTACCTTTGCGTTGTTGCTTGCTAGCACGGATTGCTTTTTCCTTCTCCAAGTAACCAGATTTCCCCATAGGAAAGTACAATAACTTGAAGTTGATTGTCTATCAGTCAATGAGCCTACCCAATTTGCATCTGTGAACACTTCGATACTTCTACTAACACCTTTTTTAAAAAATAAACCCAAACCTGGTGTAATCTTTAGATACCATAGGATACAGTACACAACTTCAAAATGTTCTTTATTTGGGTTGTTCATGAATTGACTGATACACTTACTGAAAACTTATATTAGATCGAGTATGAGATAGGTAGATAAGTCTTCCCACTAATCTTTGATACCTTCCCTTGTTAATTGGTGAACATTTTTCCTCTTTTCAAACTTTACAGGTTACATCCATAGGTGTATCGGCTAGTTTACACCCTAGCATACCTACTTCTTTAAGTAAATCAAGGGTATATTTTCTTTAAGACACCACGATGCCCTTTTTTGATCTTGCCACTTCTATTCCCAAGAAATATCTTAGTTGCCCTAAATCTTTGGTTTCAAAATCTTTGGTTTCAAATTCTTTTGCCAACATAAACTTTAATTTGATCATATCTTCATTATAATTTCCAGTTAAAATAATATTATCAACATAAACAATAATTATAGTAGTGTCACCTGTAGGGGAATGTTTAGTGAAAAGGGTGTGGTCGGCTTGTCCTTGTTGATAGCCTTGATGCTTGATGTAAGGCCCCAGTTCACCAAGCAGGGTCACCTTACTCACCTGTACTGTCCGCTTTGGAAGCCCCACAGGCCCCTCACGGCTTTATTGGGGAATAACACCCCAATTCACATCCGCATGTCTTGAACCTTTGACCTCTTTCAAGTGTTGAGACATGCTAACCATTAGGCCTACCAGGGATTTACCACCCCAGTACCTTACTCATCCGTACTGTCCGTTTTGGAAGCCCCACAAGCCCCTATGGTTAGGAGTGACTTGACACTTGAGGATGTCAAGGGTTCGAGTCGCTTCGGAAGCGAATTGGGGTGTTATTCCGCGATAAAACCGTGAAGGTCTTGCTTGATGATCTGGACCCAAAGTGGACAGTAGGGTGAGTAAGGTGACCCTGCTGAGTGAACTGGGGCCTTACAATAAAACGCGTATTTTATTGTAAAGCCCCAGTTCACCAAGTAAGGTCACCTTACTCACCCGTACTGTCCGCTTTGGGTCCAAATCACTAAGCAAGACCCTCACGAATTTCTTTCGCGTCCGCATGTCTCGAACCTTTGACCTATTGCAAGTGTTAAGACATGAGGACGTGAAAGAAATCCGTAAGGGTCTTGCTTAGTGATCTGGATCTAAAGTGGATAGTACGGGTGAATAAGGTGACCTTACTTGGTGAACTGAGGCCTTACACTTGAGTACTCTAGTGAATCTTTTGAACCATGCTCGTAGAGATTGATTTAAACCACAGAGAGATTTTCATAATTTGCAAACCAAATTTGAATTATGCTCTCCCTTGAGGTGGGATCTCCATATACACCTCTTTCTCTAAGTCTTTATTGAGGAAGGCTTTCTTCACATCTAGTTGATGTAACTCCCAGTCCAGGTTTGCTGCAATAGAGATAAGTACTCATACAGTATTTAGTTTAGCAACTGGAGCAAATGTCTCTTGATAATTAATGCAATAGGTTTAAGTGTAACATTTGGCAACTAACTTGGCCTTATACCTTTCAATACTCCCATCAGCTTTATATTTCACATTGAATATCCACTTGCATCCCTCTAGAGTCTTTCCTTTTGGCAACTTCACCATTTCCCAAGTACCATTTTTCCTCAAGGCTTGAATTTCCTTATTGACTACTTGTTTCCATTCTAATTTCCTAAGAGCTTCTCTTATTGTTTGTGGAATCTCAACATTGGACTTTTTAGTGGTAAAAGCTCTAAATATAGAGGATAACCTTTCATAGGATAGGACGTTAGCTATAGGATGTTGAGTGTAAGTCCTAACTCCTTTCCTCTTTGCAATAGGAACCTCAAAATCATTAAATTCAGATTCAATAGGGAGTAACTCAGTGTTACCAGATGTGAGTTCCTAGTTTTCGAAACTTGGTTCAGAATCATGGTATTGACTAGGAGTAGAATCAGACTTTACCTTCTCACAAGTCTTTGGTCACCGTGTATATACTTGGATTTGAGGAGGAATAGTTTTGGTTGCAAAAGGCTTGGTCTGGGTTGCTTGTTGTTTGGTTTAGATCTTAGGTGCGGTTAGTTACTTTGTTTGGATTCTAGGCTCTGTTTCAGGTGCTGTTGGTTGCTGTGCTTGGATTGTTTGCTCTGTTTCAAGTGCTGGTTCAGTTTTAGGATAGTATGTAGATGATGGATAGTATGTGGGTGATTGGGTTATTGTGAATGGATGTAAAAACTGATATTCTTATTGTTTGGTAGTGTTTTCTCCCCTTGAATATAAGTTTTTGTATAGTGTGGCTGATGTTCAAGAAAGGTCACATCCATGGTATTATGAAAGAGATGGTTGGTTGGTGAGTAGCATTTATATCCGTTTTGGTTTGATGAGTAGCCAAGAAATATACATTTGGTAGCCTTAGGATCAAGTTCGCTACGATTTTGGGAGTAGATATGAACAAAGGTAGTGCAGCCAAAAATTTTGAGCGTAAAGGTAGTTAGGAATCTAAGTTATGGGTAGGAACTAAAAGTGATTGTGTGAGGCCCGCTTCCCGGACTACCTCACGCATCCGTATTGTCCACTTTGGATTCTAGAGGTGGCCCCCGTCAATTCCGCAGACGTGGCACTTAGGTCCTCATGGATTTCTTTCGCGTCCACCGCTACTCGAACCCCTTACTTCCCGTAAGTGTCGAGTAACGACTAACCATTGGTGATGTGATAACCGTAAATTTTTCCATTTATTGGAAATTAGAAATATTGAAAATAAATATTAGAGAAATAAAATAAGGGGAAATAAATAAAATTTGCAAGAAACGGGATATTGGTGAAAATCCTGAGAAATGAGGAAGTGATGAATAAGGAAATTCGTGTGAAGGAAATTAAATGGAAATAAAAATAAAGTCGGAGTTATGGAAAATAAGGAAAGGAGGAATTTAAATTGGATTAATGAAAATCCAAAATTTATAAAATAAAAATGCGTATATTATATATTTATATAATTAAATTACATAAATATATTTACACATGTTTTTATATAAATACATATGTATGTATATGAATATTAGTATATATTATAAAATGAAATATATACTATTTTGTCTTAAATAAATACATGTGTATATTATAAAATGTATTTATATAATTATAAATATATATGTACAGATATATATATGAAATATATATATATATATTATTACTTTAAATAAAAGTATATGAATATAGAAGAAAAGTAAATGTGGTTTTATATTAAAGTTTAAATGTATAAATATTGTATTATACCATCTATATAATTTGTACATGTAAAGGTTATTTATTTTTAAAGTATATAAATATACATACATATATATATACAAGATATATATTTTGTAATATACAATATATATAATTTATGTATATATAATATATATTGTATATTGTATTACATTAAAATGAAATAATATATATGATATATATAATATATATTATAAGTATAAAATATAAATGATAGTGTATAATATATAGTATGTATTATATTACTAAAAAGGGAAGACAAAATAAAAACAAAAACAAAAGAGGAAAGAAAACGAAAGGAAGGAATCGGGAACCGACCTTCCCAGCCAGAGGGGCCGACGGCGGCGAAGCCGCCACCGCCGGCGAGAGGGAAAAAGGAAAGCGAGACGCCACCGGCCAGAGAGAGGAAAGAAGCTGCCGGCGGCGTGAAGAATCAGAAACAGAATCGACGGAAACGAAGGAAAATCGGGAGAGAAAAGAAAATGGCGGACGGCGGTGCCGGCCGATCCAGGCATCGCCACTGCCACCGAAGCTTCACCGGAGGAAGAGGAAACTGATGGAGGCCACCGGAGACACAATGGACGGCGGAGGAACGCCGGCGAAGAGGAAGAAGAACCGAGGCAAAACCGCCTCGATCCGCCGCCGTGCCGCCGATCCAGGGCAAACGGAGGGCACCGGCAAGTTCGTCATGCAGCCGGCCAACTGAGGGACGCTTGAACCACCGGAGAACCGGCCGCCGGCGAGGAACCGGCGAAGAAAGGAGCTGGACCGGTCTGACCGGGAAAGGAAGAAGAAAAAAGAAAAGAAAAAGGAAAAAGAAAAAGAAAAAAAAAAGAAAAAGAAAAGAAAGAAAGAAAAGAAAAAGAGGAAAAAGGAAGAAAAAGAGGAAAAAGAGGAAAAAAGGAGAATTTCGGGAATTCGAAAAATTCCCGGAAATTCGACAACCCGGGATTTTACAAATTCGGTAAGAAATTTCCCGAGAATTTAATTTCAGAAAAAAATTAAATAAATTATGAAAAATTCTAAAAAATTAGAATTTTAATTCCAGAAATTATTTTCAGCAATCGGGATAAGGAATCGGGAGAAATGGAGTGCGGGCGCGATCGATAAGCGGAATTCGCCGACCCGGAAAAAGGTAAGGGATGCATGTGCAGCACTGTAAGGATACTCAGTCTGCATAATTTAATTGAAATATTTTATGCAATTATTTTATGAAAATTATTATGATGCATGATTTGCTAAAAATAATTTGGGAAGAAGTACTGGCTGAAAGATTTTAAACTGTATTTTCCGTGCAGGAGGTTAGTAAATCGGCAGCCGTTATGCTGCCGAAAATTTTAGAAAAACTTTAAAAAATCATATTAAATGATTTTATTTCCGATTTTCGATAGTAAATCACGAAACATGAGGAAATTACTAAATTTCATAAAACATGAATATAATGAGATGAAATTTTAAAATATTCATGTATTCGAGAATGGTGACAATGAAACCACCGAAAATTCTCGGAATAGATAAATTACACGAACTACGAGACGAAAGATGAAGTGAAATATAGTGCGTATACTTATGAATATTTTTATAAATATTCACTAAAGGATTTTAACCCTTATGGTTTTAAATCATGGAATTATATATTTATATAAATTCCATAAAGGTGTATTTTATGATGAGAATTACGGTTTTGAGACTGGTTGGTATTCTTATCATGCTGATGCATGATATGTGATATGTTTAGTCCCGGTGGACATCTAATCAGTGATCCACCGAGGACAATATAGGTTATGGTCATAGATTTGACCGGTGTACTTCCTTACCCTCCGAGGTATACAGTATGATAAGATTGATGTCTATCTTAGACTCCATAAATGATAGGTAACATGTTTTCAAAAGGAAGAAATGATAATTCTAATATTCTTTCTATGGTCTCAAATGAAATATTAGATCATAAGTACTACATGAGATCTGATAAGACAGTGGAAAATACATATGGCATAAAGGCCAATCCGAGCAGAGACTCGATGATTGAACCGTGGGAGCCACCTCTAGAGTCCTTCGGGAACTAAGTGCTACACGTGTTCTGATGTTTCAGTACAGGCCATACCGAGCAGAGACTCGATGATTGAACCGTGCGAGCCACCTCTAGAGTCCTTCGGGAACTAAGTGCTACACGTGTTCTGATGTTTCAGTACAGGCCATACCGAGCAGAGACTCGATGGTTGAACCGTGGGAGCCACCTCTAGAGTCTTTCGGGAACTAAGTGCTACACGTGTTCTGATGTTTTAGTAAAGGCCAAACCGAGCAGAGACTCGATGATTGTACCGTGGGAGCCACCTCTAGAGTCCTTCGGGAACTAAGTGCTACACGAGTTCCGAAGTGTTAGTATGAGAAATCGTAGGATATTGTGACGATAAGTAAGTGATTGTGATTCGTGAATTCGACAAATGTCAAAGGATGAAATAGATCGTGTGCATATGACATGTGATGTGTGTGATATATCGGATGAGTAAGGCACTGGGGTGGTAAATCCCTGGTTAACAGAGATCCAGGCACTCCCGGTCCTTACAATAAGTTCGTTTCTTTCACACTTAATCATACTAATAAAAAGAATGATGCTTGGTGAACTTAAGGATGGAATGAAAGCAAGAATAAGTTTAAGACGTCTGGGTACATACGAAATGAGTTTTAAAGAAAAGAAAATGATGATGATTTAACTAATATTCTTTTCAAAAACTAATATTCTTTTCAAAGAATATATAAATATTAGTTATTTTATTTAAATCCTTTATTTCGTGAAAGCATCATTTTGAAAAGAATACAAAAAGATTTTGGGATAAAAAAAAAAGGAAAAAAAAGGATTTATTAATTCAAAATGAAATGAAAAATCTCTCTCTACAGTTGCTTCTAGGTTCCGGAACAAGTATGGTATTCTAAAATACCTACCTTACTCTAATCGGATCCCTAGCCGACTGTAGTATCCTTCCTACATGCAAGCCTAGAGCCCATAGGAAAAATGAAAAAGATTTTCAGCATATAGGAAGCTGAGTATCAAGTGAGGCATATAATTCTCTTACTGAGCCGTGGTTTTGCTCACCCCTTAATTTTCAACATTTCAGGTTTTGATGAATGTGAGTTCAGTGGATTGTGGATCCTGGCTGTACACGAAGGACAATGTGTCAGACCGACTGTTTATTTGAGGTATGATCATTTATTCTCTGTATTTAGACATGTCAACAGTACTACTTATCTGATAAATTACGATAGGGGATGTGTATAATATAAACAATACATTGTAAAATTGTTTAACAGTCAGTACAAGTGAAGTATCACAGACAGCCCAACCGGTTAAGATGTGTATAAGAAGATGAAAAATGTGGTCACGGTTCGTGACAGATTGGTATAGGGTTTGAAATTGTAACACCTTGGAAGGCATTTGGTTAATTAGATATGTGGCAGTAAGAACAGCTTCCCCTTAAAAATGTTTTGGAACATTATAGGTAAATAAAAGGGATTGGGCAACCCCTAAAATATGACAGTTCTTTCTTTCAGCTACCTCTTTTGTTGTGGGATGTCAACACACGAGCTTTAATGGATAATTCCATTGGCTAAGAGATATTTGTTTAAGGTCAAGTTAAAATAGTCTTTGGCATTATCAGTTCGAAAGACCTTTATTTTGGTTTGAAATTGATTTTGGATCATGGTATGAAAGTTTTCAAATATGGTGTAAGTTTCAAATTTATCTTTCATCAAAAAGACCCAAGTAATTCTAGTATGCTCATCTATAAAAGAAATAAAACCATTTAGAACCTGTAATGTTTTTAACTCTTGTAGGTCCCCAAATATCACTATGAGCAACATTAAATGGTTGAGATGCTTTATATGGCTGGGTTGAAAAAGTAGCACGAGTATTTTTAGATAAATGGCAAATTTCACATTGGAAAGGAATCTAATTTTTATTAAACAAAGATGGAAACATCTTTTTCATATATTGAAAAGAAAGATGACCTATGTGATAATGCCCTAAAGAAATAGTACTACTCTTATTGAGAATGGAAAAGGAAAAATACGATGTAGTGAGAGCATTGCAGGCTATTCGAATATGGGACTTGGAGACGTCAGCTTTTAGAAGGTATAGTCCGGCCTTCTCTTTAGCGCTGCCAATCATCTTCCTCGAGTCCAATCCCGAAATTCACACCAAGAAGGATAAAATTTAGTAACACAATTCATGTCCTTCGTGAGTTTATTAATCGAAAGTAAATTACACGTAAGGTTATGGATATAAAGAACAAAATTTAAGACTAGGTTTCGAGAAACCACTATTGTCCCAACACCCTTTACACTTGGCAAAGATCCATATGCAATTTTAACTGATAAACCATTGGGGCACGAATCAAGCTCATGAAATAAAATGGCATTACTAGTCATATGATCTGACGCTTCAAAGTCAACAATCCATTCTTTCTCTTTATCCAATTTAGCATTGAAGGCACTTAATAACCTGTACTGACATTGGGGTTGGATTGTGCTTGTTTAATTAATTACTGGAGTAGATCCATTTGCTTTTTTGAGAAGATACATGTCTCAACATCAGGTTTTGTTGTCTCGACATTGTAGCTGTGAATTTCTTGAGATCCTTTGGATGGTTTCCAATCTGCAGGTTTCCTATGAAGTTTCCAACATTTGGCCTTAACATGGCCTAGCTTTTTGCAATGTTCACACCAAAGACACCCCTTTCTTCTCTCTGTTTGACTTTGAGAATTGTTGCCTCTAAAAGCAATGGTAGACCTGTCCACTCCTTCAGAGGGAGTTTGGTGCTTCATAACCTTTTTTCTACTTTCTTCTCTTCGTACCTCGGAAAATACTTCATGAATAGAGGGCAATGGTTTTAGACTTAATATTCTTCCTCTAACTTCGTCTAAATCTTTGTTAAGACCCAACAAAAACTTATATATCCTCTCTTTCTATGTAATTTTCTTGTATAAGATGCTATCGTCCATGCATTGCCACTTGTATTCCTCGAATGCATCTAATTGCTTTGCTGCCTCCCCAATTTCTTTGGTTGTTTTGTAGAACATAAAGTCTTTGCCTATATCATTCTTCATGGTCTTGATGAGCTAGGACATGACCATATTATTCTTAAAACGCCAAATTTTAAATTTTAGATCTTCTGGTGAAGGAGTAGCAGCAGCTTCAATGAAGAAGTCATCTTTATCTTTTTCACAAATGAACGTCATAACGAATTGAGATCACTGGATATAATTTTGACCATTGAGTTTATATCCAGTGATGGGCTAAGAAGTCTCAGATAGCCCATGATGAGAAGTTGTTTGCCCATGAAAAGGTGTTGTAACAGCAGAAGTTGGACCCGAGGAACCTGAGGTTACCTCAGCAAAAGTCTGTCTGTTTGATGTCATGCTGGATTTTGGCTTTTCCAGATGATCAGGTCCACCTTTGAGACCATAAAGAAATGAGAGTTTAGGAAAGCTGAACCATAAATTTATTCCACTAAAGTATCTCTATTTAAAGACATATTCGTTACATAAAATATCCTAAAAATTAGGAATACAAGCGGAAGATAAGGTTGGATATTCTGATCCTAATCACTTAGATATTATCCTAAAATTTAAACAAAAAGCTATCCTAGGCTTATCAGCAACTATTTAAAATAAAAAACAGAAAAATAAAGTCGGAAGTAAATTATCCTATAATATGTTATAATTATGTTACAATTATCCTTATCAAATCAACTCTAACAAAATTAATTTGTTCAAGAGTCAAGTCTTACTAAATCTATTTACTTACCTATTTTATTTATATTAATAGGAAAAAAATTAAAAACTCATATAATTAAAAAAAAGCTATTAACATCTAACAAAAAAAATTAATTTGATGAATTAGAAACCAAGCACATGAATACAATCTTAAGAATTAGAAGATGTCGAGAATTATTATATGATATTTTATAATCTTCCCAAGGATTATTAAGAGAGGGCTTCCATTTTAAAACTACTTCCAAAGGCATTTTGTCTTCTTTCGCATCCTACAAATGAATTTTTTTGTTACTTTTCAAATAATCTTTTTGTTAGATGTTAATAGGATTTTTTGTTAATTATTTGAGTTTTAATTTTTTTTCATTAATTTGAGTTAAATAAGTGAGTAAATATATTTAATGAGAGTTGACTTAGTAAATTAATTTAATCAAAATTAATTTGTTGGGAATGAATGTAAAATAATTATTACATGTTTTAAAAAATGAGTTGTCATTATTTCATTGGTGCTTAAAACACATACTTTTTAAAATCATCATAATATAAGTTATTCTTATTTTAAAAATTAATTTAACAAATTACTAGATTTAATGGGTTTTTACTTATAAAATTTAATCGATAGTTTAAATTAAATATTACTAATCTAAATATTAAAATTCATTAACATTAACTTTACAATAATATCAATTTTTTAAAACTCATTTTAGAAGTGCCCCAAACTCAGACGAACACATATGAAGTGAAAATTTTGAAAGTAACCCAAGTTGCGGCACGTGAACAAGCACATGTAGAGGTGGCAAATGAGCGAGTCGGATCGAGTTTGGGTTAGGTCATTTGGATCGGATAATTTTGGGTTAAGAAAAAATCAGATCATTGTGGGTTCGGATAAGGTCGGGTTTGGGTCAAGAAAAAATCGGTCTATTTCGGGTTTGGATCATTTCGGGTTCGGATAAAGTCGGGTTTGGATCAATTTGAATTCAGATCAATTTGGGTTCGGATTAATTTGGGTTTGGATTAGATCGGGTTTGGGTCGTTGACTTTTTTAGTCAATTCGGGTTGGTCGGATTTGGATTCGGGTCGATTGGACAGGTTTATTGGGTTAAGTCTTGGTCATCTCAATGTGATTTATCTAGTATGAAAATAAATTGAAACCATATTTCTAAGAATTATAAAACTCATGAAAATAAAATTTTCTTCTGACATGACCTATAGTACAATTGGGATTGAAATAATCCAAAAATATAATAATCTGTATGATGGTTTTTTTTATAATATATTTACCAATATTCATAAATTAATTACATTTTTTTCATTTTTTTTATTATCTATAATAATTAAAAACTTTAGGAATCAAAGTGATTTAGTAATCCATACTAAATATCATAAAACAGTATTATATCTCTTTAATTTGTCTTGATTTTTCATAGAATAATTGGAGACATTAAGTGTAGGTAATATAGCTTCTGTACTCTATTATAGATTAGCCATTAAATAATTGTACATTAGGTTCAAATGAATATAATGTAAAAGTGAATATTTAAGTTTAACTAGATTAAAAATATATATAACACTCATATTATTGAAAAAAATTATATTTTTACTATGTTAAAATACTTTGATAGTTAATTTTAACATTTAAATATTTATTGATAATATTAAATTTAAGTTTGAATCTTTTCAGGTTTGGGTTAATTTGGATTCGGGTCAATTTGAGTTCGAATCAATTCAGATTCTGATCAGGTCAAGTTTGGGTTAATCTAAATTTGGATGAATTTGGGTTCGGATCAATTCGGGTTTGGATTAAATCGAGTTTGGATTAATGTGAATTCAGATAAATTTGGTTTCGGATCAATTTAGATTCGGATCGGGTTAGCTTTGGGTTGTTGACCTTTTTAATCAAATCGAATCAATCGAGTTTAGATTCGAATTAATTGGACGAATTTTTCAGGTTGAATCAACTTTTGCCACCTCTAAGTACATGCACATTTCACAAAAAGAAAAACACATGCCCAGCGGGGGCTAAAATTGCAAATACGACGTCGGTCATTAGTCACCATAGCAGCTGCTATTTCTTTCCCTTTTCTTGCTTCCAAAGATACGACCAGCAGAAAGCAGCACACTAGCAGAGTCTTTAAAAATCCCAAAGCACGAAAACGAAAAAGGAGCGAGAAAAATGGAGGCATCAAAGGCGATTCAGCACGAAATCGGAGGAGTTCAAAACGATGCGCTTCGATTCGGTCTTCACGGCGTTAAGAGCGACCTCGTTGTGTCTCACCCTCTCCAATCTGCTTACGAATCTGTAATTTCTCCATCTCCTCCGTTTGTTTTACGAGAAAATATAAGAAAAGAAGGGAAATTAGAGTCAATTAATTCTTTTGTTTGTCTTTTCGTGCTCCACTACTCAGAATCCAAACGCACGCGTAAAATAGTTGTTTTACCCTATAAAATTAAAAAAATTAGTTTTAGGGTTTTTCATTAGTGAAAAAGAAAAAGAGAAAGATATATATATTTTTAATTAATTAGGTTTTGAGGTGTTATTGGAATTGGAATGCTATTTATGTGGGTGTTATAATTTTTTTTAGGCGAAGAAAACACAGGATGAGATGAGGAGAAAAGTCCTGGCCAATACTTATGGAACAGCACTGCCACTCAAAATGGATCTCGATTGGCAAATTCTCTCGCGGTATGAGCTCTAAGTTTTAGATGTATTAGCAAAAAATTTGCTCTGGACTCGTCTGAATAATTATGATTTTTTCTTCACTGATGAAATAAATATATAACCTTTTTTGACTGTATTTTGATTATATAACATAAACATGGAGATTAAAGTTGGAAGAATATAAGAATAAAGAACTAGAATTATTATGAAATAGCAATTTTGCCAACTAGTTTCTGTTGAGGAGGCCAACCATCACCAGATGCTAGAATCTTTTGAGGAGCCCAACCATCACCACATTTCTAGAAATGTGTCTCAAAGTTTTTTCATCATTAATGATTGTTAATCGTTGAAAATTTTTTACAAAGATCATTTTCTCCACAATAGTGTGTATGAAATGGGCTAGTATTATGGTTTTTTCTTCAAGAAAAATGATGCATCTGTTTGAAAAGAAGAATTTCAAGAATTTTTTTTTTGTTATTAATGATCGTAGGTTGTTGGAAATTTTTTATGAAGATCCTTCTTTCCACCAATGAGCGTATGAAATGGACTGATATTATGATTTTTATTCTAAAAGATCTGTGCATCTATTTGAAGTAGGAAGAATTCCAAGAACTCTTCTCATATATATATTTGTTATTTTGCTTTGGTTACTGTAACAGCCTCTATCATGTGTTTTTCCCACAGACAATCTTGTAAAACAGAAATCTAGCAAGTGCTATCTCCCTTATTCTTTCTTTTATGAAGTTTTGTATGCCATAATATAGATTTAAATAGTAAGTAGATTTTTATCTTTAATGGTTTTAGAGATGGCTTAACTTTGGACCAGGCAAGAAAAGTGACTCATGTAGCTAATTCTTCCAAAGGTTGAGCTAGGATTACCTGGATGTAGATGGTAGATGATGTCTTTAGTGTTGCAAGAATCAGATTCAGAAGTCACTGCTAAATATCTTTAATGTATGTTATTTGAAAATTATGCAGGTTCCAGAGGCCATTGCTCCCTTCTTCAATGCTAGGGTTGGAAGCATTAACAGGAGCTTTAGATGATTTTGGCTTTGAGGATTATCTGAATGGTACAAAAATACACACTAAATACGAAAGAAATACTTGTTTTTGTGAATTTTATTGTACAGATATGTCCCTTGGTAATGTTTGCTTGAACTTTCTATTTAAAATAATTTCATTATGTTTCCATTAAATATGGATGACATGGTGAGTTGTTTTCAACAGTCGTTTAGTGTCAGAATAAGCATTCACAATCATTTTCATACATTACCTATTGTCATTTGCCTTCAACTCCTTAGCTTCTAAACTGAGCTTTTATGTTGAAAAGAAATAAATCTGGTTCCCCTTTTTTCCTGACAAAAATTTTAGCCGAAGTTACATATAAAATATATAGGAAAATTGAGAATTTTTTATATGCTGGTTTGTAAATTTTATTGCCATTTCTTATGAGTATGGTTTCTACTTTCTCGTCTACTATTCCTTAAGCCAAATGTCTTAATTCTAGTGCGTGTACTTGAAAAAATGTTAATATTTGCACTACAGTGTGCATCTTGCTTGGATTCATTTTCTGTGAAAAACTTGGAATGTTCCTTAATCACGTTTGCTCCCTTAAGTTGCCATTGCAGGGCCAGCAAGTTTGATAATCCCTTAAGTTGCCATTGCAGGGCCAGCAAGTTTGATAATCCCTTAAGTTGCCATGCATGATTTAGGTTTTGTTGTGCTTATTGATAATTCAAATTTTTGTTGTTGGTTGCAGATCCTCGTGAGTCAGAGACTGTCCGGCCACTGGACCTGCACCATAGCATGGAAGTTCGCCTTGGCCTATCCAAGGGACCGGTCTGCCCTAGTTTTATATGATTTTCAGTGACTGCTTCAATGCAGCAGAAATGGATCGTCACTGCTGAATGAAATTTCATGGATTTTATTTTATCCAAATCAAGGATTGACGATGTAATAAGATTCGTTGCTATATCTCATGCAGGCCTCTTTTTGTACGCAGTTGTACCAGGTATCCATCAATGTTTTTTGGCATCATCAAACTTTTAATGTTCTATTATATATCAGCTGTTTTAATCTTTTGCCTCCTTTTCATTTACATTAATTGACAAAGCATCGGTTTTTGAGTTAGTGATGTGTTTGTTCTCCTAGCAAAAAAACCCAACTCGTGCGCGTTGGTGTGTGGTTTTGATGTTGAGGCTAAAGCATTGCTTTACTCGTCGGGGGTTTTGTCGCTGTCTCACATCGGGTGTGTTGTGTGTGGTGTGTGAGTTTATAAGGAATTTTACATTAATAGAGATGGCAAAAGCTAGCCCAAGTTCAAAAATCCATTCGAATCCGTTTGAGACTAAGCTGGATCAACTCGAATTGATCAAAAAAGTTAAAGGTCCAAAACTTAAAAAACTCAAAATCGAAAAACCTGAAACCAAAAGGATTCGAACTAGACATAATTTGAACTCGATACGATCTAAAACTAAAATCGATTTGATCTGAAATTCGTAAAAAATCGAATTTAAAACATGGAAAAACTCAAATTATGTATGATTATTATTTAAAAATAAATAAATAGTAGATACATTTTTTTAATTAAAAAGTTTAAAATTTTAAAAACAATTATTATTTATTATACAATTATATTAATTATGTATTAACAGTAAAATAAATATTAAAATATTAAAATTTAATTATTAAATTAAATTAATTTAAAATAGCATAGTATATGATATCAAATAATTTTTAATATTATATGTATTGTATTTATAATAATAAATATATTATTAATTTAACATTTGACTTTATTATAAAAATCATTTTAACATTTTATTATTTTTATTTTATAATAAAATTTTAATTTTAATATAATTATAAATCAAATATATAAAAAAATTTTATAATTTCAATATTTGTTTGAAACTTTGAATTTGATATTTTGTGCAACACATTAAGAACATTTTTAATAAAATTAAATTTAAATTATATTTTCTTAAAGTTTTAAGTATAGAGAGATATTAAATTTACATTAAAAAACTAATCTCAAAATTAAAATTCAAGTTTTTAATATTAGAAAAAGTTAAGTAATTAAATTAAACAATATAAGTACAATTTTTTTGATAAGCTTGGACATCATTGAAAGAGAAAATTATAAATCAAGTTAGTGGTAATTAATTATTTATTATATTATAATAATCTCATATATGAATAAACCAATTTGATATCTTATAATAATGATTTGTATATTATATTATAGTAATCTTTTCAGAATAAATTATATAATCTCTTAGTGTGTAAGTATTATTTTGATAAAATTAACTATTTATTAAAAATAATTTATTTATTATCTATAAAATGTAAAATTAAAGTGTGGACAAAAATAATAATTCTAATAGTAATTAAAGTGTAATTTAATAATATACTAGAGTAGTATTATTATGTAAGTGGTAATTTTAATAAAATTTGTTTTTTATACTTTATTAATATTATTATTAATTATATTTAAATAACTAGCATTATATTAATTAATTTAATAATATCTACTATTTAACATTTTAATTAGACATTCGATCAATTAGTATATATCTAATATTATTATGTTAATGTGAATATGAAAAAATTAGTACTCAATTGGTGTATAACTGTATATGATATGATTATATTAAATGTTATTATTTATAATATAATATCAATTGGTGTATATAACTTGTTTAATTCAACGTTTTAAATTTTTAATGATATACTTGATTAATTAATGTGTACGAATATAATTATATTTAATGTAATAATGTTATATTATGATTTATGTACAAACCAAAAGCAAAATAAATATAAAATTGAGGTAATTAGTTGACAAATTATTTATAATATTAAGTATTTTTTAATATATATTATAATTTTATTCAACATTATAATTGAACAATTAGTTAACTAGTTATACTGTTAAATTTAATTTAATTACTAATTATGTTGGTACTTAAAAGACAAAATAGATGTAAAAAAAATTCTTAAACATTTAAAATTTTATTAAAAATGTAATATACTTATTAAAAAACCTAATAAAACAAAGTAAAAAAAAAAAGAAATTTATTGAACTAAGAGTCTCCAAATTCCAATGGCCCAATTTTAATCCAAAAAATACAATAACCCAATAAGTTATTGTTAAGAGTATAAAGCTGTTTATATAAATGTTTAATTGTTTAGTATGATTTATTTATAATTCGTTAGTTATTTATTTGTATAACTAATACTTTTGGATTTTCACTTTCCTTTAGTTTTACTCTATATATATATATATATATATACATAATTACTAATATATAGTTATATATTTTATAACAACTGTGAATATCTCAGGAAATTAAAAAAAATAATTGTCAAGCAATAAAAACATTAAAATGTAAAAATTTATATTTATATAAATATTTATTAAATTTTAACTTTAATTTAGCATTTTTATTATATTTTTATTTAACTATATGAAATTAAATTAATTATTACATTCAAAATTATCAAAATATTTGTAACTTACAAAATTTCAAAGTAATTTGACTAAGCCCGCCTAGTTAAAATTGGATCGAACCTGAAACTAGACTGAAACAAAAAATAATCGAATTTGAAAAAACTCGAAATTGAAATAAGTCAAACCCAAAGATAACCCGGATTGAACCTGCCTGAATCAGCTCGTTTGCCTTTTTTACACGCTAACACAAACTAATCAGTTTTGGAGTTAGTGGTGTGTTTCTTCCTTGAAAAAAGTGACAAAGCATCGAATTTTAGTTTGTATCAGATTCGTCCATCACATTTTCAAAGTATGTTGAAAATGGAGGGATTATTTCGTACAAATTAAGAAAAAAGAAAAAAAAGAAAATTTTTGTGTTTTTGCCATTCTATCCTTTGTATTTAGCTAGGTACTTGTAGCATTTTGCCAATTGTTGACTCATCACCCATTGTATGTTGATAGGCAAAGAGGAAAATCATTATTCATGCTTTGGATTTGAAAGTCAAAACATAGTGTTCAGTCTCTGTATATCTTTGTCTTGTCTTATACTTTCCTTCAAGAAAATTGAATTTTATCCATCGTTGTTTTTATTGTTTATTTAAAGATGATGTGTAATAATTTTCAATATGTCATGCATAATAGGATTTTCAAACTTAATGATTTTCATCAATTAAAGAATAAATTAATAAATGTACATTGTTCCATGAAAGTTTTTAATTGAAGATGATCTATTTCCTGATAACGAGAAAAACTGTGTTTGTCTCTCTTTTGTATCTTTCTACACTTGGAAAAAGATACATTTGTAATGTGGTAGAGAGGATTATCTTTAATAGAATCCTAATTAAAAGAAATTATCTTCTATCAAGATGCAATTATCTTTTATAAAACTACTACTACTCAAAATAAGCCAATATGATTTTAGTAATTATTTATTGGATTAATATCCAATATACCGTTAATGAAATTTTTTGACTCCATAAGTGGTATTAGGATGATGTCACATGCCTTTTAAAAATATTAAGAAAATAAAAAATAAATAAAATGGGACATGTGTCATCATCCTAACCCTGTTTTTAGAATAAAAAAAACTCCATTGATCTTTTTATTAAAATATGATGTATGTGGGTCACATTAATCTTACTTTCTCCCACTTGGCTCATGTAACATCATTTTATTTTATAGATTTCTAAATAAAAACATTATGCACAAATATAAACTAAAATATTTCATACATGGATCACATCAGTATTATTGTTAAGTAAAAGCTAATAAGAGTCATGGCGGTTGTATATTATTATACCAACATATTTCCTTCTATGTACTACATTATCAACTTTCACTTACTATAAATGAGAAGTACAATAACTATTAAACAATAATGCTTGATCAAAGACAAATCCTGTTAACATTTATGTAGATCATTCATGTGTATATTATTAGAAATAAAACAAGATATGCATAAATGTTAGAAACAACATTATAAATGAGCACAAATTATAAATTCCATAAACAACATAACATTATACCATAATGACTCAGAACTAACAATTCGTGTTTCTAATTCATTTTTGTGTCATGTAAACTCATGTTCGTGTCGTGTAAAACACAAAAATTTCGTGTCAAAATTTATGTTGAGATGAAAAACATAAAATTTTGTTTTTAATTTATTTTTAGTTTTTATCATATTCATATGTAATTTTTACTTAATTTTAGCCTGTGTTACCTCCATGTCTTATATTCGTATCATTTTTGTGTCGTGTCTATAATTACCAGGTTTACATAATGTCCATTAGTGATGTTCAATAATATCCATTCGTTCAACATGCTCATTAAAAGTTTGGGAATGTAACGGATCACAATCATAACATTAGTGTTAATCTGTTCAATTGATACTTCTTATTGCTAAACTTCTACTTTAACACTCAAGTATTTCAATTCTATATGTTTAGCACATTTGGAATACTTGTTGTTCTTGAGAAGAAGTTGCTGTGGGGTTATCACAATAAATTTTCAGTAGCTTGGCAATAGCATTGGCAATTTCAAGTCCTAAAATAAAGTTATGCAACCAAATTCTCATAAATTATGGTCTGATAGCATGCTACAAATTTAGCCTTCATGGTAGATGCAATAACAATTGATTGCTTCACTCTTCCATGAAATTGTTCATCCGTTTGCTTTTGTTTTAATTCATCTATTAGACATTGCATAAAACTAAATTTGTCCTTTTTTTTGAATTGGAGCAACACTTGTTAAGCATTTTTCCATCCTAAATCTCTCTAGAACTTTATTTACGTATGCTTTTTGAGACAACTTTAACATTCCTTGTAATCTGACTTAGAATATTTCAATTTCAATACATAAGTTGCCTTTCTCATATCTTTCATTTCAAAGTTCTCAAAAAGAAATATCTTGTTTCTTGTAATAAACAAAAAACATTAGTTGCAAGCAAGATGCCATCAACATACAGAACTGAAATTATAAACTTACTCCTATTGACCTTCAGATAGATACATCAGTCAACGATGTTTTCTTTAAATCTAAAAACAAGTGATGGTATAATTGAATTTAAGATACCATTTTTGGGAAGCTTTTTATGTATATTGATTTCTTAAGTTTTCGCACCATGTGTTCCTTTTCTTTAACTAAAAAACCCTTAGGTTGGTCCATGTAGACCTTTTTTCAATCAGAAGAACAGTTTTCACATCCACTCAATATAGCTCCAAGTCATAATGAGCTACCAAAGCCCTAATAATTCTAAATAAGTCTAAAGCCATAATAATTCTAAATGAGTTTTTTTTTTTGACACTTGTGAGAAAGTTTCATTATAGTCAACGTCATCCTTTTGAGTAAAACCCTTAGTAACAAGTCTGGTTTTATATATTTCAAAATTGCGTTTAGAGTCATGTTGTTTTATAGGCCCAATTAGGCCCAACTCTTTTACAATCTTTAGGCAATTGAAGGAGTTTATGTGTTTTATTATGTTTCATGGATTTTAACTCATCTTTCATGGCTTCTACTCATTTAGTAGAATTAAGGTTTTTCAATGGCTTGTGAAAAATAAACTAGATCATCATCATTTCCTAAGTCATATTTCGACTCATGTAGTTATCAGGAATAGCAAACTTTCTTTGTCTTTGAGACTTTCTTAATGTTATTTCTTATGATTCATCTATTATGGGTTTATTGAGAATAATTTCATTTTGGGGTGTTTTGAGTTGTTCTTGCAAATGTCAAAAACGTTCTACAATTATGGGTACAACAACTTTTGATGAGATTATGGATAAGTGAGATTGCACCCTAATCTCTTTAATTAGCACATTATGTGACTATTCATTCCCACTAACCTCACCACCCTTAATGAATCTTGCATTCCCAATTTCCACAATTCTTATACTATGGTTAGGACAATAAAATCAATACCTTTTAGATTTCTTGGATAACCAATGAAAAAACCATCGATTGTTCTTAAATTCAGTTTCTTTTATTATGGATTATAATTTTTACTTTTGTTGGCAACCCCACACGTACAAGTTCCTTAAACTTGGTTTCTTTCCAATTCACAATTCAAAAGTGTTTTTGGAATTGTCTTAATAGGAATCCTATTTAAGAGGTACACAATGGTCTTTAATGCATGCATTCGCAATGATTTAGGTAAAGAGCAATTACTTCGCATATTCCTAACCATATCCATTAATGTGTGGTTACGTCTTTTTGCAACACCAATTTTGTTGTGATGTGCCTAACAATTTGTATTAAGCATGCCATATCTTTTAAGAAATTTAGCAAATGGACTAGGGCATTGTCCAGTTTCATCATATTTTTCATAATATTCACCACTCTTTCAAACTTGATAACTTTCACTTTTCTGTCTACTTGTCGTTCAACCTCAGTACTAAATACTTCTATTCTAATTCATTATTGATTGATATTTTTCATGCAGTAAACAAACATAACCATAAAATGAATAGTCATCGATAAAGGTGATAACATATTTCTTTCCATAAAAAATGGAATATCAAAAAGCCCACAAATATCAATGTATACAATCTCAAGAAGTTGTGTTGTGGGTCCTTTCTTTGTGTGTGTAGTCTGTTTTCCTTTAATAGAATCTACACACACACACACACACACCAATATCAGTAAAATCTAAGTCATTAAGGCTTTTATTCTTTGATAATCTCTCTAATCTTTCTTGGAAAATGTAACCCAAACGTTTATGCCACAAGTATGCTAAATGTTTATATATGTAACCACATTTAGTATTATCATTACGATGAAAGGTCAATATAGTTAAAGCTTCTACTAAAGCTTTGACTCTATTCCCTATGATTTTTTTCATTTGAATTTGTGATTTGGGTTGTAAAGAATTCCTGCATCATATTAGAATTATGAACAATACAATCAGAATCAATCCAGTAAGTATTATAAGAAACTTTAGTTAAATTTGATTCGAAATATACTAAAAAACTATTCTTACATTTCTTTTTGAACCATACCTTATGTTTTAGGTAATCTTTCTTAAAAGTGCCCATGTTTTTCACAAAATGATACTTTCCTTTCTTACGTTCCTTCTTTGGGAAGAGGAATCATTTATCTTATTTGAACCCTTGTCATTTTCCTGCTTTCTTCTGGCTTTCTTTTCAACTTCTTGATTGCTTACGAAATAAACAGATTGAGATTTCAAATTCTTAATCTTCATCTCCTCTTGAGCATACTATGTAGCTCATTGACATTCCACTTTCCTTTCATGGTATTATACTCTATTTGGAATGGACACTCTAGAGAGGTCAGGAGTTCATGATGAACTGATTAAGAAATCATCATCCACATGCATTTCTAAAAACTTTAATGTTGCTGCAATGTTAATCATTTCATTAATATGCTCATGCATGGTACATGGACCATCATACATCATGTTGATCAGTGTGCCCTTCAATGTTATAGATAGTGACTTGTAATCAGTTTGGAGTGCTCTTCCATGAAATTTATATATTTTTTAGCAAAATTAGTGCTAGGAAGAGCAGACTTAATGCACAATTTATTTGAATTTCCCAAATGGAAAGATTTCTCATCAATTGCTGCTAGTCACAGTAATAGCAAAAGTTTTTTTGCTTGGGTGCCACTTCCAGATCCATAACACTTAAGGGAAATTGAACTTGCTCACACTAATCAAGAAAATTAAGTTCATTCAACATAGATACAAATGAGGCAAGTGAATACAAGGAGATAGTGATAGGAACTTTAAATACAATAAGACATTAATATGTTATTGCTATGAGTCATAAATATAAACACATAAAACATATTTGAAATTCCGTAAGAATCATTCATATACATCAAAGATCTGCTTCGAGTGATACTATGATATATACACATAAACCATAATGATGCTAAAATTATAACTAACATAATTTAGTAATTAATTTCATTTAAATAAGTTTGTTATCTTTGGATATTCAAAACAAATCAAAAGAAATAAATTAATTACCACTATTATGTTCATCAATTATAAAAATAACTAATCAATCTTTTGGGTGATCCTTAAATGCCTTATAATTTTGAACTTCAATTACTCCCAATAAGAAATATAACATCATGATTAATCATTCATAAGCATTTTTTTGTATATAAACCACAGGTATCCTCATTCGTTTTAACGGTTTGAGATTAATTATGCTTGAGGTTTAGTCACAGTTAAAGCTCTTCAACCCTCCTTAAAGATGTGTTTAGTGGGGATCGAACTCGAGACGTCTTCCCACAAACTCAGCCTGTATTGCCAATTGAGCCACAATTCATGGGTCATTCATAAGCATTTCTAAATTAAAGAGCATTTGAAAATTATACTTAATTTGATATTTATGAAACTTTAAAGTTTGGCCAGTTGGGTGATTAACTAACAATCACAAACATATATAAGTCATAATGATGCTAAATAAAATATATTTAACGTAATTTGGTTATTAAATATATTATATTTAAACAAGTTTGTTATCTTTGGAAATATAAAACAAATCTAATATAATAAATTAATTATCACATTATGTTCATCAATTATAAAAACAACTAATCAACCTTTGGGCGATCTTTAAATGCTTTATAATTATGAATTTCAATTATTAATAATAAAACAGTTGGCAACGCAGGCTGAGTTTGTGGGAAGAGCTCTCGAGTTCGACTTCTACTAAACACATCTTTGGGGAGGGGTAAAGAGCCTTAACTGTGACTAAACCCCGAACATGATTAGTCTCAAACCGTTAAAACAGATGAAAATACCTGTGGTTTATACAAAAAAAAATAATAAAAATATACAATCATATTATTTCCATTCCTTAACTACTTTAAATTATGAGCAAGTGTAATTGTCATTAATTAGATATTCATGAAACTTTAAAGTTTGGCTAATTTGGTGACTAATAAACCATTAGAATGCATGCATATCAATTTTGCATAAATAGCATCGTTGGAAAAAAGAAAATAAAAACAAAAATTACGCATAAACCTGCTCGTGGGCCGGGCCGGGTCGGGTTCGGGCCGGGTCGGGTTCGGGCCGGGCCCATGACAGGTAATAAGGATATTAGCTTATACCCAAGCCCGGCCCGGCCCGATAAATCGGGCCTGATATTTTGTCCAAGCCCGTCTCATTTTTTATACAATAAGCCCGAGCCCGAGCCCGGCCCTCCCGAATATAATTTTTTTATATTTTAATTATTTATTTATTTGTTTTTTATTAGTTTATTTCCTTTAAAATTTAATTTAATTTGTCAAAATTTGTATATCAATTTTCATATTAAATATTTATAATCATGTTTTTTAATTAATAATGTTTTATATATATAAAAAATTATATTATACTTAACAAATATATTAAAAATATACTTAATATTAGAAATATATTAAAATATATATTTAATATTAACATCGGGCCGGGTCGGGCCGGGCTCGGTCTTTGAAAGGCTAAGCCCAGGCCCGAGCCCGTTTTTAAACGAGCCTAAAAATTTTGTCCAAGCCCGGTAATTGCATCAAATATTTTTGTCCAAACCCTCCCAAATATCGAACGGGCCTTCGAGCTTGGGCGGGTAGCCCGGCCCTTGAGCAGGTCTACTACGCATTAAGATATAAATAATTCAATTTTTTTCTTCTTACATTTTTTTCCATGTCATCATGCAAAAACCCTAAAAACCCAAAATTTTCCGATCAAATCTTCCTTATTTTAAAAGACTAAAAGATTTCCGACCAATCAAACACTCTTTTGTAACACATGGATCCTCGCCGCACTGCTCGAACAGTCAGCGACCCGAAGGTCCGTCAAGTCGGGTTCTTCACACAGCCACCATCACCAACAGCCGACCGTTCAGTTTCGGATCCTCCAGCTCACGACGACCCAATCCATTCTCCCTCGCCATCTTCCCCACTGCTTAATGACCACTCTACCTCCGGCATTTCCCTCTCCCCCGTTATGATCCCACCACCGCGTCACCGCTCCGATGCCCTCCTACTCCGTACGGCTCTCCAAGCCACCCCAACTACGACGTCGTTTTCCTGTTCAGCTCGAACAGTAACGGTCCCCCCTGAGAACGAAGACGTGCCCTCGTCGTTCTCGCCTGGTTGTAAGGTTATTTCAGGAAAATCACCATCCTTCTTTCCGGGCGTGAAGGCGAGTAGTGTACCTGCGAGTGAGCTGACCACTGTGTCGGCGGTTAATTTGCCTCCAGGAATTTCTGGTAAGTGGTTACCATTTTCTGGATTTTTTAAAATATTTTTCTTTGTCGGAAATTATGAAGGAATTGGTATCCTTTATTTGAGGAACTTAAATCAGGTGTGGTGCTGCATGTTGAAACTAATGCACTATGAAATTTTGGAAGATTTTGGTATTTTCATGAAGTTGAATTCTCTTTACATCTGATTTTTTTAAGGAATTTGGAATGTTTTGGTGTAGGAGGGACGTAATGGAACCATTCAAGTCAATAAAGTATACAGCTCAAGCTTGAGCTCAATTATAAATTCAGGGTCTGAAACTGGATTAGAGTCCATGAATTTCGAATTTCAGACCTGAGCTTGACTAAAGAATAAACCAAGTAGCTTGAGCTTGACTCAGTTAAGCTAAATTAGACTCAATTTCTTTAAAAATGTAAAACATATTTTATACAGAACAATTAAAAATACATAAAAAAAATGAAGTAGAATGCTTCATCAGGTTGCAGTGGCTTGAACCAAGTATTAAGATACTAAATTTAGCTCCATTGACTACTTGGGCTTGACCTGACTGCTAACAAGTAATAGCTTAACCAAGATGTAGTAATAGCTTAACATGTTCAAAGAGAGAGAACTTTCATGCTAAAATCCTAGCTGCTAATCAAAGATATTGATAGAGTTTGATTACATAATATAGTATGAATTATTTTCATTACATAGTTTTTATCAACTTGTGGTGGTTTTTGCATTTTTTTTTCTTCTTGGTGTGAGTTTCTATTGACAAACATTAACTGAAAGCTAGTAGCTCCGTGCTGGCAAAAGGATCTCTTAATTGGAAGAATGAAAGAAACTTCCTTTCATGTGTGGTCAATAGAAATTAAAACTCTTTTAAGTTGCGTATGGTTGGATGTATTTAGAGTCTTGCTTTCTTCATTCTAAAGAATTGTGAAATTGAAGCCTTTACAAGCTGAAGGGGAAAAATTGACTACAGAAAAGGCTGGTGGTGCATCAGTTGAAGTGCAGAATGATCGACCTGCTAATTCAAAGCCACTGAAAGAGAAAACTTCTAAAGCAGAGAGACGTGCCCTGCAGGAGGCTCAAAGAGCTGCCAAGGCTGCTGCAAAAGGTACATATTGCTACTTACTTTTTCTTGTCTTTTCTTTATTTTTATGCCCATTAGTTTTGTTAAAATCACCTTTTGCTCCACTAAATGTGCTTGCATTTTTCATTGCACAGTTTTCTGTATGTATTAATCTAAAACTCAGTTTGTTCTGTAAACGGGACTCAACCTGAATGAGTTTATTGTTGACTTATAGTTATTTGTTTTATATTTTGTAATTCACTTTTTTTTTTTTTTTAAAAAGGCCCTTAATAATTCATTGTCTATTCCTTTTCATTGCAATGCATTATTAGCTGAAGGAGGTAAGGAATCAACTGCTGCATCTAAGGTTGTGACTTCAGCAAATACAAAACCAAGTAAAGCTGCAAAACCACCTTCACAAAAGAATGATGGTTCTCAAGTTGCAGCTTTTGAGAAGAGGGGAGGTGATCGTGCACATGAGAAAGATAGAAAGAAAGATGCTCCTCACCCACGAATGCAATATGATGATACAAGCCGGGTGGAGAAAGCCAAAAAGCATGCTGTTGTAAAACAAACTGAAGCCAGAAACCGAGTGGAACTATTCAGGCATTTGCCTCAATATGAACATGGAACTCAGCTTCCTGATTTAGAGGCAAAGTTTTTTGAACTTGATCCTATGCATCCTGCTGTCTACAAGGTATTTCTACAAACTTCACTATTTGCTCTTTTGCGCATAGCAAGCAGTTCATACACACCCACACGTTTATGCATACATATTAATCATATTACATGTACATATATGTATGCATGGGGATGGATTTGATATGTATATTTGTGTATTAATTATAGGTATTATTATCCAATACACTAGCTATGGAGTTTTTTAACTCCACAAGAGTATATAAAGGGTTGATGCTTATCCATGTAGGATGTGTTTAAAAAATAATAAATTATTTAATGATTAAGGGTCACTAGCAATTTTATAAACCCACATGTGGTGTTAAAAGGCCCCACTACCAATGCATAGAATAATAATCCTTAATTATATATTGGTGTCTCACTCTTACCCCCTAGTAATATGTTCTTGGCAAATCATGCTTTACTAATCTTTGCTTCAGCCTTGTCCACTTGATTGGAAGCTTCTCTGTGGTAGTTACTAGTATATTAGCTTTTATATGATCAATGTGTAAAAGAGATCAAGTATTGGTGACTTTTTTGTTTCATTAGTGTTTCCTTTGTTTGTCAGGTTGGATTGCAGTATTTATCTGGAGATGTATGTGGTGGCAATGCTCGTTGTATTGCAATGCTTCAAGCATTCAAAGAGGCTATCAAGGATTACTCAACTCCACCTGAAAAAACTCTAATTAGAGACTTAACTGCAAGGATCAGTAGTTATGTTTCTTTCTTGATTGAGTGCAGGCCACTCTCAATTAGCACGGGTAATGCAATCAAGTTTCTAAAGAGTCGAATTGCAAAATTACCATTGTTTCTATCAGAATCAGAAGCAAAAGCTACACTTATGTTGGATATTGATCGTTTCATAAGTGAAAAGATCATCCTTGCAGTCAAGGTGATAGTGAAACATGCTGTTACAAAAATTCGAGATGGTGATGTTCTTCTCACATATGGGGCATCTTCTGCAGTTGAGATGATAATGTTGCATGCCCATGAGCTTGGCATACAATTCCGTGTTGTAGTGGTTGACTCTCGTCCAAAGCTTGAAGGACAACTCTTACTACGTAGGTTGGTGAGGAAGGGACTTAGCTGTACATACACTTATGTAAACGCTGTTTCTTGTATCATGCATGAAGTTACTCGAGTTTTTCTGGGTGCTTCATCAGCTTTGTCTAATGGAACAGTGTACTCAAGAGTTGGGACTGCTTGTGTTGCTATGGTTGCTCATGCGTTTCGTGTACCTGTGTTAGTGTGTTGTGAAGCATATAAATTTCATGAAAGAGTGCAGCTTGATTCAATATGTTTTAATGAGCTTGGTAGGCATTAGTGGAAATAGATTTGCTTGTCAACTTTACCAGGTCTTGTTTCCTCGTTTTGGTGACTTAAATGGAAGTGGCTTTGGTGTCTGTTCCATCTCTTACAGGAAACCCAGATGCTGTTTCAAAGGTTCATGGTAGAGAGGAAATCAACTACTTGGATGGTTTGGTCAAAGGAGAAAATCTGCAGCTTCTAAATTTAATGTTGGTGTTTATAATTTGATGACGTAAAACTAACTAAATACATCTTCTAATGACTGACAATTCAGAACTTTTTCATTGACAGTTATGATGCAACACCTTCAGATTTTGTCTCCATTGTAATTACAGATTATGGCATGGTAAGTTTTGATTTGATAAGGCAGCTTATTGTTCCTTTTTTTTTTTGGGTGGGGATGGAGGTTGTAAGTAGCAACATGTTAGGATTAAGACTTAGTTGAGGTGAGTTAAGAGAGCTTATGATGCTTCTTTACGATTTTCCCACGAAAAACCCTGCGTCTATGAACAATGTGTTCGATTTACATTTTTCTTCTTGGGGTATCCTTAGTAGAAGTATTAAGTCAGGGCATTTTAAGCTGCAATAAGTTGTAAATTATGAGTGCTGTTCTTGTTTTAGGTGCCACCCACAAGTGTGCCTGTCATTGTGAGAGAATATCGAAGGGAATGCCTGTGGTCCTAGGTGGCTCATAAATGGATTGCAGAGGCTTCTCAACAATTTTGCTCATGTTACCATCTTTCTTCTCCATCTCAACGGGACAATGAGGAGATAATTTTCTTATAACATGTTTTCTTTTCTTTTCTATTCCTTTTTTTTGGTGTTTTTCCTTAATCATGGAATAAGGCTATAGCCTCACATGCTTTCCTGTGTTTTGTGTTTTTTTTTTTCAAACCTGACTCAGTGAAGAGCGCGATCCTTTCGCCTTTCCGTGCAGAAGTATGATGCAATCTCTTTTGTTGTAGCAAGTATTGTTTTGGTTTTCCGCTCTTGAGGTTCAAGGATGATTTTTGTAGCAGATTCGAAGAAGAGTTGATTTTTTGCTTCAAACTTTTAATGCCACAATGATTGCGATTATTGATTCTCATTTAGTTACAGTGACGACATATCTAGGCTCTGGCATACGCATATTAATTCGCGGAGCAAGTCTAGTCCGAAGATGAATTGCATTTTTCTACTGCATTTCCCAGTTGATACAAATATGCTTTTCGGTCTTGCTTTTTCTATCCAACAACTCAAAAAACAATGTGGACGGTGAAAGAAAAAACAATTGCCTTGCCAACAAAGTAGGGACATATTTGGATGGACGACGTGATTGAGATTGTATGGATAAATAGTGAGAATAAAAATTCTAATTATGAAGAAATTAGTTATTGTAACAATGAGAAAAAGTATTATAGTGGTGAGATTAAAATTAATGGTGAAATATATGTTTGGATATTAATGTAGTCGTGAAAATGAGGTAAAATGTAATGAGAAGAGAAATTAATTACTAAGTACATTAGATAAAAAAGCCAATAATGAAATTTATGTGGTAAAGTGTAACGAAAAGAGAAAATAATTATTAAGAACATTGGATAAACTATTAAACAAATAATGATTATCGTATATGTTATATTTGTGTTGTGGCTTGTTCACAAAAATAAATTTTGCTGGTGTGATAATCTCGATCTTCTTGTTAGCCTATCTCCAAGAATTTTGCAAGAAAGAAAACTATCAGAGGGCGCAAAGGCTTTTCCCTAGGAGTTATTTGACGTTTAATTACCTTTAAGACCCACAACTTCAATGGTCATTTAAAGGATCTTCCATGGTCTTCTTGAGTCACCTTTCCTCTTGGGCTTGATCTATCTTTAGGCTCAATGACCTTCAGTCTGACTAATAACAAGGCCCAATGACCCTTCGTATGACTCTCATCAATTGCTCTCTACTCTTTCACAGGGTACACCATGTGGAAGAGTATATAGGTTTTTTTTTTTAATTAAAATCATTATGGGTCTATAGACTTTCAAATTCTCTCGCTGCCCACTTTTTTGAAATTATTGCAAGAGACTCTTCATCTTCACTCGTGGGCTTAACTAGTGGGCTTCACCATAGTTTGTAATAGGAATGGAGTTGTAACGGGCGGTTAAGTGCCTATTTCAGAGTCCATGGATTCTCTGAATCAGTATCCTATTTTATCGAGAGGGCCTCTCAAAAGGATTTCAAAGATAGATTTTTTAGAAAGCTTCCAAGCAAACTTTATAGATATGAGTCTGATTAGTTTTTTGTTGAAATCCCAGAAGGTTTAGACATTCCTACCTAATGGGTTATTCGTGGGAGGAAATCATCTAAAGATAATATTTTCTTGATCTTAAAGAGATTGTATGATCAGCAAATTGACTGGTTATGTTCTGGAAGAGGGACCGATTTATTTACTCTCTTCACTAAAGCGAACATCCTATCTATTGGTTGTGACATGGTGGACGCTTTCACAAATTCTTTTTGTGCTCACATTATGTAACGCCCTCGGAAGCCGAATTTTCGGGCTAACTTTTTCCTTTACTTCCTATGTTTGTCTCTCGTTCAATGTAGCTAAAATCTAATGAGTAGTCTTACTCTCATATTTGTTTAAGACTAGTTGTCTAAGGTCCCAATATAGTCTTCTCGTAAGACGTGTCGAAAACAACACTGAAAAACTCCGCCTCTATTTTAGTCTAGTATCCATCCCCATACTACGTACATTATCGTTTCAACCTATAGAAATTTCAAATCTCCATGTAACTTCTAAAATATTAGACATCCATGTGATTCAATATATAAACATATCGAGATTACAACTTAACTACGAATCACAGTATGTTTACAGACTCGATATCACCTAGTACTTACATCCCGAACCCTATACACTGTGTACACAAAAGAATTTAGTCTGGGATATAAACAAAAGAACAAAAGATTATACCTTGGCTCAAAATATAGCTTTCTACAGCTCGACAAAAAGACTCTCGATGCACCACACTCGTGCTGAGTCTACCTGAAATAATCTGAGGTGGAAGGGGGTGAGCTTTGGGGAAAGCCCAGTAAGAAAACATACGCTAAGTGATATTAGATGTTCTACTATGTTCGTGCATGTGTATGCGTGAATAAGTACGTCAAAACTCATGCTTAAGTGTGTCTTACGAAAAAATGCAAGTTGACAAATCATTGTTCTATAAGCTATAAAAACACTTGCACTCACGCATTTATAAAATCGAACTACACAATGAAAACATTTTCAAGAGACAGGATTTCTTTGATAAGGTATCGTAATATAATCGGGATCTTTGGAAATAACTGAAAGCTTTCTATGAAAGCGTCCACTGTAGCTAGCAGTGGTTACCGTTCCGAACCAAGATTCTATCCATGATCATGAATCATCCCAGCACCAGTGATCATCTAGTAGCTGAGGTACAAGTCACGACTATTTGTCGGACACCTGGAAGATCACAAAGCCATCCAGGACCTGGAAGATCACAAAGCAATCCAGGATATTTTACGTTAATTGCCACACAGGCTTACTAAATGCCACACAGGCATAATTTAAACGCCACACAGGTGGGTGCCACACAGGCTTAATAAACGCCACACAGGCGAGTGCCACACAGGCTCATCTACGCCACACAGGCGAGTTAAGTGCCACACAGGCAACTTCCAAGCATCCCTTGTCTCTTATGCCAAAATTCATGCAAGAATGCTTTTACAATGTATCTTGAGTATGGGAGGCATAATTCGTATTAAACCTTCACGTTTTGATAACCTCATTGTACAAAACATATTTTAAAAAGACAGTATCTCGATCACTAGTAATGGTGCTTGAGGTATATGAGGTTTTAAATATATTATAGAATTTAAATCGATGCCAAAAATCTATTTAATATTTTCTAACGAAATTTGGCATTATGACGGCATAGGTAGAACACTACCCAGCATCATAATCCACAACAAACAACCTGCATAAAACGCCAACCAACAATATTTTTATCCACAAATTCAACACAGTTCAAATTCCAAAACCATTTGTACTTCAACTCAGTTCAATACATATGAAATTCAACCAAGAATGCATTTCAAATCAATAAGTATTAAATAACAGAATTTTGGACATACACAACATAGCAGACTAATAAACGTTTACCGTAAATTCCCATACCTAGATAATATCACTTTGCACTCTTAAGCCAATTGTTCAACTCCACCTCCGCGGAATTTTCTCTATAATTTAATTGTACAAAGCCCATTTAATAATTATTCATAGTATATTTTCAAACTATATCTTACTCAAATATTTATTTATACTACATCCTTATAATTTATTTCATTTACTTAAAGCCTTTACCTTTAAGAGTCTCCCAACTCTAGCTCTTCCTTGTTATATATTTATTCAAGGCTCCCACCAAGAACCTACACCATCCATATTTCAATATTAATATCCATATCACACGTGATAGGCTCATTACTACAACTATTCGTTAGTTGCATACGTCGACAGAAAATACAATTATATATATATATATATCTTATTCTTAACCCCATATATACATCATTATCCGTCAAATTTCTTGCCGCCTATCATCATGTCCTATTTCCAATTTATTAAACAATTTCATTTACATTAAGCTTACACAAAAGAAAAGCCTTTTACCTTTAATTCTCCCACGAACCAAATTTACACCAAGCTTTTCTTCAATTTTCCTTGCTATTGAAACTCTCCAAACAGCCCCTAAACAATGAGTTTCCAGCAGGTTTCCATCATAAGACACAATATAACATTGAATCCAATGTACCTACGTAAATCCCAAAACTAAAAAAAACAACCTTACCCTTTTTGCTGCTGGTTCCATCAATTTTCTTCCTCCCTTCTTGTTCGTAAATGGCTGTAAAAAATGAAGCTTCACATCCCCTGTTGTTGCATTTTGTTTCTAGCCCTTCTATTCTTCTTCACGCCTAAGACATACTTATTTGGAACCCTCAAATCTGCCGCCCCGTTAGCCACCCAAAATCAGAAACTTTCAGTCCAGATTTAGCCCCCCAACAGCAGCTTTAGACCATCTCCAACGCCACTCTGTCAGCCCTTTATGAAAGCCTCTCTGTTCAGCCTCTTTTGCTCCACAATTTCCTTCCTTTTTCCTCCTTTTTTCCAGTACCGATCTGCTCCTCCCAGGCCGCTTGAACAGCTTTTCCTTTTCCTTCCCCAAATTGCCGAACAAACCTTCCTTTCCTTTGTTTCCGTTTCGATCGATAGCCCCAGCTTCAATCTCTCCAATATCCTTTACCTCGTCGCCCCTCTCTGTTTCTTTCCCATTTCTCTTTTCCCGCTTCTATTCCTTTCCTGTTCACTCTTTCTTTTCTTTACTCTTTTGTTTTGTTTTGCTTTTGGATCCCACGTGAGTGGGGAAAAAGTGGAAGCCGATTGGCTTCTTCAAAAGCCAATCGGTTTCATCAATTCACTATTATTATATTATTATTATATTATATAAAGTATATTTTATATTATGTTGGTACTTTGTTGTAGTATTTTATTTTATTTATTTTGTTTTTATTATATATGTGTATACAATATTTATTGTTTTATATTTATATATATGATGTATAATATGTAACTACACCCAAGACTCACACATAGATTTAATAATTCTATTATTTCCAAATTTAACTAATTAAAATACATTAAAAAAAATCAACTTTATGAACTTAGTTGATTTACACAAGGTCTAACCAAAAATTCATCGGCTTGCTGTAGCTTGTCTCACCCTAGCTCGAAGTAGACAGGATCTCTTATCTTCGAGACTAATTAAGTTGTGCCGAGAGGTCCACGCTTCTACATGCCCCTAAGTAATTATTTAAATTTATTTTTATTAGTTATAAAATTGTGCTAAATAATAGATAATTAATTTAATATAGTAAGAATTTTTTCGGTTATTACACATTAGTCCTCTTTTAGAGCCCGAAGGTCCATTAACCCAAAGCATTAGGCGTGCTTTTTGCAAGAGGAAGGATAATGAAAGCTTCTCTGCCTCTCAAGTTGAAATTCCTCATCTTCAGAAAACGAGTTCGCTTCAAAGGAGTGGTTAAAGAAAACACTTAAGCTTGTACTCTTCTCTTGCTCATTATGATGGATTTAGTTCCTCTTGATCCCTTAATTGTGGAAGGGGCAAGTCTGTCCCTTGTGAATCGCCATTGATAGGTTGCAATGAACAAGAGGAATTAGAAAAGTTGCACAAGCAGAATTAGGCTAAATGCAATATATCCAAGCTCTTTATGAAAGGTATGAGGCAACTATTTGGGGAGCTGTCAATTAGTGACGTGCCTGTGCTTCCCAAATTGCTTCACTTAACACTCATTGCTTCATAATAGATGGAGGCAATGTCATTCACATGGCATAATAATTTTTTTTTTGGCTTGCCCAAGGGTTAATGATAACGACTTCATAAAAGACTTAGGATTGCTTCATCTTAAAGACGATTTTGAGATGAAAAAAGCCAAGACTGCATCTTCAAAGCACTACCAAGATGCATTTTCCTTCCACTTTAACTGAGCTGAATGCTCTTTAAGTGGAGTATGCCACTCTTTTTTATGAAGTCAAGGTTCTAGCTAAATGAAACCAAGAATTATGGGGAGAAATTACAAGATTGCAGAGCCACCAAAGCCTTTTCTTAGCCAAGAGGAATAAGACCAAATCCAGGTTAAGGCCGTGAGGGAGCATCGTCTTTCCAAGATGTGCCACAAAAAGAGGCTCATATTCTTAACTGGTTTTATCAAACATGGTTTGTTCCTGGCATCCTCCTGATTGGTCAAAGCTTGATCCAGATGTTTAGGGTTTGGAACCTTTTCTGAGGATGGACGCATATAAAGATCTATCTGATTTCACAAGCCTTAGTAGCCTTTTCGTCAACCCGAAGTGGTCGAGGTTCTCACAGGCTTAGATGGAGATGATTTAGATAATCTAGAAGCTAACCTTTCTAAGGATCAAGCTCTTGACATTATAGTGCCTTAGGACATAGATGCCTACGTGCTTGTTAGTATTAATACTCCTTTTGCTGCAGAAGTCAATCTGGAAGACACTTATTGTAATACAATTCTAGAGTTGAAAGAATAAAAAATTCCACTTGCTTGCTTTAGTTTCATACTCTAATTGTATGTTACTCTAATTGTATGTAAGTAATAAGTGCTCCCCAATTCTTTGTGAAAGAGCTTTCATTAGATTATTTACTACGAAAGGGCACCTTTCACCGCATGTAAGGTTTTTTTCTGTTAGACAAGAGGATATCTGTTGATTGGCGATAGGTGTCGTGCTACTTGCGGGAGGCTTCTCATGTTGTGCGGGAGGCCGTCTCCTGCTACACGGTAGGCCGTCTTTCGCAATATGAGTTTCTACTACCACATGGCCCAATAGGCTTCTCCTGTTGTTCGGGAGGCCGTCTCCTGCTATGCAGTAGGCCGTCTCTCGCAATATGAGTTTCTGCTACCATGTGGCCCAATGCTATTGGGCCACGTGTCACGCCTTTAATGCTTCTTTTGGGTCTATTGGGCCCAATTCACTTAGTTTGGGCCTTTTCCATATCAATTTCTCTCCACTCTTTTATTGGATTTTCCAATAAGAGTATATATTTTTGGGCATTTTGGTCATTTTATTAATCTAGTCATTTTTTGTATTCTTTTGTAGATTTCGAAGCATAGCTCTTCAGGATGTATCTCTTTGTTCGTGACCTTTGGGATTCCCTGCCGCGGCTATATAAATGTGAGAAGATACAAAAATTACGTAGAAAATTCTCTTAGATAGGACCCTATCGCAAGACTATAGCTTCCCACTTGCTGCAACCTATCGCAGGTCTCTACCCTATAGCATCATTGATTGTACACTAAAGACTAAGCCGTGAGACTTACAACCTACCGTAGATAGTAAGTCTTTCGCCTTCAGTTTCCTGCCACATCTTTTATACCTGGCGAAGGCTTTTTAGTCTTTTGCATCAGTTTGCATTCTTCTGCAAGTATTAAGCCTACCATATATATTGTCTTGTCTCTTCTTTCGACTTTAGTAGTTGTTGACTATAGCCACTCAGGGTATAGGTAAATCATTAAGGAAGGGTATTCCTTATAGGTTAAGTAGTGTAGACAATTCGAAGGGCATGACCCCTGCCGCCAATTGACAGATATCCCCCCTCTAATGGAAAACAACTTCACACATAGTGAGAGGTACCCTCCTGTAGTGAAGGACACTTTCCCGCCTGCAAAAGATACTCGGGAGATCCTCTATTATGTGCAGAGAAGGGCTCCGTTAATGCGCAAAAAGGTGAAATTGCCCTTTAGTAATTACTACGGTAGTAAAGGTAATTATTCAACTATAAATATGTCTCAAGTACTATCATAATCTGTAGGTTCTATTTTCTGCTTACTAAGGCTCTGAAAAATTCTCTTACTGATTTAAGCATCGAAGTGCCTATGTAGGTAACAACCTCCTACGTCTCTCTGACCTCTATTTCTTGCAGAATTTTTGGTGCCATATGTGAAAAAGGAATAAGCAATCTACATCAGCATCAGTATCTAATTATTGTTGTTTTCTGCAATAACAATTAGTGTCGTCTATGAGAAACAATTTAAAAAGCCAATTATTTCGAAGATGGTGAGAACAAGATCAACAGCGGTTAGAGATGGTAGTGATGAGAACTCTGTGAGTTCTCCTGAACCTCAACCTTAGTGAAAAACTTAAGAGAATAAGGAGGAGACTGGAGCAATAATGTCTTTAGCTGAATTTGAGGCTTTGAAGAGGCAAAGCGAAGAGACAATGCATGCATTGCGAGTTATAGTGGTCTTATGCAAAGGAATCCTCCCTCAACTAACTTACTGGAAGTTGTGCAAAACCTTGTAAGAGAGACAAGTCGGGGGAAGCTGCCGCAGGGAGCCACAAACAAGGTCTGCAAGTTGCGACAGGGCTACTACTACGACAAGATGTGCAGGTTGCGACAGGGCCATCGCTGGGACAAGATGTGCAGGCTGCAGCAAGGTCGCTGCAAAGGCAGGGTGTGCAATCTGCGATAGGGTCACAATGGAGGCAAAGTGTGTATGTTGCAGCAGGGTCCTCCATACTGTGTTGGAGTCTGTTAAATCTCACTGATCAACAGAATTGACCCGAACTAATACAAGGTGTATGAGGTGCTGAAAAGACCGGGTTGGGACAGACACAACTTACTTATGTTGGAGAAAGTGCTTGGTGGATTGGGTCTTAAGTTGACCCCACTTGGAATACACAGATGATGGGTGGTGAAGCCTCGCAAGGCAAAGTGAAGGAAGTGGTTGTTGATGATTAGCCTGACTTATCTCCTGCAAAGAGGGAAAAAAATCAACTTGCACCTATGGTTGATATGAAAAGGATGATGAGCAGGTATTGGAGAAAAAGAGGTTAGTATCTGCAGAAGAAAGCTAGAGGAGACGAGTCCTATTCAGTAAGGCCATAATGGAAAAAACTTTGCCTTCGAAATTCAAAATGCCACGATGATTGCATATGTAGGAAAAATAGACTCGTATGACCATATGTAGAATTATGAAGCGTTGATGTTTCTTCATGTATGGGAATATGAGATATTGTGCAGGGCTTTCTCACTTACCTTGAGAGGACACGAAATGAAGTGGTTCAATAGTCTGCCTGAGGGCTGTATCACTTCTTTTGATTAGTTGTGAAGTGAATTTTTGAAGGCATTTGTAGTTAATAGTCAGAGGAAGAAAGAGCTTACTTATTTGCTTACACTCAAACAGGGAGATAAGGAATCACTAAAAAGTTATGTAGACCGCTTCCAAGATGCCACTTTAGAAGTTCGAGACCAGCAAGTGGGGGTAGTAGTGGCAGCAATGTTACAGGGAACTAAGTCCATAAAGTTATAAGAGTCCCTATCATTAGATCAACCTACCACCATTTTTTACTTATTCTCTAGAGCAAATAAGTACATTGCTTAGGAGAAGGTGACGAAGATGATATCAACAAGGGAGCATAAAGAAAGGAAGAAGTGAGGAAGAGAATCCTTTGGTGGGTCTGCCAGTTAGTCAAGCAAACTTGAAAAGGCTCCCAGATTAAGATATACTAATTATACCCCACTCACTGAATCTCGAGCCTCGATGCTAGCAGCCATTGAAGGGTGGGGCCTCATACAATTCCCGAAGGGGACAATAGGAACCTTAGGCTAAGACCTCGACTCATACAGTAATTTTCATGTTGCACATGGGCACGCCACCGAAAAGTGCAGGGAATTAATGAATTGGTTGGAAAAACTAGCTTGGGAAGGAAAAATAGATAGATTTGTGTGGAGAAGTGAAAGAACTAACTATCCCGTGTAGAATAAGGGCAATAATCCCAAGGATATGAGAGATGAAAATAGGAGAAACAATGGAAGAAATGAGAATGTTAGAAGAAATGAGGAAAGAAGTACAGATAGGAGAAATCAAGAGGAAGATAACAAACCTACAAGCCTGGCGATTTATGTCATCTTGGGCAGAGAATCGATGGCGGGTAGCTCTTCCTCATCCAGAAAGTCCTATGCTTGATAGGCCTATCAAGTCATTCGATGATGGAGGAAAGCAAGGATGAAGAACCAATCACCTTCACGTCAGCTGATCGAGGAGATGTAGTGATTCCTCATGATGACCAAATGGTGATTTCGGCAGTTGTTGCAAAACATTCAGTTAGCCAAGTTTTGGTTGATAATGGAAGTTCAGTAAATCTTATTTATTGGAACTATTTTGAGAAGATAAAAATATTTCAGAGGATAGGTTAAAGCCGATGCCCATGCCTTTATATGGGTTTTTTGGTGAAAAAGTGAAGGTAGCAGGAGCCATTGAACTACTCGTCACCTTAGGGGAAAGCCCTAAAGTGTAGTTCGCCAAGTGCTATTCATGGTGGTGAAGTTAACTTCAGTAGCTTACAACATGATTTTCAGGCGGCCGCTGTTGTATGACATGAGAGTCATAGTCTCCCCTTACTACTTTTGATGAAATTTCTAACACCTCATGGTGTGGGTCAGGTGAAAGGGAGATCAAGGAGGGCGAGGACCTGTTATATCACATCCACTACATGTAAAGGGATCTAGAGGAAAGAAACCCTTACAATAGAGGAACCAACTAAGCCAAAACCTAACAAAGAAATAGAGGTAGTTCAGTTAGTCACTACAAAAAATGAAACTTTTAAGGGCACTTTCATATCTGCGGTTTTACCAACCGCCGGTAATTCATTTTTTTTAAATGCAATTCCCGGCTTAAACCTAAGCACCGTTTTTTACTATGCTTCTAACGACTCAACCCTTTTTTTTTGGAAACGACCGAACCCCTATGCTCTTTTCATTAGGCAATCTGAATATATCCTTCTTCTCTAATCATTTGGCTTTAAGAATTCATTTTTCTTCATCTTAAATCAAATTTTCCCTTAATTTGGAAACCAAACCCTAGCTTTTCCTCTCAACTCTCACATTCTTCTCTTCTTTTCGTCAATCATCTCATCTCAACTCTCACATTCAGAGCATCACTAAGCCTGCGATTTGAAGATGGGCTCATAGAGGTGGAGTGAGATGAATTAGTGGCTTGATCTATGAGGAGACTCGTGGAGTGAAAAGAATCAATCGTACTCCGTACCTCAGCTCTATCTCATTTCATAAAAATCATCTTCCCACGTTCTCTCCTAGAGGTTTTCAAGAATTTCTGTTTTAGGTTTTTATGTTTCAAGTTTTCTCGTTGTTCTTTTTCTACATTATCGTATTTCTTTCCGTATCTTTGAGTGCTGTTTCCTTGAACTGAAGAAAAAAGTTGGCTCGTACGAAGCAAACTGCTTGCAAATCAACCGGAGGAAAGGCTCCAAGAAAGCAACTAGCTGTCATGGTATGATTATTCAGGGTTTTGATTTCCTTTTTGTATTTGGGTTCTTTTAGAATACGTTTCTGTTTCTTTGTCTCAATCACAACTAATCAATTACAGGCTACTGGGAAATCTCTTCAGGGGAAATCTAGGCCAAAAACTGGTAGAGTCAAGAAGCCTGACCGCTTCTGTCCTGGAACCATCGCTCTTCGTGAAATTCGTAAAAACCAGAAGAGCATAGAGCTTGTGATCCGCAAGTTACCCTTCCAGTGCCTTGTTCGTGAAATTGCCCAAGATTTCCATGTATGTCTCATAAAATTACAAGAAGGCAAAACCTATAATCCCAGTTTGTTTAACTTGAGATTATAATAACTCTTTTAGTGAATGACTGTTTGGGGGAAATTGTTTTGCTCAAGTGAGGAGAACCTTAGACAATGGATTGAGGCACTAACTTCAGTGATTACTTAATTGCTTGTCATCGCATGCATGTGCATGTGTACTGTGTAAAGTAGTGCATGAATATATTTCATGTTAATTTTGTAATGGACAACGGGGAAACTCTGAAACGCTATAAGTTTAGTTTGGCTTTTGAGAACTCCAATGAGGAGGATTATGTGACGGAAAAGTTTTTCCAGTCTCTTGTTACAGGTATGGACATTATTTCTGATGGCCCCTTTAACATTATACTATGACAAAGGATTTATAGACAGCAAATATTTCTTTTCAGTTTTTGGCTCCTTTTGATTGATGTTTGAAAACTCCATTCTACTTGAGTCTTTGAAATTGAACTAAAATATATGTCTCCATAGGGAAATAATTTTTGTTTCGAATGAATGCTAAAAGTTTTGCCCAAAATTAGGAAACAGTTGGCATAAAAAATTTTTGATCAAGTTTTTAGAAACAGGATCCGAAAAATTGCCATCCCTACCGGAAAGGATTCATTTGTATTTTCATTTTGAACCTTAATGTGGGCCTCATTTACCATTTGATTAATGGAAACATTAAATTTTGTAAGAACTGTACCTGTGGTGTTTGGTGCTCCTAATATTGAAGATTTTGCTCCTTCTCTTGGTTCAGTTTGAACTATAATCAATCATTAAGGTGAATATGCCAGTTTACCAAGAATTGTTTCTTTTTATGGCATAGTTACACCCACATGCTAGGTTTCTTTTATGGTCGAAGTTATATTTTGGTTTTCTAATGACTAGTCCTGGTGACAATGAGATAACCATGGATTAGGTGGAAGTATGAAGGCCCATCTGATTCTTTCAAGGCCCTTGTGGATATGGCTGCAGTTCATTCATCATGCCGTCTGTGCATTCACTTGGCAACCGTCATTCGGGAGAAAGAAGAAAAGAACTCTGATTTAAAGAAATGCCTTTGCAAGTGTACCAGAGGATCAGAAACTGTGTATCATTTATGTATAAGAGAGCGAGGGAGGTTTGAGAGGGAGTCTATTTTCTTGAGGTAGCCCCTGTACTCTTTAGCTATTAGTTCATTGTTGCAAAACGATTTTATCGCACCTTTTTATCCAGACTTTATCAAACTTTGTTTAAACATAACAATCAATGCAAAAGTAATTGAAATCATGTGGCAATAGGTGGTACGTTAGTATGTACTCAGTTGAAGCTAATTTTAAGTATTTCTTTGGTTTGGAACTGGAGGAAATCCTTATTTTTGACATTGACGAGCAGGTCTGGCAATTTGACTCTAGAGGCCTTGGAGGCTGCAGTGCTTATGAAGTTTATGTCTCGAAAACACGTGCCTGTTTGGAAGCTTGAAAGACCTAAAAGCATAAGAGGAGGGGATGAACTAAAAGTATACAGAATATATCCTGTTGGCTTGACATAGAGACAGGCTTTATTTAGGTTCAAGTTCAAAGGCGATGGCAATCTTAGGAGCCACATTAAAAACAACCCTTGTGCAAAGTTTGAAGTCATATTTGTCTAGATTGAAGTTTGCATTATCTCAACTTTGAGCATGGCTGAGCACTATTTGCTGAAAATACTTCCGGATAGATCAAAGGTAACCGCTTGCAGGTTATGACTCTCATCAAATGCTTCCGGTAAGAATTCCATGATTCTTTTACATTGATTAGCTGCTAGGTTATAGGAACGAGCATGATTAAAATTTACGAAAGGCTCAATTCGTTTTAGCTCACGTCACAATGCATCCAGAGTCTTAAAGAGTTTTAGCTTCAGAATTTCTTCCTAGCATGATTAACTATTGTATGAATTAGTTAGATATGTCAAAGACTTATTGTGTATATCTGGAGAATCTTCCGGAGTTATGCGTAGTATGAATACTTTTCATTGAATAAATCTGGCTTTGCTGCTAGCAATTTTGAATCATTCCTTAACTTGAGAATGTGAAATTCCAAGGATGATTACATTGCATTCAACGTAGTAATTGTCTGAATTCTGAAATTACAATACATCCGCTTCCCTTTTGCATGCCTTTTGCCTTCAAAGATTTAGGATCGGAATTGCAGAAGAAAAGTTTCGATAGATTAGTAATGAAGATTAAGAAAGAGTGTTTTACAAGGAAACATGGAGAGCAGAAAACTGAAGAAACAGATTTGCATTTTACTTAGTATATGAAGATGATTCATTTTTAACTTTTGCAGCTTAGCAACTACAACTCTTTTGAAGGGGTGCTATACTGCAGGCCTCACTATGACCAACTCTTCAAGAGAACTGGTAGTCTGGACAAGAGTTTTGAAGGTAAACAAAAACTATAAGTTTCTATTGAACTACCATTTATTACTGTATATCATTCTTTTTCAATATTCTTTTAGGAACACCAAAGATTGTCAAACCTGAAAAACACGTAGAAAGTGAGGTAATTCTTGGAATCCATTTGCCACCCACAGGTTTCAGTTTGTTGTTTTTTTTTCCAAGTTTACTATAAATCTTTCCATTGATTTGTAATGAATTGGATCCAACAGAATGCACAGAAAGTGGTGAACCTGTTCGGTGGCACCAAAGAAAAATGTGTTGGCTGTAATAAAACAGTCTATCCAATTGAGAATGTAATTAAACCCATAAATTTTGGATTAGAAAATGCGTGCTAGTATATTATTGAGCAAAAAATGAAACTTGGGTGTGATTTTATGTTCTTTAATGGGACACCATACCACAAGAGCTGCTTCAAGTGTACCCATGGCGGTTGCACTATTAGTCCATCAAACTACATTGCACATGAAGGAAAGCTCTACTGCAAACATCACCACATCCAACTCTTCAAGGAGAAAGGAAACTACAGCCAGCTTGAGACTGATCGCAAGAAAAACACCATGGCTGAGAACCTTACGTCCATGGAAATTGCTGCTGAGTTATAATATCGGAATTGATCAATCAGGTATCTCTCTCATAGACTAGTGTTTTTACATTCAATTTTATGGTTTTGCTACACAAACTAGGTTTAGTTTATGTTATATTTGGATATCTTGATCCTTAGTTTCATAGTTTTGTAAGTTCAATGCCCTTTCTTTCATCTTCTTTTTTTTTTATATTGTAGGTTTCAGATGAATTAAATTCATTAGGATCACTACATGCAAATAACTAGCTTGCGGCTGGTTGGTGGTTCTTTCCTTGCAATGGGTTGGTTCTTTATTTCATTTTTAAGGATGTTATTAGTATTTAGATAACTTTTTGGTTTGTATGTACTTTGAATTGAACTTTTAACAAATGATGGTAGTTGGGAATTAGAAATCATTTGGGTTTGCATTAAGAACAAATGATGAGATTTTTATGAATTTATAGATTGCTCATTTTTTTGGCCCTATTAATCTTATTTTTTCTATTTTAACAATATTAATGATAATCAAAGTCTTCAATTCTTTATCTTTGGATTGTGTAATGTTTATATGTTCAAAATATGATAATGATAATCAAAGTCTTGATGAACAAAATATATGTTGCTTTGTTTTACATTTTTTTATTCGTTTTGTAATCCAAAAAATTACTAAATGTAAATTGGTTATAAAAAAAGAGGAAACACAGTGATTTAAAATAAAACTTAATAAATTTAAAATTTAAAATTTAAAAATAAGATTTTTATTGGCATTTTAAAGTGTTGATAAAAGCTTTTAAATTTAAAATAAAATAAAAAATATAAAATTTTCAAATTTCAAATAATTTTTATCGGCATTTAAAAGTGTATATATAAACTTTTAAATTTAAAATAAAATTCAATAAATATAAAAGTATTAAATTTCAAATAAGATTTTTGCCAACACTCTAAAGTGTTGGTAAAAATTTTTAAAATTAAAATAAAGCTCAATAGATATAAAAATTTTAAATTTCAAATATGATTTTTGTCTGCATTTTAAAACGCCGATAAAAGTCTTTTATTTTGAAAGGCATTTAAAAGCGTCGGGAAAAGTTATACCCCAATTTATTAGACCTTTGCCAGCATTGGAGTACATCACCACTGATAAACCTTCACCGGCATTCACCTAGTCGGCAGTCAGCCGGTGGTCAACGAACCGCCGGTAAGGTTTTTATCGGCACTTATAAGTGTCTGTAAAAGTCAGTTTTTTTTAGTGAGTTGAGGATGATAAAGAAAAAGTGGTTTATATGGAAGTTAACGTCCTGCTGAAGTTAAAAGGGAGATAATTCAATGTTTGAAAGAAAATTTGGACGTCTTTACGTGGACCCTCGCTGATATGCCTGGGATCAATCCTGAGGTTACTTGTCATCAGTTGAACGTTGTTCTAGGAGCCAAATCGGTTAAGCACAAGAAAAGAAATTTCGCTTCAGAAAGATAATAGGTTATAGACGAAGAGATATCGAAACTGCTACAAGTAGGGTTTATAAGGGAGGTTAATTATCTTGAATGGTTGCCAAATGTGGTAATGGTGAAGAAAGCTAATGGAAAGTGGAAGATGTGTGTGGATTTCACTGATTTGAATAAAGCTTGCCCTAAAGACTCTTATCCATTGACATGTATTGATAAATTGGTAGACGAAATTTCAATATATGAACTCTTGAGCTTTTTGGATGCCTTTTTAGGGTACCATCAAATCGTGATGCACCCCGATGATAAAGACAAGACATCATTCATTACTGATAGTGGAACATACTTATACTGAGTAATGCCCTTCGACTTAAAAATGCGGGTGCCACATATCAACGAATGATGAATTAAGTGTTTAAAGACCTATTGGGAAATACTATGGAGGCCTATGTGGACGACATGATTATAAAAAGTCGATAGGGGGAATCACATGCAGAAAGAATGTCAAAAGTTTTCAAGGTATTACGGCAGTATGGTATAAAGTTGAATCCCAACAAATGCTCATTCGAAGTAAGATCAAGAAAATTCTTGGGATTCATGATCACTAATCGAAGAATCGAAGGTAACCCCGAAAAAATTCAAGTTATCTTGGTTATGAAACCACCTACCACAGTAAGAGAAGTGCAAAGGTTAACTGGAAGAATAGTGGCTCTAAACCGTTTTCTATCTAAGTCAACAGAAAAGAGCCTACCATTCTTCAAAGCAATTAAAGGAGTAAAAATTTTAAATGGACTGAGGAATGCCAAATTGCATTTGGCAAGTTAAAGGAGTTTTTGAGGGAGTTACCATTGCTGTTTTGACCCTAGGCAGGAGATGAACTTTTCATGAATCTGGGAGTAAAGTAGTTAGTGCAGTCTTGTTTAAAAAAGATGGAGATAAGGATTGCCCAATCTACTATGTGAGCAAGGTGTTGTTAGATGCGAAAACAAGATAACTATAGGTCGAAAAGGTGGCCCTATCATTGATAATGGCAACTTAGAATTTGTGCCCTTAATTTCAGGCACATTTTGTCACTGTTCTAACCGACCAACCTTTAAAGCAGATCCTATAGAAGCTTGAACATTTAGGACGATTGACCAAATGGGCGATTGAGCTTAGTGAATACGACATACACTTCTAGCCTTGCCAACCAATAACAGCGCAAGCTTTAGCAGATTTTATTATTAAGTGCACAGGACAGGAAAGTCAAGATGAATTGGAGCTAATCTGGTGGAAATTATTTGTGGATGGAGCTTGCAACATAAATGGTAGTGGGGCAGGTATAGTCCTAATCTCACCCGAAGGAGAAGCCTTTAAGTACTTTATGCATTTGGATTTCCTAAGTTCAAATAATATAGCTGAGTATGAGGCTCTGATAGCGGGAATGAAATTGGCTGAGACACTGCAAGTTAGTAGTCTAATGGCTCATAATGACTCCCAATTAGTGGTAAATCAGTTTCTTGGCAAATATGAAGTGCGAAAACCAACTTTGGTGCCATATTTGCAAAAGGTCCAATTACTTGCACAGGTGTTCAAGAATTTTCGGTTAGCTTAAATTAACCTATCTGAGAACACTTATGCAGATGCTCTTTCCAAGCTAGCTCCTTCTAAGGAAACGAAAGGTAGAATGGTAAGAGTGGAATATTTGACAAAACTAAGTGTTGAGGAAAAAGATATTTATGACATTGAGATTGGAGATGACTGGAGAACTCCAACCAAGGATTATATACTAGAAGGAAAGCTTCCCGATAATAGAGAAGAAGCTCGGAGGTTAAAAGTATCAAGTGCTAGATTCACAATGATAAATGGGGAGCTATACAAATGAAGGTTTACTATGCCTTTGTTAAAATATCTGGAACCCAAGCAAGCGCAATACACCTTAGCCGAAGTGCATGAAAGAGTTTGTAGAGAACATTTGGGAGCTCGAGCATTGGCAATAAAGATCCTCCGAGCTGGATTCTACTGGCCAACATTAAAACATGACACTGCGAACAAGGTGCTCAAATGCGACAAATGCCAAAGATTTGCTCCAATTGTGTCAGCACCTGTCTTAGCCCTCTAAAATACCTTTCAACTTACACCATTTGCGCAATGAGAACTAGATATTTTGGATCCCTTTCATTCAGGAACATGGTAGAGGAAGTACCTATTGGTGGCTACTAATTATTTCACTAAATGGATAGAAGCAGAACCCTTAGCCACAATCACTGAAAAGAAAGTAGAAGCCATGGTGTGGAAAGACATTATCTGTTGATTTGGAATCCCTCGAATGTTAAATGCTGACCATGGAAAGCAATTTAACTATGATGCTTTTCGAGAATTTTGTAGAAGGTTGAGTATCCAGCTTAGGATATCATCTGTCTTCTACCCGCAAGCCAATGGGCAGGCTGAGGTTAGCAATCGAACCATACTCCATGGATTAAAAACTAGACTAGACAAGGCTAAAGGGGCATGGGTGGATGAACTCCTTAGTGTTCTCTAGGCTTATCGAACTACAAGTCGAGTATCGATTGGAGAAACACCATTTAACTTCGTGTACGGAACTAAAGCTCTCATACCAGTAGAAATAGGAGCCATGTCACCCAGAATGGTTCCTTATGTGCAAGAAGAAAATTCCTAGGGGCTATGAGAGAACTTAGACTTGATCGACGAACAAATAGACATGGCGGCAATACGATTGGCCGCCTACCAATAGAGAGTGGCTGATTACTACAATGCTCGAGTCAAAAGTAAACCATTACAGGATCTAGTGCTAAGAAAATGAGCCATCACTAATGCACATATGGAGGATGGTAAATTTTGAGCGAATTGGGAAGGACTTTACATGATCAGGAGAATGATTGGACCAAACACCTTTACTTTGAAGACTTTGAAGGGCAAAAGGATTTCGAAGATTTAGAACATTAATCATTTGAAATTATACTGGCAGTAAAAATTTTATATTTTTGCTTTATCACTTTTTGCAGTTATCTTATTACTTGTTTTATATGTGAATAGTATTACATGTTAATGTTATTTGATTCATGAAAATAAAGGGCTAGTTATTCATATCTTTGTGTATTCAATAATAATAATCTTGCATGTATGACAAACGTGTTACAAGAACAAAAATAAGAGAAACGAAAGCTGGCCACAAACTATAAAAGTCTCTAAGCAAAAAATGTGCGAGATAGGCAAAAATCGAAAAGTCCCAAAGCGAAAAATGTGCAAGATGGGCAAAAACCAAAAAGTCCATTAGCGAAAAATGTGCGAGACAAGCAAAAACTAAAAAGTCCCTAAGCAAAAATTGCAAGATAGGCAAAAACTAAAATGTCCCTAAGCGAAAAATGCGTGAAACAGGCACAATACATGAGCAAGAGTTCTTCTTTAGAAGAAATAATACTTCTTTGTAAGAAGAACTGGGGAGCATATGGTATGGTATGTTACAAACCTATCTTTGGATAAATTTTTATTATGTGACATTCTGGCATATTGGCGTGATATGCACACTGTAGTTATAAGAATGTTATAATCTCATTCTCAGATATGATTCCATAATATATTGACATGTTGTCATGTTGCACATATTGCAGTTATATTTTGATGATCCATCATTGTATCACAAGCATATATAAAAAGTAAAAACACTAAAGAAAAAACTACAAAAGAAATCAGCACGAATTTATATTAGAGGTAAATGTATGATTTACAAGCAAATGATTTAAAACTTGAAATTTTCGAAGAACAAAAAACCACATAAAAGAGAAAAAAGATATATTGAGGCTATTCAGCTGTAGGATTAGGATCCACCACAAGAGTAGGAACAGGAACTGAGCCTCTAACTGGGCCTTCAGGAACAACTACCTTGGTAGGGTGGTCATCACCGGGAAGCCCCGCAATGTCAAGAGTCACAAGATCAAAGGCAGGGTCGATAGCGAGTGAGTCAGAAAGTTGTAGATCTTCACTATCTAGAACCTCGAAGGCCTCAATCAGCTTAGGCTGACCGTGTGGTCGATGAGGAGGCCAAGGGCCACTAAGATTTGCCAAGTCATCCTCAGCCCCTTTCTCTAAATAATCTTCGAGCTTCTCAAAGTCGGGCTCGTATTGGGTCTAGGGAGGAGGCTCATACAATTTGACCTCATCTGAAAATTGAAGATTCGGGAATGTCTCGCTGGGTCTTTTCTTTTCTAGCCATGCACGAGGTAGATAAAAGCCATATTTCACCAAGCCCGTAGAATATACTTGCTTCCTTTCAAAGCAATCTTGAGAGAGACGATATTCCCGTATCGCCTCAACCTAGATGCGATCACAAATGGTCTTTTTTTCCTTTAGTTGGTCTTGCAAGCTCTGTAGTTCTTCAAGAGCTTTATCACATTGAGACCGTGCAAGGCATAGGTCATCCATTGATTTCTCATAAGCCTCCCTGCACCTTTTTAGAGAAGAAGCCTTCGCCTTTTCCATAACTAAATTACATTGAAGATCTATTGCTTGAGACCTTAAGTCTTCAATCTTGTTCAACTCCTATACCCTGTTAGGAAGCGCACGCAGTTGCTAGACCTTATTTTGGAGATCAATCCTTTCGATCCTAAGTTGATGCAGCTCCTTTTCAGTTTGCTCTCGGTAAGTCTTATGCTGCTCATTTACAACTACTATCTGTTGGGTAGCCTGATAAAACAAGAAAACCATTGAAAAAAGGGAAAAATAATAAAATATATACACTCAAGAAGGAGTTGCGCTTCTTACCTTTATAGCCAGATAATCTAAGGTATCTTCAGTTAAAGATCTCCTTTTCATCCTGAGGGAGGATTGTGCTCCAAGCCAGATGAGAAGCTACCCTCGCATCTTCAATACTATCATTATCATTAACGCTAGGGTAGGTCTGGAAGTCATCTCTATCAACAATCCTGCTTCCATCCACTGGGTAGCACGTAAGAGTAAGAGGTACCACCTTTGGTAGAATAGGCCTCGCAATCATCACCTCTTCAACATAAAGCCTCTTTTGGTTCTTTCGACGAGGCTTATGAGGAACACGCTTGTCTCTTGGAGGATTGGGTTCACCTTTTTAGGGAGCAGCATCATTTCTTTGGGACCTTGAGCTCTTGTAATCCTCCAAGCTAGGCGTGGGGCGGTCGCAGATAATGAACCTCCTTTTCTTTCCCCACTTTGTTTCTTGCACGAGGCGTTCAACCTCACCAGTGGATGGAGAAGAAGTAAAGGCATAAGGACACTTTGAAGTAGATGCCTCAACACGAGGCTGGTTTCTTGGAAGAGGTGCATAAAGAAGAGCTCTAAAAGATGATACAGTTGCCCTTCTCCTACGAATAGCGTCTTGAAAGCTCATACCTGCACAATGAAAAAGGAAATATCAATAAGACATATCAAAAGTATTTATCACATGCGCAAATACAAAAATTACTATTTGAAACCTAAATATGCATCAAGATCATCTACATTAGCTAAACTCTCATCCGTTGGAAGATCGTAGAAAGGACTCCCAAAGGCATCGCCTTAGTCCCACTCTAAGTCTTTTCTAAATGAACTACTAGTACTTGCGGCCCTAAGTAACTCGTCCTTTTCACCATCCGAATATGAGGAAGGGTCTTATACTAAATGACCTATAAGATCAGTTGGCTCACCTAAGTGGACTGTTGGCAAATCTGTAGGATCAGAAGTATGAATAGCTGAAGCTAATGGTAGGTTTGTAGAAATGGTGGTAAATGTTAGAGGAAATCCTGCCTACTCCCCGACGAACCACGGTAATATTTTCAGGAGTAAGAAGGGAAAACAAATTTTGCTTTCCAATAGAACATATAAGGTTTATAGACTCATTATATTGATCTTTTAGAAAGGCTGAACCAAATTTATTAGAACGCTTTGTGTGGCTGCTAGTATCCATGTTCCATCTAGTAAGGATATCTAAATCCCTTAGTAGTTCTACAACGACCCACTCGCTCTCGAACCTATGTAATTTATTAGGAAGATCTAAAAAAATTTTGTTATGAAAACTTTTCTCCGTTACCCTCTTAAGAGAATGTGAAACTGACCTAGTCAACTTACCAACTTTAAAAAACGTATTAAGTAAGGGAATGAAGGGTGTGATACCTAGCTTGTGACACACTATAGAAAATCCCACTAGTTGGGCCTAACAATGAGGATGAAATTGACATAGAACAATTATTTTGTATCTAAGAAAGTCTAACCCAAAATGAGGAAGAAGGAAATGAAAATCGAAATGAATGGAAGCCTTATATACGGTCACACAGCTAGCGACTAACTTAGGGGAAGTCTCTCTATCAGTTGGAAGCCTATATCGATAACCTTTAGGAAGAGGATATCTAGTACTAATTTCTTCCAAGTTTGCACTGCCAAACCTAGAAGGAATATCCTTCTTTAATGATTTACCTATACCATGAGTGGCCATAGTTACCAACTACTAAAGTTGAAAGAAGAGACAAGACGATATATGCAGCAGGCTTAATACCTGCAGAAGAATGCAAACCAATGCAAAAAACTAAGAAGCCTGTTGGAGGTATAAAAGTTACAGTAGGAAACTGAAGGCGAATGACTTACTATCTGTAGTAGGTTGTAAGTCTCACGGCTTAGTCTTTAGTGTAAAATCAGTGATGCGGCAAGGTAGAGACCTGCGACAAATTGTAGAAGGCGAGTAGTTGTAGTCTTGTGGCATGGTATAGACTTGCGACAGATTGCAACAGGTGAGAAGCTGTAGTCTTATGGCAAGGTCCCATCTTAGAGAATTTTCAACGTAATTTTTGTACCTTCTCTCGTTTATATAGCTACGATAGGGAATCTTAAAAATCATGAACGAAGAGATACCTTCGGAGAGCTATGCTTTGGAATCTGCAGAAGAATACAAAAAATGACTAGATTAATAAAATGACCAAAATGCCCAAATTATATGTACTATCTTATTGAAAAATCTAATAAAAGAGTAGGGAGCAATTGATATGGGAAAGGCCCAAACTAAGTGAATTGAGCCTAATAGACCTAGAAGAAGCATTAAGGGCATGATACGTGGCTCAATAGCATTGGGACATGTGGTACCAAAAGCTCGTATTGCAAGAGATGGCCTACCATATAGCCGGAGATGGCCTCCCGTTGGCAACATGACCCCTGTCACCAATCGACAGATATCCTCTCATCTAACGAAAAACAACCTCACGTGCGACGAGTGGTACCCTCCCACCGTGAACGACACTTTCCTGCCTGTAGAAGATATGCGGTTGATACTCTATTATGTGCAGAGAACAGGCTCTGCTAATATGCAAAAGGGCAAAATTACCCTTCAATTATTACTACAGCAGTAAAGGTAAGTATTCAACTATAAATAAGTCTTAGGTACTATCTTAATCTGGAAGTTCTATTTTCTACTTACTAAGGCTTTAAAAATTCTCTTACTGACTTAAGCATCGAAGTTCCTATGCAAGGAACAACCCCTTGTGTCTCTTTGACCTCTTTTTCTTGCAGAATTTTTGGTGCCATGTATGAACTGGCTACAACAATTGACGTCGTCTATTGGAATATGATATAAAAGCCTATTCTAAAATAGATAGTAAGGATACACTTTAGAACAATGAGGAACAATGAAAAGGAATGCCTTCTGAATTGTTGTTAACAGAAACCTTGTAGAAACCTTGTAATTATGTAGGCTACAGCAGGGTACCCCAAGAGGCAAGGTATGCAGTATACAGTAGGGTACCCCTGGCAGCAGGGTACTCTTGGAGGCAGGGTGTGCAGGCTACGATAGGGTACCCCTAGTGAGAAGGTGCATCAATGGAGGCAGGGTGCTCAAGCTGCGGTAGGGAACCCAAGGAGGTAGGGTGCGAAGGCTACAGTAGGGTCTTCCAAGAGGCAGGGTGCACAAGCTGTGGTGCCTCCCTTGGGAGGAAGGGTACGCAGGCTGCAGCAGGATCCCCTAAGAGGCAGGGTATGCAGATTGCAGTAGCCAACCCTAAGAGATAGGTTACGTAGGCTGTGGCAGCCACCCCTAAGAGGTAAGGTGCGAAGGCTGCAATAGGGTACCTTAGGAGGTAGGGTGCGAAGGCTAGGGTAGGGTCCCCCAGGAGGCAGGGTGCACAGGCTACGACACCTCTCCAAGGAGGCAAGGTACACAGGCTGCAATAGGATCTCCCAAGAGGCAGGGTATGCAGGTTGCGATAGCCAACCCTAAGAGGCAGGTTGTGCAGGTTGCAACAGCCACCCCTTGGAGGCAGGGTGCGAAGGCTGCAGCAAGGTGCCCTAGGAAGCATGGTGCACAAGCTACAGCAGCTACCCCCAGGAGGCAGGGTGCGCAGGCTGTCGTAGGGTCCCTTATGAGGTAAGGTGCAAAGGTAATGACAGGGTCCCCTAAGAGGCAAGGTGTGAAAGCTTGTGGCAGGGTGCCTCAAGTTGATTCAAGGTGCTATCTGGCGGTAGAGTACCTCAGGGTGCCTTAGGGTGTGAAGGCCTGCAACAAGGTGCCTCAAGGTGTCTCAAGTTGATTTAGGGTGCTAGTTACTAGTAGGATGACTTAAGAAAATAGCTGGCAATAGTGTATAGCAACAAAGGTTGGCAGTAATGTACCTCACCATCAGGCCACTAACGCACATGACAACACTCTCACACACACCTCTCGCACCTCGGTCTCCCACCAACATTCTTTCACACATTGGTCTCTTGCTCATCGGTCTTTCGCCAATGTCGAGGCCACACCACATCTATAACATAATAATAATAATAATAATAATAATAATAATAATAATAATAATAATAATAATAATAATAATAATAATAATAATAATCGCATTGACAAGATTTGATCTTAGGCAGCAAAGTTTGGCGAAGAAGTACCGAACCATCAAGCCACTAGTTTTATTTGATTTGAAAAACTATATTTTATTTTTTCTTGCGTCCTTACTTGAGACTTGCAATAGAGCAAAAGCAAATGCTAGCGGCAGAGTGCAAACACACACAAGGTGTGCGGCAAGGTCTGGCACACCTTATAATTCCAAAATATTATTGCATTTGGCTAGAATCGAACCTAAGTCAATCTAGTAGCAAGCAAAGCGCCTAACCATCAAACCGCTGATGCTTTTTTATACATGTATTGGTTTTAATCATATTTCAATCAGCAGTCAAATGATGCTTGCAAATGAAGACTGTGGCAAGGTGTTTCGTGCCCACAAGGCACGTGGCAGACCACTCTGCCGCGTGTGCGAGCATTGCGTGTTGCAGAGTGGCTCGCCTCACATCCACAACGCACGTATGCCATGCACAAGCTCAAATTAATTACAAAATTATTTACGCACGAGGGGAATCGAACAAAGGTATCTTACAGGTAGATAAGGCACCAAACCATTAAACAACTAACGCAATTTGATATGTAAATTGGTTTCAACTATACTTCAATAATCACTTTGCCATACATGTAAGTAACAAGGGTAATAGAGTGGCTTTTGCAAGCGACAACCTAGTCTGTCACACGCAAGGCTCACGCGGCAGAGCAATATGCACAAGCACTCGGCTCACACAGTAGGCCACTTTGCCAAAGGTATGTGAGAGCGTGAGCCCACATGCGGGCCACTCTACTGCAAGCTCGAGCCAAGGCCTACGTGCAGGCCACTAATTAACTTTAATAATATTTGAACTATTCCTATAGCACATTATAACACTATGACCCATACACTTAGAACCACTCTCCGGACACACTCGGATACTATGGGCTGATGGGCCCCACACTCTCGACCACCTTAGGTTGACAAGGGCCCATGCTTTCGACCACCTCAGGCCGATAGTGTCTACACTTCTAACTACCTTAAACGACGTGGCTCACACTCTTGGCCACCATGGGCCAACGAGGCCCACAACCCTGCCACCTCGGGTCAATGAGGTCGTACTTCTGATCACCTTAGGCTGATGGGCCGGCACTTCTAGCTAACTCCAAGGACAGGGCCCAAACTCTAGAGGCAAAGCCCAGACCAAGAGTTGCTAGACAAGCGTTTGCTACAATGTTTTTATCCAATTCCACTTTAGTGTTGGTGAAGTTTAGATGCAGAAGGCAATAATCAATTTTTTCATGTAAAACCTTTTTGAATTGCCTCTCTCCTATGGTTTTTGTGCTCAGTATTTCATCAAGCACATGAGATTAAAAACAGGCAAGAGCACATTATATCCCATCTACCAAGGGCAACAAAATTGATTAGAATGATACCCTTAATATTATAAAATAGTATGTGATCAAGCCACGACCCATTGAAGATATGTAATAGCTATATTTAGTCAGAAAAATAACAAAACCATATATTTTTTGAATGATAAATTATGTGTTCATTTTAAGATTTTATGAATAGAATTCGTAATTATGATTGACAATATTTAAAATTCATATGGTAGGAATGAGAAATTCAATGGCTTGAAGCAAAAAATGCGTGAGGTAAACCAACCACAAGAAGAAAAAGGCTTGAACCGAAAAGTGCGCGAAGTAGGCTACACAAGGACTTGAAGTGAAAAGTGCACAAAGTAAGTCATGCGTGAAGACAAAATGGCAAGGGCTTGAAGTGAAAAATGCTCGAGGTAAGCCACGCACTCAAAGAAAAAGTCCCTAAGTCAAAATGCATGAGACGGGCAACAAAAAAGTCTGTAAGTGAAAAATGCGCGAGACGGGCAACAAAAAAGTCTCTAAGCGAAAAATGCGCAAGGTAAGCCATGAAGAAATAAATGTCCCTAAGCGAAAAATGCGTGAGATGGGCAACACATTGGCTTGAAGCGAAAAGATGCGCGAGGTAAGCCGTGAATGAAATAAAAGTCCCTAAGCAAAAAAATGGGTGAGATGGGTAACACACGAATAAAGTAAAGGGCTTAAAGCAAAAAATGCGCAAGTAAGCCAGACATGAGAATTCACGAGCTTAAAGTGAAAAATGCATGAGTAAGCCATACACGAGAAATTTAAAAGCTTGAAGAGAAAAATATGCAACATAAGCCACGCACGTGAAAGACAAGAAAGCGTACAGGCTTGAAGCAAAAAATATGCGATGCAAGCCACTTATATGAAATGTAAGGACTTGAAGCAAAAAGTGCGTGAGGTAAGTCTGATTGTTACGTAAGATAAGTTTAAATAAGTGCAAGGTAAATGTGTAGTCGTCGAAGAGTTCTTTATAAAAGACTAAGCTCTTTCACAAAGACTAAGCTCTTTCATAAAGAATTGGGGAGCACTTACTATGTACATACAGATTAGAGCATGAAAATAAAGCAAGAAAGTGGAATTTTTCATTCATTTAACTCTAGAATTGTATTACAGTAAGTGTCTTCTAGATTGACCTTTGCAGCATGAAGAGTATCGATACTAACAGGCACCTAGGCATCTGTGTCCTAAGGCACTATAATGTCAGGAGCTTGATCCTTAGAAAAATTGTTGTGGCCTGTTCACAATAATAAATTTTGTTGGCATGATAATCTCGATCTTCGTGTTAGTCTGTCTCTAAGAATTCTATAAGAAAGAAAACCATTAGAGGGCGCAATGGCTTTCTCCTGCCCGCACACTCTGATGTTTAAGTTGACAGGGTTTTGGCAGGGTTTTAGTAAGCAAATCGAGCTTAGAGAAAAAAGATAATACCTGTGACCTATTTATAGGAGTTATTTGGAGTGTAATTACCTTTAAGACCCACAACTTCAATAGTCACTTAATGGATCTTCCATGATCCTCTTGAGCCACCTTTCCTCTTGGGCTAGACTATCTTTAGGCCCAATGACCTTCAGTTTGACTAATAACAAGGCCCAATGACCATTAGTATAACTCTCATCAATTTTTAAATTAAATAAATGATTAAACATTTATTAAAATTATTTTATATCAAATAATATTTTTGTTATTAAATATTTTTAAAAATATTATGTATATGTATACAAGTATTAATTTATAGATAATTATTTTATACACTGTCAGTAGAGTTTTTTTTACTCTACAAGCGGAATTAGAATGATGACATGTCTTATTTTATTTTTTAATATTTTTAAAAGACATGTGTCATCATACTAACTCTTTTTGTGGAGTCAAAAACCTCCACTAATAGTATATTGGATATTAATCCTTAATTTATTATATGATAATAAAATTATATGTTATATTAAATTAATAAAATTATTCTAACATTTTTAAATAAAAAATAAAAAAACTAAATATAAAAATTTATCCAAAAAGAATTATAGCATAATGTTAAACATATATATAAAAAATAAAGTTAAAATAGTAAACATCTACTCCAGTAGGATGCAAAATTTCTATCTAATCCAATGAAAAACAGAGCTATGGCACAATGGGATCATGCTATAGAAATGGAAACTAACATATTAATAGATGCATTTGGTGAGCAAGCTCAAGAAATCCATATGTAGATTAAAACAAGCCTCCCATCAATGGTATTTGAAATTCCATGATGTCATCTCTTCATTCGATTTTGTAGAGAGCATCATGGATCAATGCATTTATCAGGAGGTTAGTGCGAGTAAAACTTGTTTCCTTGTCTTATATGTGTATGATATTTTACTTGCAACCAATGATAAATGGTTATTGCATGAGGTGAAGCAATTTCTCTCTAAAAAATTTGATATGAAAGATATAGATGAGGCATCTTATGCCATTGGCATTAAGATCCATAGGGACAGACCTCAAGGTATCATGGGACTGTCTCAAGGACCTACATCTATAAGGTTCTCGAAAGATTTTAGATGAAAGATTGCTCACCAAGTGTAGCACCAATAGTGACAAATTCAATTTGAACCAATGCTCGAAAAATGAACTTGAAAGGGAACAAATACAAAACATTCCATATGCTTCAGTTGTTGGAAGCCTAATGTATGCTCAAGTTTACACAAGACCTAACATTATATCTGTTGTTAGAATGTTGTGAAGATATTAGAGTAATCTAGGTATAGACCACTAGAAAGCTGCAAAGAAAATAATGAGGTACCTTCAAGGGACCAAATATTACATGCTTATGTATAGACGAATTGACAACATGAAGGTAGTTGGTTATTCAGATTCAGACTTTATTAGATGTGTTGATTCATGAAAATCAACATTTGCAGATCTTTTCATGTTTGCTGACAGAGCCATATCTTGGAGGAGTGCAAAATAATCTTTAATCGCTACTTCTACCATGAAGGCTGAGTTCGTTTCTTGTTTTGAGGCTACCTCACATGGTATATGGTTGAAGAGTTTCATAGATTCTATTTCAAAGCAATTTAGAATATATTGTGACAATTCAGCTGTAGTTTTCTTGCCTAAAAGCAACAAAAGTGGTAGCTGAAGTAAACACATCAACAATAAGTATTTAGCTATAAGGGAACATGTTAAAGAGAATAAAGTGGTCGTTGAGCACGTTAATGTTGAATTGATGAAATCAGAACCCTTAACAAAAGGCATGCCAACAATAAGTTTTAAGGATCATGTAGTGCGAATGCGACTTGGTTCCATCTTGTGAATTAGTTGTATGGACAAGTTTTATTTGTAATGAAACTCTTATTCATTTGTTTTGTTTTCTCAATATTTGGTGCACATATTGATCATTGAGAATGACAATAAATTTTAGACCTAGAATAAACATAAGGTTTATTCATTAAGTTATGTTATCACATATGGGCTAACATTAAAGAGATGAAATATATTGTAATACATGGAAGATATTATTCATTCTTAGAGGACTTGTTGCCATGATTCATGTATTTTGTTTCTTGAATTTAAGCATAAGGATTCATAGATTATGGATGGAATTGCAAGTATAATAAAATATACAGACCAAGTGGGAGAATTAGAGGTGGCAAAAATTGGCCCGAGCCCGAAAACTCGCCCGAATCCGCCCGAGACCGAACCGGGACCAGCCCGAATTGACCAAAAAAGTCAAAGGCCCGTAACCGAAAAAGCCTGTAACCGAAAAAGCCCGGAACCGAAAAAGCTCGAAATCGAAAAAGCTCGAAACCGAAAAAGCTCGAACCCGACATAACCCGAGCCCGATACGATCCGAAACCGAGACCGACCCGAACCGAAAACCGAAAAAACCGAATTTATAACCCGAGAAAACCCGAATTATAATTATATAATTATTATTTAAAAATAAATAAATAATTGATAAACTTTTTTAATTAAAAAGTTTAAAATTTTGAAAACAATTATTATTTATTATACAATTTTATCAATTATATATTACCAGCATAATAAATATTGAATCTTTTTAATTAAATTAAATTAATTTAAAACACCATAATATATGATATCAAATAATCTTTAATATTATCCTTACTGCATTTATAATAATAAATATTTTATTAATTTGACATTTGATTTTATTATAAAAATCATTTTAACATTTTATTATTTTTATTTATAATAAAATTTTAATTTTAATACAACAATAAATCAAATATATAAAAATTATATAATTTCAATATTTGTTTGAAACTTTGAATTTGATATTTTGTGCAACACATTAAAAATATTTTTAATAAAATTAAATTTAAACTATATTTTCTTAAAGTTTCAAGTATAGAAAGATATTAAATTTAGATTAAAAAAAACCTAATCTTTAAATTAAAATTCAAAGTTTTTAAAATTAGAAAAAGTTAAGTAATTAAATTAAACAATACAAGTACAATTTTTTTATACCTGGGTATTATTAAAAGAGAAAATTATAGTGGTAATTTTATTTTTAGCCTTAAAACAAAAGATATTAAAAAATCAAGCTAGTGATAATTAATTATTTATTATATTATAATAATCTTATACATGAATAAACTAATTTGGTATCTTATAATAATGATTTGTATATTATATTATAATAATCTTTTAAGAATAAATTATGTGATCTCTTAGTGTGTAAGTATTATTTTGATAGAATTAAGTATTTACTAAAAATAATTCATTTATTATCTATTAAATGTAAAATTAAAGTGTGGATAAAAATAATAATTCTAATAGTAAATTAAAGTGTAATTTAATAATATATTAAAGTTGTATTACTATGTAAGTGGTAATTTTAATAAAATTTATTTTTTATACTTTGTTAATATTATTATTAATTATATTTAAATAACTAGCATTATATTAATTAATTTAGTAATATCTATTATTTAACATTTTAATTAGATATTCAATCAATTGGTGTATATCTAATATTATTATGTTAATCTAATATTATTATGTTAATGTGAATATGAAAAAAAATTAGTAATCAATTTGGAATAGTTTTTTTGATAGCAAATAAAATACATAATATAGTTAATAAATAACGCCTTATCATAATGATTTGTATGTTATTATAACTTTAAAAATAATATCTTATCATGTGATATTTAATCAACTATACAAGCTCTTAATTATATAAAATAGATTAGTAATATGTTTATCTTATCATAATGATTTGTATGTTACATTATAATAATCTCTTACCATGTAATATAGAATAAATTAAACAATCTCTCATAGCATATTATAGTTTTAATTTCAGACATTTTTCATTCCAATTTCTTATCATGCTTTTAGAATATACGCTTGTTTTTAATTTCAAACATTTAATCTCTTATGATGTATTCATGTAATTTAGTTTAACTTGATCAACTAATAATCAGAATATTGGATGATTAAATAGATATTGACCTTTTCAACTACTTTTTTAGTCAAAAAAGTGTTTTTTTAAATTTATTATAATGAGTTACAAATAAAATAATAAACATAATATACTATATATATATATATTAAGATTTACATTATAATAAAATGTCATATATGTTAAATTATTAATATCTTAAGAATTGTATCTTAACATATTATGAAATTTCTATTAATTTAATTTTAGTTCTTTATGTCTAAAATTTTAAAATCTTATTATCTTAAGAATAAATTATTATTATTATTATTATTATTATTATTATTATTATTCAGTAAACTATTTTTTTGGCCAACAATGTTTCATTAAATTTTAAATTGCAAGTTGTGTTAAAATAAAAATAAAATTTACAACAAATATAACAAATTCTCAATCTAGCTCACGTGGTTAAACATATAACAATAAATATAAGAGGTCATGGTTCAAATCTTTGTACAAGCATATAATTTTGATTACTTTCATATAATTGATGAACAAGTTCAGGTACCAGATACTACTTGATCAAAAGTTAATCGAGTATAGCGTACCATAAGGGTATTACCCGAATCCGATACGGGTAATAAGAACACTATCCGAACTCATAATTATTCGATTATATATTCGAGTAGTGTCCGGTACTTGATTATATATTACTCATTTACATCATTATATCAAATGGTTTTTTTTTTTGGTGCATTATATCAAATATTATTATTTATAATATAATGTCAATTGATGTATATAACTTGTTTAATTTAACGTTCTAAATTTTTAATGAGATATTTGATTAATTAATGTGTTTGAGTATGATTATATTTAATAAAAATAATGTTATATTATGATTTATGTATAAACTAAAAACAAAATAAATATAAAATTGAAATAATTAATTGACCAATTATTCATAATATTAATTATTTTTTTAATGTATACTATAATTTTATCAACATTATAATTGAAGAATTAGTTAACTAGTTATGCGGTTAAATTTAATTTAATAACTAATTATGTTGGCATTTAAAAGACAAAATAAATGTAAAAAAGATTCTTAAAAATTTAAAATTTTATTAAAAATATAATATAATTATTAAAAAAGCTAATTAAACAAAGTAAAAAAAAAAAGAAATTTGTTGAACTAAGAGTATCTAAATTCCAATGACCCAGTATTGACCTAAAAAAAAAAACAATGACTCAATAAGTTAATGTTAAGAGTATAAAGCTATTTATATAAATGTTTAATTGTTTAGTGTGATTTATTTATAATTTGTTAGTTATTTATTTGTATAGCTAATACTTTTGGATTTTCACTTTCTTTTAGTTTTACTATATATATTTAGCTCATTTAAAAAATAAATTTTTATATAATTATTAATATATAATTATATATTTTATAACAAATGTAAATATCACAGGAAATTAAAAAAATAAATAATAATTATCAAGTAATAAAAACATTAAAATGTAAAAATTTATATTTATATAAATTTAGTCAAAACAACAAAAGAAATTAAAAATAATGAATAATAATATTTTATTTATGAGAGTTTCGTGTGAAATGAGATCTGTTTGATTGTCATTTTTTAATTCCCTCCAAACAAGCTTTTCTCACGTTACCAAAAAATTTCAAATTCTTTGGGAATATACCTTTTCCCTCCCTTGAGAATCACATTAAAAAACTTCAAAAGCAAACTTTGAAATATCTTTATCTCAATCTCCTGTCATGCAATGTAGATATGATAATTAAAAAAATGAACGTGACATTGGATCAAATTTTGATAAAAATTAGAAAAAAATTGTGTTTCGTATATCAATATAAATTTTAATACAATAATTTTTATATTTTATATGATACAAATATATTTGATGCAATACGAATACAAAATATATATATATATATATATACGAATTATTAAGTCTAATATAATGTAATGTCTATTATAATCATTTTAATTATAATCGAAATTCAAAGATAATTTTTTTATTACAAAAAAAATATTAAATAACTGAAGATGAGGGTAGAGATAGTTACTGAGTCGAGGTTGAACCGGTCTGGTTCAACAAATTTTTTTTTTAAAAGCCGCCTGCCACTGCGCATGCAGTGGCAGGCATGTAGGCAGTAGCCTGAAGGCTACTGCCTATGTTGATTTGTAAGGGAGGGAACGTTTCCCTCCCTTTTTTTTTTAAAATTTATTTTTTAAAAATTTTTAAATTGTTTTAAATTTTCATTTTTCCTCAATAAATATCAATTTATTTTCTTTTATTTTTTTAAATTTTTTTTTCATATTTTGTCTCAAATCTAAACGCTCATCCACTCTTATTCTTTTAATACTCACTTATACTTTCTTAATAATAACTCAAACTCTCTCAAATTCACTTAAATTCTCTTATTTCAAATTTATAATATTATCATTTTATTCTCTAAATTTCATTTTTTTATCATAATAATTTTATTATAATATCATATTCATAATATAATTTTATTTTATTATAACAATAGTTTTATTACATAATTTTATAGTAATTTATTTTTACATTATTGTTACATTAATTAAATAAATTATAATAACTTTATAATAAATTGTTGTTAAATTAAACTATTAACATTATTTATTATAAAAATAAATTTGTTAGATTAAATTATAAAAATATATTAATATATATTATTTTTATTAAAATAAATTAATATAAATTTTAAAAAAATAAAAAAATTTAAATTAAAAAAGGACCGAACCGGTCCATGAACCGGGCCGGTTCGCAAGTAAAAATAATGCGAACCGGCCCGGCTCGGACCAGTCCACTACCGGTTCGGACCGGTTTAAGTTGTTAGTCAGCCGGAACCGGTGAGAACTGGCCCGGTCCGGCCCACCAATAGCTCTAGATAGGGGTGTTGGATTCAAACTCAAGACTTATAATATGCGACAATTTATCTTTAACCACTAGGCCAAGAGGTTGTTGGCAATTCAAAGATGATTTTTAGTAGTTGGAGTTTGTGGACAAAAAAAATTAATTAGTACATAAATACAGATGCTTCCAAGGCAAAAGTTTACAATAGCAAGAGTGCTTTCATTTCTTGCAAATGCAATGCAAGATTTAAAACTTTTTCAATATCTTTTACGTCTTCGAGTATTTTACTTGTAATTCTTTTTACGATAATTAATCAATTATAATTAAAAATTATGTACTGGTCCATCATTTACAAGTGCGAACTTTATGTATTATTTTGATAGATCTCACGAGACTTTAAATTTTGATTAATTAATTATAATGTAATAATTATAGATGATATGTTCTCTTTTATTATTGTAGATAACTATATTCTTCATTAGTCCACTCCCAATGTTTTCAAAATCATCCCAACCAAATTTCTCAATATATATATATATATATATATATATATATTATACAATTCCCATTTATTAAATTTTAACTTTAATTTAGCATTTTTATTATATTTTTATTTAACTATATAAAATTAAATTAATTATTACATTCAAAATTATAAAATATTTATAATTTATAAAATTTTAAAATAATTTGACTAAGCCCGCTAAGTCCGCCCGATTAAAACCGGACCGAAACCGGACAGAAACCGAGAAAACCCGCAACCGAAAAAATCCGAAACCGAAAAAACCCGCAACCGAAAAAACCCGAGATCGAAAAAACCCGCAACCGAGAAAACCCGAAACCGAAAAAACCCGCAACCGAAAAAACCCGTAACCGAGAAAATCCGTAACCGAAAAAGCCTGTAACCGAAAAACCCGGACCGAAACCCGTCCGAACCCGCCCGTTTGCCACCTCTAGGGAGAATGTAAGTTACCCACGGAAGTTGACCACTTAATTAGCAGTGTTTAATAGGAAATAAAAGATTTGAAATTAGTTTCATAACCTCTTAAAACTTCTTATTGTGTGGTCCTATATTTTATTATTATTTTTTGATAATTTTTCAAATATTTATCCATATCTACAAATAATAACTGCCCACCAATAGAATTACGACTTTAATGGGAAGACGCATATAAAAAAAATATAGGGTATTGGGTCCCTAATCTGAGCATTTTGAAAAAACACACCATTAGTGAGATTGCTTAAGGTTAGAAGATCAAATATGAAAAGAATGTAACTTCGTCGCAGCTTAATATTTTCGGTATCTATGGTTGGAGGTTAGTATCTTATTCCGCGCATTTGATTCTTGATGTGTTATTTTGGTGTTAACACATTAGATAAATCGATTAAAAATTCTTACATGTACATCTTGGTTTCTTGCTTCTTCCTCGATTGAAGATTTCAATTGAAATATCCTTTTGTTTGTGGTGAAACATTTTTTCAAATTCTTTCTAAGAAGGTGGCAGCTTATCAATGATAGCCACGTCTTTCAAATTGTCTTTAATTTAAATCTTTTCAAGCTTTAGCTCATAAGCCAAAATTTGAAAATCTCTTATTTGTTCGACAAAGAACTTTCCATCCACCATTTTGTAATGAAACCATCGGTTATATACATACATCTTAGCACTAGCTTCGTCAATGTAATATCTTTTCTATAAAGCCTTCAAAATCTTCTTAGGAGTTTTGTAAACACTCTTGTAGTAACTACAAGTTTGATTAGAAAGAAAATTGAGTAAGCTATAACGACAATTATATTCATCTTTTTTCCACTTCATCATTTTTTCTTCATGCGTCTTTCTTTCCTTATCATCCATTCCATCAGTAGAAATCTTTTTTGGATTTTTATCAAAAAGCACATAAGCTATATTTAATAAATTTAAATAAAATAAAACTTTAAATGTTCTCCACTAAAACAAAAAGGCATATTCTACTCATGAGTAAGCTTCAAAAGTTTTTTTTGAGTTGAAGACATTTTTTTAAAAAAAAATTATTGAATCGTTTGAAAATTGTTTTCACTAGAATCTAAATTAGCAGCAAATATTAGTAACAAAAAAAAAACGAAATGAGAAATTTGATTTATTTTATTGTTGGTACGAAGAGTTAGATCGAGGCACAGATATTTTATTTTCTTCAAGACAATTCACACCTCGATAAGATGGTACCACCAATGCTATAAGATCTTAAAGTATATCGCTTTCAGGATACAACAGTCCAACGATATCTTCATCATATAGTCTACAATTTTGCACTAACAACAGAGTAAAACGATCACAAAAATACAAAAAATTTCTCTGGCAAAATTATTTGTGGAATATCAGAGTAAAAAAAATAGAATTTGTGTATATTGTTTGAGGTTTAGTAGCTCAATAGACTCAAAATTCTGTAATTTACTCCAATATTAATGATAATTTTGATTACATTCGTTTAATTTAAAAAGAGTGAAACGGATGTGCAGCAGTAGATGTTTGAATTGGCACAAATGGCTAGCTAATTAAGACCAGAAAGAAGTTACTAACAAATTCACTATTATAATGTGAAATGCTATTATTTTTTATTATTAAAAACGTTGCAACACATGGTGGTAGACCTAGGAAACAACAAAGTAAGTTGAGAAAAGAGGTGTCGAAGATGAGAAGAGGATATCAATGTTTATTAAGCCGAGTGGAAGGAGTTTGATACTCTTTAAATAATGTCTCAATTTCGAGCTTTACAAATGAAAAAACAGCATTGTGAAAACTCCTTGTATTAGGTCCCATCGTAACTCGACTCCGAATTAATCAAGGCTTAAAGTAAATTTCAGATATCGGGAGCTTTCAATAAAAAAAAAAAGATGAGAAGAAGATAAGTTCATGTGGTGGTGGATGAAGCTGGTTTGGAGCATGTCTGATAGTGTTTGTGAATGTTTTGATAAACCATGTCGATGTCGCCAAATGCATGTGGACAGCCATACCATTGGACTGACAAAACAGACCCACGTGCACTCAAAATTGTTCCCTTTTCTCTAGAGGCTCGTCAAAAACGCAGGACACGACATGCACTTGCATTTGCATTTGCTATCTCAAATGCATATTTCGTCATCAGCTCCTGCTGTCTTCAAAATCTAGCTGGCATTTCGAAAACGAATTGACGAGCAAACAGATAATGCGTTAATCTAAATGCATGCATGCAGCTGCTTAATCAATCTTTAATTAATAATTTTGATTACTAATACAAACCCAAATGTAGACAATGAATGAGTGGTGGTAGTAGTAGTCCAAAGCAAGATCTAACCTAGCTATCAGCTTTTTAGGTGAATATATATGCTGTCCTCGCAAGAAGCACTTGCACAAACTTCTGAATTTCATCTTCAAATGTCAGAATCATACCAAATATGCAATACCATATTAATTAATTTACATTATTTATTGTTACCATGTATATTTATATATAAAAAATATCTACTAAAGTTAATGTAAAATTATATTAGTTTTATTTATATATTTTTATATTTTTTATATTTTTTATCCCATTGTTGAACTTTATACTCATTCACGTAGATCAACCAAATCAAAATTTTAAGTTAATCAAAAATATTTAAATATTTATTCGATAATAATAAAATTTTTACCATTACTATATATTTTAAAAATGTTATTCTCGATATTATAAAAAAAATATTATTCTCGATTAAAATGTACGGGAGATTGATTCTAAAATTTGCTTGCATGATTGATACGAAAAAGTTAAATTTGATTGTTGGTTTATATATGTGTGTGTGGGTGGGTGGGTGTATTATATATACAGGCACTCTTGCTTCCTTCGAAAGTAAAAGAAAAATTGCCACCTATGTTAACTCATCAAATTAAGTTTTTAATGTGATTTTATATATATATATATATATATATATATATATATATCAAGAAATCATATGCCCCGCCTTTAATTAAAAGGGTAGAGGGTAATTTAAAGGGAAGGGGACTAGATTTTATACTTGCTGATCTACTGGGTTAGTCTCAAATATTAGTTTTCCGTGTACTATTTTATGTGACGAGAAAATGTGTGTAACTTAATATTATTTGTAAAAGATAAAATAAAATGCACTTGATTTAAATATAAATATAAATATAAATTTTATTGGGTACATATCGAGATTAATTAAGTATTGCGCCCCTTTTTTGTTTTTCTTTAGATTTTTATTTAAAAATGTTAGATTAATTTTATTAATTTAATACAATATACATAATTTTATTATTATATAGTAAACAAAAATATGTATAAATATACATAATTTATTAAAATAATTAATAAAAATGTATATTTGATAGTAATTTTTAATTTATTAACAAAAACATTATTGAATAAAATAATTTTAATAGTTTTTTAATTATTTATCTAACATTAAAAAATAAATATATACTATAAATTTCACTATATATACCATTTTTGTCTAATGTCCTTAATAGCATTTCTCTCTTCTTACTAAACTTCACCACATCACCACCACTGTGTTTGCATCCAAATACATGTCTTATCATTGATTTTAATCTTACCACTACAGTACCTAATTTTACCGCTACTGTAACAAATCTCACCTTCACCTCTATTTTGAATTACACCAAAATCAATCTCACCTCCCATCCAGACTAACCCTTAATAGTTAAATATATCCTTAACTTTTTTGAACAAAATAGATTTGAGCTTTCAATGTTTTATTGCATGCACATCAGTCAGTAAACTTTTATTCTTTGTAAATAAACCCTCATATTTCAAAATCATATAATATAGTCTAAATTTATTAAATAATACTAATTTCCGTTTGTATTATACAAGTGGCATGTCATGTGGTAACCCACAAAGCTATCCACATAAGTTAACACGTAGGATATCCAAACGATAATTAGTGTCATTTCACATATTTAGACTTAATTATTTTATTTTAAAATGTTATGAATTTATTTGTAACAAATAAAAATTTCTAAGTTGTATTTAATAAAATGTTTAAAGCTTGTATCCATTTTGTCAAAAAAAAAAATTTAGTGTATATTTTGGTAGAGCCTAAACTTAAAGACTTTCAAGTTAAAGACTTAAATTCTAACTTATAGGATGTAACCTTCTTGAAAATTGTGTTTATACATGTGGGTGTACGAGAAAAGATTCTCTTATTCCGATATAAAATCAAAGAATTTTTTTATAATTTTATATTCTTCTATATAATTTATATTACATTAATCAAATCGTTCATCCTCTATTCTTGTGTATGATACACGTCAAAATTTTTTATTGTGATTATAGACGAGAGAAGGAAGAGCATGGAGATAATGGGACGAGATCCCAAGTCGCTATCTTTTTTCCCGGGAATGGTCTATGATTGTGGGCTAAAGCCATGTTTGGAAATATATCGAAGAGCTACACAAATATTATATTATTGTCTCTTAAAACACACAACACAAATAACGACACTCACAAGACAACAATCACTTCTTCCCAACATCGCATTATTATCTAAATTTTATGTATGGTCTTCCTCACCTAAGAGCTATGTCTTTCCATTTTTGTTCTTTTATGAGCAACAATATTGCTCCCGCTTTGTTGCAAATTGGAAGTTTCAATTCTTATATATTTCTAAGGTTATAACTAGAGGTGATAAAAGTTGGTCTAATCTGAAAAATTTGTCCGATTAGTTTGAACTCAAACCCAATTGATTTCATTTAACTAAAAAAATAACGATTCGATCCGACCTAATCTGAACCTAAATTTATTAGAATTTGAATTGACTTGAAATCAATCTTACCCAAACTAGAATTCATAGGAATTTGAATTGATTAGAACCTAAATTGACCCCAATCCAACCTAATCCAAATGCAAATTGATATAAGCCAAATTAATCTGAAGTCAAGTTTTATTAATTTATTAATTGTTGATAAGCAATAAATATAAAAAAATTATAAGTTAGAGGTAAAATGATAATATTACGTTTAGTTATGATAATATTACGTTTAGTTATGTATTTTAATTATTAAATATAGAAATTTTATAATATACTTAGTAATTAGTATTAAGATTAGTTGTATTAAACAAATAAACTTCTTAGGTTTTTTACGAACAATAAAAAAAAATAATACAATTTGTGTGTGTGTATATATATAATTATACTTATTTTCTTTTTTTATAATAAAATCAACACTCAAATTCAAATATTATAAATTATAATTTAAAAGTTAAAATATTAAAATCAAGCCAACTGACCGATCAAGTTAAGTCATGTCTAGTTATGTCAGGTGATGCCAAGCCATGTGCTCATATCTTCTAGCTCAAATGGGCAAATAAACCAAGGGAGATGTGAATTGGTTTATCATTGAAAATATTAAAATTTTGAAAAGCAATTCAATTTTTGGGAAAACAATTGATGCAATTCAATAAATATAAATAACTTGAAACCTAAAATATAGGGAAATAAAATCAAACACAGTATTTATAGATGTTCGGCCTTTTACTTGCCTATGTCCTCTTTTTTAACAACCTTTGTCAGGGAATTCCAATCCACTATGCTTCAACAAGCTTACAAATAACTTTGGTGATTAAGGTAATTCCTAAGAATTTTATCTAACTTTGGTGATTAAGGTATAATCTTTCAATTCCCAACTCCTAAGAATTCTACCCAAGTCTTTACAACAATCTCTCAAGGGTTATTGTCATAACGTGCTATGTCCTAAAATCGAACTCACTAGAGACAAAACTAGGAGTTTCCACCAATCATTCTACCTAAGTGTGATTAGTCATCTATTCAAACTATGAATAAGGCTTAGCCTACGTTCAAATATCCTAGGATCCGAGAGTATGGATACGTGTGTGGGAAAGGATTACCACCCCACAACACTCTTTCTAAAATGGTACCAAATAATCTAAAGTTATCCTAATTCGTCTTTTCTTAGGTTTAATTTTGATATGCTTTTATGTTGGAAAAATCTTTCAAGTTCCCTCTATCAAACTGGTGGGACAACTTAAAAATTTTTCCTCATCTCAAGAATATTCAAGTAGGACCAATCACCTTTCTTGAAGAAACTCCTTTGTTGAGTTCATTTTAATGTCTTATGAAAAATCCAAAGTTGACTCACTACCCAATTTCTAATCACCCTTAATCAATTTATTCCTACTCTTTCTTCTTAATTTTCATTATTTCATTTTCATTTATGTTATTATGATTTTTTAAAATTTTTATATCTTTTAAATAAATATAAATTATTTGATATTGAAAATTTTCTTTTAGACCTTTTGTGAAGCTAGTTAGATTTAAAAGGAATCTCCTCACGTCAAGATTTCTAAAAGTACAACTCAAGCACTATCCCTTTATATCACACCCTTAAGGATACAATAGTTCGTACACTTCTTCTATACTTATGCGAAATTCGGGATTTATGGGCTAACGTTTTTTTATTCTTATTACACTGGTTTGTTATGTGACGCCCCGGTGCGCACACCGAGTAGGGGCCGCAGCCCTTGTCAACATCACTCATCCGTACTGTCCTCTTTGCGACGCCCCGGTGCGCACACCGAGTAGGGACCGCAGTCCTTGTCAACATCACTCAAGGTTTTATCGGGAATAAATTCCCAATTCGCGTCCGCCATGACTTGAACCCCTTACCACTTGTAAGTGTCAAGTCATGACTAACCATTGGACCTAGGTCCAATGGTTAGTCATGACTTGACACTTACAAGTGGTAAGGGGTTCAAGTCATGGCGGACGCGAATTGGGAATTTATTCCCGATAAAACCTTGAGTGATGTTGACAAGGACTGCGGTCCCTACTCGGTGTGCGCACCGGGGCGTCACAAAGAGGACAGTACGGATGAGTGATGTTGACAAGGGCTGCGGCCCCTACTCGGTGTGCGCACCGGGGCGTCACAATAAAACGCGCGTTTTATTGTGAGGCCCGCTTCCCGGACTACCTCACGCATCCGTATTGTCCGCTTTGGATTCTAGAGGTGGCCCCCGTCAGTTCGGCTGACGTGGCACTTAGGTCCTCACGGATTTCTTTCGCGTCCGCCGCTACTCGAACCCCTTACTTCCCGTAAGTGTCGAGTAACGACTAACCATTGGACCTAGGTCCAATGGTTAGTCGTTACTCGACACTTACAAGTGGTAAGGGGTTCGAGTAGCGGTGGACGCGAAAGAAATCCGTGAGGACCTAAGTGCCACTTCAGCTGAACTGACGGGGGCCACCTCTAGAATCCAGAGCGGACAATACGGATGAGTGAGGTATGGGCCACTAGGATACGGGCCTCACAAAAAAACGCGTTTTTTTGTGACGCCCCGGTGCGCACACCGAGTAGGGACCGCAGCCCTTGTCAACATCACTCATCCGTATTGTCCTCTTTGTGACGCCCCGGTGCGCACACCGAGTAGGGACCGTAGTCCTTGTCAACATCACTCAAGGTTTTATCGGGAATAAATTCCCAATTCGCGTCCCCCAAGAGGTTCGAACTTAGGACCCTTAAGTACCTAGTTCTTACACTCCTGGTACCATTGAGACAACTTGTCTCAATGGTACCAGGAGTGTAAGAACTAGGTACTTAAGGGTCCTAAGTTCGAACCTCTTGGGGGACGCGAATTGGGAATTTATTCCCGATAAAACCTTGAGTGATGTTGACAAGGACTACGGTCCCTACTCGGTGTGCGCACCGGGGCGTCACAAAGAGGACAATACGGATGAGTGATGTTGACAAGGGCTGCGGTCCCTACTCGGTGTGCGCACCGGGGCGTCACATGTTATGTGAGCAGTTCCATCTTATAAGTACCAGCAACCAACTACCTATTTCAATTTAAAGTGCCCTGCCTAAGGTCCCTATATAATTTTATGTTATTTAACAATCAGATGAACCACAAAGACAATTTCCATTGTTAGCGTAATGCGGTAAACTCCCGATTCTACACATTTTGGGTCATAGCTTCATTTAGCAGTCAAACGTAGTCAGCTTCTGACTCAATGTCCTATCGCTCGATTAGACTTGATAAACTATAACATATTTCAATTTCACATCAAAATACCATTGTTTGACCCTTCAAAAAAATTCCCAAAGAAATAATACAATTTTTTGGTTTATAACACGTTTTACAATAAAAATTCATTGATATCCAGGTTTTTAATTTGAACGATACAAGCACATATCTAGTTAATACATATCTCATATGATAGTACTTCAGAAAACTGTCTGAAAATGAAGTCGTTTAGCTATACAAAACATATAACGAATATATGTTGTGAGCACTTAGGAGCTCAAAAACTGTCAAAGTTAGCTAATGTAGTTAGAATTGATTACTATCACAGATTAACCTAAGAGGAAATAGAGGGGGAGTGAGTTGGGCAGCCTAGTAAGTTAACAACATAAGTACAGAAGATAGCAACATACTTTATATTGTTCTAAATGCTTGTAAGTATGGTAAACTTCATTACATGTAATTTATCAAAATCAGTAACTATTCTCGTTTTTAATACACATTAATTTCTCTTACTATATGGACACTAGGACTCGATGACTCTATCAAGGTCATTCGGTGTAAGGTATGGAAGGTATTTTGAAATACTTCGTTATCCCCTTAAACTTGATATCACACTAATAGTCCTATCTTTTATGTTTAAAACTTCATGTCATGTTCTCGTAATACATTTCATATGCTTATAACTTCATATCACGTACTCGTAAAACATTTCATATGCTTATAACTTTATATCATGTACTCGTGAAACATTTCATATGTTTATAACTTTATATCACGTACTCGTAATAACATTTCATATGTTTATAACTTCATATCACGTACTCGTAAAACATTTCATATACTTATAACTTCATATCATGTACTCATAAAACATTTCCTATACTTATAACTTCATGTCATGTACTTATAAAGCAATAAGCAATACTAAAAGCTATAAAATAGTAACTTGCACATGTTTTAAAACTCAATCACATAGTGAATAAAAGCAACATTATGCTTCATCCAAAAACTCGTGTAATCAAGATGTTTCAAAACATGTTTCTCATGAGATTTTAAAGCATTTACACATGCATATTGAAATCAATGCAAGCTTAAAATCTTGTCAAATACCATGCCATGCATGAGATGTCATATGCAATAGACACATAGTTCATCAGATACATACATTACATATAAGATCTTCAAATTCTTAAAATCATTTCATTAGGTTCGAGTTATTATATTGTACTACCTAGCTTGCAAACAATTCAACAATTCAAGTTCTTATTCACAATCATTCATATATATATATATATATATATATATATATATATATATAGTCACATGCACCATAAGGGGCTACTATGCCCTATTAGGCAGTATTGACACATGATTTGTATATATGATACCAAATTAGTAAAATCAATATTTATTTTTCAAGTTTAACTTACGCTTTATGATACTAACATGCATCTTGTGCAATTAACATACCCAAGCTTTAAGCAAATGCAACTTGTTCATGCTCATACTTTGAGATCACCACACCACCTCGAGCATCAAAACACTACAAACATCTACCATAGGCCTTGTTACACTTCCAAATCACTTCACAACATATCATACAAAAGCACATTTACAAGTTTCACTTAGAATACCATTAGGTACTCTAAGCCTGTAGTTGTCCGAGTGTCATATTCTCTTAGTTTCACTTCACATTATTTATACTGGTCTATTACACTCTACAAATTCTCTTACATATCACTTATTCGAGGCTGGGACACATCACCATCCACTTACCCTTTGCCTTGGCTAAAAATACAAGGTGAGGAATTCATTGTTTTCTTTTCAATTTCTTGTCATTATCATATTTAACTATCACAACCATGTCATACACTTCATTATCATACCAAACTAGGCATCGCACCTTAGTGTACCTTCATTGGCCAATCTTACCAATACTTCATACAATTCTATTTCATTCAATTAAATGGTCCAATTTACTTACATCATCCTTAATTACATAATTTACAAGCCTTACATTAAAAGCCCTATGAATTACACATGAATTCCCTTAGAAACCCTAGTAGCTAGACCCTAAACATCTTCACATGATCATTCTCTTTTCAATTCAACTTCATATATCATATCTACACTTCATAATAATTAACATATACAAGAATTAAGGCTTGCAACCAAGGTTACCTATGTAAATCTCAAGTTGGCTAAGAATCCACCAAGTCTCTAAGGAGGGATTTGCTTCAAACTAAAGCCATAAAACATGTCCATATAAGTCCGTAAACATCATATATTAAATTGGGAAATTAAAACTAAGCCTAGGTACCTTAAACACTCCATGGCCAAGAGTTACATTAGTTTGTAGATTTATTGTTTTCTTGATGTTTCAAGCCTTCAACTAAAGATTTGTGATGAAGGAAGGATAGTAGATGAGTTTATAAGTGAAGATTTAAACTAAAACATGAAGAAATTAGTGAGGAAAGCCACGATTGGCATGGAACCTAAGTGTTACACATTTTCGTCTTAAGTTTCATGTGTTTACATGTTAACTTAGCATTTTAACGGCATCACATAAGAGGAGGCCGGTTATGAGAGGCTTATTTTAGCTTAACATACGCATTTTAAGCCTTAACTGATCAAAAACAAGCTTGTCATGTAAGGTTTCTTAACCATTGTCCATAATTTTCACATTTTCCTAAATTTTTCCATTTCTTCTTCTTATTATTAGTTCTTTAAGCTTAGGTAGGTGAGAAATCCCTATATTCCATATATGTCCCAACCATATAAGACAAAATTAGGGAGCTTGGCCGACCATGAAGAGGAAAAGTAGGGGTTTTTAATCGGTTTTATTGGTTTTGGCCATTTTTGTTCTAATCGTTGAAATTTTTCACATGGGGTTTAAACAACAATTTAAGGGCTTGGCATAACTCAGTATGACCCCTAAAATCAATTTACAGTGTTGGTTTTGATCACTTCTACTAGCGACCTATGGACACAATCGTCATTTCTCGATTTGTTGTACTTTTCCAGAAAAAGAGTAAAATCATATTCAAATGAGTTAGGATGACTTACCAGAGGTTAGATATCATCATTATATGATGATTTGGATATATCTAGGTAGGTGCTTGCTCTTGTAGGGCCTACAAGCTTGCTTATAGGGAAGTTCGCCTCACTACACTAAAATTGAGAAATTAGTACTTTTTCATCTTGCACTGTTCAAATAGTCGTAAATTGATCCAATATGTATAAAATTTCAAGTAGTAGATCCTCCCTCCTTAAGGAATTCAGTTTTTCGAATTCGTCTCAGTTTGATAAAAAAGATGAGGGTACTTTTCTCGAATAAGGCTCTCTAGCTTCCAAGTGGCCTCTTCTGTTGTATGATGTTGCTAGAGAACTTTAACAAGTGGAATAGACTTGGATCTCTAAGTCTTTTCCTTATGATCAATAATTTGGATTGGATACTTAACATAGACCAAATCCTCCTTGATATCTAACGGCTCGTACTGAATAATATGGGGAGGATCCAACTGGTACTTCCTCAACATAGATACATGGAAGATGTTGTGCACACTAGATAGCTTAGGTAGGAGTGCTAGTCTATATGCTACGTCTTCTACCTTCGTTAAGATCTTGAAAGGATCGATTAAGCGAATACTTAACCTCTCTTTCTTTCTAAATCGCATGATACCCTTGGATGGAAAGACTTTGAGGAAAGCCTTATCCCTAACTTGAAACTAAAGATGTCGTCTTCGTATGTCAGCATAGCTCTTTTGAAGACTCTATGCTGTCCTCAATCTATCACAAATCAATCTGATAATCTCAAAGGCTTTCTCTACCATATCAGGACAAATATCTTATGCTCGCCCACCTCTTCCAAAGCTATGGGAGATCTGTATCTTTGACCATCTAATGCCTCGTAAGGAGCCATACCAATACTAGAATGATACCTGTTGTTGTAAGCAAATTTAGCTAGTGCAAGGTGATCGTCCCAAGAGCCTCGAAAGTTAATGGCATAAGCTTTCAACATATCCTCTAAGGTGTGAATCGTCCGCTCGGACTGACCATCGATTTGAAGATGGGATGCTGTGCTAAACTGTAATTTGGATCCCATGGCCTCCCAAAATTGTTCCCAAAATTTGGAAGTGAACTTAGAATCCTTATTTGATACTATGCTCGTTGGAATATAGTGCATTCTAACAATCTCCCTAATATACAACTCTGTAAGTGAACTCAATAAGTCTGTAGTTCTCATAGGTAGTAAGTGGGTGAATTTAGTCAATCTATTGACAATTACCCAAATCGCATCATAACCCGTTCATGTCTTAGTGAGTCCTATAATAAAGTTTATGGTGAAATTCAAATTTTTAAATTTTTTATTTTAAAATATTGTCTTTTTCCTCTTCTTATGAATAATGATGAAATTTATAATCTCGTGATGACATTGAACGTAATCAGATGGAGTCGAATGTTGAGTTTTTATTATTTTAATTGGAATTCTTTAAATTAGAAGTGGTAAAGAGGCATTACTCATATTGTTATGAATTTGAATTTTTTCGAATTCGAATAAAATTTGAGTTTAAATTTTCGAGATTCATGCTTTCTTAGGGTTTGGATTGTTTAAGGGTAAATTATATAAATATACTCTATGATTAGGGACAAACTAAATGTAGCCCTTAGTGTTTAAAATTTGACACTTAACTACTTTGAAAAATATTACTATTTTACTTTACCCAAAACCGTTACTTTTTCTGATATTTGTATTTTTTTTATTTGTTATTTTGTCTTCATCTTCTTCAAGTTTTTCTCTCTCTAAAATCCAAAATTTGGTAGCCTGTATAACTGTCGGCCACCGATGATAGCCCCTTGGCTGCCACTCGCCAGTGGCGTTTAGCTTTAAGAATATGCTAAAATTTTCGTCTCTTTCTCTCTCCTCTTTTTACTCCTTAGGCTATTTTTACTTTAAAAACACCAAAATTTCCTAGATCTACACCTAGAGTTGCAACTTTCAACTTCAAAAAACACTAGTTTCGCTGTTTAAAAACTAACCCTCTTCCAATATGTTGTTTTACTATTCATAGCCTACATTTTCTCAAGTTTCAAGCCCAAAAACCATATAAAGAGCACAAAACGAAAACTAAAAAAAATTTATTGGTATTTTGCTCTTTTTTTTTTTAGTTTTTAATGTTTTAATGCTTTATATTGCTTGCTTTCTAGAGATTTTTGAATTTTTTAAGTGGTTTCTGAGTTTAGAGAGAGATGTTTTCTAGTTTTAGAGAAAGAAAACACAAGTAAATTGTTGAAGAAGACGAAATAAAGATAGCAAAAAAAGTAATGATTTTAGGTAAAATGTAACGGAAATACATTTTAGAGTGGTTAAGTATCAAATTTTAAACATCAAGGGCCATATTTGATCGCACCTAATGACAATATATTTTTATGTAATTTACCCTTAATTTAAATCATTTTTAAATTTTATTTAAAATATAAACATTTTAACATACTTTCTGTATTTAATTGAGTTTGAATTCAAATTTTATTATTTAAAATTTTCAAATTTTAATTTCTTCAAATTCATTTCAACCTCTGATTTTCTTAAATTCGAATTTTTAATTTTTTTTAATTAAATTGAGTCTAAACTTCAAAATTTTCATGTAGAATTTCAAATGGGATTCATTTTATGACCCTTTGAACAAATCAGATCTTGAACGGATTATCACCGTACAAGATTCACGTTGGAGACTCGAGTGGCACAAAAGTATAATGATGAAAGAAGCGCTTTTCCAGTCCAAAAGCATTGGATTGGATGAGAAAAGGCAAATTTTCTATTTTGTCAAATTAAACAATTCCTACATGATGCAATCGATTCTTTTCTTTTTTTTTTTTTTTGGTTACATAGGAAAATACAATCGATTCTTTTTTAATGAATAATCATCGCTGAAATCAGTTTGTCTTGATTAAAGCATACGTGATATACCCTGAATTGAACTATTTATCACATGATTATAACTCTAGGATCCTTTTACCTTTTTGACCGTTGTACCAAACTTTAAATTAACAACAAAATGTGTGAATCGTCTTCAAATCGACGACTTTGGTGAGATCATATGAAAACTATAACTGTCACGTGGATGCATTAGTATATACATATAGCAAGAACTATAGAGGACTCTATGATAGATCTAAAAATTCGTGTTTCTTTTTTGTTTATGTATCATATAAAATTTTGCTCGTTTCATATAAAATATAAAAATTTATCTCCACATGCCAAATACAAAATATTTTTTTAGATTTTATCATATTAACAACCAATTAATTTTATCAAATTTTATCATGTGTCACTTTTGTGTTTTTTTTTGTCATGTTATTATATATTGTGTCAATAAATCGTATCTAAAATTGTTAAGTCTATTATGTACATTTGTTGTCATTTTATATGTCATGTAAACAATTCAACTATTGTTATTAGGATTCCTGAATGATTTTCACTTTATCAAGTCCTAAATTTTTTTTTGAATCGCTACTTTTTAAACATCAATCATTAAATCAAATATTTGAATATTTAAATTAATAAGTTGACGTATGTAGCAACAAATAGATTGATCGAATCAGGTTTGAATTGAATTATTTTAACTTACGAAAAACTCAGATTATTTTATATTCGAGCATTTCAAGTTTAGATTAGGTCAGTTTCAATAAAAAAAATCAGATTATTTTCGAGTTTGGATAAAGTTAAATTTTAAGTCAATTTAAGTTCAAATCATGTTGACTTTGAGTTGAGTTTTTTTAGTCAAATTTGATTGCGTGAATTTGGGTTATGACTGGTTGAGTAAGTTTTTTTTATGTAAAGTTAACTTTTGACACCTTGGTGTGATTTGTCTGATATGGAGATGAATTCAAACCATATTTCTAAGAATCACATAATTCATGAATTAAATGTTTTCTTTTTGAATAATTTACGATAATTTGAATTGAAATGCTCAAAATATCTAGTATGATAATTTTATTTATAATTTTTTCATCATTGTTCATAAATTGATATTATACTTACCTTATTGTTTATGTTTTTTTTTTGTTCATAGGAGGTACAAAGGGGAAGGAAATTCGAATTTTGAACCGAATCTATCTTAAGAAGGGGTAACAACCACTAAACTAAGCCTTAATTGTTTTCGTATTATTTATGTTGTTTATAATAGTTGCCAACTTTAAGGGTTTTAAAAGATTTAGTGATCTCTGTTAAGTAATATAATATGTTATTACACATTTTTTTCCTTTTGCCTTTTTTTTTATTTACAAAATAATTAAAGGTATTAAATGTCTGGCTTATATGTCTCATGATAGTAGGCTATTGCAATTATTCTAGATTAGCTTATTTAAAATTTTGTTTATGGCGCCAATAGAGGTTGGTTGAGTCGGTAAAGATTGTCCACTTTGCTTGTAAGGCCTAGGTGTGACTCGCGCTACTAGCAATCCTTTTTGGCGGGCAATTTGTAAGTCTTTATTGAGGCCTGTGGCATGCTTTGATCCTGAAGTGGGCAAACCTCCTCTCTCCTAAACTTTTATGTACAAAAAAAAATTTGTTTATGGTTGGATACAAATGAGTTTTTGTCATCATCATAATCATTATCATTATTATATTTAGAGCATTTATCCAATATTGAGATAAGCTACATGAATTAATATATCGTTAGCATGAATTTTCATTCTCCACTTGTTCCTATTCAAAGTAATGTGTGTCTTCTAATTCTGGTGCTGTTGTATCTTTTTAAATGAAATTCTTTTAAGCCTTTTTCAGTTTTCTCCTAGCCTTAGACTCATTTTTTTTTATCATTTATAGCCTCACTCTCCCAACTAGAGTGTCGACATATATACGTCGTATGTTTCCAAATCAACGTAATGACTTTCATTCATCTTATGTTCAATATGTACCACTCCAACCTTATTACGAATATCTTCTTTTTTCATTCTATCATTTCTCATATATATGTACATCCACCGAAACATTCGTATTTCTGCTACGCTTATCTTCTGTGTATATAATCTCTTAGTTGTTAGCATTTACTACCATAAAACAATGTTCTTTGAATAGTACCATAAAGTAATATTGGTCTAACAACTGAATGCATCATAAACTTTAACATTTAAGTTTAACTAAGTCTTGTAAACAGTAACTACCATGTTACTGAAAAGAATTACATTTATTACCATAGTATAGTAACTTGATCATTAATTATGATATTCAAGTATTATTTGTTAGTCTTAAATTTAAGATAAGATCATTTCGAGTTCAGTTAATTTGGATTAAATCAATTCAAGTTCTGATAAATTCATGTTTTGATTAATTTGGGTTCGGATTAATTTGAATTCAATAGATCAATTTAAAATTCAATCAATTTGGATTAGATTTTTTTGAATAGTACATTTTTATTCAAAGTTAGAATCATACTCAGTATATTACATTCGATGAACTGATAATGTGATAAATTGATAAATAAAAATAACAATAACAAATCAAACTCATAATGATAACATAATAAACTCAATCTCACGCTTAGTGAAAATTGAATAAAAAATCTCAAAATTCTAAGATTTCATCATTGCTATTAAGTCATTGGCAATTTAGATTAGCAGTCCAATTTAAATTGTTATTTTTTTCAATTTCGATTCGAAAAATTTTTTATCATTTTTATTTTTTGTGTAATCATAAATATCTTTATTGGTTTTACGATCTGAAACTAATCTATTTAAACTAAAAGTGATAAATAATAAAATTCTCTCCATAATAATTACTTTCGAATTCAAACTAGCTTCAAATACTTAAGAAAAAAAAGTTCATTTCCATAAAAACAACCCTTGTTGGCTTTTGATCTTTCAATTTGCACACGGCGGACTAATTAACTTTTACTACATTTAATTTACTGTCTTAAAAGCATTTATTATATGTGTATTAATTTATTGAATGAAAAGGTGAACACCTAGCGATGTTGACGTTTACCCATATAATAAAAAATTAAGTAATAAAGAGAATTAGAGAAAGAAGAAGAGAAAACATAAATATTTATTTGTTATTTTATAGTATATATGTCTGTCTGTGTTGTGTTTGTCTGTGTCTGCATCCGAGACACAGCGTCTGTGTCTCTCTGGAGAAATTGAAGGAATGTGTGCTATAGATGGTAACACGCAAAGTGAAAGTGAAAGTGAAAGTGGTGTTAGTGTTAGTTAAGGTTTCCTTGTGGGGATGCCAACCAACTGAACTCAACTCCCATTTTCTTCTCTTGTTTATCACTTCTTCATCTCCTCCTTGGTTCTTATTATCTGCTCCGTTCTGCTCTGCCTCCGCCCTGCCTTTTGTTTCCTATGAAATGAAATTCTCTGCCAACAAATAAAATAAAATAAAATAAAACAAAAGAAAATAAAAGAAATGGGTGAAGCAGATTCCTTAGCATCACCACTTCCTTCTGACAGACATGTTGAACAGGTCCCCTCATTTCCTCTCTTTGGCTTCAATCTTTAAGTTACATAAATAAATGTGGTGTTTGAATTTTGGTCATGTTTCAGGCAATCTTGTCAATGAAGAAGGGCGCGCATCTTTTGCAGTGTGGAAGAAGAGGGAAGCCTAGATTCTGTCCTTTCAGGCTTTCTACGGTGGGCACTCCACACTTTTGCTTTCTCTTTTTCTCTAACTAAAAGATGAACCTCCTTTCAAACAAAGTGATACTCTGATTAGTTAGGACATCTCCATTTCTCTGCCCCTCTGGAACATTGTTGGATGATGCAACAATCAATAGTTTTTCTTACACTCTGCTTAAACATTTCACACGCAGTTTCATTGATCTTTTCCTTTTAATTGTTTTGATGCTGTACTGATTAATTTCTATCACTAGTTACCAAACCAAATGGAAGAATCACTTGTTTGCTCAACAGCTACACTTGCAAGTAATGAAGCTCTTAACTAAAACATTTGGAGGTTTGGGATATATATTATAAAGAGAGGAAGAAATTTCAATTTAGAAGGGAACATGGGTAGTGACTTTTAGAAATGAGGCCTAGTCTTTTTCCTTCTAGAAAAAGAAATAAAGATGGCAGACTGTTTTAGAAAAAAGATAATGAGAACTTGTTTCCTATGGTGTTCAATATTTTGAGGACAAGAGGGGGTGATGGAGTGGTGAGGCTGATTGAGATCTTGTTAATGGTATCACTCAGCTTAGGATGATGTTTCTATAGATCTCCTCTTGAACAAAATATGATACACGTTCACAAAGAATTACACATCTTCTCCTATATTAAGTCATTTATTTTCATCATCCACAATGAGTCGTTACTGAATTTGTATTACCCTAAATTAGTGATCAGTTTTTTATCTTTGAAGTGTCCTGGTTTGGCCAAGGAAAGTGGGAAAAGAAGAATATTAACTTCGAACCATGAATTGAGTAGTTAAAGGTATGAGCTCAAGGAATGAGAGAAGAGAGTCTTAGATTAGAGATGACATAACAGGTTGACACTGGCTATCGAATTTTCAACATCAATGATTATCTTTTACTTATGTAACAGATAAAGTTTACTTACTATATAGGACACTTGACTCTTCTGAACCATAATATGACATGCTGAATATCCCATTTGCATAGTGTGCTTTTCAAATTGCCTTCCTTTGGCCTTTTTACATGCTGCTGACACTTGTTTCAAGGGAAGATTTGAACCGTAACTTAGACTCCATGTCCTAGTTCTCCTGGTTCTTAAAATTAATCATAATAGCAGTTTTAGTTGCATTGTTGTTTCCACTAGAACGTCTGTAATCTGCTTCAGAACAATCATTGATTAATAGCCACATTTGATTTGTATTTCAGGATGAGAAATATCTGATTTGGTATTCAGGACAAGAGGAAAGGCAATTGAAATTGAGCTCTGTTATGAAGATTGTGACTGGGCAGAAGACTGTATGTGATTGTTGATAGTTTTTGATATGTATCTTTGTTTCTGGATGATGTTTTCATTTCCATGATTGGACATTTTACTTAATGCAGGTGAATTTTCAAAGGCATCACCAACCGGACATGGAGCAGCAGTCAATTTCACTTATTTATGCTAATGGTGAACACTCACTGGATTTGGTAATCTTTGGAGGTCCTCTTGTATGCGTTTAATGTTTTCTTCCCCCCAGCCGCTTCCTCCTGCCCCATCCCCTACACTGTATTCTTTCTTCGCTTTATTTAACAGATGTTTTTTTTTTTTGCTATCTCTTACATAGATATGCAAGGACAAAGCACAGGCTGATTCCTGGTTTGTAGGCTTGAGAGCTGCAATATCCAGATGTCACAATTGCAGATCAATCACCCCTTTGAGGAGCTGCAGAGGTGGTGCACGAAGTTGTATTAGCAGTCCTGCTGGTTTTATTCGTAGAAAGCACAATCTAGGACTTGTGGAGGATAAGAATCAATTTTCTCAGGTTTCATATGCCTTAACTTCAGTACTCTGCCACAAGAGATGCTATTCCTTTTTGTTCCCATAAACTTTCATCAACATAATTTAGTATGTTTGCTAAATCTTGAAGGTACGAAGCTTATGCGGAAGCCCTTCTCAGTCACTTTCTGAGAGGTGTTTTTCTGATGGCTTATCATATTCTTCTGATAGCTTTTATTCGTCGGAATCAAATTTGTCACAGATGCAAAATGTAATGGATACCTTAATGCCAACTTCTCCATATATTGAACCAGATAATCTCAAGGAGTGGGGAACCTATTGTGCAGCTGCGGAATTTCAAAAGAATGTATCTCACAGGTTTGCTGCACCTACTCAATGTTTTACACAAATAGAGAAGAATGAAATTCTAAAGGATGTCATGATCTGGGGTGAAGGGGTAGTTGGAGAAAATATTTGCAGTGCCCCTGATAGCTCTGGTATTCAGAATGGGTTGAAAACAGACGCATTGTTGCCTAAATTGCTAGAATCTGCAACAATGTTAGATGTGAAGCGCATATCTCTTGGAGCAAGACATGCCGCTTTAGTTACGAAACAAGGTGAAGTCTTTTGCTGGGGTGATGGAAATGGTGGAAGGCTTGGGCACAAGATTAATAATGATATCAACTATCCAAAGCTTGTTGAATCCCTCAATGGCATTGTTGTACAAGCTGTTGCTTGTGGTGAGTATCAAACATGTGCCTTGACACAATCTGGCGAACTGTATACTTGGGGTGGTGATTTTCGTGGCACTGATTTAGTTGGCCAGGTAAAAAATACGAGCCAGTGGTTTGCACATAAAATTTCTGGTCCACTTGATGGTATAAATGTATGTATTGTTTCTTGTGGAGAGTGGCATACAGCAATTGTTTCCACTGCTGGTCAATTATTTACATATGGTGATGGAACTTTTGGAGTTCTTGGGCACGGGAATGCACAAAGCTTGTTGCAACCAAAAGAAGTTGAGTCTCTTAAGGGTATGTGGGTAAAATCTGTTTCCTGTGGACCGTGGCACACGGCTGCTATTGTGGAAATTATGGGTGACCGTAACAAGCTCAACAGTAATGGTGGAAAGTTATTCACATGGGGAGATGGTGATAAAGGCAGGCTAGGGCATGCGGACAGAGAGAGAAAGCTTCTACCAACATGTGTTGTGCAGCTTGTGGATTTTGATTTTGTACAAGTTTCTTGTGGAAGAATGCTAACTGCTGCACTCACCAGTTCAGGTACGGTCTATACAATGGGAAGTGCAATATATGGACAGCTAGGGAACCCACAAGCCAAGGATAAATCCATTACTGTTGTAGAAGGGAAGCTTAAACAAGAATGTGTCAGGGAGATCTCTTCAGGTTCATATCATGTTGCTGTATTGACATCAGGAGGAAGTGTCTATACATGGGGGAGGGGTAATAATGGACAGTTAGGATTAGGTGATATTGAAGATAGAAGCACGCCATCTTTAGTTGAGTCATTGAGAGACCGGCAGGTTGAAAGTATAGCTTGTGGGTCAAGCTTAACAGCAGCAATCTGTTTACACAAATCTATCACTATTAGCGACCAGTCAGCTTGCAGAGGATGCAAAATGTCATTTGGGTTTTCCAGGAAGAAGCATAACTGTTACAACTGTGGTCTTCAGTTCTGTCATGCATGTAGTAGCAAGAAGGTTGTAAATGCATCATTAGCACCTAATAAAAGCAAGCCCTCTCGTGTTTGTGCTTCTTGCTTTAATCATCTACAGAAGATCCCAAATTCAAGCAGGCTTTTAATGCTTGAGAATGATATGACTAGGAAACCATTGACTCCTCAGAGAACTTTTCTTGATGAGAAAGATGCCAAGGAAGCGATCCCGTCAAAGAGCCGATTACTTTCACTTATGCATTCAACTTATGAAGAAAATCGAGATACTGAAAGGAAGACCTCGAAGACCCAAAGTGAAAAGCATCAATATCGAGAATCTGCCTCTTATTTTTCAGCAACAACAACACGATGGGGGCAAGTGTCTTGCCCTGTTCTATTTGCAGCCCCTCAGAGTAAAAATTCTGCAGCTAGTTCTCCTTGTTCCAGGAATCTGTCTCCTTTAGTTGACCCAAATTCCTTGCAAAAGACATCTTTACAATCAAAATCTACCGTTTTGAATTCCATTATTGTGGAGAAAGATTTACCTGAATCAAATAAGTTGCTTAATGAAGAAGTTCAAAGGCTGAAAGCCGAGGTTAGTTATTCTGTCTCTTTTGCTTAAGCCCGAAAGCGTACAAACTAATTGCTTTACTTATCATCTAGGGGCTAAAACATAGTGGCTAACTAACATTTTTTTTGCACCTGTTTTTTTTCCTAGAGTCTGCTTTTTGCTGAATGCTAGGACCAAATTATCTACCAGACATGAAATAATAAACCTTTACTTTATGAACATTTGTGATTTTGAAATTTAACTCATGGACCATTTTAATTTTGTTGTTAGCAAGTAGACTTATATCTTTCTCAATATTGATATCTCAAAGCTCATTTATCCATATTTGTTAATGGTATGTTATTGTTCCATGTTAGGTATTGTAATTGATCTGACTATTGAGTATTTGAAATGCATGTTTTGGTCTTTTCTGTCTAGGGAATATGGCTAAGGCTCTGAGGGTTTCGTCATGAGTCTATTCTGCATGCTTTATTTTGTCCATAAACACACGGGTCGAAACATTGCTAGCCAAACAGCATGTGCCTTTCAATAAATTGAATTTATTAATTTTATACTGTCTTCCCGTGTCTCCTCTCTTCAAAATGAAGAATAATATGTAAGGATTGTAACATTTATGCCACAGAGTGTCATGTGGTTATTTTGTCTTCAAGACTTTGAATTGGATGTTTTATTTGATGATTTTAATGCATATTATTGTGTCCATATTCATTGTAGGTAAAACTCTATGGCTGTTTAATTAAGTGATATACATGCTTTTCTATACCGCACTCGTTTTGTTCTTTTCTAATAAATTTTCTTTCATGTATAAGGCAAGAAGCCTTGAAATGCAGTGCCAACTTGGAAGCCAAAAGATTCAAGAATGTCTGCAAAAAATTGAGCAAACCTGGTTTCTGGCAAAGGAAGAAGCTGAAAAATGCAAAGCTGCGAAGGACTTTATAAAAGCTTTGGCGTTAAGGGTAATTTATCTAATTCTTCTTTTAAGGTTATTGTGAAAGGCTTTTAAAATCATTTCTTTCAACAATTTCTTTATGCTACCATCTATTTTGTTGTCAGTACCCAATAATATTTATCTTATGATATTCTTAAGTCATTGTTTTTATTTTGATAATATTATTGCATATGGAAAATTACAAATTTGAAGTGCTTTATATAAATGCATAATTAGTACATATATCTATTTGTTGTGTCTATATTTTATGCATTAATACAGCTTGTGCATGTCACTGAGAAGTAGTCATCAATGCCATGAAACCTTTATGTGGACATAAATTAACTTGCAGTGAAAGGTTCTATATATGACTTTAAAAACATTCACTTTTTAATTGGAGTCCTTTTACAATAGATTATGGACAAGTTCATCATACATCCATTTCTTAGTGATCTACCTGGAGAAAGTACCAGGTATAATTGACGATTACTGACATTTGGAGAAAATTGCTCCAAAAATCCATGACCTTTCTACAGTATTTCGTAATCATCTATCAACTTGTTCATCCATGACATATTAAAAATGTTCCAAATTTATCTATTATGTCAATTATCATTAAAATTTGACAAAATTTGTCACCTCAAAGCCACGTGTATGTCCAAATGGATGTCTACATAGCAAGTAGGTGGACTCCTTCGACTTTTTGAGCTCAAATTTTTGCCATATGGAAATCCACGTGGAATTGACGTAACGTGTTCTGTTAAAAATTTTAATGGTCATTGACGAAATGAATGAACTTAGAACATTTTAAAAGGTTGTGGGTGCGAAAATTGAGTTTTAAAGACCTTGGGTGAAATTGAAATGTTACACAATGATCATGAGTGTCTGGCATTTTACTCGGAAATTTACATAGTTGGAACCTATCTATCTAGTTTGGTCCTTCACCAACTTGGTCTCGCTTTGAACACTTTAAATTAGTTTGTCTTTTGTGCAACTCCTTGACCCACTTGTCCCATTTATTCTTCTTTTCTTCATATTTTTGAATAACTTTTGGATCCTAAAAGGCAGTGTTGATTTTGTTTTTCTCTCCTCTCATCCAATTTCCTGTGGATAACTACTGAACAAACAATCATTCTTCTCGGCTACCTTCTTTTTTTATTAAATATATAAACAAAACCCTTTACAAGTATTTAGGTCAAACATATAGGATTTGTCTGCCTTATAATGTAGTCGTTGAGAATAATGTTGGTGCCTAAACTTTTCTGACATACGCGTAATCATAAATTTGAATGAGAGAAATGACTATGCCTCCCAGGTGAGAGGATATTTAGTATCTGTAAACATCTCAACTGTGGTTGCGGTATTTTGGGGCTATAGATTGGCACCATACTAGCTTGGGATCTGGATCTTTAACAAGTACTGTCTTACTTTCAAAATGATTTTATTTATCTGTTATGTGGAATGATAAAAGCTTCAGTAAAATCATTTACGTTGAAAAAAAAAAATTAAAATTTAATGCCCAATTTATTAATATTAGCAAAACCTCTAAGATGTGAAATTTTTAGGTTTAAAAGTTTAATTATAAATTTATTTTTATTTTTTTTTTTGCCGAATGAACAATCATTTTTTAATGGAAGGAGTTATTTTTTGTGTCCAATTTGTAACTTTTGATGTTCTGTTAATGATCTAAAGTGGTGGGAAACCTTGCAACAGCTTCATAAAGATGCTAATGGAAAAAACTCATTTTCTTAAATAGGATGGTTTTTGTAGTCTGCCCTTTGAATTTTATGGTTAGCAGGATTTGATATGAATCTTTTTGGTGCAGCTTCATTCAATGTCAGAGAAATTTCCTGCTGCTAGGGAAAATAAATCTAAATATGATGTTCATTTGCCTAGAATGGTGCCTCCAAGTACAGATTGCTCTAATCTAGAGGATGCACAAACTATGTTGATTGCAGCACAGGTACCCCCTGAAGTAAAATTATCAACGGACAGACAAGTTGACAGTCTTTGTGGAACTCCTATTGTGTTCTCTAATAAATTGAAATCCATGCAAGCAAGAGACAGAATTCAAGAAAAGGATAGACCATTGCAGGAATCACATGCCACACAAACGGATCTGGAGCAAAATGGAAGAAATGATTCGAAACTTGAATGGGTAGAACAATATGAACCTGGGGTGTTTGTTACCTTAACAACTTTGGCCAGCGGGCAAAAGGGCCTAAAGCGAGTAAGGTTTAGGTAATTTTCTGATATCGTATTAATATTTTACATATAGGTAACATTTAAGTAGAGTGTCGTCCATGAAGTTCTCAATTTAAAAAAAAAAAAGTTATTTATACGTCTGGGTCTTGTTCTTTAAATAGTATCTAATTGGAGATTGATCTATATGCATATACATGGACACCGATGCATTCATCTATAGATTGAAAAGTATACACATGTATGTGTGCGAATAGATGCACATACAAAAAGAACAATACATGCATATATGTATAGATGGATCTTTATTTCCTAGTTTATTCCATTGTCTTCGGATTTCCCTATGGTTGGCTGTGCACTTTTAAGTTTGTTGCATCATAGTGAATTTTAGCCTCATTTCATTCGTATTTTCTGCTGCATAGTCGGAAGCAATTCACAGAGAAGGGAGCAGAGCAATGGTGGGAGGAAAATCAGCGTACGGTTTATCGAAAATATGGAATTGAAGGATACTTCAACTCAAACCGAAATTAGTAAATGAGTAACTTTTACCTAGCATGTACCAATAGGGAAGAGTTGATGCTTGTGAGTACATTGAAGATCTTTCTCTTGAACGAGCTGGAGCCATTCCGTGCAGTAAAGCACATGTTCACTATATTAATATGATGGACGATCACTTTCATCCATTCCGTGCAGTAAAGCACATGTTCACTATATTAATATGATGGACGATCACTTTCATCCAGAATTGTTGAGGAACTAGCAACTGTAAATGAAATTTCCTTTGTATTTAAGCATCAAACTGGTTCAGATAGGAGTTGTTTCCCATGTAATGCCATGTACAGTTATCATGATTTTTTAGTGTGTTATATATCATCATTATTATTAGAGCCTTTATTCCAATAAATTAGGGTAGCTACATGAACCAATACTAAATTTACGTTAAATCGTCCATATGAATTCTCCTCCTTCACATATTCTTATCCAAGACAATGTGTTCATTTAATACATTCATATCTTTTTGAATTACTTCATTTCAAGGTTTTTTTGGTTTCTCTCTAGCTTTGACCATTCTTTTATCATTCATACTCTCCACTCTCCTAACTGGAGTATCTATATGTTTATGTCATACGTGTCCAAACCAATGTAAATGATTTTCACACATCTTATCTTCAATAGGTATTATTCCAGCCATCTTATAAATGTTTTTATTTATCATTTTATCCTTTCTTGTATATCCGAACATCTACCACAATATTCGCATTTTTGCAGTACTCTTTTTTTGTGTATGCAGTCTCTTTTATATATATATATATATATATATATATATAACACATTCACACACAAACACATATATGGGTAATTATTCAATACATCGTCAGTGAAATTTTTTGATTCCACAAGCGGGGTTAGGATGATTACACGTCTTTTAAAAATATCTAAAAAATAAAAATAAATAAATATGACATATATAATCATCTTAACTCTGCTTGTGGAGTCAAAAAACTCCACTGATAGTGTATGAAATATTAATCCTATATATATATATATATATATATATATATGCATGTGCGTGTATAAAAGATCTAGTTACATTAGTGTAAAACGAATTTAGTTTTATACACTTTTATAACTTTTAATACGATTTATATTATTTTAATCCTTCCGTTGAATTTTATGTTCTATTTATGTAGATCGTGTATGATAAATTTTAAGTTAATCGATAATTTCTAATTATTTGTTCTATAATAATAAACCGTTTATATATATATATATATATATATATATATATATATATATATATATATATATATATATATTAGAAAAATGCTCTTTTCAATTACAATGTTAGGAATATTGGATTTACTCAAAAATTTATGTGCATGAAAGATATGAGTAGGTTCTCAAATTTAATGGTTAGTTTGAAAAATATCAATCCTACGTGAAATTAAAAAAAAAAACAATTAGTTTTCCGTTAGTCTCTCTCTCTCTATATATATATATATATATATATATATATTACGGTCATTTAGGTACATGCATTTTTATTACACTAGCAATGGATGGCGAGGAAGCAAATTTATCATCTTACCACCTTTAAAGGTGTTTGGCATGGCATGAGTGATGTCAGTGGAGTTATTAAACAAGGTAGCCCAATTCATCGCAAGCTAGCTTGTCACGAACCAATTTTAAATGGACCAAACCACGCCAGCCCGTATTTTTTGCATGCCTAAAAAATCAAGGTTCTAACCTTAAAATGTTTGGTCCACTAGCTAATAAACTGGTTTGCGGACCAAACTACATCAATTTATCACTACTAAAAAAAAAGAAAATTCAATAGTTTCATAAAAAATCCAAACTGCTTTAAAGAACAAACAAAAAAAGTTCTATTCTTACAAATATTAGAACTTTTAGTTTTAAATATAACTTATTCAATAGATCAAAAATACATAATTTGTTTTATAACAAAACACTCAGACATTTCTACATTCCTATGTAGTATTAAAATTTATCATGAGTGAATCAAATGAACTTTTATTTGGCTCATATAAGAATACCCAATGTGGGTTCTACATCAAAACTTACTTAGTGTTGTATTTAACTCCTGCTTTATGCCTCACTCACTTCACACTCAAGATTCATTAAAATTTTGTAAAACAAAAAAATTAATTTTTTTTAAAAAATCACTAATCAAACAAAAATGAAAATTTAGGGATTTTGGATTGTGGTTAAGACTTAGGAATAGTGAGATTGAGAGAGAGCAAGAGAATGAAATTGATTTGTACCTCACTTGGCTTTGGAAAAATGAGCTAGCCCTTTAACTCATGAGTTTGGTTCACTTGGACTGGGAACAAAAGAATCGGGTCCATTATGCCCACAATTAAACGGGCTTACATTTTAAAGGTACTAATACTAAAAAATAGGTGGATAAATGGGCTAGTCCACAACTCGAACCCATTTAGACAACTCTAAATATCATATATGAAGGGATGACATGAGTAATACAGCTAGTTACAGGTGGCAAATGGGTAGGTCAATTGAGTTTAGGTTGGGTTATTTTGGGTCGAATCATTTTGAGTTAAGAAAAAATATGATCATTTTGACTTTGAATCAGGTCAAATTTGTGTCAATTAAAATTGAGTCATTTTGAATTCAGATTATAATTGTTTGAGTCAAGAAAATAATAGATCATTTCAGTTTTGAGTCAAGTCGGATTCGAATCAAGAAAATATAAAGTCATTTTGGATTTGGATCATATCTATTTCTGATCAGGTTGAGTTCGATTTAAGGAAAATTGCTTGTTAGAGTTTGGGGCATTTAGTTAATTTAGATTTGAATCAATTTAGATTTGTATGTTTAATTCTCGGATCATTTGAGTTTAACACATTTTAATTAAAATAAAATAAGACTAATTAAATTATATAAAATTTAAAATGTCAAAGTTAAATGACTTAAAAGTAATTTGTTAATAAAATGAAACTATGTTACATTAAATATAAAATTAACTTTGTTTATGATAAAAATTATTAATGATTTTTTATTGATAGATATTTAGTATCATTTCTAACATTTAAAGCATTAATTATGTTTTATGAAGAATAACAAAAACTTCTTATTCAACTCTAAATAAAGCTAGCATCAACAGTTACAATGTTTTGAAACAAATTTAGAATATCCCTTAGCCAATACATTTAACTATAACTTAGGCCATATCTAGCTAAAGCATGTGCAACTGCATTTCCTTTTCTCAACGTGTGTTGAACCATGCATGAATGGAGGGTCATCATCTTCCATTGTCCTATGCAACTAGATCTCTAATTGATGAGAGATCATGTTCAATTCCCTAAAGCTTCTAGATAACAATTAAAGCATTTCGTTCTAGTTCGGTCTTTGTAATGCTAATGTTTGTCGCAAAGTCTTGTGCTCGCAGTGCAACAGTAGATTTACATATAACAAGATCTGTTATCCATGGCACACGACAAATATAGGCTCCTATAACTTCGTTTTTAGAGCTGTTAATCACCTTTCTAACTCCCTTTATTTTGTTGCCATTGTTTAATGCTCTGTCCAAATTAACTTTGTAAGAGTTCCAAATTAAAGGATGCCAACTCTTAGCATTACTAATGTTTCCTTAGCATCACTTGGCCTTTGTTGAGTTCATGCAAACAGAGTTCCCAATGGTTGATTGAAGCTAACCTGATCCCATTTCCTCATAACCATTATTGCATGCAAAGTTCTGCTGCTTCCGTATTACTATTACTTGTGGGCATGTAAGAAAAGCATGATCAACTATTTCTGCTATTTGTTTGCACCTCACACGAAAGTTAACAACTTGGATCTACTTTCCTGCTAAATTATGCTTATAGGTAGGATTTCATGGATGACATGCCATATCAAGACCTTTATTTTGCTAGGAGCCTTTATTTCTCATACCTTCCTCCATAACCCATTTTGCGTATCTACAATAAACATTGACAGTCCATTATGTTCTCCACATAGGGCTTTATATATTCTTCTAACACTGTAGTTACCATCCTTATTGTGTTGCCAAATGAGGACATTAAAGCCTTTATCGCAGCGTAGCAGTAGTGTATAGATGCAATCTGCTTCCTTCTGTCTAAATTTTTCATGCAAGACATTCCCTTGCTATTGTTTTATTTGTGGATCAATGAATGCACTCCCTATCGTTTCTTCATTCCATCTTTATACTTGGGATTGAGCTATATATGAATATGGGGTTACACAAGATCTACCTCTCCAACTTAGGCATTACTGCAAAACACTTATTGCCACCAAAACACCCATCCAAGTGAGGGAAAGGCTTTTACCAACTTTAGCTTCCAAAAATGAAACATGTGGAAAGTACTTTCCTTTCAGCAATTGACACGATAAGGAGTAGTTTTAACAATTAGTTGGACCTAGGGTTGGGTCAGTCGGTCTGCCTCATGATGTGCATCAATCTGCTTTACTGTCGACGATGCGCTCCTAGCTTTTACTGGTGCGGTTGTTCCTTTGGCATTGTTACTTTGAAGAAATTAGAGTGCTCAAAATAGACCGATGCTTGTATACATTAGCATGGGATAACATCATAGGATTTCGATCCTATTATGTTGGCCTTCGAGATCGGATCAATGATTAGTAAGGACAATCAGAGGCATTTGCGTTTCATTGTTAGAGGTGAAATTCTTGGATTTATGAAAGATGAACAACTGCAAAAGCATTTACCAAGGATGTTTTCGTTAATCAAGAACAAAAGTTGAGCTCTTGAAGACGATCAGATACCATCCTAGTCTCAACCATAAACGATGCTGACCAAGGATCGGCAGATGTTGCTTTCAAGACTTCTCCTGCACCTTATGAAAAATCAAAGTCTTTAGGTTTTGGAGGGAGTATGGTTGCTAGGTTAAAACTTAAAGGAATTGACGAAAGGGCACCACTAGGAGTGGAGCTTGCGGTTTAGTTTGACTCAACACGAGGAAACTTACCAGGCCCGGATATAGTAAGGATTGACAAACTTAGTGCTCTTTCTTGATTCTATGGGTGGTGGTGCATGGTTGTTCTTAGTTGGTGGAGCGATTTGTCCGGTTAATTCCATTAACGAACGAGACCTCAGCCTGCTAACTAGCTACATAGAGGAGTTAGCAGCTGAGGTGATCCTCCATGGCCATTTTCTCAGAGGGATTATGGCCGTTTAGGCTAAGGAAGTTTGAGGCAATAATAGGCTTGTGGTACCTTTAGATGTTCTGGGCCGCACGCACGCTACACTGATGTATCCAATGAGTCTATAACCTTGGCCGATAAGCTCGGGTAATCTTTGAAATTTCATTGTGATGGGGATAGATCATTACAATTAATTGTTGGTCTTCAACCTGAAATTCCTAGTAAGTGAGAGTCATCGGCTTGCGTTGACTATGTCCCTGCCTTTTGTACACACTATCCATTGCTCCTACAAAGTGAATGGTCCAGTAAAGTGTTTGGATCGTAGTGACGTAGGCTGTTTGCTGCCCACGATGTCACGAGAAGTCCACTGAACCCTATCATTTAGAGGAAGGAGAAGTCATAACAAGGTTTTCGTAGGTGAACCTGTGGAAAGATCATTGTGGAAACTTGCCCAGTAGAACGACCCATGAACGAGTTATCAACACACTAGGAGGGGGCTAAGATGCCACCAAGCACCCAACCCCTTTCGATCCAAGGCGAGCCAAACTGTCGCTCCTTCGCTCCGCCTTCAAGGCAGACGGGACGCCCACTCTCTTCTCCCATGGCACATCAATGAAGCCCTCGGCGCGAATTGCGCCAAGGAAAACTAAAGAAAAAGAGCACATTGTTTGTCGCTACGTCGTTCGCGGTGTGCGCGCACATGGCCTTGTGTCTCTTGTCCTGTGAAAATCTAAAACGACTCTTGGTAACGATTATCTTGGCTTTTGCATCGATGAAGAACGTAGCGAAATGCGATACTTGATGTGAATTGTAGAATCCCATGAATCATCGAGTCTTTGAACGTAAGTTGCACCCCAAGCCATTAAGCCGAGGGCACACTTGCCTAGGTGTCACGCATACTTGCCTAGGTGTCACGCATTGTCACTCCCCCTAACGATCCTCGAAACAAAAAATGGAAATCTCTTATACACAGACACACACACCCACATGTGTATGTGTGGTGTGTGAGTGAGTGACTGTGATTGTATGTATATAAAGTATCCAGTTACACTGGTGTAAAACTAATTTAGTTTACACACTTTCATATCTTTTAATACAATTTATATTATTTTAATTTGATCGTTGAATTTTATATTCTATTCATGTAGATCGTGTATGACAAAATTCAATTTAATTTATGATTTCTAATTATTTGTTCTATAATAATAAAATTAACCGTTAATATATATTAAAAAAATGCTATCCTTGATTACAATGATAGGAATATCGAGTTTACTCAAAAATTTATGTGCATGATAGATATGAGTATGTTCTTAAATTTAACGATTAGTTTTAAAACTATTAATCTAACATGAAGTTATAAAAAAATTAGTTTTCCCTATTTTATAGTTTAACCATTAGATTAACAAATTTTCCATCCTCACTCCTTTCTTTCCTTCCTACCAAGCAAAGCCTTAGTGTAAGTGGATCCCTCTTCCCCTCTCTGTCTCTCTTTATATATATATTAGGGCTATTTAGGTACAAGCATTTTTATTACACTGCAAATGGATGACAGGGAATCAAATTTATCATCTTACCACATTTAAAGTTGTCTAGCATGGCATGAGTGATATAATATAGTTATTAAACAAGGTAGCCTAGCCTATCGCAAGCTAGCTTGTTTCTACATCAAAGATTACTTAGTGTTGTATTTAACTCTCGCTTTATGCCTCACTCACTTCACACTCAAGATTCATTAAAATTCTATAAAACTTAAAAAAATTAATTTTTTTTAAAAAAATCACTCACTAATCAAACAAAAATGTAAATTTAGGGATTTTGGATTGTAGTCGAGACTCAGGAATGGTAAGATTAAGCGTGAGCAAGAGTATGAAATTGAATCATACCTCACTTAGTTTGGGAAAAATGAGCCAGCCTGCGAACTCATGGGTTTGGTTCACTTGGACCACAGACCAAAAGAATCATGTCCATTATACCAACAATTGAATGGGCTTGCATTTTACAGGTGCTAACCCTAAAAAATAGGTGGATAAATGGGCTGGTCCACATCCTTGAACCTATTTTAACAACTCTAAATATCATATATGAAGGGGTGACATAAGTAATACAACTAATTACAAGTTGCAAATGGGCTAGTCAATTGAGTTTGGGTTGGGTTATTTTAGGTTGGATCATTGTGGGTTAAGAAAAAATCGGATCATTTTGAGTTCAAATTAGGTTAGATTCGGGTTTATAAAAAATTGGGTCATTCTAAATTTAGATTATATTTGTTCGAGTCAAGAAAAAAAATGGATCATTTTGAATTTGGATTATTTCGAATTTGAGTCAAGTCTAATTTTGATCTAGCAAATATAAATTCATTTTGGATTTGGATCATTTCCATTCTAGTCAGGTCGAGTTCAATTTAAGGAAAATTAGTTGTTCAAGTTTGGGGCATTTCATTAATTCGAATTTGAATCAATTTAGATTTGTTTTGTTTGATTCTCGGATCATTTGAGTTTAACACATAATCATTTTCAATTTTTTTAATAAAAATAAAATAAACATAATTAAATTATATAAAATTTAAAAGTTAAATGATTTAAAAGTAATTTGTTAATAAAATGAAATTACGTTACATTAAATATAAAATTAACTTTGTTTATGAAAAAAATTATTAATGATTTTTATTGACAGATATCTTGTATCATTTCTAACATTTAATGCATTAATTATTTTTTATGAAGCAAGAAACTTCTCATTCAACTCTAAATAAAATTAGCATCAACATTTACAATGTTTTGAAACATATCTAAAATAACCCCTAGCCAATATTACTACAATTTAGGCCATATCTAGCTAGAGCATGTGCAATTGCATATCCTTTTCTCAACGTGTGTTGAACTATGCATGAATGGAAGGTATTCATCTTCCATTGGCCTCTATAACTAGATTTCCTATTGATGAGAGATTAGGTTTAGTTCTTTGAAGCATCTAGATAACAGGTAAAGCAGTTCCTTCTAGTTCAACCTTTGAAATGCCAATGTCTACTGCAAAGTCTAGTGTTCGCATTGCAACAGTAGCTTCACATATAACAAGATCTATTATCCATGGCACACGACAAGCATGGGTTCCTACAACTTCCCTTTAGAGTTCCTAATCACTTTTCCAACTCCCCTTATTTTGTTGCCACTATCTAATGCTCCGTCAAAATTGACTTTGTAAGAGTTTCCAATTAGAGGATACCATTTCCTAATATTATTGAAGTTTACTCTCACTAGCACCACTTGGCCTTTGTTGAGTTCATGTAAACAGAGCTTTTAAGCGCTTGATTATAGCCAACTTGGTCCCATTTCCTGATAACCATTTTTCCATGCAAAGTTTTGCTGCTCCGATATTGCTACTACTTGCAGGCATGTAAGAAAAACATGATTAACTATTTTTGTTGCTTTTTTGCACCTCAACACCTTGGATCTACTTTCGTGCTAAATTATGCTTATAGGTAGGATTTCATGGATGACATGCCATATCAAGGCCTTCATTTTGCTAAGAGCCTTTATTTCTCATACCTTCCTCCATAACCCATTTTGCTTAACTACAATAAACATTGATAGTCCATTATGTTCTCCACATAGCGCTTTATATATTCTTCTAACACTATAGTTACCATCCTTCCTATGTTGCCAAATGAGGACATCAAAGCCTTTACTGCAGCTTAGTAGTAGTGCATAGATGCAATTTGCTTCCTTTTGTCTAAATATTTCACACAAGATACTCCCTCGCTATTGTTTTATTTATGGATCAATGAATGCACTCCCTATAGTTTCTTCATTCCATCTTTGTACATGGGATTGAGCTATATAAGAAGATGGAGTTATAGAAGATTCACCTATCCAACTTAGGCATTATTGTAGAACACTTATTGCCACCAAAACACCTTTTCGAATGAGGGAAAGGCTATTACCAACTCCAACTTCTAGAAAAGAAACATATGGAAAGTACTTTCCTTTCAACAATTGACACGGTAAGGATGAGTTATTATTAATAGCCTCCATCCTTGCTTATCTAAAATTTCTTTATTGAATGACCACATTGCTTTAAAACCCAAGCCTTCTTCTTTTTTCAACAATGCACATTTTGCCCCAATTGAGCTAATACATTCTTGCTTGTCTTTGCTTTGTTGCCACCAATAATTACTCATTAGATTATTAATTTCATCAAAGATTTAGGGGGCATAAAGCAATTCATAGTATACGTTGGAATGGATTTAATGATTACGTTTAAGAATACCTTATTGCCTCCTTGTGACAGCATTCCATAACTCCATCCAATAATTCTAGAGCAAATCCTATCTTTCAACTCTCTAAAGGCTTGTTTACATCCTTTCCCGACCATAGTGGGTAAGCCAAGATATTTTTCTAAGCTATTAGAATCATGTATGCCAAACATATTCTTAATAGCCATATTACACCCATTTCATGAATTATAAAACTAACTTTTTAAAATTAATTTTTTGGCCTGAGCCTTCCTTATAAAACTATAGCATGTGCTTCACCTTTCGTTTTCAGTCATATCCACTTTAGCAAATAGCTAGCTTCCATTAGCAAAGAAAATGTGTGTAACTTAAGGTCCAATGCAACTTGCTCTAACTCCATGTAGTGTACAATCTTTTTAGTGTTTGTTGAGCATAGTTGAAAGTCCTTCACTATAAATCAAGCACTGATAAGGTGAAATAAGGTTTTCTTGATGAAGCTTTCTCTCTAGACAAAAAGAATTTGTGAATGAGCCATTGACCAACATCGAATAAGAAGCTGTCAGTAATAGAAAAAAGCACAGAGACTACAGTTACATAAAAACATTAAATGTGGTTACTAAAAGTAGCACAATATAATATTTTTAGCTACAGTTTTTAATTTTAACCACGTTTTTGCCTTTCAGACATGTATGATCTAACTAAGTTTATATAAAACACTTATGCTTTATTTTCCATCGTTTTTAGCATGCTTTCTAAAACCAAATCAATTGTATATAGATTACGTTTATGTCTTTAATTGTCATCTATTTTTTTTTAAAAAAATAGACATTTCTTTATACTAAAGACTATGGTTACGTTGAATCATAGTCTACACTATATTTGCTTTAGATATAGACTACAGCTTTCTTAAAAACGTGGTTTGAATTTATATTAATTTTCTTTAATTTTTTCTCACATTTTCTAAAACCAGATCAATAGTTATGTCTTTGACAGTCATATATTTTTATTTAAATATATATTTCTTTATAATAAAAACTACAGTTAATGTTGAATCATGGTTTAGACTATATTTACTTTAGATACAAAGACTACTGCTTTTTTATGAATGAAGTCTTAGTTTATATTTATTTTCCCTTATATACTCATCGTCCTTTCTAAAAACATATTCATAACTACAATTTGATTAATGAAATTAAATAGGTGAATAATAGATTAATATTTTCATAAATAATTATCTGTTAATTATTTATATGTAACAAAAAAAAGAACACATTTTTAAATCAAAAGATGTATTCTAATTATTATATGAAAGGACTATGTTTTTCCCTAACCGTAGTATAATACCATAGATTATATCACAATCATAAACTTAATCTAATATCATAGGGTATATCACGATCATAATCATAGTCTAATATCATAAATTATTCCATGATTATAACTGTATTCTAATATAATGTATTAGATTGTGTAAGAAAAAATCATAGTCTATGATACTTGAGAAAAGACTATACTAGAATAGGCTACAGTTAGAAAAACATAGTCTTTTATCTTTGAATATACTTTTTAAATGTACCCTGTGATTTTTCATAATACTTCCAATTTATTTCCATTAGCTACTTTTATGTGCGTGATCGATTAAGTTCCAAACATGTTGGCAATGAATTAGAATCTATATTAAAATTTATAGATCAATATATATATGTATATATATCTCAAGTAATATCTCATGACCACCTAAATGTTTGGAGAGTGAATATGGTTTAACTAACATATTCAGTGTGCAGTATGTCAATGTAGTTTGATCTTTTCATCAAAATATCTTAGAAAGCTATAAAGGATGGTACAATGTCTACTTTATAAATTTCTATGTTAGTCTGAAAGCTACAAATATTAACTCTATAACTATTAAAGCCTTGCCAAGAACTTATGAGTTAATATGAGCTAGGAACAAATGAGATAAGCCCCTTTTATTCACTTAGGGATGATAAATCTTTCTTAACAACTCATTCATCTTCATTTGCTTCATGACACTCTAAAAATCACCCCTCTTAGGCATCTACCATTTAGGCCCATAGAGGTGAGATCAAAGTGTGGCACTTCATGCATGCGATAACCAGGCATCTCAAGTCAAAAGATTTGTTACACTATGGACACATGATAGTGTATTCCATAAACACTTGAGTGATGATACCAGATGGACCTCTTATAGTGGGTCATGTTTAGTGAACTTATTCTCTAATAGGCATCCACATGTTATCATTAAATATCCCTATATTTACAACCTATGAGATCAATTGCTTATTTCCTAAATAAGAAGGCTTAGTATGTGCCTGTCTTCGAGCATTATCAATGCTTTCTCTTGAAAATACAATGACGGTGAGCAATTTCAGGCACAAAACTTTGATGCATGAAGATCTCATAATTATAACCCTTTACAATTTCCTTACAAGACTATTATGTTCTATGGGCTTTATCTACATAAGTACAATAATCACAATTATTCTCACAACTTATGGATAAAGAAATACCTCTTATTATTACTCCTAAATAATAATAAATGTTTGACATGAAATGACTAAATGGTATTCATTGTTGCGTAATTGAATTGGCATGCAAAGCTTACACTAACCATATATTAGTGATAAATTTCAATATTTTTCCTTAGATTGGATTCTTTTTACTCTATATATGGCATAAACATTATTTTTGGTGCTTTAGATTTCCTAGGATTAAATCCTGGTCACTTCAACTAAAAATCCAACATTCTAAACCGTTGACAGTTATAAACAATTTATTGAACCACGTAAATGATTAATGATGTATTAATTCGAATTTATTCCTTTAGTAATTCTTAATTCTATATACATTGATTTTTTATGATATGCTATATTTTTTAAATCATAAAATGATAAAAAAAATTGAGCAACAATTAATGGGTTGTGTTTGGCTTGGTTGGAGTGAAGAAAGTGTCATGCTAGACTGCATCAACCACCAAGAAAGACTATTATGTCATTGTTGTCTAAGGCAATACCTTTAGCAATCATGGATTGTTCCAAAACATTCCTTTAAATAATAGTGCCATGCAAGTGTCACGCCACACACTTCAAATGAGAGTATGGTTGCTTCAATTTTGCATCATATATGAAAAGAAATTAAGGCCACTGGGCATATAAGTGTTGGCATTGCATACCCATTAAGCCGATTTGCAAGATGGTTTCATGTTGTCCAAGTTCAGTTTGAAGATACTGTGATCAACATTAGAGGAATGTGGGTTGTCTATTATGGTGTACTAGTTCAAGCATGGAGTATAATCACTTTTTAGAATATAGCAAGCATAGTGGGTGAATTTGTCTACATGGATAGAGAAACAATTAAACTTAAATCTTTAAGTAGATAAGCTATACAAATTATATGTAACTCAGTTTGTAAAATTGATGAATATTGAAGTTACATGTAGGGAATAAAAGCTACCTAATCAAAATATTTGAAGTGGAACCGGTGTTTGTTTCTTTATCCCCTTGATGTCATAGTAATCAAATAGTGAAGGCTTCAAACATGAACAATGAAATTTACAACTTAAAAGGAAGCTCAAGTTCTGATCATAACAATGAGGGCAAGGAACATGAAGAGATGAACTTTAATATGGAAGATGAAGGGGTAAATTATTATTAGAGAGAGACAACTTCCTCGAAAATTGGTGAGAAGCTGCATATCATTAACCAAAAAGAAAAAGTGCAAAAGGAACTAGGAAATTGCATAGAATCTATTGAGATTGATGTAACTGTAAGAGAAGATATTAATGACGTTAATGATACTGGTGGATTCAAAGAGAAAGAAGAAATTGTCGAGAAACAATATGATACATTGGGATGGAATAAGATAGTAATATCAGTTGAAGGAATTAATTTTCAGAATGAAGAAGATTTGTAAGGTTATGGGTCCAACTTAGCAGCCAACATAAGGAGTAAGGAACGCAACAATGGCTACATGCTTCTTGATAACACAGGTGAAGAGAACATGATATATGTTTGTAAGCAAAAAATAATTTTGAACAAAAACATGAGGTTGACTGACTGGGTATTGAAAATCTAGATATGTTTGAGAAGGCTATAATCATGGATTTAAATGCTAGTCTAATGTAGGTAATGGGCTAGTAAGAACTTTAGATTTTTTTAACAATAATAAGTATTGTAGTGGGAGTGGTGATAAGAGTATCTAGAATTGTTTTAGTGAGGCCCTTGAAGATAGGCTGGAAATGGAAGGAAAAAACTTAAGCTTTTTTTTTTTAATTCAACTCCGATAAAGAATACCCAAACCAATTATCCACATCACAAAAGAAGACCAAGAGGAGTGTAAACTCTAGAAGATATAGAGGATGATATCCTCAATAAAATTAAAGAGAAAGGTAATAAATGGAGTAAAAGCAAAAAAAGAAACAATTCATAAAGGGAAAAAATCTGGGGAGAGATTTCGCATATGAATCATCTCATGGTGATTTTCAGAACAAAAATATTCTAATTACTAGAAAAGTTAAGGAAACGTGGAAAGTGGGCAAAATGTTAGGTTTATCAACTAATTGTGAAAATAATTAGTGGTGGAGAGATTGAAGGAATTGATAGCAAGAGACCGAAGGTTTATGTCTTAAGGTCAGTTTTGAAATATCTAGTTTTTTAGGTGTAATATTTGGCTTGGAAAATTATTCTCTTGGTTTGTTAATTATGAGATTTTTATGTTGGAATGTAAGGACAGTGGGCAGTTCTAGCTTGTTTAGGATACTAATATGATGTAATAACTGCAAATTCTTTATTCTTGGTGAATTAAGCAATGTAATTTTGGAGACAAATTAATGTATTGAAAATTTAGCTTGAAGTTAAGAAGATTAAGAAGGTAAATTGAGAACGAGCATTGTATGGACTTTTGGATTTGGACTATGAGAAAATATCATTTAAGGATTGAATATGAAGACTATGAAGGAAATTAAATTATATGAAGGACTTTAGGATTTAAAGTAATAATAGACAATATAAATTAATAAAAATAGAAAGTATGAAATATTAGTGAGACAAATAATATATATGAAATAAATTAAACTATTTAGAAAATATATTTGCTAAATATCAAATGGAGTAAAAATAATAAAAAAAAGGGGAAAGAAGTAAAATAAAATATATAAAATATGATAAAATAATAGTAGCTTCTTGAGGAATGGGCGTGGCTTCTTGCAGAAGATTGGAACAAATCACCACCCCACTAACTCACTTCAACCCGCAGCTCACATCTTCATTCACCACCGTTCATCATCATCATCCAACTCTCAGCCATCGTCACTCTTTCTTTTAGCTTCCTACTGCACCGAAAATATCACAACCACCATCATCTGCATGGGCTTGCTGCAAATCAGACTAGAGGATGTTGACAGCAAGGTTTGAGGAAGAAGAGAGTGGCGATAAAAAGGAATGTAGGTCTGGTTTTGGGAGCCAAAATAAGGGAAATTAACAGAGCTTTGGCTTTCCTTTTGGTGCTGAAACAAAATAGACTTTGGTAGGGTGAAATGTGAGTCTGAGGTTGAACGTAAAGAGGAAATGGAGGGCTGATCCAACGTTGAAGCGAGGTACAGAAGCAGGGTCATGAACAGTAGCAGAAATGATTAAAGAAGAAAGGCAAAAGAAATACATTTGGCTACGTATGGTGGCTGTACAGGCTGGCTCTTGATCAGGGAAAGAATGACGAAGGGAGAGTGGCTTCTAGGCTGCTGTTGAATGGGGCTGATCGAGAGGGATTGATGAGGGAAAGAAAAGTGGCATGAAAACAAAGGGCTCAATGGCCATTCAGTACAGGTTCACGGCTAGTAACCAAGGCTGAAGAAAAAAAAAATCAAAACAACAAACGTAAGCGGTAATCGAGAGAGTGAGTGAGAGCCACTAACAGTCAACAACCCAAGGAGTTTCTCTCTCGGGTTTTGGACAGGAAACAGGGGAAGTTTAGGCACTGGTTTTGAGCAGTGCATAAAGGTCATTTGAAGGCTGGAATGGCAACATTTAGGCGTGAAGAGGGGCTGATTCATTTATACAGTAGAAGGGAAGAGATGAAACTGAGAGTGAAGGAAAGGAAGGGAATCGAGAGGGTGCAGTAGACTAAGAACAAGGAAGCTACAAGGAGATCCCTTTCCTTGCATAAACGTAGCAGCTGGAAGCTGTTTACCCCTTGACAGTACAGCAAAAAAAAAGGGGGGGCTGCACTTTCCTTTCGATATTCATTAGGACATCAAGGGGCTGTCTCGGGTTAAAAAGGCAGCTAGAAAGTGGTGTATTTTCTGTGTGAGATTTGTCCTACTCACGTGGATGTTGACCAGGAAATGGTGGTTTGAACGAGAGGTAAGTCATCAAAAAATTGGATTTTTAAATTAAATTTAAAACAGAAAGGATATTCAAGGAAATAGATGATGAAGATTAAGACTAATTTTATATATGTATAGGGGCTCTTTGGAAGCACCAGTTGTAAGGTTCTAATCGAAGGAGTGGCTGCAATTTTATGAAGTTCATAACTACTCCCAAAACAGCAAATATTAAGCCACATTAAGGGCCATTGGTGTTGACAAATAATAAAAGGTAAGAGTTAAATTGGTTATGAATAATTAGAGTATGATGGTAGATTGAAATGGGGTGATGAAATATTATTGTTGCTGTAGGTTTAAGTGAGAAAAGAAAGTTTAAGAAGGTAAAGGAGCATTGGTAGCCAAGGTAAAATTTTATGGTAAGGATCTTAAAGGAGGATTTAAGTATAAATTTTCTTTAAGATAAATCAATAACATAACTTTTATTAATTTTATGCTTTAATGTAGGAGAAATTCTTACCAAGGTAGGGAACCCAAAACATCTTAAAATCAAAGGATAAGGAAGAAAAGACAATTAAGAAGAACAAGGGTGCCATAACTATGTTCAGGCTACATATTGAGGTAAGAGATATATATAGGAACGTAGGGATACTGAAATCAATTTAAAAATCAACTGCATTGTGGTTATATAAACTGTATTTTCTTGCAGGAGGTTTTAAGAAAATACAAGTTGTTATGCTGCGGGAATTTTTATGAAAATAATGGTTTATGATTTAAGCTTGATTTAAGTAATCATTTGAAAATGACCAATTATCCAACATATTTATTTTGAAAACGGTTATATTTTATGACCTTGATTTATTTGTAAGACTTTCAGCCGAGATGTTTATCTCAAGGAAATTTATCAACCTATGTTATTGTGTTGAAGAAATTATGAGTATGTTTCGTTTTATGTTTTGAAAGAAAGGTATATGATTTTTGTTATGAACTTTCCTAAAGCACGAAAAATATTGTTTTGAATTCTGAAAATATATAGTATTATTTTGAAACTACTGTGCGTGACCTTGATTCTGCCCGCAGTAGATATTTGTATTCGGACTACTGTGTGTGGCCTTGAATCTGTCCGCAGTAAGAACTATATTGTTTTGAATTCCGAAATATATAGTATTATTTTGAAACTACTGTGCGTGACCTTGATTCTGCCCGCAGTAGATATTTGTATTTGAACTACTGTGTGTGGCCTTGAATCTGTCCGCAGTAGGAACTATATGTATGGAAATGTTTTGAGACATGATTAGCCAAATCACTACAGTATTGTTTTGGCTACTGTGTGACCCTGATCCAGTCCTCAGTAAATATCTGTTTTGGCTATTGTGTGACCTTGATCCAGTCCGCAATAGATATTTATTTTCTGATGCTGTGTGACCTTGATCCAGTCCATAGTGGGCCCAGTTGACACCTGATCAGTGATCACTGTGGACTCCCTGGACTATGGCCATATGTCAATTTGAACTGCATGATTAATTATTAATCGCTAACATGTCTCTAGCTTAGTATGCATATGATTTTTCGTGCTTATCTTCGTATATGAGTTTTGAATGAATGATATTTGGATTCTGAAACTGATAAGAATTTGATTTGACAATCCGTATTGAAACTAAATGTGATAAGCATGTATATTTTGAAATATGTTCAGAATTCAGTTGTTTATGTTTCGGTTTAAATGAAATGCTTTCTGATGCATTGCATAAGCATGATTTGATTTTCAAATGGTATGAAATACGGTATTCAAGTTTTAATAAATGTTTTAGAAACTTGCATATAGAAATTCGGTATCTGTTTCTTATATGTATTTCTTACTGGGCTTTCCAAAAAGCTCACCCCTCCTTTCCACCTTCCAGATTAATTGCAGTAGATGCTTTGTACGTGGGGTTTAAGCAAGTCCTTCGAGGCTTTTGTACCACTCTTGAAGGTATGTGATGTACAGTATTATCTTTTATATTCAGACTTGTATTTCAGTACTTTTATAGTATGGGGATGTAATTAAAGGAGTATAGGATATAGTTATGTTTTATAACAATGCATGCAACTTAGGTAGAGATATATTTAATTAAGTAGAGTGATTTGAAATTATAAATGCATGCTTAGTGAGAGAATTTGACTAGGACCTAAGGTAACTAAAAGACATTGACTTAGCTAATATAATATTAGCTTAAGAGTTGATTAGTGACACTACGTACAGCCCAACCAAGTAAGTGAAAAAGGAAAAATTTGATTCATAATTTCGGTATAAAGGGTCGCTACATATAATTATAGTTGTCTCTAAGTGTTAGAATGGGTGAATTGGATTTGGAGTTAGAATGTTTGAGTTAGGGGTAATTTGATAAAGTTAAAATTTTTAAGACATTTTTAGTTGATTATCATGTGGATGTGCTTTTATTTTAGGTATCTAAGATGGAAATTATGAAGGATCTACAAATTGGGAACTTTTAGGGTGAAGATACTTTTTGTATGATGTTTTGTAGACTCTCCAAATTGTCAAGTGGGCTTTTTTTTTTGGTTTTTGATAAGAGTAATTTGTTTTGAGAAAACATAGGTTATATTAAGGTGTGCTGGAGAATATTTTTGTAAAGTTTCAAAATCTAGAAAAGAGAATTTGAAAGGATATGATATCACTAGTTGCCAAAAGATGTTGGAATAGTTTGAGACAGATAATAGTTAATGTTAGATGTTATTGGGCCTTATCACCTCAAAAGTTTGCTTAAGAGATGAGGTTCTTTCTCACACTTATAAACACACACCTATCTTCTTCTACAACTGATGTGGGAACCACAACAATCTCTCCCCTCACACATCGAGCCTTGGGTGGAGGAAAGCTTTTTTGCTCGGAACCATAAACATAGGGAGATGTTAAGAACCCCAACAATCTCTTTCTTCAATTGTTGAGCCTTTGGAGAGTAGAGGGAGTATTTTTTTTGCTTGGAATAGAGGAAGAGATGTTGGTAAGTTGTGCTCTGATACCAGTGTTATGTTCTATTAGGCCTTCTTATCTCAAAAGCTAGCTTAAGAGATAAGGCTTTTTCTCAAACTTATAAACACATGCCCAACCCCTTCTATAACCGATATGAGAATCCTAACAATCTCCTCTTTCACACATCAGGCTTTGGGCGGAGGAGAGCTTTTATACCTAGAAACACAGAGAGATGTTAGGAACCTCAATAGGTTAATGGAGTTGAAGAATTCAAGGATAGTGTGGACAATGCTTAGTTCAAAGCTTGGTGGTTATTATATGTGTGGAGAAAGGGGGCTTTGTTTTTTTTTTAAGAATGTTTTTATATTCCCAAATTCTGTTTGTTTTAGGTGGTTTTGATTTGATCTTATGTGATGTTTAAGTTTTAGATGATTAATGAGGAGGGTTTTAAAACAAGAATTTGAACACCTTGAGAACTAGGGAAGGGACAAAATAGTTGCGAAGCAATTTTAATAGGCTAGCAAGATTTTGGTCTTTCTAATCTCTCAATTGCATCCTTGTTTGAATTTTGGTAGCCCATATCAAATCTAAGATGATGTAGCAAAGGTAGTCAAGAGGAATGAACTCGACTGCTCTCTTGATTTTGTTTATTCGTGCCATTTGGGATGATTTGCTACATCAAATTAATGATAAATGAGCTATCAAGGATGATATATTTAAATCAGATTTTTTGTGGTAGCTGATGCATTCAAGGCTTAGTGGTAATATGAGATGTTTGAGTGGAGTCTAATAGCATACTTTTGAATTTTGTAGGTATTGTGTTTTCAGTTTGATCAGGAAAACTGGCTGTCTATCTTATTTTGATTGTTGCTTCTGTATTGACTTGTCTTTGTTATGTAATTATTCTTGTAACTTAACCTTTCATTAATGAACCTTTGGCTTAGCAAAAAAAAAAAAATCACATGACAAGTGGTATCAAAACCAACCTTTAATCGTCCAACTTCATACCAAGTGCCCTATATGAAATTAGCTATCACGAGGACATCACATGACTAGATAAGAAAGATTAATGTCATACCACGCATTCTAAATAGGAGTATGTTGGGTGCTTCAATCCTACATTGAATATGAAAGGGAATGCCCCAATAAATTGATTTTACATGGAGAGAGTAATAGTCATGTAACACAGGTACGACCCTTTTAAATTCATGAACTTTTTAATTCATGAACTAACTAGTCAAGGAATCATGCTTGCCTAGCATGACACCTCATGTTTGAAATCTCTAATAAGAGGTTGCAATTGGACAAGTCAAGTCAGGTTTAGATCAAATTGTTTAGGTCCAAGGAAATTCATATTCTTTCACCTTTGTTTCGGGTTTGGTCTTTTTGGATTTGATAACTTAATATATGAGTTCGAATTATTTTGAGTCCAAATTATTAAATTTTAAAATCAAATAAAATTTATTTCGTATAATTTAAATTTAAGTTATTCTAGATTCAATTTAATTTGATTTTGAATTATACAAATTTAATTTGTTTAACTATTTTTTTAATCAAAGTAAATTCAATTGATCCAAATTTGAGCTAACCGCACAAAAATTTTCGGGTTTAAATCAACTTGCGAGCATTAACATATATAGTGGTTAAGAAAATGGTGGAAAAAAATATACATGTGAAAAGAGAGAAATGGTTGAGAAAGGGCACCGAAATTCTTTTTCCAAGGTTAGTCGAAAACCCAGATACTTGGTGTTTGTGATGGGAGAAAGGGGTATAGGCACGTGGAGGTAGCGGAGATTCGGAGAAAGGACATTGCATGAAGCATGGGATAATTGTAAGGGAAAGCAAAGATTAAGCTTCAAAGGAACGATTGCAGGAATCATTTGATGATATCAGGAACACCAAATGCAAAAGCAAAAGCTAAATTACAAAGCGTAGGGGGTGGCGGCCTCCCTCTTACTTTTTCTTCCTCTTTTTGTCTTCATATCAAACCAAGCACACACACAACTCTCTCTCTCTCTCTCTCTCTCTCTCGGCCTCCTCTTCTATGCTTTGGATCTTCTTCTTTCTATAAGGCCTTTGTCTCTTTCTCTTTGCTAACATTCTCTCTCTCTCTCTCTTAACACAATCAGAGTCTGGGTTAGGGATAATCTGATAAGCTACTTTGCTATAATTATTTGGCTTTCACTATCTCAGGGTTTGCACGTATAGTTGCTTTGTTTGTGTGTCCCTTTAAAACTCTCGTCAGGAAAACAATGGCACCTGTTTCATTGCCGCCAGGTTTTCGGTTCCATCCAACAGACGAGGAGCTTGTTGTTTATTATCTCAAGAGAAAGATTAACGGCCGAAAGATTGAATTAGAGATCATCCCAGAAGTGGATCTCTACAAATGCGAGCCTTGGGACTTACCAGGTAATTTTTTGCTATCATTCTTCGTTTTTTAATATTTCTTATATATAATTAGGTTAATATATGGTATATGCGCCAAAGCTGCATTGAAGTTTATTAGCAGGGAAGAAAAGAACAACTATACTAAATAAACAAATAAATAAGAATACAAACAGCAAAGAAAGGATGTCATTGAAGTTTTACATATTCGCCATAAGTTTCTGTTCATTCTTTGTTGTGTTTAAAACAAAAAACATGAAAATATTGGGTTCATTAGGTAAATTGTGGTGCACCCAAATAGCTATAATTAAATTGGTTTGACACATATATAAGTAATAACATGCACATTCTCATGTAAATAAAAAGTTAATAAATCCAAAGGTTAAACCTATAATGTAACTTTTATGAAATGGAATCTCAGAAAATGATTTGAGGAAGATTGATTTCTTTTTGAAGTAATCCGACCGACGTGCTTTATGGTCAAACATCCTAGCAAAAGTCTTAGCTTAAAATCTGTCATTGTCATTGGGTTATCATAGAAAAGGAGATTACTGAAAGCATTTAATAAGATATAATATGGGGAGAGACGGAGAGAGAACATTTGAACCCTCAAAAACCATCAATGAAAAAGGAATGGATTGCTTCTTCTGCAACATGAATATTACTATGAACTCCTGCTTTTTATTTCTTTATTACACACGCAAGAATCTAGGTTTTGGAAATGTTTTTTTTGCTTTCCAAGTTCAACAAGTAATCCATTTTCACACCTACACCTACATCAAAGTATCAATTACTGCAACTCTTTTATTTTATTTATTTAATGCAATATTAAGTGAACAAAACCGATGAAACTTAATTTGCAGGAAAATCATTATTGCCTAGCAAAGATCTCGAATGGTACTTTTTTAGTCCTCGAGATCGTAAGTACCCGAATGGATCAAGGACAAATCGAGCAACAAAATCTGGGTATTGGAAAGCCACAGGGAAAGATAGGAAAGTGAACTCTCAGACGCGTGCTGTAGGGATGAAAAAAACCCTCGTTTACTATCGAGGGAGAGCTCCCCATGGCACTCGAACAGACTGGGTTATGCATGAATATCGTCTTGACGAGAGAGAATGTGAAGCTGCTTCCATAGGCTTAAATGTCAGCTCATCATTTCTTCAAAAACTAAAGCATTGCATGAGATCACTATTTGGTTACTGATTTTCTCCCAAACAATCTTCCTGCAGGATGCTTATGCTCTTTGCCGTGTGTTCAAGAAAAGTGCGACTGCTCCCAAGACTATTGGGGAGCATTACCAGCCTGTCACAACTTCTAATCAGATTCAGATCACTAGCGAGCATTCTTCTAGCCTAGAATTCTATTCTGAGGGTAGGTGCGAAGAGAGTTCCGATTTTGCAATACCGGTGGATACATGTTCTCCCAGTGTTCTCAATAGGTCATCTTTTGGCATTTCTGATGCAAGAGAAGTAAAATGGATGCAATCCTTGTCCGAAGACGCATTGGGATTAACCAATCCATCTTTTTCAAGCTGTGGAACCTTACCCTATCCTCCATCTAAGGTAACTTCTTCAAGATTAAAAATGGAGTCAGAAATTACTTCGTAATCTTTTATTGATCCATTAGTTCACTATATATTTTGCAGGTTGATGTCGCACTAGAATGTGCAAGGCTACAGCATCGGTTGTCATTGCCTCCCTTGGAGGTGGAAGATTTCCCTCAAGTTGGGCTCCCCAATTATAAAATGATGCGAGCAACTCCAATGCGTGAAACCCAACATGAAACTGATATTTTGCAGGAAATTCTATCCGTTGCTCTTGCTTCTCAGGAGCTGGTAAACCCAAACACCCATCAAGATGCCTGGGGCGGCAGTTGTAGTAATGCCGACGATTTCACGTTTATGACAGCCAAAGGCATTTATCAAAATCAAGTGAATGAGTTGAGTTGTCCACAATACATGAATAAATCTTTAGAAGAATCCTGTACAAGGTCTATAGACATCAGTGAGGTGCAGGGAGATCTCAAGATGGAGAGGATGGTTGAAAATTTGAGATGGGTGGGAATGTCAAGCAAAGATCTAGAGCAGGTTACTCTTCTTGAAACAATTTGTACCATAATAACTTTATTTACTTACTTGAGGCAGACTCTAATTTATGTTTCTTCATACGATTGAACAGTATTGTTTCATGGAAGAGAACAAGATTGTTCCCATAGAAAATATTTCGAGTTTTACAAGAAATGAAGACAATGGGATTCAAGGTAAGTATCACAGATTTTCAGTCATATCGTGTCTCTTCTTTCTTCCTTTTCAATACTAAAATTCTGTTTCTTTCCATACAGCTGCAGAAGAAAGTGAAATTGATTATAACTGCACTGGATTCAATGAGACAGGAATTGAACATTTTTCACAAGGATTCATGGATGACGACCCAAATGAGAACTTTTTAGATGAAGGCAATATGGAAGACCTGACAAGTTCACCAAGCTTTGAGGTTGTTGAGGACATCAAAGTCAATCATGGAATGTTTGTGTCCACTCGGCAAGTTGCCAACACGTTCTTTCACCAGACAGTGCCTTCTCAAACAGTTAAGGTTCACCAAAATCCGATGACTGCAACTACCTTCGAGTTCCAGATGGGAAAAGCAGAGTCTGATGAGGCAAAATGCAATAAAGGAAACTGTTTCTTCAGAAAGTTCAATGCGTTCGCCAAAGGGAAGTATACGGAAATAATCACCTTCGCAACGCCATGCAAGAAGACAGCAAGTGCCTTCCTTTGCATGGTTATGCTTCTCTTAATGCATAGCTTTTATGTCGAGAACGACGCCATAAATGAGAAATTGGTGGATGGGTTAAGTGCAAAGGACTGTAAGGAGAAGGAAAACACAGTTTTCTTGACGAGGAGCGAACCGAGAAAAAGGAATTTGTTGGTTAAGGCCAGTGGGTGGAATGATTTTGGCTTGCTGTTGAAAAAGTTAGTGTGCTTTCTCACCATGTCTTTGGCTGTGTGTACATTGTTAGCAAGCACTTTATACTAACTCTCCTCACATATCTTTTAATCATTTATAGTTGTAGACGTAAATTGGGGAGGCATAAGGAATTAAGCTGCCTTCTCCACAGTTGAATTAATTCAGACAATTCATTTTAGCATATGTGTAATGTTGTTAAATATACTGATAGATATTACAATAAATGTAGTCCATTTTAATTTATGGGTGTACATCTCGAAAATTAAGAATATAATACAGATAATTATGAGTATAATTAGCTCAAGACAGCTGCCTTTCTCCAATATCCTTGTGCATGTTGCGCAAAAAAACGTATGGTGATCATGGGTATCCTCTGTTGGACAGGAAAACATGATCATCATCAATCTCAACTCTGGTTACGAACTAGTAATCAGGGATACATTAGGAAAACCACTTGAAGTCCACCTAAGGTACGGCAAGAATACACCATGCAGAAGTCTTCATTCACCATTATTAAAAAAAAAGATTATATTTGAAAAACGTAATTTATGATAAAAGATTACGTTTTTGTAATCTTAATTTATTCAAACCTAGTTTTTTCTCCAATGGTAGATTGTGAATTTGAATTTAAAACCAAACTTTATCAAACTATAACTCTTATATAGTCTCCACTGTAAAATTAATCAAACAATTTACTTATGCAATAATTAGAACACCATATATATTAAACATTTAATTAGACATACCTGTTTGAGGTAGATATCAACGAAAGCAGAAGCATAAAGAAGCATAATCACTAGGACTATGATTAGGCATATCTTCTTCTTCTTCTTCTAAGCATATCTTCTTCTTCTTCTTCTACTTCTCTCTTTAAGGTGGCTCTTAATGGATGGATACTAATACGTTGAGAAGAGGGGATCTAATCTTATATTTGTAGTTAGACTTAATAGTCCCCCCATTAAAGATTATTTAGTTCCAAGCCTACATAACCATCATAGTGCACTAACCCAATAAAATGTGCAAAAGCCCATACTTGCTGATCACAATTAACTATTTAGGCTTACTTGCATGTTTTCATACTAAGACTAAATTATATCAACTTATTTTATTAAAACTCAAACCTACCAATTAATAACAGTCCACCAATTGGAGAATTATAACATTCTCCCTCTTGGACAATATTAATTAGGGTTTTTAATTTTAAGAAAATTTATTTTTATAAAACAAGACACTAGGCTAATTAACTTTATTTTTGACGACGTGACCATGATTTGAAAACAATTTAGTCCTTATAAACAACATCTTAATGATCCTGTTCAATGTAACGAACCAACACTGAATCATGGTAGCGATTATGCCCTTTATTGACCTAAGACCAATCTACATTTACAAATACTAATGACCACATCAACAATGGATCTCAATGTGGCTGTGTAGCAAGAAAATTGCACCTAGCAATGATCAAAGGTGTTACTTTCATTGTTAGTCTTTCTATTTCTTCTTAACTCGCTGAGAAATCCATTTAGCAACCAGATGTGCCAGTATGTCTCTTTCTTATTGTGAGATTCACACTTCCTATTTTTGTTAAATATATGCTAAGGAAGTTAGATAAATAAGATATCTCATTGCAGTGTAAATACCTTATGTTTTGTATGAATAAATAAGAATTAGGCGGCAGGCCCCACAGAAACCTTTCCTATTCGAATGGAAGTGAAACTTCATGGTAGCGATATTTGGAGCCTAATACTAAGATGATAAAAATCTACATCTCAAAATTCCTCTATTTGTCTATGTTACGAAAAGCGTGCAACAAATTCAAAAATGACAACTCAGTCCATAGGTTAGAAAAGCTTTCATGAACAACGGTCAAACCAATTTGACTTTTTAAAAAACTAAGTCATAGATTAATCTACGTGTGAAGGAGTCTCATGCCATGTCAACATGACGACCAAATCACACGCGAAAGTAAAAAATTACGCGATTGTACCGTTAAGGGTATTTTGGTAATTTTACCTTTGTTAGCAACCAAACCCCTACAAAAGCTTAACTAATGATTAGAATGTGCAGAATACATATATTTTATGAGTGAATAAAATATTTGTAAGTTCAACTGAGCATTTAAATAGAAATTAGGAAGAAAGGGACATAGTTGTAATTTTTTATTATCTAGTGTCACACCCCGGAAACGTGGAAGTTTTGGGCTAATTTTTTTTATATATATTTAATCTTAATTTCTTACTTGGGTTGCATTCCTGTCAGTACCTCATCACACTTTTCCAACCACAGAAACATCATAATATTTTCATAAAATATTTCATTCACATTATATTGACTTATTCCTCAAAGTAACGTTTACATTCATAAGATATCGATTACATCCCAAAATTATTGTTTATATACAAATATCTGTGCTATATAGGATGTTTGGTATCAAAATATAAGTATACCTTACGTGAGTACAAAAAGTAGCCGGAGGAGAGACGTATCCCTCAGCCTACGTCATATGTGCAACAGGCAAAGAGATAATCACTGCAAATAATCTGGTAGGATGGGGGGGTGAGCTTTTTGGAAAGCCCCGTAAGAAATGCATTTAAAATAGTCATAGCATCTATATATGCAGAAACAAATGCCATAATAATGTGTTTCATACTTTAAAACATTGTATGAATTCTTTAATACATATTTCAAAAATTCATACCTGTTCAAACATGCATCATACTTTAGAAATTTAATATCAAAATTAATAAAACATATCATACAGTTCTTGGAGACTAGGCGAGATCATATAGCCAGTATGCGGATCATGACACTTACTTCATCCTCTAAAGAGGAAACAGAATACCTATGGCCATGGTATGGGCTGTAGACCTGATCAGGGTCGTACAGCAAACATGCACCACGAAGGACCAACATACCCACAAAGGATGGAAACATGCACAATGTGGGCGAGAACATGCACGACGTGGCTAAACATATGCCACAAGGGATGGAAACATGCACAATGTGGCAAGCATGACAGGCAATAACATAAACTATAGAAAGGCCTTAGTCTCAAATCTTACTTACTTTTGTAACTTCTTAAATCATACATTTGGTACAAAATAGTAAGGACCGGGCGTGCCAGGATCTAAGTTAGCCTGGGGTTTGCCACTCCGATACCTTTTTCGGAAAATATATTTATTTACTGTCATTCTTAAAACATTATGGAAAAATATGCATAGAAATTATAAGGTTCATTTAACAAATTAACAAAAGATTATGAAAATTAACTTCGGAATAAAATTCATGCTTCAAACATTTCTTTAAAATTTGCGATGAAAGTAAGGGACACCATCACAACTTTAAATTACATCCCTTACCTTAGTACACTGTAGAGCAATGCCTTATGTTGCACCCATATGCTTCCTATCTCTCCGAATTATAAACTACCAAACCACAATTTAATATAATTAATTTTCGGCATAAAACTCCTTCGCTTGTCTAATTCTTAGTTAAATTCCCTTTACTTAGAATATTAGAATTTCTTAAAATTTCTTATGCTAATGAATATTTTATTCCTTTTCCATTTTCTGTTTCTGACATTTTTCCTCCTCTCAACATTAAAGTCATCCTCCCCTTTTTTGATGACCAACCCCATTCGGTACACACATGTATATATAAGCCTACTTGGCTTATTTACCCTATTTCTTTTTCCATGCTATATTCTATATATTCTCTTGTAAAATTTCCAGTTACTTTAGTTGACTGCTTCTCTCATTTCCTACTCCACTTATCTTACTTTCCTTGTCTACTTTTAATGGCCAAATATCTCTCTTAAATAACTAAATATATTTGGCTTATAATATGTATTCCCTATAGTACCATATTTGTTTTATTCTTGTATAATTTCAACCCTTTAACTTAGTCAACCTCACCCATTTTGTACACCATTTACGTCAGTTTCTTCTTTGTTCACCATTATAGCCGGATGGTTCTATATGGGTTAGGTCCTTTGTTCATTTGAAATGCATAATTATATTTCACTTATACTTAACACTTTATTCTACCCATTTGGTCAACTTAACCTTTTCTTCCTGTCTTCTATTTTTCCTTTCTTTCCTAACGTTGCTGTCTAACCCAACAGCTTACTTCTCTCTTTTCTGTTCTGCAGTTCACGTTGGCTTCCTTTTTGTCTCTATATTATGGTCATATCTAGTATGTCTTAGGTTGCCAAAAGGTTAGTATTCACACACACAAAGTCAGCCAAAATCAGTCAAACCATTTATCCATTCCTTCCAATTTCGGCTGTTTAATTCAACCATATTAAATCTTCTCCATTTTCGACTGTTCTAATAGCCTCTCTTATTTCTTTCATCAGCCACATTTGTTGACCATAAGAAACACTATTTTATTGATTTATTCTTCTCCTATTCACGGTATAGCAGCATCCTCTTTTCTTGCTATCTTCCACGCCTTAATGGCCCTCTTAACTGATCACTCAATTTACATTTTTAGTTCATTTATTTTTCATGGCTGTTATGGTTCCATGCTCAGCTTGGTTTCACTTGTATCATATCAGCAAAACACCATTTTTCTCCTTTCTAAACCCTTACAACCGAACCTAGGTTTAGCTTATACATATTTTTCAATTCAAACCAAAGTTATAACTAATCTATACTTAATCATAACAGGCAAAATTAAAGAACAAGAAGCTTAAAAACTGAGTTGGACGTTACCTGTTCAAAGAGTAAATCTGTCCACTTAAGTTAGCTTCTGTTTGGAGTTTCGGTTAACTTCTTTAGTGGTTCTTTGAAGTTCATAAAGCAAGGTTTATTTTACCTCAAGAAGCTTAGGTTAATTGCTGAAGAAAAGGAAGGCTCTGCTAGGGAGGGGAAGAGCTATTCGACATGCTAAAACAGAAGAGAAATTTTTTTGGTGATGGTGGCTGGAGATGAAGATCACGATAGAAAGAAAAAAATATAAGACAAAAGAAGTATATTGGCTGGACTTTAGCAGCCTTCATTTAAGGCTCTTAATTACCTATTTCTTTTCTTTTGTTTTATACTGCTTATCTTCCAACCGGACTACACTTCTTTTCTGTTACATTTCTTTTTTTCTCCATGCAGCCACACATTTTGACTTTCCAAGTCAGAATTTGCAAGCTAATAAATTTTCCTATCTTTTCCTTGCTTTTACGTTTCTTGTCTTGTTATTGTTCGCTCTTCGGTGCAGCAAAGAAATTAACAAAAGTCAGTGTTATAGTTTCTGCCAACTTAGGAAAAACGTGGAGAAGACTTTCTCCTGTCTTCTTTTATTGTTTATTTTATCTTTTCTTTTCTCTTGTTTTTCTACTACTCATTTGTCCAAACCGAGACTCCATTTCTCTTGCATTATTTGTTTCTTCATGCCGCCACTACTTTTCTGATTATCCAAGTCAGAATTTTTCCAATATCTATTTAATTATTTATACCATCTTTTATGTAGTATTTTCCATACCTATATTTTTCATGTAGGATTAAAATTTTCTATGTGAGAGACACTATTCTTATATATTTAATTCCTTAAAATATTCTCAATGATTTCTTTATCGATAATTAATTCATATAGATGTACATCTATAGTATAAAATATCGAGTTCTCACATCTAATAAGGGCATTTTGGTAATTAGCCACTTAAGATATTATAAATTAAGATCTTTCTTCATCTTTTCTCACCATTGCCATCCACCTTCATCTTCTCTCACCTTCCTCCACTGTTAACCACCTTGAAGAGAGAGAAAGATCACAAAAACCTTAGCAAACGACCTCGAAACCGAAAACCGTCTTCACCAAACTTGTCCAACTCTCGAGCCCTACCACATACTACCAAAATCCAGTGTCAAAGTGACCAATTTCATGGTGAATCTTTCTCCTTCATATTCATCCAAGCAAGGTAAGAGAGAGAAAGCTTAAATTCAAATGTTTTAGTGACTTTAGGCTATGTATTTAAGGTGTTTAAGTTTGTATTTAGACTTATATTGAATTACAACCAAGAAAACCTCTCTATTAGGGTTTTGACCAAGCCTTTTTGTGCCTAGAAAATGTGTAATTCAATGTAAAAATGATGTAGAATCAATGTACATATTGAGTAGAATGTGTATACAGCTTTAAATTGTTGAAATGGAGAGTGTGGCACAATAAGTGGCATTTGACCAAGTGTGGAAGAAGGGCTAGCATGTTGAATTTGGTATTTTGGAGGTTAAAGGATAATGTTTAAGTGTTAAGGAGATTGTTAGTGAAGTTAGATTCGAAAAAGAACGCAATCTGATTGTGGTTTGACATTTTTTGTAGTGTTAAATTCAAAAAAGTAAAGGAGGATCGTTGGTGCTATGAGTTGCTACACTGTTGTGGCATATTGAGGTAAGAGATATATGTAAAATGGCGTAGGAATACTATATCTGCATTGAGGATTGATGGTTGAATGTGAGATATAAACTATGTTATAATTGTAGGAGGTTTGAAATTTGGTTTTAACTCTTAGAGTGTATTCTATTTAAGAGTAGTTGACTGTCATATGGAGCAGTTGGTTGTCTAGACACAAAAGTTATGTATTTTTGTATAATCGACTTAGACCAGTCGGCTGCTCCGTATAGCAATCGATTACCCAAAGCCACTATCGACTTAAACCAACCAACTGCCTTAAAGGTCAGTCAAATGCTTTTTACCCAATAGCATCTGTCTAAAAACCAGCCGACTACCATGAAGGCCAGTTGACTGCATTTTATACAAAAGTATTATGTCTGAAAACCAGTCGACTACCCAGGTAACCAATCGACTACCCTTTTTATATTCAAATTTTAAATATTAATAGAATTTTAATTTAGAAAATAATTTAATCAAATTAAGAAAATACATGGCAGTTGATTACCCCGAAAGAGTAGCCAACTGCCCTCGTCTGAATTGTTGATTTAAAAACAATGTTTCATAAAGGAAGTGTTTATATGAAATTGATATATTTCGAAAGATTTTAATATTTATTAATTGTTTTGGAATAATTGGTTTTTAATAATGAATGTTTTGAGATTGTTCGCTCCCATAGTTGCTTTTCAGGTAATCATGTGATTGTATTATATTGTATTGTTTGCTGTTTAATACTGATCACGTCATCGAAACCCACAGTTGTCACCTAATCGGTGCACCTTGTGGACCCTTAACTATGGCCATATGTCTTATTGTATTGTCCCTCACAAGAACCCTATTGTGCATGATTCTACAAGGATGTTGACTGTCTCCATTGAATGTTTTATTGAAAGGAAACGAACTAAATGATTTCAATTGTTCTTTCCAAATGAAATGAAATGTTTGAATGCAACGAAACATAGTTACAGCATAATGATATTGTTTACCCAAAACAATGCTTTGGATTGTTATTGATAAAATTTTCATGGTTTTCAATTGTTCATTGAATATATAGCCCTTTCATCAAAACTTTGAATCGATAGATCCTTCATTTATATGCATAAATTCCTTCTCTGAGAAATTAGTAAAATCTACTATAGTCTAGGGACAGGGACAAGTAAGGTGCTCTAAAGCAGCCTTCCATACTCAACCTTGTATCCTTAACCGATTATAGAAATTCCTTCTTTGTACAACATTACGTCATTGTTAGAGAATGTTCACTAGAATGTCCATGCATTGTTAAGGTACACATGATATTTGCTTTTTTATGTATGCTTCTTACTAAGCTAAACTTACCCCTTATTTCTTCTCCCAAATTATCTATAGTAGAGTTTGTGAGATTTTCGGGGAGATCCTCTACTTTTGACAGTATTCCTTCAAGGCGAATTTTGTTATCCCTGAAGGTATATTGTACTTTATGTATATATATATATATATGTTCAGACTTTATATGTAGTACAATATTGTACAATTAGATTATACTTGGGGATGTAAAATATATGATAGTAGCATGTTAGAAAATACAAGTTAACCCAATAGTAAATACAATTCTAGATGTTTATTAATTACGTAAAATGGTATGATAATGTTCTTTAAGATGTCAATTTATATGATAGAACGGAACATAGTGAATGATACCAAAAACAACCTAACCAAAATGTATCAAGAAAAGAAAACGTTAGTTTAAATTTTTGGCAAATGATCCATTACAAAAGTTAGTATCAGAGCAGGGTTAGTCTGATGTTTTTCAATATCATTAGGTTAGGAATAGTTTACATCTCTTGAGTACTATATTTGTCTGAATATATAATTGTTTAGAATGACTTAAAATGTTCTTTTGTATCTATTTTGACAAAATGAGTAATAGACGAAAGGGTATTGGGAGAGGACGAGGTCAAAGACGGGCAGATCTATCTCCAGAATTGTCACCAAAACCAGCTCCAGGACTTGCCCTTCCACCTAAACCTGAGAGCCCTAATATACAAATTTCATGGCTAGAATGGATGTTTGCGAAGTTCTTAGCCAACTATAATGCGAATAATCAGCCAGCAACACAACTTGTGGTACTACTTCCTTCGCCACAAGAAAATGCTCCTCTAGTGCCTCCACCATAACCAGGTCAACCACCCTAGCAGCCACAGCCAGCATAGCCAGCCCCAACACTAGCTAGACAAGGTCCCGTTATTGATTGAGATGTAAATCTGTTGAGACGTTCCAAAATTTGAACCCACCAAAGTTCAAAGGGGAGAAGGACCTAATGGTAGTGGAAAACTAGATTAATGCTATCGAAAAGCTGTTTAAATATATGAAGTGCATTGAAACCAAAAAGTGGGCTTTGCTACATTCCTGTTAGTGGATGAGGTAGAACACTGGTGGAAATTCGCTCAGACTATTTTTGGGGCTAGACATCAGGTGGTTACATGAGAGATTTTTTTAGAGGCCTTCACTAAGTAGTACCTCCCTCGCACAGCCCGAAAGAAGTTACAAATAGAATTTTTGGGTTTAACCCAAGGTAGCATGATGGTAGATCGGTATGAATCCAAGTTCAACGTCTTTAGCAGATTTGATCTTGAGACTATATGCAGCGATGAGCATAAGGAATAAAGGTTTCTAGAGGGTCTGAAGCTAGCCATCAGGGCTAAATTGGCACCTTTTGACATTGCCACATTTGGCAAGGTTATTTGTCGAGCCTAGCTTTGTGAGCAAGACTATGAACTCCATTAGACTGATTTCAGTGCTCGTGGTAAGGGTAAAGGTAAAGAAAAGGCAAAAGTAAAGAAAGGGCTAGGCGAAGCATGGATGACAAGTTCTTGTCGGATAAGCACTATATTAAGAAAGCCAAAAGGGATGAGGGTAAAAAGACTACAGGGATTAAGATTTCTAAGGAGAAGGCTCTTACGTCCACTACCATAGATAGTGTCACAAGTTCTCAGAAATATATAGCTAATCATGTGAGCACTATGGTAGATCTCATGGCCCCAAACCATGTCACTAGGTTACTGGTGCTTGCTTTGGGTGTGGCAAAATGGGACATTAGGTTAAAGATTGCCCAAAGAATTAGCTTAAGGCAAAGGAGCCCGAGAAGATCCCACCGCCTCTAAGAATAACTATAGCAGCTGAGAAAGGGAAGCAAGCCGTCTCTCAAGGATGCGATCGATAAAAAGACTACCGATGCTTCTTCTGACATGATTAAGGGTAAGATCTATGTTTTTGATATTGCTACTATTGCATTGTTTGATCTGAGATCTACTCATTCTTTTGTGTCATCTATATCTACTACTAAGCTACATATAAAGTCTGAATCTTTAGGGTATCTTTTACAAATAAATGCACCTTTTATAGAGTCGCAAATGACAGACATAATGTATTGTAATTGTAAGCTATGGGTAGGAGAGAGGGAATTAGTGGTTGACCTAATCTTATTCAATATGTATGGGTTTGATGTGATATTAGGGATAGATTGGTTAGCTAGAAACCATGTTAGTTTAGACTACTACACTAAATCTATAACCTTCTCTTCTCCGGTTAACTATGTTGTAATGTTTGCTACTCTGTAATAAACATATGCATTTTGTTAAGTTAGTGTTTATTTCAAGATGAAAATCTTATAGACTATGTTTGATATTAAAGGATTCATCACTTATATAAAGGATGTAGAAAAAAAGCGTCCGGAGTTATACAAAATCCTCATAGTTAGGGATTTCCTCGACGTATTTTCATATAAGTTACCAGGACTTCGTCTTGACAAGGAGTTGGAATTCACAACGGATCTAGTACCCGATATCGAACCCATATCCAAGTCTTCTTATCTAATGGCACTAGTAGAGCTTGAAGAGCTTAAGAAGCAACTCCAGGAGTTACTGAACAAGGGTTTCATTAAACTCAGTGTTTCTCCATAGGGTGCACCAATGCTATTTGTACGTAAGAAGGATGGTAGCCTGAGGCTCTATATTGATTACCAGTTGTTGAATAGGGTTACTGTCAAGAATAAAATCCTCTTCCCACAATCGATGACCTATTTGATCAGCTTTAGGGTGCTTAAGTCTTTTCTAAGATAGATCTTAAATCAGGATATCATCAGTTGAAGATCTATAGTGAAGATGTCCTTAAAACTGCTTTCAAGACCTGGTATGGCCACTATAAATTACTGGTAATGCCATTCGGTCTTACAAATACCTCTGCAGCTTTTATGAAAATGATGAATGAGGTTTTTAAGCTTTATCTAGGCAAGTTTGTTATTATCTTTATTGATGACATTCTTGTGTATTCCAAGTTTTGGAAAGAGCATGAACAACACCTTCAGATAATTCTTCAAACCCTTCAAGATCGGAAGCTTTATGCCGAGCTGAGCAACTGTGAGTTTTGGCTAGATCAAATTTCTTGCTTGGGTTACATAGTTAGCAAAGATAGGGTGTCCATTGATCTGTCTAAAATTGAGGCCATAGTTGTGACGCCCCGAGGTGCACCCACTGGTCCACCGACCCAACCCACAGCCCCGAGTGGGTCACTCATCCGTATTGTCCGCTCTGGGGTGCACCACACAAGCCATCGCCCCTGACGGATTTCTTTCGCGTCCAGGGCGACTCGAACCCTTAACTTCATTAAAGGTCAAGTCACTCCTAACCAATTGTCCTAGTTGTCTCATGGTTAGGAGTGACTTGACCTTTAATGAAGTTACTGGTTTGAGTCACTTCGGACGTGAAAGAAATCCGTCAGGGGTAGTGGCCTGTGTGGTGCACCCCAGAGCGGACAATACGGATGAGTGACCCGCTTGGGACGATGGCTCGGGTTGGTGGACCAGCGGGTGCACCCCGGGGTATCACAAAAAAAATGCGCGTTTTTATTTCAAGACCCTGCCCGTTTCAATAGGCCATCGGCGAGCATCCCCTGGGCGATCGCACATGCCCCAGGTTTTTCTTGACATGTGAGGTTAGTGGTCGCTCACACTTACATGTATTGTCTGCTTTGGCGGTTGCCCACCTCACGGCTTTATCTCAAGGGGCCTGAAGAACTCAGGATTAATTCCCTTGAGCGCGTTTTCACTCATGTTCGATCCCAGGACCCATAGGTACCTGGCTCTTACACTAGTGTTACCATTGAGTCAACTAGGACAATTGGTTAGGAGTAACTTGACCTTTAATGAAGTTAAGGGTTCGAGTCGCTCCGGACGAGAAAGAAATCTGTGAGGGGTGGTGGCCTGTGTGGTGCACCCTAGAGCGGACAATACGAATGAGTGACCCGCCTAGGGTGTGGCTCGGGTCAGTGGACCAGCGGGTGTACCCCGAGGCGTCACAATAGTACAATGGAAAAGGCCAAAAAAAGTGATTGAGATTTGGAGTTTTTTTAGTCTAGCCGGATACTACCGACAATTTGTCGAGGGTTTTTCTAGATTAACTGCTCCTTTAACATGCAAAGATGTAAAGTTTGAATGGAATGACGCTTGTAAGTGCAGTTTCCAAGAGTTAAAGAGTTGATTGACGTCAGCACCAATCCTTATGATTCACAATGGTTCAGGGAGATTCTCAATGCATAGTGATGCTTCTGCACAAGATGTAGGGTGCGTGCTGATGCAGAATGGTAAGGTAGTTGCTTATAGTTCTCGTCAGTTGAAGGACCATAAGAAGAACTACCCAACTTATGATCTAGAATTGGCCGCTGTGGTGTTTGCCTTGAAGATTTGGCAATATTATATTTATGGAGAGAATTTCCAAATATTCATAGACCATAAGAGCCTGAAGTATCTATTTCACAGAGGGAATTGAACATGCGGCAGTGCAGGTGGCTCGAGCTTTTGAAGAATTATGATTGTGAAATCCTATACCACCTAGGGAAGTTAATGTGGTGGTAGATGCTCTAAGCAAGAGGGTATGGTGTCTTATATGATGGTTCAAGAGCACGAGTAGCTAGAACAATTTGTGAGCCTCAGTTTAATATTACTCCTTCTGAAAGATTTGGTATGATGGAAAATTTGCTTATTAAGCAGAATTTGATTGAGCAGATTAGAGTTGCTCAGAGGGAGGATATTTTCTGTATTGAAACTGCCAGTCAGGTTCAGTCGAGTATTCAATCAGACTTCAGGATTGGCAATAATGGTATTCTGAGGTTCAGATGTCGTATTTGTGTTCTCGATAATAAGGAGCTGAAGAACTTGATTTTGGCTTAAGCTCACACTTCTAAGTACACTTTGCATCTAGGCAGTACTAAAATGTATCACCATCTACATAAGGTGTACTGGTGCTTTATGATGAAAACAGACATTGTTGAGTTTGTCATAAAATGTCTCATGTGTCAATGGCTACGCTAGAGCATCAGAAACTGGCAAGTTTATTACAGCCTCTGCCTATGTGGAAATAAAAGCACATCATGATGAGTTTCATTATAATTTACCCAAAACAAGAAAGAATCACGATGCCATTTGGGTGATTGTCGATCAACTAACTAAATCTACTCACTTCCTCACTATTAAGACTATTGATTCTTTGAATACTATAGTAGATCTATATGTCAGGGAGATTGTTAGACTTCATCAAGTTCTAGTGAGCATTACCTTTAATAGAGATTCCAGGTTTACCTCACTTTTGGGAGCATTTTCAGGAAGCTATAAGATCTCAATTGAACTTTAGCACAGTTTTCCATTTGCAAACTGATGATCAGTTCAAGTGCACCATCTAGATGCTTAAGGATATGTTGAGAGCTTGTGCCCTAGATTTCAAAGGCTCTTGGGACAATCACCTGCCACTGGCCGAGTTGCTTATAATAATAGTTATCATGCTAGTATTGAGATGGCATCGTATGAAGCTCTCTATGGTAAAAGGTGTCATTTTTCGATCGATTGGGAGGAAGTGGGTGATCATAAGCTCTTAGCACCTAATCTTGTAAAGGAGTCTTCTAAGAATGTCAAGTTGATTTGTGAGAAGCTTAAGATAGCTAAAAGCCATCAAAAAAGTTATGCTGATAATCGGCGTAGGCAGTTAGAATTCTTAGTTGGGGATTCTGTGTTCTTAAAAGTTTCTCCATCAAAGGGCATCATGAGATTTGGTAAGAAAGGGAAATTGAGTCCTCGATTTATGAGATGTAGCTTATAGGTTAGCATTACCTCCAGAGCTAGCCGGTATGCATAATGTCTTCCACGTATCTATGCTAGAAAATACCATCCACATTCATCTCATGCTATCCAATATTAGCCTTTGAAAATTAAGAAAGACATGAGTTTTGTAAAGAAACAAATTTGGATTCTGGATAGGAAAGAGAAGGTATTACGATCCAAGACGATTCCATTAGTCAAAGTTCTCTAGCAGTACCACTTCGCATAGGAAGCTATATGGGAATTAGAGAGCTTGATGAAGGAAAAATACCTTGAACTGTTTAATCATCAACCCGATTCAAATTTGGAGGACCAAATTTCTTAAGGTGAGGAGGATGTGAGATTCCTACTTCCTATTATTGTTAAATATATGCTAAGGAAGTTAGATAAATAAGATATCTCATCACAGTGTAAATACCTTATGTTTTGTAGGAATAAATGAGAATTGGGTGGTAGGCTCCACAAATACCTTTCTTGTTCGGATGGAAGTGAAACTTCATGGTAGCTATATTTGGAGCTTAATACTAAGATAGCAAGAATCTACTTCTCAAAATTCCTCTATTTGTGTATGTTACCAAAAGCGTGTGACGAATTCAAAAATGACGATTAAGTCCATAGGTCAAACCAACTTGACTTTTTACCAACCTACAGTCATAGATTAATCTACATGTGAAAGAGTGTCATGCCATGTCAATTTGACGACTAAATCACAAGTGAAAGTCAAAAACTACGCAATTGCACCATTAGAGGTATTTTGGTTATTTCACCTTCGTTACCAACCAAACCCCTACAAAAGCTTAACTAATGAATAGAATGTGTAGAATACATATATTTTTTAAGTGAATAAAATATTTGGAAGTTCGACTGAGCATTTAAACAGAAATTAGGAAGAAAGGGACATAGTTGGAATTTTTTATGTAGTAAGAGCATTTCGGTGATTAGCCACTTAAGTTATTATAAATTAAGATCTTTCTTCATCTTTTCTCACCTTCATCTTCTCTTACCTTCCTCCATTGTTAACCACCTTGAAGAGAGAGAGAAAGATCACCAAAGTCCTAGCAAACAATCTCGAAACCGAAAATTTTCTTTACCAAATTTGTCCAACTCTCCAAGCCCTACCACAAACTACTAAAATCTAGTGTCAAAGTGACCAATTGCATGGTGAATCTTCCTCCTTCATATTCGACCAAGCAAGGTAAGAGAGAGAAAGCTTAAATTCAAGTGTTTTAGTGATTCTATGCTATGTATTTGTGGTGTTTAAGCATGTATTTAGACTTAGATTGAATTAAAACCAAAAAAACCTCTACCTTAGGGTTTCAGCCAAGTCTCTTTATGCATGAAAAATGCATAATTCAATGTAAAAATAATGTAGAATCAGTGTTCATGATGTTTAGATTGTGTATACGACTTTAAATTGTTGAAATCGGGAGTATGGCACAATAAGAGGCATTCGGCCAAGCATGGAGGAAGGGTTAACATGTTGAATTTAGTATTTTTAAGGTTAAAGGATAATGTTTAAGTGTTAGGGAGATTGTTAGTGAAGTTAAATTCGAAAAAGAACGTGATTTGATTGTGATTTGGCATTGTTTTGCAACGTTAAATTCAGAAAAGTATAGGAGGATCGTTGGTGCTATGAGTTGCTACACTGTTGTGGCATATTAAGGTAAAAGACATATGTAAAATGGCGTAGGAATACTATGCCTGCATTAAGGATTGATGGTTGAATATAAGTTATGAACTGTGTTATAACTGCAGGGGGTTTTGAAATTCAATTTTAACTCTTAGAGTGTATTCTGTCTAAGTGCCATCGATTGTCATATGGGGCAACTGACTGCCTAGACATAGAAATGACATATTTTCGTATAACAAACTTTGGCCAGTGGATTTCTCCGTATAGCAACTGACTACCCAAAGCCACAACCGACTTAAATCAGTCGACTGCCTTAAAGGTCAATCAACTACTTTTTACTCAATAACATTCTGTCTGAAAACCAGTCGACTACCATGAAAGCCAATCTACTGCCATGAAGGCCAATCAATAGCATTTTATCCAAAAAGCATTTTGTCTGAAAGCCAGTCGACTGCTAAGGTAACTAGTCAACTGCCCCTTTTATATTTGATTTTTAAATATTAAAGAATTTTAATTTAGAAAATAAATTAATCAAATTAAGAAAATGCATGGTAGTTGTCTGCCCTGAAAAAGCAGTCAACTGCCTTAGTTTGAATTGTCGATTTAAAAACAATGTTTCATAAAGAAAGAGTTTAGATGAAATTGATGTATTTCGAAAGATTTAAATATTTATTAATTGTTTTGGAATCATTGGTTGTTGATAATGAATGTTTTGAAATTGTTCACTCTTGTAGTTGCCTTCGGCTAAACATGCGATTGTATTGTATTGTTTGCTTTTTGACACTAATCACGTCATCAGTACCCATAGTTGTCACCTGATCAATGCACTATGTGGACCTTTGACTATGACCATATGTCTTATTGTATTATCCCTCACAGGATCCTTATTGTGCATGATTATACAAGGATGTTAACTGTCTCTATTGAATGTTTTATTGAAATGAAATGAATTGAATGATTTCAATTGTTCTTTCTAATTGAAATGAAATGTTTGAATGCAAAGAAACATATTTATAGTGTGATGATATTGTTTACCTAAAACAATGCTTTGGATTGTTATTGATAAAATTTTCAAGGTTTTCAATTGTTCATTGAATATATAGCCTTTCCATTGAAACTTTGAATTGATAGATCCTTCGTTTATATGCATGAATTCCTTCTTTGAAAAATTAGTAAAATCCATTATAGTCGGATCTAGGGACCAGTACAAGTGAGGTGCTATAAACCATCCTTCCATACTCAACCTAATATCCCTAACCGACTATAGAAATTCCTTCTTTGTACAACACTATGTCATTGTTAGAGAATGTTCACTAGAATGTCCTAGTATTGTTAAGATACATGCATAATAGTTGCTTGGTATCTGCTTTTTTATATATGTTTCTTACTAAGCGTAAACTCACCCCTTATTTTGCCTCCCAGATTATCTGTGGTAGAGTTTGAGAAATTTTCGGGAGATCCTTTGCTTTTGACAGTATTCCTTCAAGGCGAATTTTGTTATCCGTAAAGGTATATTGTACTTTTATGTATATATATGTTCAGATTTTATGTACAATATAGTATTGTACCGTTAGTTTGTACCCGGAGATGTAAATTAAATGATAGTAGCATGTTAGACAATACTAGTTAACCCAATTGTAAATTCAATTCTAGATGTTTATTAATTATGTAAAATGGTGATGATGTTCTTTAAGATGTCAGTTTATGTGATAGAACAGAATGTAGTGAATGACACCACAAACAGCCTAACCAAAATGTATCAAGAAAAAAAAGTTAGTTTGAATTTTGGTAAATGGTCCGTTACACTTGTCCTCAAGGTTATAAAATGGTATCACTTACCTAGACATAATCCTATTAACACAAAATCAATTTCACAATTTTCTTTAATGTACATGTGCAAAACAATCAACATGATAGTATAGGATATAAGCCAACGATGATCATCAACTAACATTTTAAATGAAATATCACATAAATATTCCAAACATAAAATGGTCTCAACATAGCATGATGTATAACATGAGAGTTTAACAACAAATAAAGCACTCCCACTAAATTGGTACATCAAAAGACCTCAAAACACTAATGTTCTTTTAACTTATGGTACCTTATAGATATTTTCAAGTCAAACTATACCTCATAGGTTATTTTACAACACTAATGATGTATTTAACCAAGTAAAGAAACTTAAAACAATAATGGTTTCAAATAACAAATCACAATACATCTATCATCAAAATGAAAATATCAAAATTCTCACATATAGAAAACATGTCATCATCAAATCACAATAACTCCTACTAATCCAGTGAATCATAAATATGCTCCAATAGTTTTTAAATGATGAGCAAGAAATATAATAATAAATGGTGTCACAACAAAGTCTTGTATTGTCTACCTTCATGGCAAATGTGATGATTACTACTGTTATTGCACTTCATGCTATCACATATACAAATCACTTACAAAATTACTAATATGTTACAAAACTTTCATATTCATGTGTTTACATAATATGTCCTTTTAAGCATGTGTAAAACAATACTCTAAGTACTCCCACTAACCTTAATACATATGATATCTCCAAAACAAAAATTTTAGGGCATTTATAAGTCTCAATAGTTTTCAAAACATGTGAACTCCAACTGATTTTCTCTTCTTTTAAAAGAATAATTTTTGATTCAATAAAATACAATATAATCAAAATCTTTATACTATTCTTTCTTATAACTTTAAAAGGTTAATTCATAATATTATTCAAAATAAAGGAAGAAGACTATTATAATTTTTATTTTCTCTTAAAAACTCAGTTTAGGTAATTTATAAATATAAATAGTATAAACCTAGACAAAACATAGAAGATTAACAAGGAATTTCCAACAATAAACACAAAACAAATAATTTACTTATTTGTATAAAATTTATTCCTTCAAAACTCTCACACGTTCGATAAGTACAAAATAAAATTCTTCCCTCCCCACGTGTGAGTTCCTTAAAAAGAATTAATTAATTTTTTTTGGAAACACATTATCAACAAATGACAACAATATGTCTTTAAAAAATGATAATTGTGCTAAGTTTGATAATTTTAACTAAAATACTAAAATCAATATCTTAATTGAGAGTTAAACAACCAATATAAATATTTGTCAAAATGAAATTATACTTGAATAACTCTCAATTTTACACAACATTACCAATGAGAGATATCATATCAGGTCTAAAATATATATCTTTATGTGGAAGTTATTTTAAGGTACGACATATACAAAGTAAATACTAAGATGTGATAATTAAAGTGATTAATATCCAAGAATTTATCATTTATAGCAGACATTAAACTATGATGACAATTATTCAATAAACTCAAAACACATTGTCACGATCCAAAGGCCGTGATGCACATTTAACACCCAAACTTTATTTACTATTTACCAAATTTACGAACTAAATTTTTCTTTTTCTTTTTTTACTTTAAGGTTTGTATTCGGTGTCAATGTCACCTCTAAACTGAATTCGCTTTCTTAATTTGATTTACACTCACCGTTTAATTTGCCATCTCTTAAGACCACTCGACTTACCTAATATTCTAATTCATTATTAAACTGATAAAAGAAAAACGTCGAAAACTCCCCCTTATATAAAATCGATTTTCCCCAGCTTAATAATCTACAAAATAATCAACTATTTCCAACAGCATATTTCCAATCCATAATTCTCAGTCTACTTCCCTATATATTACACATACTTTCAAAATCATCAATTACATATATATGGCATTTCATAACTCATAGCTGTCACAATTCACTTCTTGGATCGCACTCGATAATCATATGAATCTATAATAATCTAGAACGATCCTAAGTTACATCCCAAAATAATTCCATAAGCATGTACTGTGCATTTAAAATGTCATAAATAATAAACAAAATAATTGTTTTTATACCTCAAGTGAAATAAAAACAGCACTCGGAGGACTCAAACTAATATTGTAAATAAAGATCGTCCCCGAGGCCTTGCACCAAAGCTCCAAGTGTGGAGTCTAGCTCGTATGATCTGCGATGTTGTTAGAAAGGGGTGAGCAAAACCACGGCTCAGTAAGTAGCTTAAGTGAACAGATACTAGGCTCATGTCGATCTATATGTACACAATTATATGGTAGCAAATAACATGACATATATGCATGACGTTGTATTCTGTGCATTGATGTATCTACATAAAACCTTAAATACTGAAACCATTACTGATCACAAACGGATTTCGGATGCACTACTTCAAACCAAAGAATAATACTAAAAACTGATAATCAATCACTGTAGGCGCGAGGCCTTAAGATACTAAAAACAGATACAGATATCAAAAAAGGATTCTGATGCATTTTATTCAAGCAAATAACCTTACAGAAAAATGATAATCTATCAAATTAGGCATAAAGCCTTAAAGTGTTGATAGCGAATACTGATAGAGTTTAGGCATGAATCCTTGATAACTGATACTGATACTGATGTCCATCCTAGCTAGTGATGGAGTAGGTGTCGCAGGCAACACAATACCTATGGCCATAGATTATGCTCCAGACTCGCTGATCAGTCGAGAGCTGGAACTTGTTTGTTGATTTCTCAGACAAGCCTGATAATGCCTAGAGCTCGAGGCTCGTAAGGCGCAGATACTGATACTGATACTGATGGTCTAGAGCACAAAGCTCAATAGACGGGTAATAGAACCTAGAGCAAGGCTCAATAGGTTCAAGTGACCCAAAGGTCAATGGATTTGCCTGCACTCGAAAACATATCGGAAAACAGTTCTTTTGTGTAGCTCTTAACATCCATAGATTTCAAAATACTGACAAGAAACGTTTTCGAACTTTAAATATACAAGATTTTTGATTTATTTCAAAGTTGACTCAAACCAGAAAAATCTTTGAGTTAAACAGTATGCAAGTCGTTATACATAAAAAGAACTTCTGCATAAAACAGCTTGCATTAGAACATATTATATGTAAATGCATGTATGCATCCGTAAAAGCTCCTTTATGCATAATGCACTGCTGCTAAGTGTAGTCTAATATGGACTATGCATACCTGTACTTAACTTACTCAAACACAGTAACAAGTTCATATAAGGGTCTCGAAACTAGCGTTTTTCATGTTATTCAACATGTGGGCTTGGATAGTTACAACATACAACATAGAAAATGGTATTTTAATTCCAGCCCAAGCATTTTTCCAAATTTATGATTTAAACCTTTCTTTACGTCTTACCTTATTAGCCCGATCGACGATATTTCGTCCCTTAATTCATAAGCTAACTTAATTAATAAAGAGATTTAATTGTTTCCTACGAAATGGTACTAGTAAAGCTTACTTAACCCACTTACCTTGAGGCTTTAAAAATTTCCTTCTCGTGCTTCTGAGTCCATACTCGAGCCTCTCACACTACTCCAACACCGTTACAATTTACTACAAATCAATTCATCACTGTCTCAATAGCATATCCTCACTATGCTTAGTAACATACTAAAAACATGTATCTTAAACCCACATGTAATTAAGTTTACTTCTGCATCACAGATTAATTCTTCGTTATCATGCCAATTATATATATACACACACATTGGTACATATATATTTATATTGGTATGTTTGTGTGTATATATTTGCATATGTAGATCATATTTTTATATATATATATATATATATATCGATGCTTGAACCAAAAAGGCTTTTGTTAGCTGACTTTCTTGTAACCCATTCTTTTTAAAACTTTCCAATTAAAACCTTCACCGATATTCAGTCTTAATTATGCCTACACGACATATAATTATATTATATATATATATATATCAATGCATATCTCAAAATATCCATAATATGCATTTAGACATATATATACATATATACATGTATGTACTTTCACTTTAAACTAAACAATACAAAGCCTACTTTTACCTTTATAATCTAACGCGAAAATGGCTCTATTTCTTTGTGTGGCCTTCACGATCTAGTTCATGGTTGTTGCCATTACTACAATTTCACATTCTCAACGTTAGGTATATAAACATATATTTTATATGTTTAATCTTAAACTTGGTAAGACACTTACCCTTTTTTAAACCTTCCAAGTTTCAACCTCCAATTCCACCGTAGCACAACATTGTTTTAGCCTTTAACTACACCTAATCACCTTGGACAGCCATTAAACTAAGTCTAAAACACAAACTGTGATCGTGGTTTCAATATCCCCAACCCATACCAACTCCAAACCAAAATAGACTTTGATGACTACTTTAATCTTTACCAAAATACTGTTATATTATATATATATATATATATTTTTCTGCAGCAACTTTTTACCGACTCACCAAAAGCTTCAATGATCACCTCCTCAACGCCTAAAAAACCAGCCTCAACCTCAGTAAAATGGCCCTTAAACCCCAGCCAAAAATCATCTCAAGAAAGCCATTTCAAGCAGCCTTGAACACAGCCCTAAATCTGATCAAATACCCTATTGCCAATCACTGAGAACAGCTTTGTTTTGAGCTAAATTAGAGACCTCAGTCAATGATCTTTAACGCTGCCCAACACTGCTCAAACGGGCACTATATCACACTTAGAGATCAGCTAAAATAACCACCCAAACAGCACTTGATAACCTGAAATAATCCTAAGCTCACGCCACTTCCAGCCCTAAACCGAACCACAAACACTTTCTTTCCCTTCTTAGCTTTAAACAATGCCAAGGAGATCACTTAAACCAACCGGAAATGACCTTGATCCAGCCTTGTTCTGTTTCCAACAAGTTTCTTGATCTCCATTCATTCACGCCACTCCCTCATTTCAGTTTTCTCTACAGTTCTTCCCTTATTTTTCCTAATTCTCTTCAACTCTCTTTCTCATGCTTCTCTGTTTTCTCTTTGTTGCAGATTTTCTTCTCTCCCTCGTCTGCTTTTTCTTTCTTTTCTTCTCTCTTCTTTCTTTCTTTTCTTCTCTTCCTCTCACGTCCCCTTTCTTTTGCTGCAACAGTGCTACCACAGATCTTCTTTCCATCAATTGCAGCTTGTCTGACTTCCTCTTATTGGTCTCTTTCCTTTTCTGGCCGAGATCTCTCTTCCTGTTCTTTCTCTTTTTCCTTCCTTTTCTTCTTTTCCTCCTTTTTCTTTTGATTGGGTTCTTCTATTTCGTTAGCTTCTACCTCTTTTTGATGTACATGGGGGCAAGAGATATTTCGATTGGCTTCCTAAGGAAGCCAATCAATTTTATCTTATTATTATATTTATATACATTATATTATTATATACTTTATATATTTCCTATTCAATATATAAATAAACTATATATATTATATTTATATCATCTCTTTATATATGTATAAACATGATATGTATATATCCTCACACCTAATATATTTTTGATGGTAGTATATATATGTATATATATATATATGTATGTATGTATCATAGCTCCTTTATTTTAAAATTTAATGTGTGTGTGTGTGTGTGTGTGTGTGTGTGTGTGTGTGTGTGTATATATATATATATTTTACTCATATAGATTACATTTAATTTAATATACTTATATCCTTTGTTTATTTAAAATATATATATTTACATATATATATTTATTTGTTCTTTTCTTTATCTATTCACTTATAAATACTTGCCCATAGGTTTGTGAGTGCATTTATATAATTTATTGATCTATTTTACAGATGTACAAAATATTAATTTATTTTCTTTATTGCATGAATATATATATAACTCGTACTCGTTTATATAAATTATAAATTACATTAGCATTAATCATTTATTGCTAAATGTTTCTAAATAAAATATTTGTTTCCATTACTTGAAATAATTAGAGGTACAAACTACATTTCAATACTTAGCTTGTTTGTTGTCTTTTATTTATTTACAAACATCGGTATGAAATTTGAAGCCTTCACATTCTCTCCACCTTAGGAAATTTGGTCCTCCAAATTTTCCTCGTCCTTCTGAAATAGGTACGGGTACTTCTCCTTCATCAAACTCTCTAATTCCCATGTAGCTTCTTCTGAAGAGTGATGGTGCCAAAGTACTTTCACCAAAGGAATTGTCTTAGACCTTAATATCTTATCTTTTCTATCTAAAATCTGAATGGGTCTCTCCGCTTAACTCAAATCCTCCCTAATCTCTAAAGGTTCATACTCAATGACATGGGAAGGGTCAGGATGATACATCCTTAGCATAGATACATGGAAGACGTTATGCACACCTGATAGCTCTGGTGGTAATGCTAGTCGGTATGCTACGTCATCAATTCTCTCTAATATTTCAAAAGGACCAACATACCGAGAGCTCAACTTCCCTTTCTTACCAAATCTCATTATGCCTTTAGATGGAGAGATCTTCAAAAACACTTTATCTCCAACTTGAAATTCTAAAGGCGTTCTCTGATTATCCGCATAGCTCTTCTGTCTACTTTGGGCTATCCTCAATCTATCACATATCAACCTCACATCTTCGGATGCTTTCTATACTAATTTTGGAGTGAATATCTTTCTTTCACCTACCTCTTCCCAGCTAATAGGGGATCTACACTTACGTCCATACAATGCCTCATAAGGTGCCATCCCAATGCTAGAGTGAAAGCTATTGTTATATGCAAATCCAACTAATGCCCAATGATCATCCCATAAGCCTTGAAAATCCATGACACATGCCCTCAACATGTCCTCAAGGTCTGAATTGTCCTCTCTGATTGCCCATTGGTTTGAGGATGAAAAGCTGTGCTAAAGCTCAGTTTGGTTCCCAAAGCATCCTGGAAGTGTTCTCAGAAACCGGAAGTAAACCGAGAATCTCTATCCAAAACTATGCTCACTGGGACTCCATGTAACCTCACTATTTCTTCAACATACATATTTTTTAAGGCACTAAGTGAATCGGTAGTCTTCATGGCTAGGAAATGAGCGGACTTTATCAATCGATCAACTATCACCCAAATGGCATCGTGATTCCTACGAGTCTTCGGAAGCCCCATGATAAAGTCCATAGTCACGTGCTCCCATTTCCACGTAGGTATAGGTAAAGGCTTTAGTAAGCCCGCTGGTCTTTGGTGTTCAATCTTAACTTTTTGACACACTAAACATTTGGACACAAAGGTCGCTATATCCTTCTTCATACCAGCTCACTAATACACCTTGCGTAAGTTTTGATACATCTTTGTATTGCCTGGATGCATTGTGTATTTGGAGCTGTGTGCCTCTTCCATAATCTGTTTCTTCAAGATCTCACTATCCGGAATACAAATCCTGCCCCTATATCTCAACAGCCCATCATTTCTGATATCAAAATTTGAGTCCTGATCCGGTTGCATATTACTAGCAATCTCCACAAGTCGAGGATCTTCTTTCTGAGCTTGTCTGATCTGATCAATAATACTAGGCTCTATCCTCAAACTAACCATCAAACATTCACCTTCTGGCTCTAGGTTTAGATTCAATTCCGAAAATTTCTCCATCAAATCCCACTCTTTGACCACCATGTAGCTGATCAAACCCATACTCTTCCTACTCAATATGTCAGCTACTCGATTTACTTTACCCAAATGGTAGAGAATCTCGCAGTCATAGTCCTTCAATAGCTCCATCCACTGTCTTTGTCTCATATTCAACGCTTTTTGCTAGAACAGATACTTCTAACTCTTATGATCAGTGTAAATCTAAAACCGTTCACCATACAAATAGTGGCACCATATCTTTAGTGCAAACACTATCACTACTTCAATTCTAGGAAATTGCACTCACACACATCACTCCACTTGTGTACACATTAATCTCAAAATTCAACTATCCGATCAATCCTCAGCTTGAATGTATATCATTTGTTCACATATTGTAACTGTACCCTTCAAAATAAGATGATCTTGTGTGTCTTAACTCACCAATCCTCCCTTTTGCATCCTTTTTTGATGTTCAAAGAGTCTCCAAAAATTGTTTTCGAGATTAGCTTTCTATAACCAATCATGTTAAATCTCGACTTTATGAAAGGAAAAGTTAAGAGTCTTTTAGTTTTCAAGTTCCACATGTTTCTGATTCCCATAGTTCAATACCATATATTTTAAATTATTGAGCTTTCCAAAATCCTTGTCGTTCAAACTGTATAAATTCAAGGGTCCATATAGTTTCTAGACCAATTACTTCTTAATCCTCATGGTTTTCAAGGTCACATAGTTTTCAAAATATATGGACCTCTGAAAAAAAAATACGTTTCCAAATACACATGAATCAATACATTTTTCAAGTTGGAAGAAAGATTAGGTATTAATTCCTCTTGGAAACATATCAAAAAGTCCATGAATTGGACATATCTTATTAGTTCACACATTGTGACCATACATCCACTTATAAGTCAAAAACCATCAAATTGAGGTCAAGCTCGTGTCATAACTAGACTACCTTGGGTGTCTTATCTCACAAAATCTTGATTTTTTTTGTCCTAAAGGTTTCTGATAACTCCTTTTGTGGTTTGTTCCCTATAACACGTCATATTCAATCTCAACACTACTAACATGGAGTTTGAAGAGTCCTTTGCTTTTCAAAATTTACATTGTTTAAAACCATTAAGTTTTAATCATTTAGGTTCTAAATCCATGTAGTTTCAAACCATATATTTCAAAATTTTGACTTTTTCTTACAAATTTTATTTGCACAACCATTTCATAGCATTATGAAATCATGTCTCAATTCTAGTCCAACCCTACATAATTCTTTCAGTTCCTCCACAATCCACATAATAGCATAATTTCAATTCTTACCAATGCACTACACACATGTATATATATATATATATATATTTATATATTTATATATATACACAATTATATAAGCAACTGTTCTCATAATCACTAGACATCACAAGCATAATAGTTTACTCTTATTATCTCCATCACATTATCAAGGTGAATCATTCATCCTTTATAATTATGAATCTATTAAACTAGGCCAAGATCAATGTCATAACAAGATGATCTCAAGATTCTTATCTCACACAATCTTAACTTTCACCTCAATTTGTTATCTTGCACGACATGCCCTCACACTTTCCAATTTCCATTCAAAAACCTCCATTTATATATATGTGTTCATTTTGACTTCACTAAGGAGAAATCTGAAAAGTATTATAGGTTTCAAATCCACATTGTTCAAAACTCTAGTGTTCAACTTATTGAACTTTCAAAATTCACACAATTCAAACGGTATATTTCCTAAGGTCGGATACTTTCTTAAACTTAAGTGCTTTCCAAATCATATACCTTTTAGGTATAATAAGTTCATTGACATAATGTGGTTCAATCCTATCTTTTGTTTCAAACCTAAGGTTTTATAGAGCAATACTTGCCAAAAGCTATATGTACAGTTCAAACTTTAGGCCATTGTATAACCTATTTCTTAAACCAAATAGCGCCAGGTCATTTTCATTTTAACACGAGTTCACATTTATAAGTTTTGACAAGTATACCACATCAATCTCCAAATCATATTGGCCATTGAGCCTTTTACTAATATAACTTCAATACATTTAGAACATAACAAATAAGCACTTAACACTTTGTTACTTATCAAGACATATCATATAAGGATTAGGTAGGGAGAAGATTACAGTTTCCTATAGCAGTGTATACTAGCACGATGGATAGCTATCCAATCTATACTTAAAATGAAACCAATATCGTATATGTGCAACAATATCGGATCTACCATTAGATTTTTATCTTCCACCTTCACTTTACACTAATTGCACGCACACTCTTTCATCCAAGATTTCCTTGAAAGGATTATTAATAAACAATAGATAATATAGAGCTTTTGACTCTATATGCAACTTACTAACAAGTACAGTAGATGAAGGTGATGGAGTCGGAAGTGGAATCGACTGTTTCTGAGCCAACCTCCCAAGCTTACTCTTATGCCCAATCCTTTCATTTTTGAAATCAAAATAGGAACTTATACTAAGAGCAGATCTATCTTAGTATAAGTTAATAATGGTAAGTTACATGCAGACATTATACAGTACATGAGATGTAACACTAATAACGATTTCTATGACTCTGACACATACTAGACAAACCTTGCTCTGATAACATTAAATCTGTCACGACCCAAAGGCCGTGATGTACAGTTAACACTCAAACTTTATTTACTATTTACCAAATTTACGAACTAAATTTTTCTTTTTTTTTTCACTTTAAGGTTTGTATTCAGTGTCAGTGTCACTTCTAAACTGAATTCGCTTTCTTAATTTGATTTACATTCACCGTTTAATTTGCCATCTCTTAAGACCACTTGACTTACCTAATATTCTAAATCAATAATAAACAGATAAAAGAAAACGTCGAAAACTCCCCCTTATATAAAAACGATTTTCCCCAGCTTAATAACCTGCAAAATATCAACTATTTCCAACAGCATATTTCCAATCCACAATTCTCAGTCAATTTCCCTATATATTACACATACTTTCAAAATCATCAATTACATATATATGGCATTTCATAACTCATAGATGTCACAATTCACTTCTTGGATCACACTCGATAATCATATGAATCTATAATAATCTAGAACGATCCTAAGTTACATCCCAGAATAATTCCATAAGCATGTACTATGCATTTAAAATCTCATACATGATAAACAAAATAATTGTTTTTATACCTCAAGCAAAACAAAAACAGCACTTGGAGGACTCAGACTAATATTGTAAATAAAGATTGTCCCCGAGGCCTTGCACCAAAGCTCCAAGTGTGGAGTCTAGCTCGTATGATCTGCGATGTTGTTAGAAAGGGGTGAGCAAAACCAGAGCTCAATAAGTAGCTTAAGTAAACAGATACTAGGCTCATGTCGGTCTATATGTACATTATTATATGGTAGCAAATAACATGACATATATGCATGACGTTGTATTCTGTGCATTGATGTATCTACATAAAACCTCAAATACTGAAACCATTACTAATCACAAACGGATTTGGGATGCACTTACTTCAAAGTAAAGAATAATACTAAAAACTGATAATCAATCACTGTAAGCGCGAGTCCTTAAGATACTAAAAACCGATACAGATATCAAAAAAGGATTCTGATGCATTTTATTCAAACAAATAACCTTACAGAAAACTGATAATCTATCAAATTAGGCATAAATCCTTATAGTGTTGATAGCGAATACTGATAGAGTTTAGGCATGAATCCCTGATAACTGATACTGATACTGATGTCCATCCTAGCTAGTGATGGAGTAGGTGTCGCAAGCAACACAATACCTATGGCCATAGATTATGCTCCAGTCTCGCTGATCAGTCGAGAGCTGGAACTTGTTTGTTGATTTCTCAGACAAGCCTGATAATGCCTAGAGCTCGAGGCTCGTAAGGCGCAGATACTGATACTGATACTGATGGTCTAGAGCACAAAGCTCAATAGACGGGTAATAGAACCTAGAGCAAGGCTCAATAGGTTCAAGTGACCCAAAGGTCAATGGATTTGCCTGCACTCGAAAACATATCGGAAAACAGTTCTTTTGTGTAGCTCTTAACATCCATAGATTTCAAAATACTGACAAGAAACGTTTTCGAACTTTAAATATACAAGATTTTCGATTTATTTCAAAGTTGACTCAAACCAGAAAAATCTTTGAGTTAAACAGTATGCAAGTCGTTATACATAAAAAGAACTTGTGCATAAAATAGCTTGCATTAGAACATATTATATGTAAATGCATGTATGCATCCGTAAAAGCTCCTTTATGCATAATGCACTGCTACTAAGTGTAGTCTAATATGGACCATGCATACATGTACTTAACTTACTCAAACACAGTAACAAGTTCATATAAGGGTCTTGAAACTAGCGTTTTTCATGTTATTCAACATGTGGGCTTGGCTAGTTACAACATACAACATAGAAAATGGTATTTTAATTCTAGCCCAAGCATTTTTCCAAATTTATGATTTAAACCTTTCTTTACGTCTTACCTTATTAGCCTGATCGACGATATTTCGTCCCTTAATTCATAAGCTAACTTAATTAATAAAGAGATTTAATTGTTTCCTACGAAATGGTACTAGTAAAGCTTACTTAACCCAGTTAACTTGAGGTTTTAAAAATTTCCTTCTCGCGCTTCCGAGTCCATACTCAAGCCTCCTACACTGCTCCAACACCGTTACGATTTACTACAAATCAATTCATCACTGTCTCAATAGCATATCCTCACTATGCTTAGTAACATACTAAAAACATGTATCTTAAACCCACATGTAATTAAGTTTACTTCTGTATCACAGATTAATTCTTCGTTATCATGCTGATTATATATATACACACACATTGGTACATATAAATTTATATTGGTATGTGTGTGTGTATATATTTGCATATGTAGATCATATATATATATATATATATATACACCGATGCTTGAACCAAAAAGGCTTTTCTTAGCTGACTTTCTTGTAACCCATTCTTTTTAAAACTTTCCAATTAAAACCTTCACCGATATTCTGTCTTAATTATGCCTACACAACATATAATTATATTATATAATATATATATATATATCAATGCATATCTCATAATATCCATAATATGCATTTAGACATATATATATATATATATATACACACACACACACATGTATGTACTTGGACTTTAAACCAAACAATACAAAGCCTACTTTTACCTTTATAATCTAACGCGAAAATGGCTCTATTTCTTTGTGTGGCCTTCACGATCTAGTTCATGGTTGCTGCCATTACTACAATTTCACATTATCAACGTTAGGTATGTAAACATATATTTTATATGTTTAATCTTAAACTTGGTAAGACACTTACCCCTTTTTAAACCTTCCAAGTTTCAGCCTCCAATTCCACTTTGGCACAACATTGTTTTAGCCTTTAACTACACCTAATCACCTTGGACAGCCATTAAACTAAGTCTAAAACATAAGCTGTGATTGTGGTTTCAATATCCCCAACCTATACCAACTCCAAACCAAAATAGACTTTGATGACTACTTTAATCTTTACCAAAATATTGCTATATTATATATATATATATATATATATTTTCTACAGCAGCTTTTTACCGACTCACCAAAAGCTTCAATGATCACCGCCTCAACGCCTAAAAAACCAGCCTCAACCTCAGTAAAATGGCCCTTAAACCCCAGCTAAAAATCATCTCAAGAAAGCCATTTCAAGCAGCCTTGAACACAGCCTTAAATCTGATCAAATACCCTATTGCCAATCATCGAGAATAGCTCTGTTTTGAGCTAAATTAGAGACCTCAGTCAATGATCCTTAACGCCACCCAACACTGCTCAAACGGCCACTGTATCACCCTTAGAGATCAGCTAAAATAACCACCCAAATAGCACTTGATAACTTGAAATAATCCTAAGCTCACGCCACTTCCAGCCCTTAACCGAACCGCAAACACTTTCTTTCCCTTCTTAGCTTTAAACACTGCCAAGGAGATCGCCTAAACCAACCGAAAATGACCTTGATCCAGACTTGTTCTATTTCCAGCAACTTTTTTGATCTCCATTCATTCACGCCACTCCCTCATTTCAGTTTTCTCTACAGTTCTTCCCTTCGTTTTTCCTGGTTCTCTTCAACTCTGTTTCTCAGGCTTCTTTGTTTTCTCTTTGCTGCAGATTTTCTTCTCTCCTTCGTCTGCTTTTTCTTTCTTTTCTTCTCTCTTCTTTCTTTCTTTTCTTCTCCTCCTCTCACGTCCCCTTTCTTTTGCTGCAACAGTGCTGCCACAGATCTTCTTTCCGTTGATTGCAGCTTGTCCGACTTCATCTCATTAGTCTCTTTCCTTTCCTAGCCGAGATCTCTCTTCCTATTCTTTCTCTTTTTCCTTCCTTTTCTTCTTTTCCTTCTTCTTTTTCTTTTGATCGGGTTCCTCTGTTTCGTTTGCTTCTGCCTCATCTTGATGTAAAATATTTCGATTGGCTTCCTAAGGAAGCTAATCAATTTTATCTTATTATTATATTTATATACATTATATTATTATATACTTTATATATTTCCTATTCAATATATAAATAAATTATATATATTATATTTTTATCATCTCTTTATATATGTATAAACATGATATGTATATATCCTCACACCTAATATATTTTTGATGGTAGTATATATATGTGTGTGTGTGTGTGTGTGTGTGTGTGTGTGTGTGTGTATATATATATATATATGTATGTATCATAGCTCATTTATCTTAAAATTTAATATATATATATATATATATATATTTGCTCATGTAGATTACATTTAATTTAATATACTTATATCCTTTGTTTGTTTAAAATATATATATTTACATATATATATTTATTTGTTCTTTTGATTATCTATTGACTTATAAATACTTGCCCATAGGTTTGTGAGTGCATTTATATAATTTATTAATCTATTTTACAGATGTACAAAGTATTAATTTATTTTCTTTATTGCATTAATATATATTTATATAACTCGTACTCGTTTATATAAATTATAAATTACATTAGCATTAATCATTTATTGCTAAATGTTTCTAAATAAAATATTTATTTCCATTACTTGAAATAATTAGAGGTACAAACTACATTTCAATACTTAGCTTGTTTGTTGTCTTTTATTTATTTAGAAACATCGGTACAAAATTTGAAGCCTTCACACACATACAAAGACCAGTAAATGTTTGAAACAGATCATCACATTAATATCTTAATATATTTGTCAGTCTTGTCAATTATACCTAAGGTGCTTTAAGGACAAATTTATATCGGGCAAACTCAATATTTACAGAACAAGTTACACCTTATGTGTTTTCAATTTAAATAATAACGAATACAAAGACTTTTAAAATTTTATCGCTTTTGGGCAGATAAATTCCCTAGGTCCATGTACCTTTCTATTTTGTAGTCATAATTCACAATTATCTCCAAGATAAAAACACATGATCTCCCTTTTAGGCAGGTATTCACATATAGTAACTTAGAGACAATCCTATTTCATAATCATTATGGTTTCATTAATTTTCTTATGTCTATTTATGTTTATAATCACTCCAAGCGAAGTACTAATCTCAATATAGCTCTATGAATCACTTAACAACTTAAAATGTCAATATAAAATTTAAGCGCATTAGAAAATTTTCAAGTCATGTTCTATAATCATTTTATTAATCAACAGAACCTTTAAGCATGCCATATGATCAAGTAAAATGTCTTAACATTTAATAACATTTTCACCATGGCATCATAATCTTTTTAATCATGACTTCAAGAAATATCAAAACTGAAATTGATAGGCCATATAAACATCTATCAATGCACATACTTTATACTAACATGAGATATTACATATTCCATTAACTTCATACCATAGATCTCAACATGATGGCAGATGACAGAAGTCAATAACACAACAATCATATGCACAATAATGTATTACAGTATCATGCAATCTCATGTACAAAATAATGTTATAGGAAATATAATATTTTTAATATCACCAAATATGAGTTGTGATAAAAACCTTCAAGGCAAATTAATATTGTAAGCCTCAACAACAATACATTCTAGTCAAAACTTTAACTTTAATAACTTAAATTTGTAAAACTAATCTTTTGCTTATAGCTATAGACTGAAATCTATACTCATTTATATATTTTACTGTCACAACTCATTTGTTACTTATTATGATGTCCTCGTCACTAACACTTTACCTATAACTTTTTCCTTCGCTTAACGTTTGGTTAGACTTATTCATCAATGCCATCCGTTCGTCTTCTTATACTTTAAGCATCATTACTTATAACATGATATCAAATTTGTCATGAAATGAAAATTTTCATATACGTCAATTACATCAAGATCTCATATAACTTACATATCCTATATCCCCAAATTTCCTAATATACATTAATGTAATATTGTATTGTACATTAGCCGAAGTACACAGCCAACTGGTTATACCTTCAAAGAATAGTTGGGAAGCGTGTCTCGAAGGTATACTAAAGGATCCCAAAATGTGCTCCTCTATCCGGAGTGGGAATCACTTCAAATAGTCTGAAAAATAGTTGTAAAGGAGTGAGTTTATGCTCAGTAAGAAACATATGTAAAAGAGCGTACTATGTCACTATATGCAGTTTTCCTGCTTGGCTCTATAATGTCATGTAAAACCATTATAAAGCATATACTATATACAAGTAAAATCACCTGATTCAAATACTTTCACGGATCTCAAATCACGTGAAATCACATATACAAATACAAATAACTTCAAATACTTTCACATACTTTTAAATAGATGGGAGACAATTAACTTCCAACTGAATCATGCATCAAGTAATTTTCACAAGGATACAGCAAATATATCCCGTAAGGGATAATCTTGTGAGAGATCTCATAAAGGATACCACAAATATATCCCGTAAAGAATAATCCCAATAGATGTCAAATAAGTGGTGTACCCACACATGGGCCAGGGATCCTCCCCAAAGCCGAATACAAATAAGAGACATATGGCCATTGTCTATAGACCACAGTGAACACTAGTTAGGTGACATCTGTGGCACTGAGGACCGGACTATGGTTCCTCAGCCAAGTACAAATACAAGTAATATGCATGATCGTCAAAGAAATCCAAGGTCTCCAAAACCTTTGTCATATAGCTTTCACAAATACAAGTATACTCTTTTGAAATAGGCTTTAAAACCTCTTTTTCAAATGGGGTAGTTGACTAGTCGTATAGGGCAGTCGGTTGCTATCACATATATTGCTTCATTGAATTTCTTTTCTTTTTAAAATTCAATTATTTTATTTTCCGAAAACACATAGGGCAGTCGACTGGTCCCATATAGCAGTCGACTGGTTTTGAAACAGAATGCTTCCGAGAAAAAGGCAGTTGACTGTTTTCGCAAATAGAATGCTTCTGAAAACAAGGCAGTCGATTGGCTCCATAGGCAGTTGACTGGTTTTGAAACAGAATACTTTTTGAAAAATAGCGGTCAACTGCTATATAGGGCAGTTGACTGGTTTGAGTCGATCTCGAAAAAGTTTACGTCTCGTCTGTCTCTAGGCAGTCGGCTGCTACTTAAGGCAGTCGGTTGCTTCTAGCATTTTGGTAATTAGGAGTAAAATCCGAATTTGACATTTTCTGCATTTAAATAGCTTGTACTTCATCCCAAAACATTTAAAATATATCAAAACATGCGGACATAGCCACCTTATGTCTGTTACATAAATTCCTCACCTCGATTAACTTCCGAAATGCAAATCACTTGGTTGTACCAATGATTTCCTCTTCACCTCTTCAAAGCTGTAATATCATAACAATTTCAAACCCTTAAGAAACCTTTATAGATATACCCTACCAACTCTACATAACTCTAAACCATGGACAAAATCAGCTAAAACCATTTAAATCCCTTACCTTTGCTAGTCACCAAAATGACAGAATTTTAGATGTCCTTTATTCCTTTGATTCAACCTTTCATATTAAAGGCATAGCTTTAGCTAGTGACAATGATCAATTTTCGTTAAGAAAACTTAACGATTCGATGGCAGGAGAGGAGTGTTTATCAAGGGTTCACTCTCTTAGAATTTGGAGGAAACGAGAGGAAGAGCTGCATAAGGGGCTGCTGACTTGGAGATGGGAGAAGATGATCACTCATTGCTTCATTAATTGCATGTTAATCCCTTGACCCTTTGACCATCTTAATTTCTCTTCTTCCATTCATCAGCCACATGTCATTTTAATTACTCTAAAAATCTAACATTTAATCTTTTCTTATACTTCAATTATTCTTACAATATCAGAATTAATTTCTTGACCATTGGACTATAAATTTCATTATTCCTTCCATGTTCCATACATCATTCATACTTCATAATTCTCATATTTACTTGATTATTTCAGCTTACAATACTTTACAAATATGGGAATTTTCATGAAATTGGGGGATTTCACACTTATTGTCTAGGATTCTATTGCAATATATCTCTTATCTCATGACAACGATGTCATGTCTCAAATACTTACTAATGAATAAATTCTCTCTTATCAATTATAATTCTATAACTATGAATAATTTAACATCCTATGAGAGCACACTTAGTTTAGTAAGTATTTTGAGAAAATACAGAATCTTAACATTAGTATTTAACAATCTATGTGAGCAATGTTTTGGTTCATAGGAGGTATAAGAGGTAATGAAGAATCAAACCTTGGATCTAATCCCACTTAAGATGGGGTTAACAATCGTTAGGCCAAGCCTTGGTCATTATCTATGTGAGCAATTTACTATGCAGTTAATCAACCAATGATTTCCCACAACATAATTATACCAATTTAATAATCCATGACTCTCCCACTATTTTAATCAATAAGCATAACCTAGATACTTTCTTTAAATCTCAACAACCAATATTGTTTCATGATATGCAAATGTGGAATTTAAGCAAAAGATCGTATATCACATTATGCACCTCTTTAGGCTTTAAACTTGATGCCTAAAATTTCAAATCAAAACATGTGATGTATAAAATCAATTGCATTGCAAGCATGTGAAACATATTTAACTCACATAAAACATGCTTTCAAATTTAGCAAATATTAATTCCACAGTCACATTCCACAAACACATAATCAACCATTAAAATCGATTTATCATACTATAGCAACATAGCAACAATCTTATTGATCATGCATATGACAATTATTTCTCATGGATCTAAATAACTAAACAATATTTAAGAACTCACAAAATTTTCTAGATAACAATTTTTATCACAAAATGCAACATTTCAACACTAGAACAATAATCAATTAAAACATTTGAAACTTAATGATTATGTTCAAAAAAACACCTATGACTAAATTGATCTCTAAATCAAACACAACTTAAATGTTTTATCTTTTCAATTAGAGCTACTTGATCTTTTGTACTTTAATTATCATAAATTTAACAATAATTTTCAAGACAATAGAACGCAAAATTTAACTTTGATTAATAATCCAAATAACATTGATCCATTGTGTGCTATTTATTATCGAACTGAAGAGCCCAGGTGCACCATCATAAACTCCTCTTTGAGTAGAGATTGTAACATGCTAATAAGTACTTCCACATGAAGCTAATATAAGAATATCCTAATTTTTGAAAAATCTATCCTCTTTGGGTAGACAGACCTTCTAAACTAGTATATTCTCAACCATAGTGCTCCATGTCCCATTCTAAATTACCAAACACAATAACCCCTTTTAGGCAGACGATTGTATAAGGTAACGTAGAATCACCCTAAATCCTTGTGATTAAGGAAATAAAAATTAATATCAATAAATAAGCCATTTTGGCAGCCAAGCATTTACATCAATTAATTAAAAAAATTTCTCAACCCGAGGAAACTAAAATTTGCTCAAATTATTAATATGCACACTTAATCCGATGTATGTAATAGACTATTCTAGTAGAGATACAAAACCTAGATGTATCTCATTAGGTCTTTAAAGAGTTGATCATTACTCGTGAGACATAAATGATCATGTATCTCTATGGATCATTGTGAGATACTTCTACCCAAACATTTCTCTTTCGATTATTGCGTTCAAAACCAGGTGTCTTGAAATTTATTAATAAATTAACATTTAATTATGCATAATTTATACTTGTGTATCACCAATATAAAAAAATATAAATTTCAAAAAACTAATAATGATACATAACATATATATAATCATGGGAATAATCAATTCAGACAAAATATTAAACTCCAACAATTTCAAATAACTAATTATTCAATAATTAATTAATTACTAAATAAATTACTAGTTTGATATTAGGTATACCTAATTCTCATGGAGTTTAAATCTTACTTATCTTTAAAACTATGTATGTTGCATTAAAACTTTGGTTCTCAAACTTAATAAAATCAATTTTTAATAGTTTTAACTAATTATACACAAAAACATAAGTTGAGGTCTATGAGTACTTAAATATTTTATCATATGATAAATCAATAGAAAACATGTACAGAACATATAATAATTCTTACTGTGTTATATATGAATACAAAATAATATAATAACTCATGCCAAAAACTCATAAAAGAAATGAGTTGAACAAATCATTTGTTATCAGACTGTACCCAAACAATTACTTGTAAAGTAATTAACGAAAGAAACAAGTCCAAAAAAAAGGACGAGACCCAAAAACTTATATGACAATTGAAGAATCCAAAAGAAGCCTACAAATAAAAATTAAACAAGTTTTTTTTAATACAAAATATATGTATAAAATTTTGAAAATCAGGTGAATTCGACTTGTATAAAATGCACCTTCCGCGGGCTGTAGTGTTTAGCCTTTCATTTACATTCTGTTGGGTCTGTTGCATAACTAGGCTAATATTGAATCTGACCCATTCAGGTCAGTTTACAACCTTGTAGAATTGTTGGGTTTTAGGGACTTTTGATGTATTTAAATACCTTAAACTCATAAGTAAGTTGTATATCCACAGAACCCACCAAATAATTTCACTTAAAATAATTTAAAATATCATTAAACAGTCCCATAAAAGACACCTTTCACAGTCTCTTGCGATTGGATCAAATTCATATTCTCCATGCAAATTAAAACTCTTTATATATATATATATATATGTCACAGCCCGTGATCCTATATTTTACCTTATTCTATACCTCTTATTTGATTGGGCTGTCTGCGATACTTTACTTTTCCTTTACATATAAACAATTTCATATTAAATTTATAATATGAATTACATCCGCTATTTTACTTTATAAGAAAGTAGTACTGTCGATAAGTCTAAATACAAAAAATAAATGATCGTACCTTATGTAATAAATCAAGCTGTCGCATCGTCCCCAAATGCGCAGCTGAGATGCTCGTATGTCAAATCTCTTAGTCCTCGAAAAACCTGAAATGTTAATATTAAGGGGTGAGCAAACCACGGCTCAGTAAGGGAATTATATGCATACTTGATATTCAGCTATCTATATGCTGAAAAACTTTTTCATTTTTCCTATGGGCTCTAGGCTCGCATGTAGGAAGGATACTACAGTCGGCTAGGGATCCGGATGGAGTAAGGTAGGTATTTTGAAATACCTATCTTGTTCCGGAACCTAGAAGCAACTGTAGAGAGTAATATTCTTTCTTGTTTTGAAATTCAAATCCTTTTCTTTTTATTCCGTAACATTTTCATATTCTTTTTCAAAATAATGCTTTTATAAAATAAAGCATTTAAATAGAATAACTAATATTCATATTTTCTTTGAAAAGAATATTAGTTAAATCATCATCATTTTTCTTTAAAACTCATTTCATATTTTACTGTACAATCATAATTAGTACAGTACTTTAAAATAGCAAAATAAGTTATTAAACCCTTTTTCGCATAACATATAAATCATTTAAATCTAATATCCAATTTAAAATTAAAATAAGAATATTAGATTTAATTTCCTCCTTTTTCCTTTTGAAAACATATCACATGTTCATATTACATATCATTTGAAAATCATCTCGTAGTACTAAAATCAGTACTGAAATAAGCATTTTGTAAAATGCTGTAAATCACTTTCATTTGATTTATCATATATCATGTAAAACATTTTCATTTCACATATCACATATAATATAAAACATTTTCATATATGGAGACTAAGGCATGCCCAGCCCGTCCACTGGGTCGTTACTCATATCATGCTATAGACCCCGAAGGGTATAAAATAATCATGTCAGATCTATGGCCATAGTCTATAATTGTCCTCGGCGGATCATTGATCAGGTGTCGGTCGGGACTACATATCACATATTACATGTCATATATCACATATCAGCATGATAGGATGCCAACTAGTCTCAAAACCGTATTTTTCATCATAAAATAACCTTTATGGAATCTATAAAAATATATAATTTCATAATTTAAAATCATAAAAGGTTATAAAATCATTTAGTGAATATTTCAGAAATATATATAAAAATATTCACTTTATTTTTTTCCATTTTTCATCTCGTATTACGTGTAATTTACATATCAAGAGAATTTTCGGTGATTTCATTATCATCATTCTCGAAAACATGAATATAATTTTGTAAAATTCAATCTCATTATATTCATGTTTTATGAAAAATAATAATTTTCTCTTTTTTCGTGATTTAATGTCGTATTTTGTGAAATAAAATCGTTTACTATGATTTTACATAATTTTCTAAAAATTTTCGGCAGCATAACGACTGTCGATTGACTAAACTCCTACACGGAAAATACAGTTTATAATTCCAGCCAGTACATCATCACACTTTTTCAACCAATGAATCATCACAATATTTTCATGTATATTTTATAATTTAAAAGCACGCAGATTGAATATCCTTACAGTGCTGCACATGCATCCCTTACCTGTACGGTGTTGTTTCATTCAAACCGTACACTTTGTGGCCTTGAACCAATGATTAAGTCCTTCTCCATCTCCTTTCCAATTTTGTTTATTTAGCTTTGGAGCTGCAGAAGATGAGTCATACTCGTTCAATTTTGAAATATATAAACAGAGCATTCTTAGAATTCCTACTCATTAATAGTTCCATTATCCAAAACTTCACTATTTTATTATATGAGTAGCATTGTTCTTTATAAGAATTTCCGACCTATCAATGCCTTTTTATTCATAACAAAAAAATATTGAATTCTGATTAATGCACCATCAATTTTATATATAATCTGACTTAATTCCCTAGCCAGGAGTATAAGGCCCATTTGCTAATTCATTCTATATTGTTCTTCACAATTTTCCAAAGCTTCAGCCAAAATTTGACCCATTTGGCAGGATGATTTTCTGACCTTTATACATTAAAAATTATATTTCTGATTATAGGGATATCCAAAAATTATGAATCCAAGACCATATGAATCATAATCCAATTCCCTATTCAGAATAGTGAGTTTCACAATTTTATCATTTCAGAATTATTTTTAATAATTTCTCAAAGTTACCCTGTTTCCAGATGCATTCTGGATATTGTCTACTGATCTTTATGTACAAATTGGGCCATATCTCAAGATAAGTTTGTCCAAATAGTGCAAACTCAAAACCATATTATTCTTAACTCATTTACCTTTCTTTCAACATAAAGCTTGCGGCCAAATTCAAATTGTGCTAGTTTCTAAAAATTTTCAAAATTGACACAGAGCATCTCCCCTATTACACTGAGTGTCCTGTGTTCATCTGCCTATATCTCAGGCTAATTAACTCCAAAGTAGGTAATTCAAAAACTGAATTTTTCCTAATTCATAAGGCTATCTTTCATAATTTTTCCAGAATTTATTGCATTCTAAAACCCCCAAACTGAATTTGTTAAATTGGGGCTCGGACAGGACAGAATTCTAGCAGAGTTGAAATCTACCCTTAGCATTTGTTTCTTTTCTTTTCTCAACTCTAACCTTATGAATATTTTTTTTTCACTTAGTATATTTATCAAACATGTTAATTTCAACCACAATTACTCACCATCATGGCTGCCCTGTTCCCAAACAGCATATCCACGCCATTTTTCTGCACGTTACAGTTTTGCAATTCAGCATTTAATCCAAGTTTCAAGCAATTTCTGTTTTATTCTTTATGGCCAGCAGCTTTCATTTTTCTTCCATAACCGTTAGCTTCTAGCTGCTCTTCCTTGTGGTTATTTATGCTCCATTTAAGTCTAAGTTTATGAATTTTTTCCACTCTCATGCAGTTATCATCAAACACTTCCAAATCATTGAACATCATCACCATGGTTCAGTTCTATTTCTACTAAGAAATACCCAGATTCACACCAGCCTTGCTATTTTAGCAACCATCATAAAATTCATTGAAGTTCCTCATCTAATATTACTCTCCTATTACTTTCCTACCTAGTCATCCATTAACATAACAAAATTCTTTATTTCTTTATTTATTTTCTTTCTTCAGCCGAGACTCCCTATTTTTTTTTTCGTTTAATTCACTTTAAAGTCCTAAACACATCATCCCAACCATAAGCAAGCTAAAGCCATCACCAAAAATCAAGTAATACATACCAAGTCAGCTTACCTTACCTTTGCCGAACAGAAGCAGATTCATTCCAGTCCTGTCACGTTGGTTTCTGCTCTCTATTTCCCACCATAATCCAGCTCCAAAAATGGGGAATGAGGTTTATCAAAGACTTTTAAAGAATTAGAAGCTTGAAGGGATAATTTAGCATGTTGAAGAAGGTGGCGTGATGGAAAGATGAGAGCAAAATGGACTGTTGCAGAAAAGTCGGTGCAACAAAATAAACAGAGGAAGAAGGTCGGTTAAGGGGGCTAAGATGGCTTCCTTTAATAACATTCCATCCAATAAAATAACGTCACATGTCCACTAATACTTTTCCTCTCTTTTCTCTTCATTCATGCTTTTTTTTTTTAAACAATGCAGCAAGCTCCCACGTGAGCTTGCTGCAGTATTTTTGTTTTATTTTACTTTTTATATAGTTGATTTAATTTATTTATTTTTACATATTACCTCTACAGTACTGTAAAATTGGGTTTTACAATATATATATATATTTATATATAAAAGCCAATGATGCCTTGGCTTAGTGGCAAGGAGGAGGCCTAAGACTTTGAGATCTCAGGTTCGAATCTCACCAAGTGTGAGCTTGAGTTAGTCTAGTTATTTACTAGTTTGTTTAGTTTGTTATAGTTATTTACTAGTTTACCTAGTTTGAGTAATGTGATTTTCATAGTTATCTGTTCATAGAATGTAATATGTTGATTGTGATTGTAACTTCTAATGAAAATGTACTACTCAAAATATCTATATATATATATATATATATAAAATCACAAATATAATGGATTCATGCATCAAATTTGACTTAAACAAATTATCAAACTTTTTCGATTTTATACACACATCAAACAATCATAAATATTATATTCATCCAAACTTTATTTTTTTATGCAAATCAAAGTATGTGATTGACCATAACAACGGAAAACAAGTTTTATAAATCTATCCAAATAGGCTAAAATACTAAATAAGCCCTTATACTTTCATACTTTTTTTAAATAAGCCCATGTACTTTAATTGCATCCAAATAGACCCTTATACTTTAATTTATACTCATACAAGCCCCTCTATCTAATAGAAAGATAACTTTCATTAACTTATTTGCTAGTTGGCATTTAATGTCCACGTGGATGATTACATGGCATGATAATCTAATCAAATGGAATAAAATTGGACTTAGATAGTTGACCAAATTAATTAATATATCTAATTATCAAATTAAAAATTACTCAAAATAAACATAATTTTTTCTATTATGAAGAAGAATCGAACTGAGCAGTGACTCACAGTGTTATGAACTGAGCAAAACTGCAAACAGTCCAAAGCAAAGGGAGTTGTAAAGTTCATAGGACAATGCTTTAGTAAGTCATTCTAAAGAATTAAGAAATCCAACTTCGACAAGGAAAAAGGTGGGGTCTCGGGATGCCATCAAGGGCATTAATTTGCAAGGCATGTGACAACATTTTGATGAACAAATGGCTACTGGAGAGTGTATACATCATAAAAGAAGTCAAATGTAATGGAAACCATGGACTGAGCACAAGTTATGTGCTTGATACTTAATCAGAAATCATTCATTGTCCTTTGAAGGTGACAAGATTCATCCTGAGAGTAGCTTGAGGGAAGATTCATGTGTTCAATCTGTATTTAAAGGTCGTGCTATTCCAGTTCAACAATGGGTATCAAAGTTGAAATCTCCAAATTTGAAAAATCTAAATCCTCTCTGAAACTGCCACAAGGTGTTAAGGATAATACCTTGAAGGCAAAACTACTAGAAGCATGACTAGAAGGCTAGCAGTCTCGCAAAAAAGCTTCGAAGGATGCCGCATAGGTTTGGCTAGTGGACTCTTCATGGTGAAAGATCTTCCCAGAAAGCAGAGATCGAAGATCATGGTCCTAGTTCATAGAGATTGTACATTAACTTTTTGCCTGTAATATTGGTGTTGACACCTAATTTTGTCCCATTTTTGTTATTATTATTATAGTTATTATTATTATTATTATTATTATTATTATTATTATTATTATTATTATTATTATTATTATTATATTTATTTTTATTTTTATATATATATTTTTTGTATTTATTTTTATTTTATTTTTTCTATTATATTATTATTATTTTTATTTTCTTTATTTTTATCTTTTATTTTTATTTTTATTTTTATTTTTATTCTTATTTTTATTATTATTATTTATTATTATTTTTTTTTTCTTTTTCTTTCTCGTTTTTTTGGTCCAATCTGTCACCCATCTATCAGCCAGTCTACCGCAGTCCCAGGCAGTCCCATCCCCGCCGGTCACCTACTCTGCCTACTCCATCCCATCTATACCAGTCCCCTTTCTACAAAAAAGGCTTCCTTCAACCAGCAACGGGGAGCCCAAGCTTCAAGCTCTCCCCATTCACCTGAGAGCCACAGCTAACCCTCACCGGATCCCTCACTCACCCTCTCCGTTCAACCAACCATCACCACCATCAACCGAAAAACCCTGATCAAAACCATTTACCCCAGCAACCGGACTCACTCATCATCACCCTCAACCATTTTTTCCTTCACCACCCGAGCCAAACACTCGCAACCCACTAAACACCACCACTGAAACACCAAAACACCACCGTGAACCACCTCTGTCCCAGTCTCCACCCCCGACATTATCACACCATCCCCGAAACCACCACACACTTGCCTACCAAACCTTCGTTCACCACCATCACCAAAACCACAAAAAACCCACAAACCCGAGACCCCCAAAACCCATATCTAAAGCCCCAACCGTGGAAAATCGATTCTTGGATACCTGCAAACAAAAAGAAAAAAACAACAACAACAACACAAAACCAAGAAGATTCGGAACCAGCAACCATCAAAAAAAAAACAAGAGGAAGGAGGGTTTCGGTGAGGCCAGATCTACGGGGTTAGGGAAATTTTTGGGTGGATTGAGTTCAGATCTGGGTAGAGGGAAAAAGGAGAAGAATTTTTGAGGTTTCGGGATTACTGCTGGCTACCGGAGTACGGCGGCCGGCGGCGGCTGACGCGGACCCAGCGGTGGCCGCGAATCGCCCCGGCGGAGAGCTCAAGAGCTCTGGATTTTTTTTTAGGAAGGAAAGGAAAAATGAAGGAATAAAAAAAAGGGGGTTTATATAGCAAAAAAGCAGGCGACCCGCGCGCGACCCGGGATCCGACCCGGGATCCGTGCGCCCGACCCGAGGAAGGAGAAGATCCGCGTGCGCCTGCCGACCCGACCCGCGCCCCTGCCGACCCGACCTGATCCGGCCCACCTGTTTTGGGCTACGTGGAAGGCCTTTTGGGCCCTCAATTTGGGCTGTGTTTTTGGGCCATTCAAGAGCTTATTTGGGTTCCAAACCCAAATCCATTTTGGTAAATTTTTTTCTTCCTTTTCTTATTTGTTTATTATTTATTTATTTAGTATTTATTTATTTTGTTAATTAAAAATAAGAAATAAAAAAATTAAATTAAAAAAAATTTAAAAAATTAAAAATTAAAAATTTTATTATTATCATGTGTGCTTTTAATATATTTTCATGGCAGTCAAAAAAAAATATATATAAATAAAAAAATAAAAATAAGTTTTTAAATATTTTTAAAAAAAAAGAAAAAAGAGAAGAAAAAAATAATAATAAAATTTAAATTTAAACAATAATTTCCGATGATGGGATGCTACGGAAGTCACAAGTAGTGATTCCTAGCTGATCCCTAGGTGAGAAGAGTCGTACTAGATGTTGCCAAAAGTATTGGAATATTTAGTATGATTTTTCAATAATTTAATTTTCTTTTGTTAAAAATAAAAAAATAAGTTTTTTTTTTTAGGAAAACTAATAATAAAAATTATAATTAAATGAATATCCGATGATGGGATGCTACGGAAGTCACAAGTAGTGATTCCTAGCTGATCCCTAGGTGAGAAGAGTCGTACTAGATGTTGCCAAAAGTATTGGAATATTTAGTATGATTTTTCAATAATTTAATTTTCTTTTGTTAAAAATAAAAAAATAAGTTTTTTTTAGGAAAACTAATAATAAAAATTATAATTAAATGAATATCCGATGATGGGATGCTACGGAAGTCACAAGTAGTGATTCCTAGCTGATCCCTAGGTGAGAAGAGTCGTACTAAATGTTGCCAAAAGTATTAGAATATTTAGTATGATTTTTCAATAATTTAGTTTTTAATTAAAAATAAAAATAAATGAGTTTTTAAAAGAAAATAGAAAAAGAAAATTAATAATAAATTTTAAATTTAATTAAATAAAATCCCGATGATGGGATGCTACGGAAGTTACAAGTAGTGATTCCTAGCTGATCCCTGGGTGAGAAGAGTCATACTAATTGTTGCCAAAAGTATTGGAATATTTAGTATGATTTTTCAATAATTTAAATTTTTATAAAAAAAAAGAAAATGAATAAGTTTTTTAAAAAAAACAAAGAAAATTAAATAAATAAATAATAACAAAATAAAAACAAATAAGTTTTTTTAAAAAACAAAGAAAATTAAATAAATAAATAATGAAATTAAAAATTAAAAATTCATTTGCATCATATATTATCTGTTTGCATCATATGCATTCATAATAATTTTCGAAATGGGTGTGAGTCCTTCCGAGGATGAGATTCTGTAGAAGTCACAAGTAGTGATTCTTAAGAAATCTCTAGGTGAGGAAAATTATTTCAAATGCTGCCAAAAGTATTGGAGTATTTGATTTAATTATTCAATACAAAAGGGTTCACACTCACTTTTGATAAACAAAATCTAACATTTTTCTTTAAAAATGAAAAATAATTTTGATAAATAATAAAATGCTTCAAAAATGGAATAAAATACGAATTAATTTTAAATATTAATTCAAGCCCATTTCATTAAAATCAAAGGATAACACATGATTACTATGGTACCGTTTTTTAACGGGCGTCGTGGGGGTGCTAATCCTTCTCCACGCGTAACCGTACTCCTGAACCCAACTTTGTTTTCGTAGACCACAAAAATTGTCTTTTTAATAAAACTTAATTAATTTTGAGATTTTGTTGAAAAGATAAACGTTTTCAGGTGGCCAATCACACCTAGTCAAAAAAGATTGGTGGCGACTCCCATTTTTGTTTTTAAACGCTTTTCCGAAAATCGTCGAGCGCGAAGCCGTTACGACAGCTTGGCGACTCCACTGGGGACGCTTTTTGAGGGTCAAGCCATTCATTAATTATGTGTTATCCAAAGTTTTAATTTAATAGTCTTGATTGATATTTAAACTTAATTCACTTGGATTTTGAAAATAATTTTGTTTGCATTTGCATTCTATGTTATTTATTTTATGTTTTATATTTGTATATATTGTTATTAATAAATTGTTTGGACATATAGCATTAGAGTCGTAGTGTGATGAATGTTTGATAAATGTTCTGTCATACACACACTTGCACTTGCATTTGCATAACATGAGCTCTATACCCGAGTTCAGTCCTTCTTAGGAGGGAGTAGAGTACCTTTGCTCTCGTGAGATAATCACCTCCGCAATGGTAATCGAAATACTCCCACTCAAATTAAATCTTACTAGTCCAGTGTGGACGACAGTGAGGTATAATTTGGGAACCTTTAGATTTGAAAACCCAGCTCAGCATATAGAAAAACCTAAGAGGCCAGCCTTAGGTAGAGCCATGCTCAATTTTTGTAGAATTACCCCGATATTAGGACACAAGAGGGAACATTATTTGACCCCATTTCTCGTATCAATAATAAAGGTACTATGGACTTGGGTTTGAATTGTCCATAATCAAAGTCTTAGAAACTTTTCTTGTTTTTCAAAAAGGATTTTTCAAAATAATAATAATAATAATAAAATTGTGGAAAGAGATTTTGTAGAATAAAAAGAAAGAAATCTAAATTTTAATGAAAAAAAAAGTGTGAGAAAAATAATAAAACAAACTTTTCTTTCAAAATAATGGGAATAATTTTTCTTAAAAAAAAAAGGGGGAGAAGAGGGATTTCTTTCAAAATATGGGCATAAAAATGGGAATAAATGAAAAGATACGAAGAGAGCTGAAGGTTTTTCTAAATAAAGGTAAAATAGAGTTAACAAAATCTTTCATTGATTTTTCTTTTTTCCTTTTCTGAATAGTTAAAGAATAAGTTGACAAAAAAAATAAAGAAAAATATATTTTTTATTTTTGGGTTGTATAGGAGTTTTAATGAAAATATAAAAAACAAAAAATTTTTTCCCTTTTCTTGGTTATCTCATAAAAAAAAATTTTTTTTTTGAACAAAAAGATTTCAACGAAAAAATTGTCTTTGAATTTGTGTGGAAAAGAATTCAAAAAAAAAGTTTGATTTGGAATAAAAATGAAATAAAGTTAATTTTTGAAAAAAGAATCGATAAGGGATGTGAAATTTAGGAAAAATAGAAAATAAAAAAGAAAATTTTAGTGATAAAAGAAAAAGTTTGATTTGGAATAAAAGTGAAATAAAATCAATTTTTGAAAAAGGAATAGAATAGGGAATGTGAATTTTATTTTAAAAAAAATAATAGAAAATAAAAAAAAAATTTTGGTGATCAGAGAAAAATGATTTTTAGAAAAATGAAGAAGAATGCTCAGGTTTAGTTAGGAATTCCATCTTTCTTGCATGATTGGATTAAGGAATAATAAGATTAGTGTCTAGGTAATGTGAATACAAATATTCATTTTTCTCAAACATGTTAAGGACATATATCATTTTAATTCATTTTATCATCATTGTGTATACATATATTGATAATTATGTCATGTGCATTTTAGAATCATGAAGGTTAGGTGAAATAAAATAGAATTTGATCTTCATTGCAATTGCATTTTGCATAAATTGCATTTTGTTTGAACATGTCTTTCAACAATGTCTCGTTATTGTGTCATGGCTTGAACATTTTACATAGCATTTCATGGTTAATAATGTTTCTTCTCACCAAAAATTAAAAACAAAAAAACAAAAAGAAGAGAGAGAGTTTTTGAAACAATTTTGATATGGTTTAAGATTACTCTTCAACTTCTCTTACTTGTTTCGGACTTAACCTCTTAAGTTAATAAGTGAATATGATAAGTAAGGGGCAAATTTCAGTTTGAACTTTGGTATGCATTTTGCATTGTTGCATCACATTTCGTAGATAAGTCTTTGAGAAACTAGACTGAGTTTTTTACAATCTTGAATTTGTTTATTCTTTCAATTTCCTTTTCTATCAAATTTGTATACATGTGCTATTGATTGATTATTTTCGTTGAAATTATTCTTCCTTAAGATTTGGTTAAAGTAAAGGCATAAATACCCAACATTTAAAATCAAGAAAGTTATGCAAACTAACAAAATAACAAAAAAAAAAGGGAAAGAAAGGAATAAAAATGGAAAAAAGGAAAAGAAGAAGAAAAATTGTTCCATTTCATAGATTTTGTCATACATGCCATTTGCATACATATACAAATAACATGATTTTCATAAAATTCACATCATAGACTTGTTATACTTCAGTAAATATGTTAATACTCTTCGTTTTTCGAGAAAAAAAAGAAAAAAATTCGTTTGTTCCCAAAAAAAAAATTGATTGAGAGAAATAAGATAAGATTTTTCTAATTAGAAAATTGTGGTAATAAGGTTCAAGGCCCCTCGACCATCAAAGATTACAAAGTAATTCAGGACTCTCACAAGCTTAGACCATGGAAGAAGGACAGGCTAGCCGAATGGAGAAAATAGAAAAGGCGCAAGAAGAGATGAAGGGGCAATTGGCTGCAATGCTGGAGATGATGACTAAAATGAATAGAGGAAAAGAACCAGTAGGGGAAGTAACTACTCAAGAAAGGTGGACACAAGAAGGTGAACGTTCATATCCACATAGTCTCATTCCACCCCAAGTCCATACTTCACAGCATATGCCATTTTTGGGGCATGACATTCCAAACCCTGGTAGGAAGCCATCAAACCTAATCTCAGTCCATGATTCAGAGGATCCTAAAGAACAGGAGAAATTGAGGATGGGGGTATCGGCAATGAAAGAGAACTTAGAGCCTCAGACGAAGTTGGAGCTCCTTGAAGAGAGGTTACGAGCTATCGAAGGGATGGGTTTATATGGTTCTTTGGAGGCGAGTGAGCTCTGTTTGGTACCGGGTGTAGTTATCCCACCAAAGTTCAAAGTTCTAGATTTTGAAAAGTATGATGGGACCAAATGCCCGACAACTCATATCAAGATGTATTGCCAGAAAATGGCTGCCTATGCTCAGAATGATGAATTATTGGTGCATACTTTTCAAGACAGTCTTACCGGATCAGCTACTAGATGGTACACCTAACTAGATCGAGCCCATATTCGCTCATGGAAAGATTTGGCTCGAGCATTTATTGCTCAATACAAGCACATTGAAGATCTGGCACCAGACCGCCTGTCCTTACAAGGCATGAGGAAGAAACATGAGGAGAGCTTTAAAGAATATGCTCGAAGATGGAGGGATGTAGTTGCCCAGGTCCAACCGCCTCTCACAGAGAAAGAAACCACCATCTTGTTTGTCAACACACTCCCGGCACCGTTTTATGAAATGATGGTCAGTAATGCCACCAAGAATTTTGCAGATATGGTAATTTCTGGCGAAATAATAGAGAATGCAATCAGTAGTGGCAAGCTTGTAGGGGATGAAGCCATGAATACAAGAATAGGTGATACATCGAGGAATGAAGAAGATGTTCATGCCATGAATTATGAAGGGCAACATGTGGGAGGCTTTGCTCCATATCATCCTTATCCAATGTTCCAAACCCACTACCCCACCATGAATAATATCTCTCCAAGCCTGAATACCCGTCAGCCAATCCCCCAATCTAGTTGGCAAATAGGTCTCCAAACACCTATGCCTACCTAGAGTAACCAAAAAGGATCTCGGAACAAACGGAGAGAATCAAAATTGATCCGATTCCTTGGTCCTACACTGAAGTATTTCAATACCTTCTCGAGAACCAGCTTGTTACCCCAGTCCAATTAAAGCCTTTGGAACCTCCGTATCCAGAGTGGTATGACCCATATGCTCGGTGTGACTATCATAGTGGAAATATGGGTCATTCGATAGAGAGTTGTCCTGCTTTCAAGCATAAAGTGCAAAGTTTGCTCAGATCTGGTTTGTTGGATTTTGGGGCAAAAGAAGGAACGGGTTAACCATGCTACAATATGATTGCAAAAGAAGACTTTTTGGTTGGTCATTCATGATGTGTAAAGCTGTTTCTTTTTGTAATGCTCATGAACTGAAAAGCGCTTTTTGTGTATTGACTTCATTTATTTTTCGTCATTTTAACGGAGTAACTGATGTATTTTCATTACATTTTTCTCTCTCCTTCGAAATCTTATGTTTTTTGTGCA